>OZ004664.1:19234691-19897465 GCA_963924505.1 Agonopterix alstromeriana
ATACTGTCTAGGTATTACTTTATTGTTATTATTTATTGTTACAGCCCTAAATAGGTAGGACGGACGGACGGACGGACAACGTAGGCTTAATAATAGGGTCCCGTTTTCACCCTTTGTGTGCGGTACACTAAAAAAGATGAAGATATGGTTTTTAGGTGTCCCTGACTCCAAATCAACTTTTTTTAGATTTTTTGTCTGTCTGTTTGTAACAGCATCACGCAAAAACTACTGAACCGATTTTGATGAAACTTTCTTTGTTTGATAGCTTATGATCTGACTTAAACTATGGTATATAATTTATGCGGACGAAGTCGCGGGTAAACTCTAGTGATAATGTATTTCTAATCTTACCAGTATGAATCCTACGATGTGTGTTGAGTGAGCTGGAGGTGCTAAACCCTTTGTTGCAGACGTTACAGATGTGCGGCTTCTCTCCTGCAATAACCACGGTTAGGGTCTGAACTTATTTGCTATATTAGTCTATCAAAAATATAGTAACGACGCGACGATAGTATCGTGTCGTAGATGTCGTGTCATTCACGTCAGGATTGCGGTGATCCACATGACAGAAAAGACCCTTCACGTATAAAGTAGTAATTAAATATTTAATTAATACTTTCTTTCTCCGGGTATAGGTCCACCAAATATTCATACCATTGTCACTCCTGTAATCCAGGATCAACAGCGGCGTCAACTTACAATACTATACAATGAAGTCCATCGAGCCCGGGGGATGACTCTAATCTGTCTTCGAATCCGCTATATAGAAGAAGTACAAAAAAGTGTTTTTTTTATCGTTATTAATGAGCTTGGTCTGAGGCCATGTCGCTCTGTGGGTTTTTCTTTTGGGTAGGTTAATAACAATACTAATAATATAAAGTCTACAAATGACTACAAATTTAAAGTTTTCCTGTAAATGGAGTAAAGTGTCTTTGATGCAGCCGACGTAGGTGCAGCCAAGGCACATTTACAACGCCCGATATTAAGGGACGTCAAACACCTGTCTCCTAAAGGGCTCGCCCCGCACACACTCCATCAGGACTTCAACTACACCACAGTCTTCACAATTTGGGGATGCGGTAATCCCCATCAGGTGTGTGAACTTTTTGTTACCGGGGCGAAGCTTTAGGAATCCATTGTCTATAAAACTTATTACCCTCCTTCTGGCGCAGTCGGGTAAAAAGTGGCGAATGACTTATTACACGTAGGAACAGAGTTTGGGCACTGCTAGTGAAATGTGGATATTCTGAATATGATACATTTATAATATCCATATAAAAAATCCATACATGAACTAAAAGCATATCCAGTAAGTAAGTGCCCATACAATTTAAACGAATTTTTAGAACTAAGCGACTGACGCTTAAAGTACCTAATCCCTGTTAATTCATATTTTTTAAGTAATCTGTAAAATATTAGTATTGTAAAGCACCTAACTGACATTGTAATTATTGTGAACTTATTTGTAATTATATTGAATTATTCTGTTTGTTTGTGCCTTAACTGTGATGCTTTGACATGTTTATTGAGTCTAATTATTATTATTGCTATTTGTAATAACTGTAAAATTTTATGTGTTTTTAATATTCTACGCAGCTATTGTTGTCTCTGAATAAATAAATTGAAATATCTCGTACCCCCTTGAGGAATATAGTTGCGAGGATATGCTTATAACTTATTTTCAGTCTCACATAGTTACCGGTATGAGTCCGCATGTGCCTTTTCAGCAACGAAGGTCGATCGAAGGTCTTCAGGCACACCTGACACGGCAGTATATTCTTAACACTTCCCTTCTGCGGTACACAGATACCATCCTTAAGTCCAGCACATAAGGTCGTTCTCTCGTACAGTTTGACTAGGTGACTGTTAAGTCCAGCTAGGAATTTGAAGTCTATAATGTTGATGATTTTGTTCGGTTTGTTTTTTGTGGATAGGTCTAGTGGTTCGGTTTGGGTTTCCATGTTTTTGTAAT
This sequence comes from Agonopterix alstromeriana, assembly GCA_963924505.1. Taxonomy (NCBI): domain Eukaryota; kingdom Metazoa; phylum Arthropoda; class Insecta; order Lepidoptera; family Depressariidae; genus Agonopterix; species Agonopterix alstromeriana. The sequence continues at coordinate 19,236,664 of OZ004664.1, forward strand.
AGTTCAGTACTCTTTTGATTTACCTTTTAACAAATGTCTAGATAGTTTTGGAGTTCATCTGGTTTAATTTTGCGTATTTTAGGGACAGGCAGTGTTTGGAATGTTTGGAACACTTTAAAGCACGAAAGTTAAGATTTTTAAAACTCTGTATCACCTATTTCTAACTGTAATCCTTAAAAATAAAATGTTATATACTTCAAAGAAAGTCTTGAGGAAGTGTACTGATTACTTCCTTTTAACGATATAATCGATTTGAACATAACAAAGGAAGAAATCGATATCAACTAGGTTTTAAATTTTTCACAAATTGCAGCAATTTTCTTGATGACCGTTCTATCGCGATTCCAAAGGTTTTTCATCGAATTTCCATAGATAACTGTCTCCAATACTAATCGGTATGCCTTTAAATAGTCCAAGGGTTGACGGTAACAAATGACATTGTTATATTAGGCTGTATTGGTAGTGTTGTGTAACGCAGCGCGGGGTGGATCGTTTGTGCTTTGTGGTGATCCTAACAATGAGTTTTGTAGAGCACCGGCTACTAATCGACGTGATTTGACGGATTTTTTGTTGGTTTTTCTTTTGATGTTTTAAGGTTCTTAGATGCGGCATCTAAGTACAAAGTATTACCTTTACCTATTTAATGAGCAGCTCCACAATGGGAAAACATGCCATTGTTTTGCCTGATAACGTCAGCGATGTTGATTCAAATTTCCGACTTCATAATTTCGATCCCGGGCTGAATCTCTTCTGTGGATCGTAGTGTGTTGTCTTTAGGATTTTGGAAAGATTATAAGCTTTCCTGGGACGTATGAGTACCTATATCACTTCGTTCGTGTCTTCAGTGCCTTTTTGCGGTTCATGTGATTCGATAGTTTATTTTCGAAAATTTGTTACAGTATTTACATGAAAGCATAGCATATGCTCACGACTATATTCCCCAAGTCAGAGATATTCTGAAACCACAGAACATCGTTTCACTAGTACCGAAAGTCGGTCCAGTGTGATGGGGAGTGAGCTCGTCGCTACTTGTAATGGATACTGGATACAATACATGCCTCGAAATTGAAGCATACAGGTTTCCTCACAATGTTTTCCTTCACAGAAAAGCCTGTGGTGTTACAAATCGTACTTAAATTCCGAAAAACTCATCGGTACGAGTCGGCCTGGAAGGGAATCGAACCATCGCCTCCTGCAGCGCAGGCAAGGCACGCCACTGGACCACCACGACTTTTTTCATGAAAGCAAATATTATATTTAATTTCTTTTTTGTTTTTCGTTGTGTTGTATATTAGTAGGTATCTTTTTTGTTGCAAATAAAATTATTTCTGTCCAAAGCAAATTATATTTCATAAATAATTTCAAATAAGCCTTCAAAGAGCAAGGTAAGTACTTTAGAGATATAAGTATTTTTACTTTTTTCCCGTAATATTTTTCGTAGATTTTCTTTTTTTCAAGTTGAATCATTGTACTATTATGTAGGTATTAGTTCTATGTATAGAACTAGCACGACAAACAAACGTCATGCACCACGTGAGAGTAGGATTACTACAAGCGGATGAAGGAGATAGAGATAGCAATTTAATAAGTAAGTGTGGCTACATCACCGCAATTGAATAAACCGTGGTGCTCACTCTACGTAAGTACATAATGACTCAATTTCGTTTAATTTCAACTTTTAATTTAAATTACTACCCAGTTCTCATCTTCGCAGCTATAACAACCATATCCATCAACATTCAAAGCTTACAGTAATGTATTGAAGAAAACGTAATCGGCTATAAAGGTGACACAGCAAACAATTTGTATAACGTTTGTGCGAGGAAACCCGCGGCATTTGTGTCGGTACACATTGTGCCTACACCTAATACTGTCCGTGCCTTTCAGCATTTGAAAGATTGCGATTTTTACAGATATTAATGTTTATTTTGTTGTCATGAAATGCAATATTTTTGAAGAGGTTTCATTGTGAACTACAGAAATGTTACGGACTGGTTGATGATAGATTTGAGTGTGATATAAAGGCATAACCGTCGAGTACACTTGCCTTTCGTTGGTGGTTAGAAAGCTTGTTACAACTACAGTGAGTGAGCTTCTGCGTTAGTCATCAATTGAATGCAACATGAATTATTAATTAAACACACAGAGACAGAGACTTGCCGAATTTTTAATAGCTCTTTTTTGGTTCGGGTTTAAAAAATGAAAATATTAAAAAACGTACCTACTCGTAGATGGGAACTGTCTCTGAAATGTCTATGAAACCGGACTATGGTTTCAGCCTATTGCGTAAGTTTCAGATTCTATCGTTTACAAAATCTTAAATGTATTTATGATTTATGACTGTACTAAGCAATTTCTAAGTAATGTTTTGATTTTGTGATCATCATACACATTGAAATACCTAATGAACTTAGTAGGTAAATATTAAAAAACAGAATCGCTAAGAACTGCCAAAAAACAGATTTGATATCCATTGAATCGGGTACTTACACAAAAAAGACCCCAGGGCCCTGTTTAATAAACGCAACAAGTGACAAATTGACAATGACAATTCAGAGTACATTGCTGAGAATGCTAGGACACATGAAGCACTGCAAGCTAAGCGTCATTAGTAACCAGCAATGTACTCTGAATTGTCATTGTGACTTGTCGCGTTTATTAAACAGGGCCCAGGTTCCAGTCCAGTCCTGGTTTTGTGGGTGACACAAGCCACCTTCGTCTTATCGTGTTGGCAGTATGGTTTAAGATATTTATTTCTCAAGATGAAAGAATACAATTCACTTAAAATATTGAGAAAAACAGTAAGCCCTGCTGTCAGAGTTTTTTCAGACCGCCTTACGCCTTGTAATAACTACTACCACAAGCCTATACTATACTTAATTCCAAATAAGGACGACGAGATTTTCCAATTCCTATTTAGCTTTCTGACCAATTTTGATTACCAAATGTAATTAATTTATTGGATACATATACTACCCGACATATCTTGGACGTCACTCTAAAGCTGTTCTAAGAATAAGTGAGAGGAAGTGTTTCAAATCTCTGTTTCTGTAATCCAAAATAGCCTTAAAATTTCGTTGCTATTTTGAATGGAGTATAATAACAGGTGAACTCATTCCATCTTGAAAATCTAAATAGACCAAAATTGAACTTTGGTAGTTTTAACAACATTTCTGACCACGACAAAGGTGCAATCTTGAGTTTGTAACTTTTTGTACTCCATCATGACTTACTTTCCTTACTATCCAAATAAAAGTTAATTACTAAAAAGGTAAACGTTATTACCGACTTGTAAAAGACTTCGCGAGGGAAGTGACTCCGCAAGTCCTTTGTTGCATCGATGTACGAGTAAGCTTAGATATTGTATCGTAGGTACACAATACCGACCCAACCGGTCCATTACTTTAATAAACTATCGCTACTGTGTTCCTACCTTAGACAATACAAGTATGGACGAGTTACGCGTGTAATTATACTAACATACTTTTCTACCACTTTTTGCGGGTGGCGAGGTAGCACGAGATCCGCAACTTTGAATTTTATTCCATTGCATTACATTACATTCTAATTTTGATTGTTAAAAATAGTCTCGCGTTAACCCCGAACGCTACTAATATTGTTCCGCTATTACAGGCTGTCTCGTTTAGTGATTCGTCGTATTAAAACATCAGACTCAAACATCAACTTCTTATTAAAACATCAAAAAATATACGAGCAAAGATATTAGGTATTTTAATTTGTACCTATTACTTCATTTCAAATAAGGACGAAAAGATTTTCCGATTCCTAAATATCTTTCTGGCCAATTCTGTTTTGCAAATAAAATGTATATATCAGAAAGATATATTATCCGGCATATCTTGGACGTTACTAATGCTGTTCTAAGAATAGGTACGTGAGAGGAAGTGTGTAAATCTCTGTTTCAGTCTTTGACTATTTATATGTGGACTGGTTACGCATGTAATTCTACTAACAAACATTTCTGCCACTTTTTGCGGGGGGCGAGGTAACATGAAATCCGCGACTTTGGATTTTATTCCCCATAACTTTAGAGTCTAATTTTGAATGTTAAAATCATGAAAAGTAGTCTCATGTGAACCCCAAACGTTCTAAGTTCGAAGTTATTATTTCGCAATTATAGGCTGTCTCGTTTAGTGATAAGGTGTAAAATTGAATGTAAATGCACAAGATCAATTGTGCTTATACCGTGGCAGAGGGGAAATGCTACCGCAAGGCTAGTCCTTATAATAATTAGTCAAAGGTTTCAGTAAAACAAAAAAGGTAGCCTTAAAATTTCGTAGCTATTTGAAATGGAGTATAGGAACTTAATATTTTATTTTAAAAATAGTAGGATTGGGATCAAGAAGTTTAAAAACTGCCTCTGATTGGGATTGATAAATCAAGAGAAGTTAAAAAACATTTTGGGAATCCAAAAAGGTCTTATTTCTCGTCTACATGATTATTTTCATACAACAAGTTTTCATTACTTCTAAGAAATACAGAACTGGCAGCTACCTGTCAGAAAACGATATCGTTACGCCAAATACTTCAATTAAAAAGAAAAAAGTTTTCTTCGTTTTTAGGTTTATGGCTTTTGATTTTTTTTCCAAGACATCTTGCCAGTTCACATCAAAAAGTTTTAGAATTAATAAAAAGTTTTTATTCCGAAATCCTAGATTAACCTAATAATACCTAACGTCTATCACAAACTGAATTAAATTATTTAAAAACGAGAGTTTTTCCAGCAATTTTCCTGGATCGCTGGTGTAACTTAAATTGGTTTCAACGAATAAATTGATAAATTGGCCCTGAATTAAACAAAAAATTGACATGATATACGTTTCATTAGTTAGTGTTCTTTGAATTAATTTCACGAGTTCTCGAGTTATTGAGAAACTCGTCTCGAATAAGGGCAGACTTCACGAGAAATCTCGCTCCGAGAAATCTCTTCAGTACCTACTTACAAGCTATACAGTGTGTAAACTAACTAAAGGCAAACCTTTAAACCACGTACTTTACCCATCAACCTGAACAACTTTTACTATGGGAGCAAACCTGTCAGAAAAGTTGTTCAGGTTAATGGGGGAGGGGACGTGTTTTAAAGGTTTGCCTTTAGTTAGAAACTGCATTACTGCATTACCTAGGCTTAAAGAGCGATGATAGTCCATACGGATGAAAGCTAGCGATTCAATCACGAGGCGGCGGTTCGATTCCTGGCCTGTACCACTAAGTTTTACGGAATTTATGTACGGTTGAATTTATCATTATCACTAGCTCGGCGGTGAAGGAAAATATCGCGAGGAAACCTGCATACCCGAGAACAATAAAAAAATAGTTCGGATGTATGTGTAAAATATGGGTGAGCTAGGGGCGAACACAATTGACCAGTAATGTTCGCAGTGTTACATAACGACCCTTGCTTGCAATAGCCCAGCCAACAATAATATTACCGTGCTTAATTTGCCTCCTTCAGGCAGCCTACGGACTGATTAATGCTGGTGCTGTGTGTACCTACTTAAACTTATAAAGGTGGGTTGCCAGTCGAGCACTCGCGTCTTATTCAAATTCGTTCACAAATCGGATTTGCCGTGCGACTTGTTAGGAGCGACTTCTTTAACTTTTATTCAGCTTTACTCGTATTTTTACGGAGACTTTCTGTTTATTTCTATTGTTAGACAAATATAAAAGTTGGCTACAATGCGGGGGGAATGGAAATTAGTTCCTTGACAAATAGGACGTTTTTTAAATGACAGGGTCCCGTTGGCATCCGTTGTGTACCTACGGAACCCTAAAAAGGGCATATGGGACGTATTCTAAAAAAGACGTAGCTTATTTCTTTAAGTACTTATTTATACTTTATTGTAGGTACCTACGCACAAACATACCTACAGACACAAACTAAAACATAATAGGTAGGTAAAATATCATAGGTATATACCTACATACTAAGTACCTTAGTACACACGGCGACACATCAAGCTACGCAAAACCAAAAAAAGCTAACCGCGCGTAGGTAGAGTAATATACAGGGTCCTTCTTAATATGTTGACACTTTTTTAAGCGAATGATCAGACCGTCAAACTGAACAACTTTCTCTATGGCACCAGCATCGAAATCACGAATAAATAAATAAGCTGTTCTATACAAAACTGCAAACCTACTCGAGCCAAATGTATGGGAGAGCAGATTTTTTTTTTTCGCGATTTTTATGTTGGTCCCATAGAGAAAGTTGTTCTGTTTGATGGTCTGGTCATCCCCTTAAAAAGTGTCAGCATATTAAATTGGACCCTGTATAACGGCGCGTGGCCAGCTTACGGTGGTTTTGCGTAATTTGATGAGTCGCCGTGTGTACTACATACTAAGGGCGAGTTTTAGAAGATTTTTATTAGAACAAGGAAACCTTATATTCTAGTGAAAGACTGATGGAACACCAAAAACTATGTCATGTTGAATAGAATTGGCTCATATACTAATACCTACTTAACCTGTCATATACTTTTGATTTATCTTTTCTAAGATAAAAAGGTAAGCCGAGGGTAAATATCTCAAAAATAAAGGCAACATCGCCAGATATTTGGTCAAATTACGCGTCGTATCGATCGCTCGTCGACTGTTGCATAAATGCATTAGTCTGAAGATAGGCGCCTCGCACTATCTCCTCGGTATAAGGCATAAGTGGCGGCGGGTTGATACTTTATTATACCAGTTTTAGCATTACGTTAAAACTCCAAATATGGAGAGTACCTACCTACTTTTGTAGAAAAACACAATAGAATTTTGTCGTTTTTAGACGTGTTTTAGGTGTTGCTGTCCCACGGTTTGCTGTCGGAAATGATAATGATCAAGCATCTGCGACGGGATCTTTTATGAAAATTTTTGACAATGTATCTAAGTACACACGGCGACACATCAAGCTACGCAAAACCAATATAAGCTGTCCGCGCGACGTTATACATTACTCTACCTACACGCCGCTAGCTTATTTTGGTTTTGCGTAGCTTGATGTGTCGCCGTGTGTACCTACACGACACATTATTATGAGTTCCTTTTTTACCTTTCTGACCAAATCAGTTACGTCCTACAGAAATGTATCTATCTATCTGCGCAGGTATCTGCTCGATACTTGACCAGTGGACATGTAGAAGAAGATGTATGAACGCGAATGAGGAGTGTTGCGTATTAAAGATAGCAGTAAGCAAATAGCGCGTATTTGCCACAGGGATCGAAGTGTGACTTTATAAACAGATATACAGGGTCCAACTTAATATGCTGACAGTTTTTTAAGAGGATGATCATACCAACAAATTGAACAACTTTTTCTATGGACCAACAGCGAAATCGCGAAAAAAAAATTGCCTGTCACATACATTTGGCTCGAGTAGGTTTGCAGTTTTGTATGAAACTGCGGATTTTTTTTTGCGATTTCGATGTTGGTGCCATTGAGAAAGTTGTTCAGTTTGACGGTCTGATCATGTGATCATCCCCTTAAAAAAGTGTCAGCATATTAAGAAGGGCCCTATATTTAAGGGAACTCTACAGAAAATTAAAGGAAAGGAAAGAAAAACGAAAGCAAAGTTTTGTGGCTCTTTCAGCGAAAATCTTCAAGCGAACTCTCAAGGATTTATCGAGTGAAGTCCCTACAGCTCATAACTTCCACCGTCCCAGTCTGCTTCGTCCGCCCTAAATTTATTCTTAATAAACCGTCGAGGCTGGTCGATGTATTTTTTTGATATCTCGCTTTGAGGATGAAAGCTTCCAAACGGGGGTTATTTTCTTTAAGGATTGCACTTGTGAAACGTTTTGATCGCCTATTTTGATACTCTATCGGCCTTTTGAGTAAGGGCTCAATTTAGTTGCGGGTGTTTATTTGTTTTGAATTGAAAAGGGCTGGTCGTATGATTTAGATGCGTTAGGTATTAAATTTCTTCAAAGAGATCTTGATAGGTTTTTGTAAATAGTGTTTAATAGTTCAGTCAAAGTCAAAGTCAATATAATTTATTCAATATAGGAGCTTACAGCACACTTATCAAACGTCAAATCTTTTTTAAAGCTACCACCGCGTCGGAACGTGTTGTCGCTGTAGAGAAGATGCGGCCAGAAAGTCTACAACATAACACGACTTAATAACTATTACAATATAAATTCTTAAGCTAAAGTTATGTATACAATAATACATAGTCTATTTAATAAAATAATTGATACTATACAGTAAAGTAAATAAACTATAAGCTAGTGACCTCAGACCCAAGCATTTTGATCATTTAAATAATCATCCAGTTTATAATATGCTTTTTTACAGAGGACTTTTTTGATTTGAGTTTTAATCATGTTTTCGGAAAGATTTAAAATGGTTTCGGGGATTTTATTATAACAACGTATACAGTGACCCATGAAAGACGTGTTGACCCTACTAAGCCGAAAGTGTGGAGATATCAGTTTATTTTTGTTTCGAGTGTTGTAATTATGGACATCACAATTTTTTTGGAAATAACGACAAATTTTTTCTTACATATAAAATGTTTTCATATTTATCTTGTTACTGACTGAATGAAAAGTGCTTTCGCCTGTTACTGATGCAATGTACCGAATTAACGATAATGAGCACGGTACCTAAAATTAAAGATGCCACCGGTGCAATCATAGGTACCTATCACGCAAATTGACTAAAGAAGCAGATTGCCTATAAAGTATTACCCAATGACTTAGAAGCAGAGTGCCTAAACGTTTGTTGACTATAATTCGAGTTTGCCTACTATACAATTATAGGTACACTGTGCTCAAAATTGTCTTATAGCATGACTTTAAATTGTACATTAGGATTTTTAGAATGTAATAAAGATATATGACTATCGTTCCAGGAACAAATTATTGCTTGCTATTGCTACTACTAAAATCATTAATAAGACAATTTTAAAAATACTTTATTTCAAATAAAGACGAAAAGATTTATATATTTCTGGCCCATTATGATTTTCAAATATAATTTATTTATCAGAAATATACAGGGTCCTTCTTAATATACTGACCCTTTTTAAAGGGGATTATCAGACCGTCAAACTGAACAACTTTCTCTATGGGACCAACTTCGAAATCGCGAAAAAAATATCAGTTGTCCCATCACATTTGGCTCGAGTAGGTTTGCAGTTTCTTGTGGAACAGCTGATTTTTCTGTAGCGATTTCGATGTTGGTGCCATAGAGAAAGTTGTTCAGTTTGATGGTCTGATCATCCCCTTAAAAAATTGTCAGCATATTAAGAAAGACCCTATATAACATCCGACATATCTTGGACGGTACTAAAGCTGTTCTAAGAACAAGTGAGAGGAAATGTTTCAAATCGCAGTTTCTGTAATTCAAAATAGCCTTAAAGTTTCGTTGCTATTGGAAATGAAGTATGCACTTTCATTGTTTGTACTTTAAGGTTACTTTGTTATACAGGGTGTAGCAAAAACACTCTAGTAATATTTAAATAGTAATATTTAATTTAAATAATTAGTAATATTATTTAAATGAAAACCATCAAACTGAATAACTTTCATTATGGAGACGATAAGTAGGTATAGAAAAAAAATCAACTTTCCCATAGATTTGAGTCGAGTAGGTGCGGCAGTTTTGTGTGAAACAGCAGATTTTTTTGCGTTTCCTGAGTTGGCTTCATAGTAAAAGTTGTTCAGTTTGATTGTCTAAATTCACCGTTTCAGCACTTGCCAGGCTGTCACTTACACCCTATACATGGTTAAGCCTAAATAGTTTTTGGTACTCGACAATCATAGCAAATTATCAAAAATCTTTCTACAACCATTAACCTAACAGATTTTCCTGAAACAAAAACCCTATCAACAAAAATGTTAATGAACGAAGAAGAAAAACAGCAACATAAACAAAGCTAGAGGTAAGTACGTAACTATAAATTACAGAAAGATTTCCAGAAAGCGTAGTTCTGTGGGATAGATATAAAATATAGTCAGTATAAAAGGATGCTAAGACAAGATGGCTGGGCGTGGCCGGCGAGTGGGCGGGGCGCGGGGCGGGGCTCGGAAACTATGTCAAGTGGTCTTCAGATTGATTATTTTCGGCTGAATCGTATTTACTGAACACTTTGCCTGTCCTGAAGTTAAATAAAGTTATAGTATCTACCTATACAGGGTGTGAAAATCTGATAATTTTGATATAAGCTTTGAATCACATAATCTCCAAATGGTTTTCTTATTTTGGTACCTTTCTTAAAATGAAATGTTGTCAATTGTGAAGCTTTATAATATAATCTTCATACAAAAAAAGCGAAACCGTTTTTATACTTCTAAACCTTTAAGAGGGTACCAAACCGAGCCTCCAGTGCTGTCTATTTTTGTCATTTCTACAATTGGGACGATGAAATTTTCTTTATTACTTTTTAAATCCTGTTTGATATCTTAAACACTAAAGTGAAATTAATTTTTGAATATCTTTGAAAATGTACGATTAGAGCGAAAGGCATATATAAGAGAAGAGACGTCATAACCTCGTATTTGCATAAAGATCATGGCGACGTATCACAGAAACACCTGTTTTTCACTAAGGTTTTTCATAAAAGAGATAGAAGATGATAAAAAACGTTTTTCAATTTGCTTGTATTTTTTTTTGTTTTCTATTTGATTGTAATTTCATTTGAATTTTATAAATTCGTTATAAGATATGAATTTCCAGGATCAGTCATCATCCTCATTATAAAACATTACCAAAAAACAAAAATCTTAGTCATTGCTCGTCTATGATCGGCATTACATCTCCATATGCAGGCTGAGCTCCATCATCTGGCTCATTTACCCTTTTCTCTATTTCTTTTTTTTATTTTGGTTTGTTTTTGTTCTTTTTTTTTGCACATGATTGCGTTGAATGTTCTGTTATTATATACCTACTGGATATTACTTTATATTTTTTTTTATTGGATAAATGAAAACATTTATCGAAATTTTACGCATTACCTACTATGCTTTAGGTAAGTTGGTAGTTACTACTCGTATCTTTACAACTGCCATTAATGGTCACATTCGCGATTTTAAAGATAGTTAGGCCTTTGTTGTGGAGTAGGTAGGTACTGAATCCCATTCCTTTCCACTTCCTGATTCCTGAAAAGATTTTGATTTAATTCTACTAGTTTTCTAAAAATACATATTTGAATAGGTACAACCTTTTAGAAATAAGCAAAATGACTTTTCGATTCGAGTTTGTACGGAATAATAAAGTTTCCATAGGTTACCTACCAACCTACTACTTTCAATCAAATTCTGTACCAACAACTAATGGTTTTTATTAGGTACCTATTTATGTTACTCTTATTTAACTTTATCTAGGTTAACGCTATCTACGATGTCTGTATATTTGAATATCAAAACGAATTCAAACAACATCAATTCGTACACAAATCACAAAGGTATTCATAAGACACTTGAAACATAATTGCCTTCCAAAGTGTTTTATTCTACCTCCATCGGAACAAACATTAGCATACCGAACAGGACAGGTACAAATACCCTCGCGAGGTATGTACCTACCCACTCTATAAATTGAAATGAGATGGCGAAATTAAAAAATAAATCAAAAGAGGATTTTCTCGACACGTCGCCGACGGTGAAATTGGAAAAATGTTCCTTGCGCTTCATGAGGGGAGCGTTTCCATTGGCATTGGGAAAGTCACGTTAAGGGTATATTACCGTTGGCGCTCCATACAAAAGAAGTCTGGATATATTTTCAATACCAACCAATTAAAGTGAATGAAAATTTTCAGAAATAATCTAGAAAATAATCTCTATGCTTGTACATTTTAGATTTTATGATTTTACATTTTCTATGATTTTACATTTTGGGATTCATTTAAGATTTGTATGGAAATCTTAGAGGCACTGTAACTTTAAAACTTTAACGAAAATCTGACATATTACAAGCCTGGAGATTAGTTTCTAAACAGGGTGAAATTTATATCAGTAGCATCCTTTTAAACTAAGAGTCTACCCATCAAACTGAACAATTTTTACTATGGGCGCAAACCGATCGGAGCAAAAAAAATCTGCTGTTGCATACATTTGAGTCGAGTAGGCATTGCAGTTTATAGTTTACAGTGTGTAGTTTTCATTGAAACAGTAGGTAAAGGAAAGATAGCAAATATTTCAAACGCGCATGCTACATGCAACAGTGTGAACAGCCGAAGTGTGGATATTTTGAATCTGGATAAAATTTATTTCTATAAATGCTTAGATAATATCGATCCCTCTTTGGGTGTTTCATAGTCATGATCATTTGCTTATGCTGAACGAGCTGAAATATAAAAATTATACAATAAAATGCAGAAGTTTAAAATATTTTGAATGATTATAATTACCCACGTCATTTAGCGGTGCTATGGGAAAGCGCACCCTAAAACATAATAAGAATGTTCGCGTACATATTAAAGTGGCTGCACAGACAGACGTAATACAAACTCATTTAAATATACATGATGAAATTGAAAGAATTACGCGCCCGTGGGGGCCGTGTTATTGCGATGACAAAATTGTATGATACATTGTCGCTTCTACAAGACAAAGTAAAATCTACATTAGAAACAATTTTAATAATACACTGCATTGAAACCGTATCCCTTAGTCGCTCGTATTACATCTAAGTTAAGAAAATGGTGAGGTGTTTCACCAGGAGTTAGTTTTAATGTCACACATTTTAGTTATGTACGGAATTGTCTTAAAATAATATCGAGTTTATGTGCATTATTCGTAGGTAGGTATACGAATTAGAAAGTGTGAAATCATAAATACTCTTAGCTTCTACACTGAGAAAAAAATTCTTCGTATACATAGCCCGTCGCAGCTTATACGTAGCCCATCGCAACTTACGTACCAGGTAGCTTACGACGAGATACTGATTACGAGTGTTGCATCAGTACACTTCACAATGAAGCTTCGTTACTGACAAATACTGATGCAATACTCGTAATCAGTATCGCGTCGTAAGCTACCTGGTACGTAAGTTGCGATGGACTACGTATAAGCTGCGACGGGCTACGTATAGGTACGCAGCATTTTTTCTCAGTGTATAGGTTTTTTTTTTCTACGCTCTCTCCAACAGTGAAAGCTTAGTTTGATGGTCTTAACCCCTTTAAATATTACTAGGGTCTTTTGTTACATTCTGTATAACAAAGTAACTTTAAAATACCCACAACCTTTACATTTTCCGAACATTTTTCTAAGATAGACGAAGCAGAAGCAATATTGTTTGAGACAATATTTAGTAAGGGCCGGACGGAAGACGTTAGCGAAAAGCTCGCAAAGTAACAGATGATCTTCATTTAAATATTGGAGGACAGGGGTGTTTAGGAGCCGAGCTCGGGGTGGCGCCCTTCTACACTAGATGGAATAAAAAACGTTTGTGTAACAACTAAGGTGCAGTTTAATGTTCTCACTGGGCAGTAGATTTGAACTTCGGTTTGGTATAGGTAGGTAGGTTAATCTATACAAATAATAACCACAATAAGCAAATAGCCGCTCGAAGGGTGAATAAAGTATCTACAACGTGTTAATGAACAAACGCAAAACCTGAAAGTAGTTTGTTTAGAATCGAGAGCAGAATCAAATTATCATGTTTCCACATAAGTAATTGTTTCAAAAAAAAAAATGTACTACCTCACGCACCTACCGCACGGGCACACTCACCTTAATTACTACCAAAACAAGATTCTTAAAATGTATCCATGAGCACGTTAGCGCTTTCATTCATTGCTGAAATGATAACAAATAATTTTTGCCTGAAAACTTAAAATTCGAATAACTTTAAAATTTAACTACCAAAATAATGAAACTATTGTTTCAATCGAATTATTTCGATATAAATCAGTTGGGGTGTATGAGGTTTTGCGCTTATTCGTTAACAGGTATAAAGAAGCGCGGCCAGCTTACTTAGGTGTAAACATAAATGCGTTACATACTTTAAGGGATGATTCAGACCACCAAGCTGAACAACTTTCACTTTGGGACCGACACAAAAAAATCTGTTGTTCCATAACGTTCATGTGTTTGACTTTTTATATGGAACAACGATTTTGTCTCATAGTGAAAGTTGTTCAGTTTGATGTTCTGAAACACCCCCTAAAGTATGTAACGCATTTAATTTTACTAGGTAAATGAAGCATTAAAAAGCTGTTAATTTCTACATGGATATCGATTGCAGGTAAACCATTTGTCGAGCAAATCGAACCAACTTTAATTGTGAAAAAACCACCTCGTGTATGTACTTGACGTCAATGAGATGCGGGTCCCGAGTCAATACCGTGGGATCAAATCCGGGACCGACCGTCACCCGGCACTCTAGACACTTTGCGACTAGATTAGTATAATATTTTACTGCCCCTTTTTGTTCAAATTGATGTTTTGAGAAAAAAAATTGGGTAGGTATATAAGTATACTGAATCTTAGAATATGATTACAAAAAAAAGAATATAATATTTAGGCAAACGAATGGTCGCTTCGTGGATAGGAAAACAGATTTTCCAAAAATAATGTTAAAAATAAGAAAATATCAATAGTACAAAAGTTAGCAGGGACTTTAATATTTAATTAGAGCAGAAATAGATAGTTAATTATCCTTTGTTTGCAATACTTAAAACAAAAAGAATTTTAAAATAAGCATTAAAGCAATAGCAATTAGCAATGTTGAATTTAGTGATAATAAATCAAATAAGCCCACATCAAACGACTGCAGGCCTCCTTTTTATTGCGTCACTCCTCAGGATCCTGTGCCAATCTGATCCATGTACGACCCGCAACCCTTACAATGTCGTCTGATCATCGGATCGGTGGTCTACTCACGGACCTCTTTCCTTCTCTTGGCCACCATCCCGATATTGTCTTGGTCCACCGGCCGTCTTCCCTTCTACCCAAATGTCCTGCCCATCTCCTCGTCAACTTTGTAATCCGTAATAATTTAGTGATAATGTTAATTCAAATTATATTGGCATTTCAACACTCTAAACCAATTTAACTTCCTTTTCTATAGGGTCGTTAATATGCTGATGGTTTTTTAAGGGGATGATCAGACTATCAAACTAAACCACTTTTTTTAGGGCACAAACGTCGAAATAGCAAAAAAGAAATCATCTGTCCCACACAAAACTGCAAACCCATTACATTTGTATCGAGTAGGTTTTGTAAGTATGAGACAGCAGATTTTTTTCGATTAAGCTAAAGTTATTCAGTTAAATGGTCATCCCCTCAGTCAGTCAGTTTATAAATAACTATTTAATATGTTATACAGGGTGAAACTGATAACGTTAGCATCCTTTTAAACTAACAGTCTACCCATCAAACTGAACAACTTTTACTATTGGAGCAAACCGATCGGTCCAAAAAAAAATCCGCTGTTGCATACATTTGAGTCGAGAAGGCATTGCAGTTTAGTATGGAACAGCTGATTTTTTTTTCTCTGATCTGTTTCCTCCCATACTAAAAGTTGTTCAGTTTGATGGGTAGAAACTTAGTTTAAAAGGATGCTAATGATATCACTTTCACCCTGTATTTAAAATATCTTTGACTACCCCTTCGGGGGATATAGTGGTGAGCATAAGCTATGCTTCTATTCTATACCACTATTTTTTAAACACACTGTGTTCAGAAAATGAAACTAAATAACTTTTCCTAAGGAACACACGGCGACACATCAACCAATACAAAACCAACATAAGCTGGCCGCGCCACGTTATACGTTATGCAACCTACGCGCGGCCACCATATATTGGTTTTTATAGCTTTATGTGTCGCCGTGTGAACATGGATCGAAAAACGAGAAAAATAGTTGGACCTTCCATACAGTAGTGCGGATCAGCCGATCGATTTTCTATGGGAAGTCCACAAAATTCTGGTTTTTCGCCATATATTTATTAGGGAAAGTTGTTTTAAGTTTAAGTATCAGAATACGCCCTTAAAGTTTTTATGGATCTTAAATAAAATATAGGGGTGTATTATGTGTTAAAGATTGTATCCTCTGGGATAGCTAATCATCTAGAAATAGTATAATCTAAAATATTATAAAACTTTAATAGTGTCTGTACATTGAAGATATTTATAAGAAAAAGATTAGGTACAGTAAGGTTTTAGGTATCCTTGACTCCAAATCAACCTTTTTTAGAATTTTTATCCGTCTGTTTGTTCTTATGTTTGTAACAGCATCACACAAAAACTACTGAACGGATTTTAATGAAACTTTTTTTGTTTGATAGCTTATGATCTGACTTAAAATCTGGTATATAAGGTCCTTCTTAATATGCTGACTCTTTTTTAAGGGGATGATCAGATCATCAAACTGAACAACTTTCTCTGTGGGACCAACAATAAAATCGCAAAAAAAAATTAGCCCAACCATACAAAACTGCAAACCTCCTTGAGTAGTTTTCATGATTTCGATGTTGGTCCCATAGAGAAAGTTAGTTCAGTTTGATGGTCTGATCATCTCTTTAAAAAGGTGTCAGCATATGAAGAAGTACCTAATAGGTATAATTTAAAATAAAATTTATTATAAACGCTCGTTATAACATAACATCGAGATGAATTAAAACAAGACATAAAGTAACCAAAAGATATATTTCGAATATGTGGGCGAAAACAGTAATATGATCTAAAATTTGAAGTACTATAACTTAAACACTAACTCAGAAAGTGAAAAACTTAAAAATAATTGGTTTTAACTCGTAACGTTGACTTGCTGACTCTTGGAGAACAAAAACAAAAACTCATTTGTTCAGTTAAACTTAAATAACTAACTTAAATAACAAAATGAACCTTAATTTATCATCGCTAAAGACTAAATTAACCTAACATGCATAGACAATGTCTTACACTCCCACAACAGGATTTTAAGAAATAATTTGTAACGGAAAAGTATTAATGCTTCTAAGATCCCATGTCTTATGGTCTAACGAAAAGTAAATGGTGAACGAATGACACATACCCTAATTAAATAATATAAAGTAATGATATACCTAACATGTCCCAGACATTGTAGTATATGTGTTATAATGGCTCAGTTAGCAATGGGTTGGATTTACTTGACGCCAGTGTCGCCACAAATTTGTCATTTGCCATGAAAACAGTATATCTGAAACAAATGAGAAATTATAATTAGTTTACAGTAATTTGCGGTTCACTTCATCATCCTCATGGCTAGTGCAAGGTAATCCAATATCTAGGTAATCTAAAACATTCACACAACATTCAACGGCTGTCACATACAGGGTGTAAGTGACAGCTTAGCAAATACTGAAACACACTCAGACCATCAAACTGAAAAATGTTCACTCTGGAGCCTACCTCAGGAAACGCGAAAAAAATTCAGCTGTCCCATACATTTGAGGCGGACAGTTTTGCATGGAACAGCTGATTTTTTTCGCGTTTCCTGAGGTAGGCTCCATAGTGAAATTTGTTCAGTTTGATGGTCTGACTTCAGCGTTTCAGTATTTGCTAGGCTGTTACTTACACCCTGTATATGTGTGCCAAATGTCATCCAAATCCGTTCAGCCGTGTATGCATGATAGAATCACAAACATAAAAACATTCACATTTATAACATAACATAGAATAAATAACCACTCATCCGTTCATTAAGAAATTTATAAAATTATAAAGCCTAGAAACTAGAATTTTGACACGAATGTTTCTTTTGATGTTTTGAAAGCTTTTTCTAAGAGAGAATTTTCAAAAACGCTTCTCCTAAGAACGTGAAAATGGGCTTGCCAGCTTGTATCTGAATTTCGTAGTGAAGTAAAGTGAATCCATCAGATTCAGTTTAAGATATTTATTGCCAGTCATCTATTGTGGTATAGTCATATAGAGCATCCGTTTCGGTGGCAAGTTGCGGAGACGGACGGACACTCAATCATAAAGGTCCAGGTTCGAATCGACATGCATTTCCTTGCAGACCAATGAGTTTTACTAACTTATGTAGGTACTTAATATAGACTGCTCTTATACGGTGAAGGAAAACATCGTGAGGGATCCTGCATGTACGCTTAAGAAAAAATTCGGATGCGTGTTTGAAGTCTACAAATCCGCATTGGGCACGCGTGGTGGACTAACGCCCATACACTTTCCTTGAGGAGCGGCCTGTGCCCTGCAGTGGGACGTGTATGGGCTGATGATGATGGTAATCATATGCCTACGACTATATTCACAGAGGGGGTAGTCAGTGATTAGAGTCACACAGTGATTAGACATACAACAATTTCAGTAAAATATTATTTCACTGACAGTGTCCAAACTCCAAACTGTCTAGAAGTATGTAATGTAAAATGGACGGTGGACAAAAATACACGCCTCATTTAAGTAAGTTGAATCCCTCACGATGTCTTCCTTCATCATCGTTAAGACTGTAGTTAGTTTTAAGAATCCACAAGTTCCTAAAAATAATAGCGAGGGCGACGTCTACAGCCGTCGCCAGCTGATACATAGAGATACTAACACAAAGATAGAAGACAAAGCGCTGAGGCTGGGCGCGACTCGCTAGGAGCCGCGACAGCCGCGCAGGCCAGCACCGCGGCCGGGCGACGTCGTCCGACGTCGGCGGCCGCCGCACCGGGCGCGTCGGGGCCTGCTGCCGTTGGCAGTTATTTCTGCCTGCAAGAAAAGGTACTAATTAGAAAGGCGCGTTGCGAAGAGGTATAGACAGGGCACTTCAATCATGAGGGTGCGGGTTCGAATCCGCACGGACGACATGCCATGTACCAAGGAATTTTTCTAACTTATGTACGAACGTAATACGACGTAAGGAAACTTGCATACGTTGAAGAAAAAAATCTGATGCGTATGTGTAATTCTGTAGTCATGCGTGGACTAAAGCCCAATACATCCTTGAGGGTAGTCCTGTGCGCTGCATTGGGACGTTTGTAGGATGATGATGATGTGTGGTCCACCAGTCCGCATTGGACACGCGCTGTACGCCCATACAACCTCCTCAACCTCAATGAAATACGGTGATGAAAAGACAAATTATTAAATTATTTTTCAAGACTTGTTGGACGTGGAGGGTTGTCATGTAACTATTGATCCTACTTTACAGGAATTACAGCGGTGCTCATATATCCGATACAAAATACATTCGGTGATCAGGGACTCTTGGTTTTTGGGCTGCAAAGGTTATATCATCGCTTAAGTCGTCATTTAATCCTGTTAAATGTAACCTTGGTTGGTGTTATAGCTAAGAAAAGCGATAAGCAGCTGTAGCAAAAAAAAACTAGTCGTGCACTATACAGGGTGTTCGGTAGATCACTGAACATAATAAAATGGGGGGTAGGTGGGTCATGTGCTACCTACTTGGCCCCAAAGATTTGACCTAGGACCTTTACCTAGCCGGACCATTTCGATGAAATTCTACTTATGTGGAAAGTTAAATGTTTTACGAAATTTATCAATGCAAACGTGAAAAGAATGAAACGATCAATTTAAATATGGTAATCTTTAATTAAATACATCCAGATCTGTCCATTAAAAAAAAGGTGTGCTAGTGACGAATTTCCAAAATTTCAAAAAATCATTCACTAAAAAAAAATTGGGGTCTAAATTAAATTTTTGGGGCCGAGTAGGTAGCACATGACCCTACCTACCCCCCATTTTCGTATGTTCAACGATCTGCCGAACACCCTGTATATTAAAACACGTGCATAAACCACGACCACGCGGTCCTGGTGCTATGGTGAAGGCAAGTAGAACTTACTTAGAAAATTACTTAAACAGCAACTCTGTTTAAGTAATTTCTAGCTGCCTCATTAGGCCACCTATCTAAATATGATTAAATCCAAGAAGTGAGAGAAAACTTACGTAGCCTTAGCAAGCAGTGAGTGAACCGAAGTTTTAAAAGCACATGAGCTGATGCATGAGCTAAAATAGCGATAAGACTAATGATTATTTGAAAATAAGAGAAATTTCGCTTACCATACCGCTGCAGGTCTCGAATAACGTAGGTACCCTGGCTCACTGCAAGACACAAATAAGCACTTTAGTATTCAACGTCACTATCTTGACCAAAGAAAGCTAAATTTAGAGGGAAAGTGTTTCCAAAACGTTATCTAAAAGTGATTCCAAAGAAGGAAAGAAACTATGAGAGAAAACTAATTAATGAAACTTTAAAAGGAAATTAAAATCTTCAAAAACTGTCTATGAGCACATGGTGGCAATGGCTAGACAAAATGGCGTCCAAGATGCATCGAGGAATGTTTTAAATTATGTAAATATACTCACGTCCCACGTCATCGCCCAAGTGCGAGGTGCGTACGCGCATCCTCTCTTTTATACTGACGCCATGTCATCGGTCTGAAGAAAAAGACGTAAGTTAAAAATTAAAAATTAAATGTTTGTTGTTTAATCCTAATGATCATTATAATGAGGTTCAACTAATACTAACTCATTTTCAGTAGTTACCTTACAGCCCTAGATACATAAACTCACGACCGGGATGGTCTGAAAATTTGCTGTAACCACCTTTTAAAGTAGGTAGGTTCACTTTTAGGACTTTAAGGGCCTGTTTATCCATTTCTGAATAAGTTATTGTTACCTTATTTGACAAACTATCCGACATATAAGCTAACAAGAACTTATCCAGAAGTGGTGAAAAAGGCCCTCGAGGTTTCAGAAGGAAATCAAAAGGCTTCGTACGACGTATAAAATTTCAGTAATTCATTCATTTTAGTTCGTGTTGTAGCAAGTAGCAAAATTATTAAGGTGGTACGTTTGTATATACTACCTAATATAAAACAATATAGCACCTACATCACGTTCACGTAGATGATGTATAGACCTGACCTACACCGTACATTTGAACCTTATATTACATTTAAACTTTGCAATAAAATGTAACCGATTGCTTGTTCAATTATGATTTTATGTTTATATATTTTATATGCTGAATTTTATGAAATTTCAGTCAGTACATCTGTGTTTAAAAATTTACCGACCACAGGTATTAAATATCATTGAACGTATGACTGTAATTAACACAATATGATACTTTCGTTGATTAGTTAAAAAATAAAAAGAAATAAGATATGAAATAATTTTAAAAAACTCCTAGAGATATGACTTTGGGCTACATTTCAAAAAATATTGGAGGTTCGTATGCTATCACTGATGGGTTATTCAGAACATGAAAGTACCTTTGTGACGCAGAGAAAAAATTTAATTTCGAAGGTCGTGGAAGAGACGAGATTTTTGAATTTTTTACAGCGTTTCTTTCCCTTTTAGGCACGTGCAAAATTTCTCTATAAATTTATAATATTTTCAAGAGAGAATATGGACTAGTAATCAAGGACTAGTATCCAATTCGTCATGCTAACCAAATGAGGCGTCCCTGGATTAAGAATTTGCAGTTTCGTCCTTATCTTTGCTCACCTAGGTAGTTACTAGCTTGTTACGCATAAAACGTTGGAACATTTAACTCACTCTCCTAACAAACCCTAGCTTTATTTAAATTACCATCACAAAATAAACGAAGTAACTTCTAAGGTACATAAGGACTGTATATAACGTACATAAATAAAGCCCGCCATCTTGGATCGGTAAATTTAATAATCCCAGCAGGCTGGCATCCTTCCCAAAGACAAATGTCCACCCACCACCCTACGGGAAAATGTTATGTAAGAATCCCGGGAAAAACGGGCAATTTCCCGTGGGGCGGGTCTGGGAACTGGGAGTGGTCAGGGAACGCCCACTGAACGAGTAGGCGGGGTCTAACCTTTTTTCAACTACTTTAGAGATAGTTTCACCGGGTTTCTAGTTTATTTTGATGGGGTACATTTTGCTGAGGTTTTATACAGCTAGGTACGTCTTTTGTTATAAAGTTTGTATTGCTTTTGTTTTAATGAAAAACCTAGTATAATTTTATTGCAAATGGTAAAATATTGTTGATCCTTAGCTAGGTGTATGGACATGTTCAAGAGATAAAAGTGCCTCATGGTTCCCGTCTCGAACAGACCACCCCATTTAACCGTCATTATTATAGCACAATACTACAGGGTGAAATTGATATCATTGGCATCCTTTTAAACTAAGAGTCTACCCATCAAACTGGACAACTTTTACTATTACAAACCGATCGTAGCAAAAAAACTGTTGCATACATTTGAGTCGAGTACGCAACTCGATTATTGCAATTTAGTATAGAACAGCTGATTTTTTTGCTTCGTACTGTTTGCTCCTTTAGTAAAAGTTGCTCAGTTTGATGGATAGACTCTTAGTTTAAAAAGGATGCCAAATGATATCAATTACACCCTATAAATATTACTACCGTAAATATTAGGTATCGTCGTCGTTTTGCTTTGAATCGTAACTCTGCTAAAAGGAAATCTTGCTAACTATTTTCTCATTAAAATTTTATAGCTATTTATTGTAAAGTTTCCGTCCACCTTGATAGTTAATGCAGACGAGAATTTATGTATGTATTGAAAAAAAGATTGCTCCTAGCTTTGACTATTTATATGTGGACTGGTTACGCGTGTAATTGTACTAACAAACATTTCTGCCACTTTTTGCGGGGGGCGAGGTAACATGAAATCCGCAACTTTGGATTTTATTCCCCGTAACTTTAGATTCTAATTTTGAATGTTAAAAATCATGAAAAGTAGTCTCGTGTGAACCCCAAACGTTCTAAGTTCGAAGTTTTTATTTCGCAATTATAGGCTGTCTCGTTTAGTGATAAGGTGTAAAATTGAATGTAAATGCACAAGATCAATTGTGCTTATGCCGTGCCAGAGGGGAAATGCTACCGCAAGGCTAGTCCTTATAATAATTAGTCAAAGGCTCCTAGTAACTGAGGATGTCCAAGCTATTCTTATTTTCTATTGTTCTATCGAAGCTGTAGTCAATTATTTATTAATTTTGGTGAATACGAGTATAAGCTGTTGATCGTATAAAATGCGTAAGTATAACAAAGCAGAAAAACTAGGTAGATAGGTATAGCAATTTGAGGGTAGACTGATATATTTTCTCTCATCCCAGATTGTAGATTGAGTAACTAGGTAAGTACTTAAATGATAGCAAAAAATATCAGTCACAATTTGACAGATTCTTAATTTAAGTATACCTATACTTCATTCCAAATAAGGACGACTTCTGGCCAATTCTGATAAGCAAATATAATTTATTTATCAGAAAGATGTACTATCCGTCATATCTTGGACAATACTAAAGCTGTTTTAAGAATAAGTGAGAGTAAGTGTTTCAAATCTCTGTTTCTGTAATTAAAAATAGCCTTAAATTTTCGTTGCTATTTTGAATGGAGTATAGGTATGTTCAAGTAGGTAACTTTTTTACATTTTACAGTATTTTAGTGACGTTTTTTTTTCTTCGTAGTTTCTCGGATACGTCATCTTTTATTAATATAAAAATCAATTTTTTTCTAGGTTCGATTCATTAGGAAACTAGCATGAATGTTCTTAAGTTAACTTAAATTACTTATTACTCTTAGGCATATAGTTAAAGGCTTTGAATATGTGAATAACCTCTTTCAGGCGCAGTCGGGTAAAAAGTAGTACTTATCGATCTTATTTCGTATACAATTTTGCTTGATCTGGTTAATGTTTCCCGTCCATACAAAATAATAGAAAACTTGATATTAGTGGGTATTACATCAATACCTATTTATTTATTTATAAGTGGCGACGGGCTCACCCCCCGTCACACTGGACAGAGTTTCGGTACTACTGGTGAAACGTGGATGCTCTGAGATTTCAGAACATCTCTAACTACCCCCTCGGGGAATATAGTCGTGAGCATATACATACATACATACTATTTATTTAGGCTTTACCATAATAATATCAGAAGTCGCACTTCACTGTCAACTAATTAAAAAAAAAACATAAACAATGTTTCAACAACATCAGAACATAATAGGGATTTTAAGTCAGATCATAAGTTATCAAACAAAAAAAGTTTCATCAAAATCGGTTTAGTAGTTTTTGCGTGATGCTGTTACAAACATACAAACAAACAAACAGACAAAAATTCTAAAAAAGGTTAATTTTGAGTCCGGGATACCTAAAAACCATATCGTAATCTTTTTCATGTAAATATCTTCAATGTACAGTTTATAATAGTTATAAGATGCATAAAGATCCTCAAACTTGTCCATTCATTTTAATAGAAAAGTTAAAGTTTCATTTCGAATGATTGAATGTTGCAATGCAATTTCATATAAAGTAAAATTACTCGACATAATAAAACATCTGCAGTAATCTGCTTCATAAAGTTACCCTGTACTTTATATTAGATTCTTTCTACGTACTTACAAAAAAAAAGAGGAAACCCACAGGAAACGGGGAAAAGGACAATCTCCACCCACTGCTTGTTTGTTGTTTTACTAACGGACATATTTTATTTACTAAGTGGCTATTTTGAATAAAAATGCGGTTTCCTCCGCACTGCACAGTGGGGCCGTTAAAAGTACAAAAAGGTTAAAGTCGCGCACTCGCACAGATTTATTACTTTTGTAGACCTTTATCTGTGAGATAGCAATTGTCTTTTCAATGTTATGTTTTAGCCGGTTAATATTTCAGAGGGCTTCCGATGGTAAATGTTACCTTTTATAAAGATTTATTTAGTATCCCCGTATTCAGAGATCTTCAAAATAATTAATTCTGTTTTATGTTAAAAAGATATCTTTATACAAGGTCCTTTGGGGAATATAATCATTAGCATAATGATATGCTTATGATTTTATGAACGCAAGTCGATAGCTTCTTATTTAAGAACGAGAAAACAACGTCATACCTATTTAATTTACTTTAATTTTCATAAACTTGAGACCATAACTATTTATTTTCAAGGTACTCAGAAGTTTCACTACAACTAATTTTAAATAAACGAAACGAGAACCGACGTATGAAATTGCGATCGTTGGCTGCCTTTTTGCTTAAAAATCACTGCAAAAGCAACCTTCTATCCTAAGAGAAGTTTATTCCGAATGCGTAAATGCGCGTTGCATACAAACGAAGTCAGGGGATATTTTCAATACTAACTAAAGTCAATGATATTTTTCAGAAACAATCTTTAAACTAATCTCTATGTTTGTATGATGTTAGATTTTCGATAAAATATACAGTTTTAGTGCTAGGATTAATTTAAGATTTGTATGGAAATCTATGAGGTACTATAACTTTAAAACTATAAATTTTAACGAAAATCTGACTTCATATAAACATAGAGATTAGTTTCTAGATTTGTGAAAAATTTACTTTTATTGGTTAGTATTGAAAATATCACCAGACTTCGTTTGTATGGATCGTGCTCCGAATTATATTCTCTTAATTGCCATCGTGAAGAACTTGATTAGTGTATAATAGATCTGAATCAAATGAAGAAACTATGTAATTATCTACTGCCTACAAGTAATTTCAAAGTCTTGCTCCACCATGTGTGTGTGTGTTGAAGTTAAGAAAGTGATGAACTTGCTGTCAGATATAGCCCTCTCCTTTTCATCCTTATTACTAAGTGGAGGACTTTGACCTGCAGCAAGATCATGCAGGCTAAGTTATAGCTTTATTTCATAGTCATAGCGCATAATATCACTTGTCTATAATCACGCGACTGGCTTTGTAATATCTCTTCACGACTTGAATGAAAGACATTTTCGCAAAAATATAACCTCTAATGTTCATAAAACGAGTAGATTAAACGAAATTATGTGTTTTGTTGCATATTAATCAAACATAGATGTAGTCGTTGCTGAGAAATCTTCTACCTACTCATTTCTATCTAAATCCAAATTTTCCCATGACAAAGAAACAAGTGGAAAGTCAAAAGAATACTTCACATAGTTTCCTTCGTTCATAGGAACGGTTATGAGCAAGTTCGTTTCACTCGTAAAAAGGTCAGAACTTCCATAGAAGCCGGAATGTGGTGTTATTACGTAAGAACAAGACAATTCAATGAAGCTTCGCTCAGGTATAGTATGGTGCATGGACACGACTCGTTAGCGCACAGTGCTATCACTTTCTAGAGCTTTGGGACAAATCAGCGTAATATTATGTTGATAATTTTTTTGAAAGTACCTACTTGGATATTTACCTATATGTCAGAAATGTATGAACATTGGTTCTAAACAACAGTATAAACATGTTCACTTTTAAAGTTTTAATCCGCAACGGAGGCTTCGTCACACCATATTTTTAAATAAATTTTATTTGATAGCAACTTTCAATAAGTAAATCACCGATATAAGAATGTTCTTAGCATAAGCCCATTTAAACACCTCCCCCTCCCGCGGCTCACCCCCTACACCCGAGGAATTTTATTATGTTCATTAAGACACCTCAAAGATTAACTGTACCAATTTTCAAAACTATTTGAATTACTTGGGCTGATCGGCCAATTTTAGACTATTTTATACTATCTAGTGAAGTATAATCGTAAAACGAGTCTGCAATTTGCTTATCATACAGTTAATTAATTAATACATTTTACAGGGTATTTTTATCTTAGGTTAGATTTTTTTATCTATTTTACATTGTACTTAAATATTTATAAGATTTGATTAATTTATAGTAACCTATTGTTTAAAATTACGTTCTATATCAATCAAAATGTTTTCTAAAACGACAAATAGTAATAATGAAAACTTAAATGTCATAAAGAAAAGATTTATTTTAAAAAGATTAAGCCCAGAATAGCTAGCATTCTTATCTTAAATTGGTACTAGAGTTAATGAAAACTTATTGGAAATCATTGATTTGTCCCACACTAGACTACAACAAGCCCACTGGTTCGCGGCCGGTCGGCGGCGCCCGCGCTCGTGATCTTTACCGATCGCTACTCGATAATCGGCGCACTGTGCAAACAGTCGCTTCCAATCCGCACGAATTTGCAAACAATTCGTATACAGCATGAACTTTCACATATTTTTGTATACTTTATGGAAAACAATGTTACGTTTGTGCCGTATTGTTGTTTCGTGATCTCTTTTGTTTTTTCGTAATAAATGTCCATAGAATAATCTGGATTGTGTATTGTTCCCATAGCTATCATTTTAAAACATCCATTCTATCACAACAAATGCATGCAATTATATAAAAAACTGTGTTTATTGTTGAAGGCTTTTGACGACGGGTCGTCGTCGTTGGTGTGACCGGACTGCTAAACCAGGGGTCCTGGGTTCGAATCCAGGACCACGGAAACATATTCTCGACTTTCCTAATTCTGACCAGTACAAAACCTAAGATTTTTACCATTTTTGTTGATCAAATTTGCATTTAAATGTCTTTACGCGTCAAGCCTCATACGTTGGCATGAAAATCACTGGCGCTGGAATTCAGTTATTTGTTTAGAAAATGTTTGTAGTATGACGCCTTCCCGTCCCCGTGCTCCTATCTGAAACTTCTCAGATAGTTTTTCGGTAATCTCTTATGACCCCCTAGACAGCGATATGACAGCGTTTAAACCTTCTGGGCACCCGGTCCAGCAGGGATATGCAGAGCAGAGCTGACTGCCAACCTCTTGTAATGAAGAGCAACCTGAAGAAACGAAGGGCGAGAAGAAGTGTTTGGTGTACACACCTACTTAATATTGCCGTGTTATGCCCAGCATGTATAGCACCAATCCGGTGTCGTAAGAGGAGAGTTATTCCTTCAGACATCGTCAACATCTCTGATGCCCTCACGTATGGCTGCCGGTTATTCATCTATGTATCCAATCACATATAGTTTCTCGTATGTCTTTCACGAGAACAAAATGTGGTCTGTCAAGTCAGAGCCACACGATGATATTTAGCATAACATAGCATAGCATATGCTCACGACTATATTCCCCGAGGGGGTAGTCAGAGATATTCTGAAACCTCGGAACATCCACGTTTCACCAGTAGTACCGAAACTCTGTCCAGTGTGACGGGGGGTGAGCCCGTCGCCACTTATAATGGACAGTGGGTACAATTCATGCCTCGAAATTGAAGCAGGCAGATTTCCTCACGATGTTTTCCTTCACCGAAAAGCCAGTGGTGACGATGATATTTCCTGAGCAGAAATCAGCCTGTGCATGAAATAGCGTGGGATCTCGAACGACAGCGTGCGCGCGCGCCGATCAGACGCCTCGGGCGCGGACGAGTCGAACCCCAGCATTACGTAGGTCTCACCCGGCCTCAAATAGCCACGTTCATGTGAACGAGACCGACTGGTACTGTGTGTTCACGTTCCATAAACTGTTATAAACATTTTTGCCCATTTACACTATCTTGTTTATCTACATACCGGCTAGGCAGACTAGTAGCATTTATTTTGAGGAAATGTACGACTTCCTATTTGTAGAACTACTGGTTTTTTGGTGAAAGAAAATATTATGAAGAAACCTGCATGCATCAATTTGGAGGAGTGTATTGTGTTCAGTTTTCACTAAAACTGGCGGTGGTGAGCTCACTACCTGTCACGAGGTTTCCTGTTAATGGAATAAAGTGCCTTGGCTGCAGACGAGGTAGGTTGCCAACGCCCGATGTTAAGATATGGAAACCCATCAAACTGTCTCTGAGAGCCTCGCTACGCACACACTCCATCAGTATGCTCGACGACCGCAACTACACCACAGTCTTCACAATGTGGAGGTGCGGTCCCTGCTAATCCCCATCAGATATTTGAACTTTTTGGATGGAATTAGAACGAAGCGAAGCCTCAAAGCTAACACCAGACCGCCAGACAATAAAATCAATTTTAAATTAAAACCCGATTCTACTGTAGAATGATGAATGTTTAAGAAATAACTTGTTTCATTCAACAAATTCAGTTCATAAACAAACAGATAACATTTTATTATCAACAGTTTATTGTTTATATAATTTAGCACTTTTGGGATAAATATTTATTGCTAAAAGTTCAAGGTTCAGGGTGTTTTAAAGTTAATTCCTTTTTCACCAAATACAAGCCTACCTCTTGTTATAATTCTTTATGGAGTTTAAAAACATTGTTAATAACAATTTAAACTGAATATGTATCAAGTTTTGAAAGCGGTGACTTTTATACTAAATCCTCACGAAAGCTCACATCACACGCTTTCGCGTGAAAACTTGAAAAGTTACGTTTATTTTCGCACATAGTAATAATATAAACTTGTGTTTTTATCGTTTCCCTCAAGTGTCGTGAGAAACGA
The DNA here is from genome assembly GCA_963924505.1 of Agonopterix alstromeriana. Lineage (NCBI taxonomy): Eukaryota > Metazoa > Arthropoda > Insecta > Lepidoptera > Depressariidae > Agonopterix > Agonopterix alstromeriana. The sequence goes on from OZ004664.1 coordinate 19,265,794, forward strand.
ACTCTGTGGAGATTTATGGCGTCGCTTTTATAAGTATGTGCGAAGTTTCATGACCAGAATGTCATAATTTAACTGAAGTTATCGCACCTCGGTTTGTTTAAGCTCTGGCTTTAAAGGATTGACGACTGTAAAACCTTTGGAGAAAAACAATGGCATGGTTCCAAAATAGAAAAATTACATAAGTCTTTGTCTACGTCATTTTTTGAACTAATGTACCTACCTGTCAGTAGAAGCTAAGTATAATTTTATAATAAACTAGCTGTTGCCCGCGACTCTATCTGCGTAGACCTTAAAAAAGTTGTATTACAGATTATATTCTATCTGTGTGCCAAATTTCATCAAAATCCGTTCAGTGGTTTTTGCGTGATGTGCGTTCAAACATTTTGCTATTTTTTATTACAGAAACAGAGATTTGAAACACTTAAGCTCACTTATTCTTAAAACAGCTTTAGTAACGTCCAAGATATGTCGGATAGTGAATCTTTCTGATATGAATTTGCTTATCAAAATTGGCTAGAAAGCTAAATAGGAATCGGAAAATCTCGTCGTCTTTATTTGGAATGAAGTATACGTAATGTACAAATATGTTGGTTTGATTACATGCTAGCTTTGGCTAGGCCGACGGCGGTTAATTTAGAATCTTTTGTAATATGCAAAAAGCTCAGACCATCAAACTGAAATACGTTCTCTATGGACTACCAAAAGTATGGAACAGCGTTTTACTTTTTCGCGATTTCGATGTTAGTCTCATAAAGAAAGTTGATCAGTTTGATGGTATGATCATCCTCTTTAAAACCGTCAGCATAATAAAAAAATACCCTATACATCGTGTAACAAAACACCCTAGTAATACTTATGGGGGGCTTCAGACGATCAAACTGAGCAAATTTCACTATGGAGACAATATGGAAATCGCGAAAAAAAAATCCGCTCTTTCATACAAAACTGCAGTACCGTCTCGACTCAAATGTATGGGACAGCAGATTTTTTTTCCCGTCGTTAGCTCCATAGTGAAAGTTGTTCAGTTTGATGGTATGAAGCACCCCCTTAAGTATCACTAGGGTGTTTTGTTACACCCTGTATAGTATAGAAAGAAAACGTATACTGATGGTGAGAATGAAAGGATTTATAAAGAAAACGATTTCAATATCAACTTACACTCAGTTGCAGAAACGCTCATTAAAGTTAATCCTCCATTAAATCTTTTGCTAGCTTTTACTACGTCAACAAGACAAAACGTGACAGCAAGAAATTTAATGGAGGATTAACTTTAATTAACGTACGTGCAACTGAGTGTCAGTCACTCTAAAGACGTCAGTAATCGTTCAGCACTCAAATAGCTTTCCTTCATGTATCCCCTCAACAGTCAAGTGCCAAGGCACTACGTCAAAGTATTTCCTAGTCAAATCACAGTAGTAATTATGATTAGTACAGAACGCCGTCTATATTTATTTTCTAGTAAACTAATGAGTAAGCGCCGCCCACACCGCACTGCGCTGCCATTTGACAATGCCAGTAAAAGTCTTGAACGGTAAACAGTCCAGTTGTACTGCGTAGTGCAAACCGAACAGTTGTCGAGAAATCTAGCTTCTTCCTTCGTGTCAGCATAAGCTATATATCTATACAATCATCGCATGACAATCATGAAGTAGTGTAAAATGTAAATAATAGCCAGCCAGCAATGGTCGTGTCTACGCTACCCAGGACACAGGATAGATACTAGTATGTAGTAGTTGCTTCATAAAGAATGGCCACTCTCTGCTCCTCTCTAACACATACTGCACCTCTCCCCGCACTTCTAGGGTAACTTTAGGGGAGCCGAGCAAGAAGCACATCAAGCCGATGTGCGCATGCTAGTGGGACGAATCGGGACACAGTCTTGTTCAGGGACGACGTCGACAACGACTCTTTCTTTGAATCCGTCAGCTGATATCTATACTTTCCAATTCAGGGCACATTCTCCCTCTCATAAATCAGGGTGATTTGGGGCGAGACATGCGCGACTCCATCAGTATACAATGTGTTAATGAATAAGCGCAAAACTTCATACACCCCAACTGATTTATAACAAAATAATTTGATTGAAACAATAATTTCATTATTTTTATAGTTAAAATTTAAAGTTATTCGCAGTTTAAGTTTTGATGCAAAAATTATTTGTTATCATTTCAGCAATGAATGAAAGCGCTAGCGTGCTCATGGCTACATTTTAAGAATCTTGTTTTAGTAGTAATTAAGGTGAGTGTGCCCGTGCGGTGGGTTGAGATCGAGTTCACTAAATTTTAAGTTTTACAAACAAATTATTTAATATTTTGAAAAAAAAATCCTATGTTGAAATCATGATAATTCGATTCTGCTCTCGACTCTAAACAAACTACTTTCTAGTTTTGCGTTAATTCATTAACATGTTGTAGTTATGAAAACAAGTTAGGTTGTCATCTTGTTGCGAGTATTCTGATGCTGCTACTGAGGCGATCTGTAGGTACTAGTAAGACAGTCATTAGCACTAGCAAGACATCAATTCAAAGATTGCTTAAGTCAGTTATTTAGGTCAGGTAGGGTGTGTGCAGTAGGCAGCTTTAAATTTCCTAAAGCTCCAGGCGACAACAAAAATGCTAATAGTATGTCTTATAGCATTTTATTTAATCCAAACATTGACAAAATGTATTAGTAGAACAACTTTGTTCCCGAGGTCCTACTAAGTCGTACAGTCAGCATAAAGAAAAATAAGTTTTTCTCCATTAAAACTAACGAGAAAATGTAAATAGAAGGCGCAAAGCGCTCAGTTAATAGGAACAGTTATTGTTTTTGTACATTTCGTGTGAGGTGTACGAATAATGAAGGTGTGCAATCATTTGTTAAACATCGCCGCTCGGTCAGTTTACGTGCTTTAATGGTTAAGTGTTTGAATTTTTTACTAATTATGAGTGCAAAAATAAACCTGAATTATCCAATTCAAGTTTTATACTTCGCCAGTCATATAGGCGCGCACGCAATGCTTTGCAACTTTTGTATCTGGTCGAAGTTGTCATCCATCTATTGCGGCTTCAAATATTATAGACCATTTACTACTATCTAACGTCTCCCATATCACCAACAATATTCAATTCAATTCAATTCAATTCAATTCAATATAATTTTATTCAATATAGGAGCTTACAGCACACTTATCAAACGTCAAATCTTTTTTAAAGCTACCACCGCGTCGGAACGTGTTGTCGCTGTAGAGAAGATGCGGCCAGAAACTCTACAACATAACACGACTTAATAACTATTACAATATAAATTCTTAAGCTAAAGTTATGTATACAATAATACATAGTCTATTTAATAAAATAATTGATACTATACAGTAAAGTAAATAAACTATAAGCTAGTGACCTCAGACCCAAGCATTTTGATCATTTAAATAGCCTTAGCTGAGTCCTTAGGGAACCAATGGTATTGCTGGTTGACTTGCCCACAGGTTCAGTCGATTCCACGGACGCTTCTCGATTTGACTTTGTAACCAAAAGACTACCGGTCAAATAAACAATATTTACATAGTTTAAAAAAAACTTAAACCTCTATATTACAGTACGCCCAGGAAAATAATTAACCTCGTCAATCTTCGCTTGCGCAGAGTCCCTCGACAATACCCGAAGTCGTTTAGTAATCAAAGGGTGCAAAGTTGGATAGCAGTGAAAAGGGCGCGAAAACAATTAGCCAATCATGTCAAGGGATTGAAGGTGGTACAATCAGATTGGTCAACTGCGCAGGTACATTGGGGGAACTTATAAATCTGGTACTAATGTAACATGGTGACGCCGGCATGTCTCTAAGAGATTCTGTTAGAAGTGCTGGATACACATTTTAATCTGTTAAGCCCCACTTGCGTCGACCTGGGTTAGCAGGTTAGCCATTAACTCCGGGTAAAATAGCTCTTACAATTGTTTTCCTATACAAAAAATCTTGGGTAACCAACTTAACCTGGAGTTTATTGCTAGCCGAAGTTGACGCAAGTGGGGCTAAGAGTGTTAATGTAGGTGTAAATCGTGGAAAATCTTTAAAATTCCATCAATAATTATCCATCACACATTCAATTCAAAATCCGTAGCTGCATAACACTGAGATTGGAAAACTACACGTCATGACCTGCCATCAAGCCTAACTAACTTACATTTGCCACCACTACATACAAACTTAGACCTTATTGCGATAACTACAAGAAACCACGAAAAGCAATATAAAATTTGTCGCGTACAAACTACATATCCAAATTCCAGGCAATGCAGTAGCGCGGAAAATGACGTGTCAACTCAATGCCGTGCCGTCGCACTTGCACCTATGAGCTAGTGACATGATGTAATGGGGATGCAAAGTTGATGTCGAGAGGTGTTGGGTTAGACAGGGTGATCAGATCAGTGTTGATGTACAAACCCTTGGAAAACTCTTGGAAACAAAGGAGTATACAGAGTCCAACTTAAGAGGATATGTGAAAAAAATAGGATTCTTCAAAGCATCATATATCATGAAGTACTAACAGTAGGAGTATGATTTCAGGATATGTGTAAATTGAACATATAATTAAAGTTTTGATTAGAGCCAAAACACGATTAAGAGACATTTTCTCGATAGAAAAATAAGCCAAATTAGCCTCCGTCTTTATCGATAAACGCTTGGAACTGCTAAACGGTGAATAATAGAAACACGAGACTTGATTTAAAAAAAGATACTGATATTTTATAAAATTTGATTAGAGCAGAAATGAACTTACATAAATAGTACAATCACAATTAAATAAAGTTTGTTTTTTCGCTTGCGTCGTTTCAGGCGCGCGCGCCGCCCCATCTCTTTCTCTCGCATCAGGCAGTAATATAAGCTATCACACGCCCATTTCGCTTCAATTATTTTTCGACATAGGCCCTTAATATGCTGATAGTTTAGAGAATGATCAAAACATCAAACTGAAAAACTTTCTCAACGGGACCAATATCGAAATCGCAGAAAAAAAAATCTGCTGTGCCATACATTTGACTCGAGAAGCAGTAGCCTATACAGGGTGTAAGGAAAAGTATCATTAACCTTTAAACCACATACGAAGAGTATCAAACTGAACAACTTTTAGTATGGGAGCAAACCTGTCAGAACAAAAAAAATATCAGCTGTCCCATACGTTTGTATCGAGCAGGTATTGCAGTTTAGTATGAGACAGCTGATATTTTTGTTGTTCTGACAGGTTTGTTCCCGTAGTTAAAGTTGTTCAGTTTGATGTGGTTTAAAGGTTAATGATACTTTTCCTTACACCCTGTATATACAATAAGACCATTAACCAACAGGTGGTACTATTGGCACAAGAGGAATAGAGAGTTTTCTTGATTCAAAAAGATACAAGGAGTGAAAAAGAAAGACATGAGAAAATAGCCTCGGTGGTCTAGCGGCTTGCAACCTGTCTATCTTGCAAGGGACCTTTTTCGATCCCAGCTTACCTTTGTATAAGACTCTTAGTTGTCTTCAGACTGAATTATCCATGAAGCATAGCATATGCTCACGACTATATTTCCCGAGGGAGTAGTCAGAAACATTCTGAAACCTCAGAACATCCATTAACCTACTCTTAAATCATCATTATTTTGAGATAAGTCACAGCACAGATAATATTTACCAAGATCTAAGAACCTCTTGAAAAACTTCTAGTCTAGGCATCTTTACATATAATACATAAACTCACGACCATAATGCCTTTCGGGGTGGCCAGAAACTTTGCTTTAACTCCCAACATTATTGTTAAGCATCTATTTGTACCGAGGTTCACCTTTAGCATATTGATGGTTTTAGGATGGCATGATTCCGATATTGGAATTTATCACACAAATATAACTGATTGACCCTAGCGGAATTAGAACCGTGGCCCTTAGTAATTACCAACTAGGCTATAGAGACGTCATCTAATTCCATAATTTATTCGTCTCAGTATACTGTAATTTTTTTAAACCTCCCTACCAAAGCTAAAGTAAATGAAATAAAAAACAACCTCATCTTTCTTTAGATAAGTAACAGAATCTTTCAAAACATTTGTAAATTCCATGCAAAAATATTCACAAAAACACAGTTTCGGTCGCCATGTTATTGTGGTACATCATTGCGACACGCACGCCGCCTGGCGGTTACTTACTCGTACGCCGCGATGTCATCCAAGATGGCGGCACGGCGCTCCCGAGACTCGCCAACTCTCTCGCGGCGCTTCATTGCACAAAGCGTCACAAAACTGCACTTCCCTCGCCTTCCTTCCACAAAATTTAAACTCATTTGCATAAATAACAGCTGAAAACACTGCACTATGATCCACTCGCGACGCCAAGCGCAACCGACCGACCACTACCCATAGACAAGCAGTTAACCTTGTCCTGTATGGTCATACGTGTCGTTAATTAAATGTCACGTCACTAATTAGCATGACGGAGCTATGTCTTCACCGACAGCGGACCGTCGAATGAAAACCTCCACCATGTTGTTACTGAATTTTATACTCCATCCCAGTCAGCAGAGCCTCCAAGTTTGCCTCCTTCAAATTCGTTATGCATACAGCACCAAGGGCTGTTGAATACCGTTCGCGTTTATTTATGAACAGGCAAACTTCTGGTGGCTGGTGGGACGTACGAAATACAATATAGGCTCGCCTCCCCGCCTGGGCACGTGCGAGCGCCGGGTAGCTGGCTGTGGCCATCACGACGCCCTCCACAATGCATGCGATCGCTCAAAAACGCCTTTTTATGTATTCAACTTCACAACTCGGCTCATCTGCAAGTCGTATTATGGACCTAATTAACAAGTTAATATGGACGATCCGGGGGCGCCGCGTCTGCGCACACAGCGGCCGATTTGAGATTCAAATTTCAAACGAAATTCAACGTTTTTGAATGGTACGTCATCGGCAGAAATTCCACGTCGAAATACGAAACGGAGTTTAAACGAAGAGTTTTACATTCAGTTGAAAATCTTTATAAAGGTTTGGGAGATGTTTGGTGCGTCGTCGCCGTCGTTCAGGAGCGTTGCGACTTTGCAATGGTAAGGAGCGTTCAGAAATTCCGCCCCGCCCGTCTCCCCCATCACAAAGTATAATGATATCGTCGCCGGCGTTATTATGAGAGTCGTCATAAATATTTCATAGTGTAGGGCAGTAATGACCGAGTGACCGGCGGCGGCGACCGGCGCGGCGACCGGCCGACCGGTGCTGCTCACATCATTACTGGACGAAGCCCCTAATCCGACGTCATTTCCCCCAAACTTTGATTTTGTGCAGTCATTCGCAAACATACGACAGGCAGTTGTTTCTGCTGACAGAACGATGAATCAACAGCAATAATCTTAGTCAACTATTGTTGTTTCACCACATGTATGTAAGCATAGATATAGTATAGGTATAGTATAGGTATAGCAAGTAGGATAAGATAAGATAAGATAATTCTTTATTTGCACACCAAAATACACAAACAAAACAACAATATACACGAACAAGAAGAGTACAAAAGGCAGCCTTATCACTAAAAGTTATTTCTTCCAGACAACCAGCGGATGGAAGAAGTCTTGCAGGAGGTAAATGCTATGGCAGTGTACTAGTCGATACAGGATCAGGATAATGTATGTAAGTAACAGGTTTGACGTCTCTTATAAATATTCAATAAGGCACTCGACAAAAACTTGAGGACTTTAGGATTCTTAGTAGTAGGTCTACAGCACACAAAAGAATCTGAAACTTAGCTTTCTTGAACACACCATCTCTACCCAACTACCTAGTACCCACACCGAGCTGGGGTACATTGCAAGTTGCAGTACGTGCTGGCAGCCCCTCCAGGAGGCGGCGTGAAGGTGGCTAATTACCTCGCCGGACTCTCGGCGTCCTTTGATCACCACGCTTTGATCGGTCTCTCCGCTCGGTGTGGGCACACACTGTCGAGGGAAGCGGACATTACAAGATAACTCGGTTTGGATAGATTTAAAGCTTATTCGAATGAAAGAAGACTTATGAATGAAATATATCAAGCGAAGGTGAGCGGATGTTTTGGGAGAGGCCGTCCGAGGAAGATAGGTACCATGGTCAAATGAATGATCTTTTCCGAAAAGGACACGTGCGTAGCACCCTCGATCGACGAAAAGATGTGTGAATGTGGCTAAAGAGGTGTGACAGAACCGTAGCATGTGGCGGTTCGTAGTCTCTACCTACCCCCATGCCATGGTACAAAGGCGTGAGCTTATGCCGTTAAATGTATAAAGATTATTCGGTTTTGTGCATTTATATTCGAGGGAACTGATTTCGGAATATATACTGAGAAAACTGTTTTGTTAAAAGTGAAGTTTATAGGTGGAGATTTGTAATTAGCTTACAGTTATTTAAATACGTGTTTACTTTGTAATCATTGCTGTAAATCTTCCTAAGAGTAATAAAATAAATAAATAAATAAATAAAATAAATACATAAAAAAATTTAGTGACTTCCAAACATACGTTTGGTTATAAATAACAAAACTTTTTGCTTTTTATAACCAAACTTTTTTGGTTATTTATATACCACAAAACAGTATGGAAGACACAAACGTTTGGTTAAATTTACCAAATCCTTTTTTCAGTGTACCTGTGTATATTTGAGGTTCTACTCTTCTGTTATGGATACCGATAATAACGTAGTTTCTTGTTAGTCATGACATAAAGATGTTAGGCTTTCGGAATATTTCGAAGAAAAATCAATGAAGACATACGAAACTAGCTACCGAACCACAGGTCAAACAATGTTTCTTCCAAATTCATTCTTTCTACTAAAGATGAATTAATTTGTGTCTTCCCCACAAACTTGACAAGAATAAAAGCAGTTTTTCTGTGCCTACATCATGATAGACAGTAGAATTCAAAAGTCCGCTTCGCTCTTGTGCAAGGTTGGCAGTGAGTTCTACCGATCTCCTTTGACGACACAAAACTTGTTAGAGTCCGTATTAAAATTCAAAAACGACGCACCAAACTCTGTCTCGATTCCTGAAAACATTATTCAGGGATTTGAATAATGATTTTGTTTTAGTCCCTGCTCACACCTCTGGTTTAATGTATGCGTGAAGATTGAGGGAAAGCGTCCCAACTTTGTAATGTGATTTTTGGTCGGACTTAAATGCTTTCAAAACTTAATTTTGTGGCCATTTTGGAGTCTGCTTTTTGATTGTTGAAAAGCTGTTTATGCAGGCACGATGTCTTTGAATCCAGACTTCGTTAACAGCTTGTTTAAAGTACTCACTTAATATTTATTGTGCTAACGTACTTTGAGTTACATTGTTTATGTATTTTTTTATTTAATTGTACAGTATAGTGTACAGGGTGAAATTGATATCATTAACATTAGCTAAACTAAGAGTCTACCCTTCAAACTGAACAACTATTACTATGGGAGCAAACCGATCGGAGCAACAAAAAAAATCGCCAATACTAATGATATCAATTTCACCCTGCAATGTATAGTACAGATTACAGTCAAGATGAAACCATTTTACATTGCAATAATATATGTAAGAACTAGATCAAATTATATTTTGTGGTTAAACTATCTAACTATATTCCTTCCAGAAGAAGATACCACTTAGGCGAATTAGGTCTTTTTCTATGCACGTCATTTTTGAAAGTTTTCGTTTTCTTGTCTTTTCATTTTCTGAGTAGGTAATTTTCTAGGTAGGTCAAGCGTTAGTACAGTCGGCAGTAACGCTGTCATAATACTTTTGTAATGTATTTTCTCTCCAAAATTATCCGCAAAATACGCGCAACACTTTCAATAGGTTTGTTTGCTAACGGGGACTCGTTAGCGGAATCATTCTTTCCTGGCCTCAACAACAAGTGCCCTAACTGATTTTCACAGATTTTTAAAGGCTCTCTAGGTACCAGCCGCTTCACCAGAAAAGCTCTAAGTCACGACACGTTTAAAGTAATCATCGCATGTCTACTTTGCACGTATTGAAGCAGGATGGCGTAGGGGCTAATGGGTGAGAGATAACGTCGTCGATTGGACACGTGCAGTTTTTTCCGAAAACTAGTTAATTTCTCAACTAATAACGGTAGTAGTTATGACGACGAAATAAAATGTGTTGGATGAGCATGTTTTCTTTTTTGAGTTTCTTCACAAGACGTTAAAACATTACTTACAATTTTCCAAACAGTCATTTTAATGTTTCGTCTACTGCCATTTATTTTAGAAAACTAAGTAATTTTTTTCTGTCGATTAATCCAATTCTCATCATTATCCTTTTGTAATACGGTTCCTATTTCTTTTCAACGAGTGCTAGTTTAATGTGGCTAGGTTAAAGTAAGTGATTCCTCTCAGTTTAGTCATAAAAATGTTAATGTAGCAAAAACAAATAGCGCTTAATGTATGCGAGAGGGGACGTGAATTAAGCGAGACTTGTTTGTCCTTGTGTACACTTTCTTTCTTCTGTAGTTAAGATAAAACTCTGCAAATTGAATTGTTGGGGAGAATCGAAATGTTGCCCTTAAATTTTCGTACGACTTGCTGTTATTGGATTTAATTTATTGATTTCCCATCGTCGTCTTTCTATCATTTCAGACTTTCGATCGCTTATACTCTGACAGGTGATGAAATCAAAAAGGGTCAGGAACGAAGTCTTGAATGGAATTGGAAAATATTAGAAACTAAAAGCCGTGGTGCTCCAGGGGCGAGTAACCTTGCCTGCCATGCAGGAGGCGATGGTTCGATCCCCGTCCAGGCCGACTCGTACCAATAAGTTTTTTGGAATTTATGTACGATTTGTAACACCACTGGCTTTTCGGTGAAGGAAAACATCGGAGGAAACTTGCATGCTTCAATTTCGAGGTATGTATTGTACCCACTGTCCATTACAATTGGCGACGGGCTCACCCCCCGTCACACTGGAGAGAGTTTCGGTACTACTGGTAAAAACGTAGATGTTCTGAGGTTTCAGAATATCTCTGACTACCCCGGGAATATAGTCGTGAGCATATGCTAAAAGACTTATTTAATACATCATTTCAAATGGTAAAGAAACCAAATTACCTAAGAATATTGAATTTTTAATAAAGGTTATCTTCAAAGCAGGCTCTTCAATAGCTTTATTAAAAGCATTTGTTTTCAAAAACTTGTTTATTTTCCTCGTAGCTGTAACGGTCCAGTTTCACTTTGATCAAGGTGTATGTTGTGTAACTACTGAATTTTTATGAGCCACTCTGAGCCACTATTTCAATTTGAAAGGCTGCTCTAATACAAGCTGCTTGTTAAATGCACCTTTCCTTTTAGGGGTATGAATATTGAGAATAGTCAATATTCATTAACACTATTGTGTGGAAAACTAGTAGGTACACGATTGTATACATCTGCTAGGAAAAGAAATTTCCTAAAATCCTACCTTGAGATACTCCTGAAGTAGATCGAAGGTTACTTATGCTGATTAAATTGCAATCTAGGAAGTTTGTTTAAAATGAGAATTAAACCTTTCTAAGTAGAGAAAACAAAAAAAAAATGAACAAATAAAAGTAAAACTTCGATAAGTACATACATACTTACTATAATTAAGGCAGTGTGTTGTGATATATGGCAAATAGTATAATGGTATCGAACGCCGATAAGGGTCCGACTAGACCCTTATTTATCGCGCAAACATGATGGATGTTCCAGGAAAATGAGTTGCCAAGTCAGCCGGAAGTTGAACACCTGAAGCTAAGAATAACTTTTAGCTGATTTCCTTTCTTATATCGTAATCTAAACTATTATAAAACTGTAACAGAAAATTGTCTGTACATTGTAGATATTTACAAGAAAAAGATAACGATATGGTTTTTAGGTGTCCCTGACTCCGAATCAACCTTTTAATAGAAATTTTTTCAATTTGTTTGTGTGAACCGATTTTGATCAAAATTTGTTTTGTTTGATAGCTTATGATTTGACTTAAAATCTGGTATATGCGGACGAAGTCGCTGGTAAACTCTAGTCAAAATAAAGATGTTGTTAAGACTTATAAACAAAATGTATAACTGTTTATCTTCCAAACAGAAAGTTTAAAATGTTTAATTTATAACACACAGTTCACAAATATTAACACACTTTTTGCCGGTGTCTACTCAAAATGTCTGTTTAAATTAAGATCAGTAGTTTTTCAAAACATTGCTGCTATTTTAACCAGTAACTTTTCATTGTTAACTCTCATTTAATGTTACGGGGGCGTGTATTTTCTCTATGGTCACACTATATCACTAAATAAGCAAATTGTTACAAAACAATATCAGTGAACTCAAAATATTGGCCATTGCTCTATGGATGAGAGTTTTATACAGGGTCTTCCTTAATAATGCTGAATGATACAAAACTGCAAATCTACTCGATCCAAATGCATGGGTCAACATATTTTTTCACGATTTCGCTGTTAAGATTAATACAGAAAGTTGTTCAGTTTGACGGTCTGATCACTCTTTAAAAATCGTCAGCATATTAACTCACGAATTGTATCTAACACCTACTATGGATCTATGATCGGATTCAAAATAAATGAAATAAATATGAAAGACCCTATAAATGGTCCTTCTTAATATGCTGACTCTTTTTTAAGGGGATGATCAGACCATCAAACTGAACAACTTTCTTTATTGGACCAATGTCGAAATCGCGAAAAAAAATCTGCTGTTCCATACAAAACTGAATCTGTTCTGAATCTGAATCTGTTCTTACTCGACCCAATTCTATGGAACAGCTGATTATTTTTTTCGCGATTTCGGTGTTGGTCCCATAGAGAAAGTTTTTCAGTTTGACGGTCTGGTCATCCTCTTAAAAAAGTGTCAGCATATTAAGAAGGACCCTGTATAAAATTATGATGAAAACCAAGTTGATTTAACTCAGATTTTCTTACCTTCACGAGCTCTGAAATGTTGTATCTAGATGTTTCCAAATTTTGGATAAATTTTCCACTGTCCGCTAAGTAACCCGCCTGCCAGCACATAAACATAATCCTTCGGAATATAAACTACGGCGCGGAAATGATGGATTTCCGCGCCAAAATGTTACCAAATTATTCAAATTAATGCAGTCGAGAGGTACACGGCTGTTGTTTTCTGTTTGTGAGACAGATATATTTTTACTCTGGGTACGGAAACTGACTATATTATTTTTATGAAAACAATTTTACATTTAGTTTGTTATTTTCGGGACCGACGGTTTATACATCCAAGTTTCCGTTTAAAACATTTTTTTAGCTGTATTTTTGATTTTTGCTTTTAATTGGATATAGCAAACACGTACATACCTACTCACGACAATATAATCCCATTCAATGTCAGAATCCCTGATACAACTATTTTAAACCATATTATCAGCGCTATATTGCAGCGTGTCTTATTATCAGCATATTTGAAGAAGAAAGAAAGAAGGAAAATATTTTTATTTGCATACACCACAAAACACACTGACATAATTATATAGAAAAACTAAATTTAAACACACAATTTAAACAAACAAAAAAGACATAATTAAGACCAGTGTGTGCCGCAGCAGCAAACAGGGCTACGACTTAGCATTACGGCTCAATGAGCGCAGCGCTGATTTTCTGTCGCATCCAAATATTGAGTGCCAATTCCGAAACTCACACCCCCAAAATCGTGATCGAATGAAGCATAATCTCCATAGTCATTTTATGACATTTTCACTGATGATTTGAACGTGTGACCCTCGAAACTACCACTCCAGACGAAAATTAGATTGATGTCATATTGAAGGTTACAAATTAGATTGATGTCAAGCAGAGATAACTGGCTAGCCAAAAATAAAAATGGTTAAGTACGAGTCGAGCTGCTCGCGCACCGAGGATTCCGCACCACGCAACATATTAACTTCAAACTTCAACTTTTTTCGGGACCTTTAGCGCGAGACCGACACACACTTGGCCGTTTTTTTAAGATTTGATGTCATACTGTAGAGTTTCCTCTAAAATCACACCACATCACATTTGACACCTGCATGTATTACCGGTTTTACGATAGAGAGAAAGGGAAAAACGTTTATAAAAACTATCTTCTTGTATGAGAAGAATGAATGGTCAAAAATTTTTAAAGTTTTTTAATTTTTTATTATTTGTTAGAAAATCCGCCATAATAACGCACATTCTGAGAAAATTTCAACTGTCTAGCTATTACGGTTCAAAAATTACAGCCCTAAATAGGTAGGACGGACGGACAACGTAGGCTTAGTAATAGGGTCCCGTTTTCACACTTTGGGTACGGAACCCTAAAAACTAATTTCCTTTTATTTCTTTCAAGAAAAGTCGTTATTTATAAATGAAGACGTATGAAAGAGCATAATTAACCTTAAATAGTTTTACATGCGACGTAAAATCAGTCATGGAACTTTAACGACTTCCAAATTCAAAAGGATACTGAAAAAAAAACTTTCCTTAGCATCTGTGAGACTGTTTCAGTTCATTTAGTCCGTAAAATGTATATAAAAAGTTAAGGCGTCTTCCCTTCCAAGTGTTCTTAAGACATACTTTGAATAAAAGCGGAACATTCACGATACGATCGCACGTCTTTGGTAGGTCTGCCCTTATCCTGTCACCCAATTTAAAGAACTCATATCTTAATAAAATTTTTTACCTGATGTTGAATTCAATTGTGTTGCAAATATAACTTATTTTCACACTTACGAAAGTTTGTTTTGGTAGTTGCAGTACCTAGTACAAGAAATACGTTGCTTCGTGGATAGTTGTGGCCACCATAACGTAAAATAAGAAATTATGAACTAATTAAATACCAACCGTAGTGAGTGAATATCTCTGACTACCCCTTGGGGAATATAGTTGTGAGCATATGCTTATGCTGTAAATACCAACCGCGACCAATATAACTGCGTAACTCTTTAAAACTGTATTAGGTAAATACCTGCATTTATTGTTTCTTAAAAACTATGGAGTGATACTCGTACATTTCCTTCGTATCAGTATCTTCAACTAGTAATTTTTTCACAGTTCTATTAGTTTTTCTTGTACTCTTTTCTTACAGCAAGCTCATGCGATTTTGGTCGTCCATCAATAGCAAGCCTTAAAGAGTTTTTTGAATAATGCGAGTGTTATGGCTCGAAATATGGTTCATTTGGCGCGAGGAAACTTCTGGAAAGTGCGTAAGGAAATCATATTCATATTTTTTTCGCTTCAACTGCTCTCGACACAATTTGAATGAAGAACGGCTCTTCTTTTTAATATTACCATATTGTTGTTTCCGTTTAGGTACTTTTAAAGTATGATTTGATTATGAAATGTTAAACTGACTTTATTTGGATGTAGAGGCACTGTTGTCATTCATGTCGATATTGTCGTTTGATTTTGCTGTTAATTTCGATTGCAGCAAGGTTTTTGATTAGTAGGGTTTCATGATGAAATTGCGCGTTTAATCGTGAAAAGATGGCTAGTACTTTGCTTAGCAAAACACGAAGAAAGAGTGTGATTTTAAACCAAAAACCACTTGACAAAAATGATATTAACTAGAGCTCTTTTTTGGTGAGAAATATTATTCAAGCCCACCCGTAACAACATTTTTACAACGTTAAAACGGCGTGCTAACAAAATTTCCCAACTAAATTTCAACTCTGCTGAACGGAGCGCTGAAATCAGCGAACCTCCCTGAAAACTGTCAGTATTTATACCAGACTGAACTTAATTTCGCCCTCGCCGCGACCGCAAAGAAAACTTGCCTTAAAATTAATACTTCTTTCATTAAAATCTTGTAATATTTTCTCTGCTGCATGCATAAGTAATGTCCATGAATAAGTTAGGTGCAAAAATCCGGAGGCGCCTTGATTGAACGTGGATATTGTTTCAATTTGGTTTCTCTCAGGATGTTTGTTCGACGGCTTGGGTTTGATTTCATTTAATTATAAATTGTTTGTGCTAATATTTTCTGTTTTAAAGGTTTTAAATAGGGTTGACAAGGGGTGCTTGATAATTCGATTAATTCTGCAAATTGTGCAACTTACTCTTCATACTTAAAGCAACGATCGTTTTCCCCTTTGGGTTGGTCAAAAACTTCATTAATAATACATAAAACCTTTTCAAAAGACTCAGATAGGATTTAAATATGGGATGCAGACTTTTCAATTGTGTCAAATTGTGATATTAGAAGAGAACTTATCCTACGATCAGCGCTTTATTTGTTCTCCACGATTTTTAGAAAAGGTACGGTTTTATAAAACTATTTTGAGTAACGACCAAACTTTATTTTCCATCAATCAATGTTCCAGGACTCAAATACACACAAGATTGATTCGGTCAGAATAGGGTTGTTTCGGTATATAGTGAGCTCTTCCTTCAGCTCCATATGGGCTATAAATATTTACTTAACTTATGTCTCAAAAACAATAACCAGCAAATATTTTAATTGCAATGATTGATCTAACTTTAGATTAATTTTATTTACTGTATTACAATTGCGTTAAATGTACTCCAGATAAGGATCGAATCCAAAATTTTTCTTGTTGAAATCGTCAAAAAATGTGTTAATTAGAAAATCCTTACAAATTTTGACCATACATGCTTACATATTTATATTTTATCATCAGCCTGTCATCGTCCACTGCTGAACATATCTAAGTCTCTATAAAAGTGTGCCTCAAAGCTTTACTATAGCCATCTTCTAATTTTCTTTATTACAGTAACTAGATTTTCTCGATTCTCCACATCCCAAATAAAAAAAAATCTAGTACCTACTATTCCTACAGCAATTTTTTCTTAGTAATCTTTGTAAAGCCTTTTTACCTCATCGTCAGATGTTTCTCCAGCTACCCCCAACCGGTCCCTTTTTGCATAATACTCTTCAACTGCATAATTTTGGGAAGGTTACTCAAAGGTAAGTATGACTTAATCCCTTTTTATATTCCTCTGTTTTTTAAGGAACTCTTTTACCGTGCAAAGTTGTTTTATTTCGTTTATTGGTTAGTTAAGTTTGTTGTGGAATAATATTGAAACGTGAATCTTTGTCAGGTGGGAGATTACAGAAAGGAAATCAAAATTTCTTTTATACTCGTGTGTTATATTGTGCTTACACAGTTATAAAAAGATTTTCGAAGAGTTCGCCGTCATGTTGTTTTTTTTTATTCTTTTTCAGGTAAACGATGGCTAAGCATACTTTTATTAGAAGATTCGAATTTATTTAAAATTCTTTTATTCTTCAAAATTGTGCATAGTTCTTCTAATGCCTACTAACAGTTATTGTATTAATTAAGCACTATAGTACACTTTTTCTTATAATGTGCTATAGGATTCTTCTTACTATGCTGACACTTGTTTAAGAGGTTGACCAGACCGTCAAACTGAACAACTTTCTCTATGGCACCAACATCGAAATCGCGAAAAAAAACAGCTGTTCCGTACAAAAGTGCAGATTTTTTTTTGTCGAGATTTCGATATTGGTCCTATAGAGGAAGATGTTCAGTTTGATGGTCTGATCATCCTCTTAAGAAAATGTCAGCATATTAAGTTGAACCTTATATGGTCTGAAATAGAAGATTTAAATTTTTCGATATTACCATAAATGGTAAATAATTTCCTTACTGTAATTTAGTTATTTGTGTCAATAATAGCTTAATAATAGTGTCAAAATGAATATTACTAATAGTTATTAAAGCTAGATTTTAATAAAGTCAAAGTCAAAGTCAATATAATTTATTAAATATAGGAGCTTGCAGCACACTTATCAAACGTGAAATCTTTTTCAAAGCTACCACCGCGTCGGAACGTGTTGTCGCTGTAAAGAAGATGCGGCCAGAAACTCTACAACATAACACGACTTAATAACTATTACAATATAAATTCTTAAGCTAAAGTTATGTATACAATAATACATAGTCTAGCTTCGAAACCCAAATTATCCGTTCAAAAATATAATAATATAGGAGGTGTTTCACTGCAAGCTTTAATATGGTAATATTTCTAACAGTGTTTTTCGCACTATTATTTTCTCCACCAAACACACCCTTGAAAAAAATATTGTCTGTGTTGACTTGCATTAGGCGTCGCGTTCGGTTCATCCGCGGATTTACACGATCCGATGTCGCTTTTAACGGCATTACACACGTTCCTATGATAGCGAAGACTTTAGAAAGATTATGACGTAGATAAGTAAAATTGCTTTCTCGTAAAGAAATGGTATCATGTGTTGTTTATGGTGACAAAATGAAGGGTGGTAAATTGAAGTTCACTTAAAATAAAAGTTACAAACTAACGTTGTTTCAACATTATTATACCGTATGTCCGACTTCTTTGGTTTTTTATGCACTAACACATTAATTGTTTAAGCACTAATACGTTTTTTTGAATACAAATATGATCATTTATGATGATGTTTGTGATTCAATCACAAACAGATTTGGTTGTTTGGCGCATAGAATATGTTCTGGAATTTTTAATTAACATATAGGCACAGGTCCAGCACCTCTGACAACGCTTTGTATTTGACATGATGGCGTTCGCACATGCGAAATTGGTGCAAATTGTCTTTGACATATGCGTAGGGTTGACTTACCACGCATCGTATGAACATCATCTACATTTCGTTACTTTTTATTGTTCGTTCTGTTATTAAAATAGTATTTGAGCTATAGAATTACTGAAAATGTGAATTTAGTGTTATTTTTCAAAGTTTTTTATGCACTGAAAAGACTCAATTCTATGTAATCAAATCCAACAGGTGCGCGCGCCTGATTGCATTCCCTTGCTCGGCTTCCCTCAAGTTTCCCAGAAAGTGTGAGGTGAGGTGGGGTATCTGAAGTCAGAGGGGGGCGGGGAGTTGCACTTCTGTATGTCTGTATATACTATTACCTATTCTGTGACATAGATTACTTTTTATTAACGAGAAAAAGCCACTATTTTGAAAAGAGTTTAAAAATCGATTATATTTATTAAATTGTTGTACATATAGGCTGAAGTCATCATAACTTGCAAGCTTCTTGGGCTGAAGTATAGTCTCTAAGTAGATTCCACAGTTGCAGTTGTGGCCGCCTTTGTCATTCCCATATTATTAAGCAAGCTTATTCATCCATAGCAAAAAAGTTCCTTTACGTAGATATAACACTGATTAAATCGAATGCTGATAAACTAAATCGCACAACAAATACCACCTCATCTTTAAAATGATTTCTCTAAACTTACTACTTTCCAATAAGTTTCTTGTGTATTTTAAACGAATCCTATCAAAATCCACCATTGTCATTGCTGACTGAATTCCTATGGCAGATTGACGGCCGTTGCTTTTTGTCTTGTAATTAATCTCACACCGTTGTTTATCAATTCAAACTAATATAATCCTTATTTCTTTTACATTAAGACTTATAATCCTTCAGAACAGATTTTTAGCACAACAAACTTTTATTTACCGTCGAAATGACCGACGTGTCTCGCTATTGTCATCTCATAAGGTCTTAGTGGTGGGAAATTTGGTAGGAACAAAAGAAAAGCTTATTTTTGTGGGGCATCAGAAGTGTTGTCATATTTTTCACGCGGCGCGCAGTGTTGCCACGTGACAGAGTGCCCTCGTGGTAAGCTATGTGCATAAATTTCGTCAAGAGTTGTGACATGGCAACCCTGCCTCCTTTGTGACGCGTCGAGAGTTTTCGTTATTTTTATTTGCTATTCAGGTCTTATAGTTGGATTTACTTTACTTTTTTACTGATTCTTCAATCTCTTTAATCTTTAATAAATACCTACATAGATAGGTAACACCAATGACATTCTATTAACAAGGACTTCGCATAAGTGCGCTATTAACGGCACTGCTAAAATGTGCTTAATTAGACATTAACTGTTTTGTGACTTTTTTAGTAAGATCACAACTGAGAAGGATTGCGGAGCCTCGTGGCAGGCTGAAACGCGAACCGCGCGAACACCACGCGAAAGTTATTTCAAATATCCTCTATTTGAAATAACTGAATTGTCAACGGCAACATCCGAGCATAACTGTAAGGTGGAGTCACGTTGCAGGGTTTGCCCCGAACACTTGTCTTTCGCGTGGTGTTCGCGCGGTTCGCGTTTCAGCCTGCCACGAGGCTCCGCAATCCTTCTCAGTTGTGATCTTACTCAAAAACAATCCTCGAGATTGGATAGATACTCCCTCAAACCACTTGACACTGGCGGAAATGGGGTCTATTAATCAAGCAAGAAGTCTATTAATTATAAAAAAAAAAAAGATAAGGTGACATTAGAGACATATGGCATTTTTTGGTTTTGTTATTGTATGACGTGACGTGAATCCCAGAAACCGGTCGGATGCGTCCAGGTCAACCTAGGAAGATGTGACGGGACGATCTGGATTCTTTCGATGATACGTGGCCAGAGCATGCCCAAGACAGAGATGGTTGGAAGATTAAAGAGCAGCCCTTTACCCAACAGTGGGATGAAATAGGCTAGTAAAAAATGTGTGACGTAGTGAGTCCATGTAAATAGAATGTCATTGGGTACCACAATGGTACCTACTTCACTTTTCAGAACTTACGTTTTTATCTGATTGAACAAAATCGATTTACTGGCTATTACTTCCTCTATAAATATAAATTGGGTACTGGACGACCTACCTACCAGCCTGCCATCCTCTCTTGACTGATATCTTTATTTAAAAATACTCCTTGAAGTCACAAAATTATTCAATACCTACCTGATTTGTTTCGAAAACTCCAATCTACCCAAAGAAAACTGGAAAGATTTTGTGATTCAATTTCCAAAACTTAATTCCGATCAAGTTTACATTGCAAAACTTGGAACCAATCATTCTTTATTCAAACTTGATTGAAAGACGACAAACATTTTTTTTTCTTTCATTTTTGGCAAGGATTCGAATAGCATTCTTTGTAAATGCGTTTACGAACCAAGAAGGTTTTATATCCTCGTTTCTGCTATATAACGGGTTTAAGAGAGGCATCAAATTTAACTTTTGCCAGTTTTATGGTGAGAAAAAATGCCAGGTGAGGTTGTGAGGCCGATATTAAAATGTTTCATGTAAATTTCAGTCGTTCAGAGCGTTATATTTCAGGAGTTTTGCTGTCTGTCTGCGAATTTGGTATTCATAGACGGCTCTTAGTTTTATATTGGGGTTAGAATTTTTTACTTATAAAAAAAAAGGTTATTTTTTGGTAAAGTATTAACAGATTTCTCTCAACTCTGCGTAGCCTAAAATTCGGTA
Source organism: Agonopterix alstromeriana (assembly GCA_963924505.1). NCBI lineage: Eukaryota > Metazoa > Arthropoda > Insecta > Lepidoptera > Depressariidae > Agonopterix > Agonopterix alstromeriana. The sequence goes on from OZ004664.1 coordinate 19,286,980, forward strand.
TGTCAAGACTTTTTTTGAGGGCTGAATCGATAACAATTTCGAGATTGTCTCAATTATCTCAATAACAATATTTTCTATGTCAGAGATTTTAAAATGAAAGGATTACAGTTTTTTTGATAAAATAACGTCGTTTTTCGGTCCGACGAGTAACGTCTCGTCGATTTTTGAAATCATGAGATTAAATTATGATCGAATGATGCATAATCCAGACATTTTCTACTGCTGAGTCTGCTGAATAGAACGTGTGACTTTCTAAAATCGTATTGATTTGTAATTATTAATAGTCTAAATTAGAGTACGCCTTAGCCTAGCATACTTTGCAGGTATTTTCTATGAATATAAATAGTTAAAAAATGACTCGCTTGTTATACAGAACTAAAATGCATAGAGGGTGTTAGGGTAAACAGTTGTATTACTTTAAAGGGTTATTTTACCCATGGTACTGAACAACATTCCCGAAGGAACAAAGACAAATTCACAAAAACAATATTTTCATACAAACGTGCGATCAGCTGATTGCATTTGATATGGAATGTCCAAAATTATTTTTGCTAATTTCCTATATGAAGAAACATATCGGGAAAGTTGTTCAGTATCATGGGTACAATCACCCCTTGAAATATTGCAATTATTTACCCTAACCCCCTATATTCTGAACCACCAATGGGTGCAAAATTTTCACGATGTCACCGGATCAACCGTTGAAATCGCGAAAAAATATCAGTTATACTCATTATAAGTACCATTTAAGTTTACATCCTGCATTATTACTCTAACAAAATTCTAGTAGGTATTATCTTCTCAATTTGTGTAACAAAAATCAGGGTATGTAAGTACCTAAGTATTTATTTTATACAAAAAAAACGTATATAGGGTCCTTCTTAATATGCTGACACTTTTTAAGGGCATGATCAGACCGTCAAACTGAACAATTTTCTCTATGGCACCAACATCGAAATCACGAAAAATATCTGCTCTTCCATCCAAAACTGCAAACTTACTCGAGCCAAATGTATGGGACAGCTGTTTTTTTTCGCGATTTCGATGTTGGTCTAATAGTGAAAGTTGTTCAGTTTGATGGTCAGATCATCCCCTTAAACAGTGTCAGCATATTAAGAAGGACCCTGTATACATTTTAACGACACTTTTCTACTTGGAAAATCGTAAATTCTCCATTCATTATAAAGTTTATTCTAACCCTTAAAACGACGACTAAAAAGAACCGCAATAAATTAACTTTTTAAAACCAACTTAATTTACTCGCAGAAAGAAATGTGCCAATTAACAAAGTAGAGCGTTTCGATATTTTAAAGAATAAAGAAAAGGAGTGAGTAAAATTTATGGTAAGTAAATAAAGAAAGTCAGCGGTTTGTATGAAAATGAGTTTACAGCGCAGATTAATAGGTAAGGTATTTAATAAAATTCAGCGGCTAATGAAAGAGTGGGGTCGACGGAAACAGTGGGACGTACTTCGTTTTGTAATTAAATATTTAAAGCAAAATATTATTAATCATTTAGTTAAACGATGTAATAAAGCTACTCATCATAGCCATAATTTTAGCAATGTGAATCAACTAAATATATTTATTACATATACATTGTTTGTTGAATGATATTTAGCATTTAGATACTAGATTCATATTATATACATAAGTTAAAATGTGGAGAATTTAAAAAAAATTTATTAAACTTTTTTCTTGTTAAATAATTTATTTCAGATATAATACATCCATATTTATGTTAGTATTTCTTAAAACTATACTAATATTACTACAAAGAAGCAGTAGCATAATGACAGCAGACAAGATTATCAAATATTTCTGAGCACTGTTAATATTCAATTTTTTTACAGTAAAAGATATACCATAAATGGTATATAATATGGTATCTGAACAAGAAGAACTAAATGAGGCTCAGAAATATTTGAACACCTTAATTAAAAACATAACCCTCCTTCTGGCGCAGTCGGGTAAAAAGAGAAATAGGTAATAGTGTGCGTTAGAATCCCGGTTGTTATATACCAATTCCAAGGAAATTATTCAGAAACTAAAAATGCTTGCGGTACCTAAAGTCTGTTGAAACGAAAAGTTCAATATCAAGTTAGGATGTTGTCCGTCATACATTTCCAAATCCAACCCTGTCTAATATAAGCCGTTGAGCGGCCCCACTGTTTGTTTTGATTGTATTAATTAAAACTCAAATCCCTCAAAGTTTTGTTAAGATTAACACCTCTCTTTTCTTTCATTAAGAGAATACTCCATATTCATGTTTCGGGGTAGAGCTAAAAGTTTGTTAAAGATGCTCGAAAGAAAGTTTTCGTATTAGAACATTTTTGATGACTTAAGAATGTTCTGGAAATTAATAGGTATACAAAGTTTATTTTCAAAGTCAAAGAAGAATGGCTAATCCAACTTCTGCAGGTCACAATTGAATTTTTGCAAGTTTTGCTAATTTTCATTTATGTACGGTAACCTCTAGGACTACATTAGAAATAACAGGCTTTTTTACCTCTCTTCTTTATTCAAAACAGTAATATACGTAGTTTTTTGTATCGCTACCACATTTTTTATTGCTCTGAAATACACTATTACGTCGCTTTTTGGTTATAAGTGTATGTTTTGTACAACGTGTTAATGAATTAACGCAAAACTAAAAAGTAGTTTGTTTAGAATCGAGAGCAGAATCGAATTATCAAGGTTTCAACATAGGTTACATTTTTCGTATTACTTAAAGTTATCTGAACTCGTTGCCAACCCACAGCACAGGCACACAAAACAAGATTCTTAAAATGTATCCATGAACACGTTAGCGCTTTCATTTACTGCTGAAATAATAACAAATCATTTTTCCATGAAAATTTAAAATGCGAATAACTTTCAATTTTAATTCATAAAATAATGAAATTATTTTTGAGAGTTACGCGGTTATTAATTAAGCTAAAGTTAATCATTTTAACGGGTTCTTACCGCGTTTTATTGTTTTTGCAGTTCCCGATATTTCAGCAGTGTTGCAACTGCCATGATTACGGGATGTCTGTAGAACTGCAGGTAGATTTTTAAGAGCAAACAAATCTGTCTACCCTCATAACGTCCTCAAACGTGGTAAGAACCCGTTAAAATGATTAACTTTAGCTTAATGAAATTATTGTTTCATTGTAATTATTTCGTTATAAATATAAATCAGTCGGGGTGTATGAGGTTTTGCGCTTATTTATTTACACGTTGTATATGTTGATTGATATTTTATTAACACACATTGGTACATTAAATGGATAAGGTCGGTTACGTCCTTTAAATCACAATAATATAAACGTTCATACAGGCAAGTAGGTACAGACACTTGCATGAGAAAATTTTGAGTTTTCCCGATGAACAACAAGATGATGATAGGCCAAGGTAAATAACAGAAAATATACTCAGGTATTGTAGACCTAAATCAATCGAATCAAAACGCACATAAATAATTCACCACCTGTTGTCAATACTAAAACAATAGCACATTCACAAACTCCACCTAAACGAAAGCAATAATTTAGCCAAAGCGGGGTAAAAGTGGGTAAAATACCCCGAGTTCCGGTAAAATTACCATAACACACGGCCGGGCGGGTATGAGATATTCAATTTAATTGGATACAAAAGATGTGTAATAAGGTTTTATTGCGGATTCGAATGGGGTTTACGGCTTCATCTTTATTTTGTTTTGTATGAAGGCATGAGTGGGTGTGGGCGTGAGGTTGTTACAGGAAAGTGAGGAAATGTAAATATCTTTAGAGAAAGTAAAACTCTAAAATCAAATTTGAACTTACGACCCTTTTATCTTTTAGAAAGATCGGAAAAACACCGAGAAAAACGCACTATATTTTTAAATGTGCGGAGGAAGTTTGAAGACTCACTTAGAAGACTTAGACTTAGTTTAGTTTAGGAGAAAATGACTTCATGATACGCAGCTTGCATCTCTTCGAATTAAAACTTGATAAATTAAAAGAATAAAGGAATACCATAGAACTGTTTGTACCTATATGGTCCATCTTAATATGTTGACACTTTTTAAGGGGATGATCAGACCGTTAAACTGAACAACTTTCTCTATGGCACCAACACCGAGGTCGCGAAAAAAAAATCTGCTGTTCTATACAAAACTGCAAACATTCTTGAGGCAAATGTATGGGACAGCTGATTTCTTTTTCTTGATTTCGATGTTGGTCCCATAAAGAATGTTGTTCAGAATGATGGTCTCGTCATCTCCTTAAAAAAGTGTCAGCATATTAAGAAGGACCCTGTACACTCTATTCAAAATAGCAACGAAATTTTAAGGCTGTTTTGCATTACAGAAACAGAGATTTGAAACACTTCCTCTCACTTATCCTTAGAACAACTTTAGTAACGTCCAAGATATGTCGGATAGTATACGTATCCAATAAATAAATTACATTTGGTAATCAGAATTGGCCAGAAAGCTAAATAGGAATCGGAAAATCTTGTCATCCGTATTTGGAATGAAGTATAAGTTACTGTAGACCAAAATTACAATCATGCACAACCAAAAACACATTGCAACCGCCAAACAAAAAGCGAGAAACATTTAAAACCCTTTAATTCCTCAAAACCAACCATCTGCCCTTTATTTTCCCAGCGAAGCCAAAAGCGAAGGTGAAAAAAAGACGCACTTAAGCCCCTCACAATATCACTCTGTGGCAATGCTCAGATATTTCGCGTCCTGTTTTTATCCTACTTGACTCCTAATGTGCTGAATTCATACATGAACAATCGCGATGTGGAGTGTTCTTGGGATGTCCGGGGGGTCGGGAGGGATGTGGGGAGGGGGTAAGGTTTCCTTCTTTTATAACATTTTGCCGGGGAGGTGTCCGCTGCAGACTTCCCGTTGTCTCCTTTAGGGTCGTCACTGTTTAAGAATGTGAGAATATGTATGAAGTGAATTGTTAATTAAGAACGAAAGTTTTTTGGACGTTGCCTTGATGAAGTTCAGTAACATTTTAGAAAACTAAAGTTTGTTTTTCGAGTTTTTTGATCGAAATATATGCCATAGGTAATTAGGTATGAAAGTGCAAATATTTGTAATTGTCCAGCTATAACCCATTATTTTACTAACTAAATAATATCGACGTTCTTCTTAAAAGAAATCAACAGTGTCGAATAATGTAGTCTTTTACATTTGGTTTATTTTAAAGTAAGTTCTTTGAACTATCCCATTTTGGCACATATCTGAATGATGCAGCACTGTGTAAACATCACTGAACTGAAGACTCATCAGCCGCGTGACCAGCTTAGAATAGCACTAACCCAGACGGGTGTCGCACTAAGCAACAACCACGCTGACGGCTCCAATGTACATCTTCCGCCTGGACTGAGAGATGACTATGGACGACATCTTGCGTCACCTCTGCACCAGGTTCCATGTTCCGGACGACGGCGACGATGTGCCTCTACCAGTAGAGGCCCAGCGGGAGCTAGAAAGCAGGTCTTCGGACATCAAGTCCATCAAACTCCGAGTTCCCGCCGCTCACCTGAGGAAATTCCTGGCCCCTGGCGGGTGGTTCACTAGAGTCGTATCTTGGCGCTTTAAGGAAGCATCAAGAACATCAAATCCCCATGGAGTTAATTTTAGATTATACCTTAATCTAAAATTAACTCCATGGGGATTTGATGTTCTTAGTATACATATTATGAGTTTGCTACAATTTATTAAAGTACTGTTTCCTGATTCGTAGATTGCGTGAAATAAAATTATCAAAAATAATGATGTTGATATAGGCTGATGATGCACTATCATCATATTTAAGAGCTCTTGTCGATGAATTATTCGCTAATCCTTTCTGCAAGTACCTTGATTTCCTGATACGATAGGACATTTCTTTCACCTGTGCTTTTCGGTAACTAAATTATTTTTTTGACGTGAAAGTAATGAATATTGTTTTGTTAACTCTGTCTAGGTCTTCCTCTACCTTTCTTCCCTTCTATTTTTCCTTTCAATATAGTTTTAACGAAATTTTCGTGTCGTATCAAGGTGTGCGATCATTTTTCCTTTCCGGTTGTCAATGATGATTATGATAATACAAACTACTATACTTCCCGAGAGCATACTCAGATATTTTATCAAGATCTCATATTAAGAGGATCTCACTAGATAATCTCAACAAAAACCCAAGAAATCTACGCGACGGCCCTATCTCTAAGTAGCAGCGGACAGAGAACATTGGCGGATGTACGACCCATTTACCGACGCCCTTCTCTATATAACCGCTTATATACCGCGTTATGTGCTCCGTGAAGATGCCTCTCGCTTCTTATGTGCTTTGTTAGCGCTGCTATGTATAAAGTTGTTATTTTCTGCTAAATATACGTATATTTTTCTTGGAGAAATCTTTACTTACCTAGCGTATTTCATAGAAGTTAGTTTACCTATGGTTGCTCTAGTACAAGTTGTATATTGTCAACAGCATCATATCGCTTGCGTAAAAAAACAACATACTTTTTGTATGAAAATTTTAAATTCCATTTGAGGAAAAATACGACATTCATATTGACACTTCACGAAGTAAACTCATGTTGTAGAAAAGAAAAATTGTGGATGGTACTTTTAATAGGATCAGATTATTACAGCATAGCATTACCAGAATGATTAATTATAGTGATTGTAATCTGTAAGTTTTTCGAATACAATAAAATAATTACTTAAATAAATAATTATACAGGTTCCTTTTTAATATGCTGACAGTTTTTTAAGGGGATGACTAGACCATCAAACTGAACAACGGTCTCTATCTATCAACATCGAAATTGTGAAAAAGAATTCTGCTGTCCCATACATTTGGCTCGAGTAGGATTAGATAGAGTTTTGTATGGAACAGTTGTTTTTTTTTTGAGTTTGATGGTCTAATTATCCCCTTAAGAACGTGTTAGCATATCAAGAAAGAGCCAATATTAGCTGAATAGAGGAGACTTTATTGTACTAATTACGTTACCGGGTATACGTATGGCTAATTAGTTTTAAATTCACCGGAATTTCACGGGGATGAATGATTAATATAATACAGGATCATCAAAAGATCACACAATAAAATAAATAAACATAATTATTGTAAATTCTTAAGTTGCATTTTAAAATTTAAGTGGTGTTAAAAAAAACATAATAGATAAAATTAAAACATTATTATAACATTTGCAAAAAGAATTCATATTTACCTTTGCTCGAGAAAATGTAAATGCGTGCCTATTTGCTAAGAAGGCGAGCGAGCAGGTTTTAGCCTGAGTGAAAATTTCAGATGGCGAGAAGCTTGCAGCTGTGCACCTTAGCGTTTTTCTCACCACCGCATCCCTGTAAGAAGATTGAAATGTTTCCTTGTCCTTTCATCTATTCATGTACCTAAATATTGAAAAAAAAATATATTTAATAAAGGTCAGGTATTATCATCATAAACTTAGAAATAACTTACTTTCCTCCAGCATTATCAATTTCATGTCGTGTTTTCTACTGTATTTATCTACAATGTTACGCCTCTATGCCAGAGGGGCAGCAGAGACTAGGGCGCGCCTAATACGACGATTCTTAATTTCGCCTCATTCACATCCATAATCTTTTCATACATGCCCGCCGGTTTCGAACACTACGGACATCTCTTTTCTATAGGACATAACCGATTTGATCATGATAAATGACAAAATGATATATTTATTTGTTTGGTAAATATAATACCAGTAATTTTTTTTCATAAAATCATAGTTAATTCAAAATTTTCCACTATGTTTTCAGTTTGAAGTTTGTAAAAAAATAAATATGACACGAACAAGGTTACATTAGCTCTAAAATTCAAATAAAATACAAAAAAAGTAAGTTCCCATTCGAAAAAATTCGATACGATTGTTCGATAAATAAATAAACTGATTTTTAGCCATTATTTTATGTTTCAGTGTATGTTAGACATGACGTTACGTGATACTCATACATAAAGTCTTCAATTCATAGTTCTTAGACTAATATAAAGAGATAATTACTATAAAGTCTTATATTCTGTACAATGACTGTAGGTATGAATTAAAACAAATAAGCCTAAAATAAAACAGCAAGGTACTTCATTCAACTAGTAAGTAAAAGACTGTATATTTTACTATCACATACGCAATAAAAAGAAACGTCTTCCGCACGACTTGTCACCATAAAATTAATTAACCTCCGTTTGAGAGCACGATATATGTGGCCACTTGTACGATAGCGCAATTACATTAATGGTGGAGAGACGGGGCGGAGGGGGGTTATAAAAGTGGAATGATAATGTGGGTGGAGCCTGTGATTTTCGTGAGGTCACCGCATCCCAATGAGCTTGGGCGGGCGAGATGCTAGAAAATTGGAACCTGGTAACTGATGCTTATATTTTGAAAAATATTAGATATCGATGTAAGATTTTTTATGATTCGATTATTTGCTATACAACAGCTATGAAAACCAATTGATCATAGTGCATAAAAATCATTTAAGATTCTCAATTTTCATTTGTGGTTGCATCGCTGTATTTAAAATAAAACACAACAATCATTATTTGCCTTGCCTCCAACAAGACGCACTGGGCCCGCGTAGTGGAGTATGACCCACTTCCTCTCACTGTTACTCGTGTGAGGCCTTTGCCCTACAGTAGGATTCTACAGGCTGTAACTTACTTACTTTTACTTTTTATTTGCACACCAACACATAAAATAACAACATTAAAAGCAAACGAAAAGGGTGCAAATGGCGGTTTTATCACTAAAAGTTTTAAAAAGCGGTGAAATCTTTCTTCAAATTCAAGTTTTGTAACTTGCATTTACAATCTTGTGTTCAATATAAGTAGGAACGTACCTAGTCATGAAAATTAAATATTAATCTTCGAAGAAGTCGAGCCTATGAAAATCTGAATGACAGAAGCACTAGGTATTATCACTGATGCGACCGATGCGACAATTACGTCAAGTTTCTTTCCTATTATGATGGGCAGAGACTAGGGCACGCCATTTACTACGATCTTTTCAACCAAAACTGAAGTGCAGATACCATCTTCTCCTAAACAAAGCAAATTTATTTCAACGAAAACGAGCTGTGCGCTCGAGCCGAAGTCAACTGTAAAGCCGAAGGTATCTAAGTGGCATGAATAACCATGGAAAAACCGCGGAGTTTCATTAGAGACCGTCCCGTCCTCGCCCGCGCAGAGTAGAGCTTTGCTTTTATTTGTGTTCTACCACAAGCCCGACGTTTTACGGCGGTTTTAGACGACCACTTTTGTGACAAGCCGTTTACTTTGAGTTTCGTTTATGTTGGGTTAGTTAGGTACTTGATTATTTTGAGACTGTTTTTCTTTGGCGGTTCAATATTTTATAAGATATTTTAGTCGAAAGTGAGATTGGAAATTTGTGGGAAATTAGTTCTAGTTGCAATAAGTTAATGGTGTAATAAATAGCTTAAATATGTAGCTTGTACATTGTCACACAAATTATCTAGTCACATTTAATGTACCAGAATCTAGCCTGGACTTGTATTATGATAACTAGACAACTATATAGAATACATAATAAAATTATAGATACAAACATCCATGACTCGGGTACAAATATTTATATTCATCATACAAATATTTGTCCCTTACGGGATTCGAACCCGCGACCCTTGGCACAGTAGGCAGGTTTACTACCGACTGAGCTACAGGGCCGTCTAATGGTTTAATGATTGTAATTTAAAGATTATACCTACCTACGCTTAAAATTGTATGGTGGCTTCTTCTAGAGTCAATACGTATGAGAACTTTCAGTAATGATTCATGTAGTGGCCTTCGATTATAAACAAAATGATGATTAATGAGCAGGGTAATCAGAAAGCTGACTAAGCAACAATGCCCTCGCTTCCAAGCGATGTTAATAAGATAGAAAAATATGTCTTTGCATAAGACACATCATCATGAGTGTAACAAAGCCATCTAACCGATCCCCGCTACCTCATCAATGTCCTATGCCGAGGTCCATGTACCCCTCTGCCTATATTTGTGGTGCCCCTAGTAGACCCTTCGTGGTCGCTCCAATAGTCTGCAGTAAAAAGCAGTAACTGCTCCCTGAACAACGCTGCATTGGACATTAAAAAAAAAAGTCTGAATGACGAGGGCTAAATTAACCCACAGACTAAATACTACTCCTACCTAGGAGGAGTAGGAAACTACTCCTCCTATCGGCGGGTTCCAAGATAGATTAGAGTCATCCCCCGGGCTGACGCTGAACTTCATTGTCTAGTGTTGTGAATGGTCGCCGCTGTTGATCCTGGTTCACAGGAGTTACAGCGGTGGGAATCTGTGGTGGGCCTATGCCCGAAAAAAAGACTAAATACTAGTACCTACCGGTAATTAAACTACCTTAGTTTGCGATAAGATATCCGGAGGGTAGCGTGATAGTTGAATATCTTCCCTTTTCCTCTAGAATAATCCAAGACATACTATTAAGAAGAAGTAACTTGAAAACATTATTACAATATAATGTTGATATAACTTCATGATTTATAAGACTCTAAACTACTATTTTCGCCAGCACCACCAAAAACTTTCCTACATTTGTAATCCTACTCCTGGACTCAAACTCCAAAACTGGGTCACAGAAAAAACATCGATCACCCCGAATCAAAATACCAAATGAAGCAAAACTAAACTACTTTCGGATTGGAACCCTGAGTCGGCAATGGGCAACTGTGTCTAAACACCGCGATATTCAAATAGCTTTGTAGAAGGGACTTGCAAAAACCTTGCCCTCCCTTGATCTGGTTCTCATTAGCATAGTCTGAGAGTTTGAAGGAACATTATTTGGATTTTTGGAGGTGACATTTGGAATAGCGAATTATCGAAAAATTGTAACTAGATTGCTTCGAGCAGTGTCTTTTGTCTCTTTATATTTTGGTTTAGCTTCGTGCTATAAAGTGAGGTGTTATTTGCAAAGCCAAGTCTAATGCCTAGAAGCCGTGGTGGTTCAGTGGCGAGTAACCTTGCCTGCTGTGCAGGAGACGGAGATTGTTCGATCCCCGTCCAAGCCGACTCGTACCAATGAGTTTTTCGGAATTTATGTACGATTTGTAACACCACTGGCTTTTCGGTGAAGGAAATAATCGCGAGGAAACCTGCATGCTTTAATTTCGAGGCATGTAGTGTACCCACTGTCCGTTGTAAGAGGCGACTGGCTCACCCCCCGTCACACTGGACAGAATTTCGGTACTACTGGTGAAACGTGGATATTCTGAGGTTTCAGAATATCTCTGACTACCCCCTCTGGGAATATAGTCGTAATCATATGTAGGTATGTATGACCTTCCTTACCTCTACCAACACACACTGTGCTAGCGTTGTGAAACATAATTCACTCTTTTTCAGTGAGAGATCCTTTACTTTCTGCTGTCTAAGTTTCCAAAAAAGCGACCTCCAAAGTCTCCTAACTCCTGCCAAATCACGTAGGTGGGCAGTAAAAAGCTTCTTCGGTGCGTCTGACCCAGACAGGCCACTTGTCATAACTAACTCCGTGATAAATCGACAGTAGCGACATCTCACGACTGTTACTTATTGTCCCCTTATGTACGGGGATACCACTTGAATTTTGCAGCTAGTTGTCTAAACTTTCGTAGGATTTGGACTCTATTCTGTGGTGGGCAAGAGTGAGAAGATATTTGTGGGTTGGTAGGGGTGTTGGTGGTAAGTTTGGTACCTTCAGCAAAGTTGGAGGGTGATATTGTAGCAAGTCTGAAGTAATGGCCATAGTTATGTGGTCGTTATGACGAAGTCAAGATTTAATTATGTTCGGTGTTGGGTTTTTGGTTGTTTGGCTTTTTTGCGGGGGTGAGACTGTGTTGAAGTCTTATGTTATAAGTTTTGAATTGATGAAGTACTTAGATAAAGAGTTCAGCGTCGAGTAATGATGCCCAAGATTCGATCTGTCTTTCATAATGCTTCTTCTTATCGTGTGGCAGCAAGCCCTGGTGTCAGAGTTTTATCAAACCGCCATACGGCCTCTGACGTGGTTTTTATGTAACGACTACTACCACTAGAGATACCCGGGACTAACGGCTTAACGTGCCATCCGAAGCACGGAATCCTTATTGCTTACTGCTTATTGTATTATTACGGTTTCTTTCAGAATATAATGGTATTTACTTTATGAAATAAATTAATAAGTATGAATGTGACGATGTCCTATCTTCTTTGATTAAATCCATTGCAGGGTCCAAGACAGATTAGAGTCAACCCTCGGGCTCGCTGGACTCATTGTGTAGTTTTCGAGATCGTGAGAGGTCGCCGCTGTTGATTCTGATATACAGGAGTTACAGCTGTGGCCTGGTGGGAATGTGTAGTGGGCCTATGCCAGATAAAAAGATATGAAGAAGCTGGGAGAGATAAAGGGAAACCGGAAGGAGGGACAGAAGTCTGCTACCACTGATCAGCGTTTTATATACTTAAATACATCATTGTATTCTGAAAATCTGTTAAACATTGCCTGTCTAAAATGTGCTTTGTACATTTATAGAGATACATTTTTACCACATTGAATATCACCCGTTGGACTATAATTTCATTCAAGGATTTAAACATCGAATAATCGTCGAGACATTTTTTGATTATCGACAACAAAATAAAAACAAACAGACCTCGAGCCAGGAACCATTCGTCACAAACGCACCGCAATCAATCACGATTATTTTGCACCGCCATCATTTAGTTCCGCCATACGCCGCTAGATGGCGCTTACCTCATTCATTATGCATACTGATGACCGCGCGTAATGAGTTTCCCGCTCCTTCCGCCAGGTTTCCCCGCGGTTTTCTTTAACTAACATTTGGCAGCACTGCTCTGAGATTACGAAGAAGAATGACTTGATAAAGTGCTGTTTTCGGATTCGGGATCCAATGGTTTTTGGCACAATTTTCCGTGTAGTTAATTGCCAGGTCTGTTGTAATTAACAAAATGTTTCTGAAAAATGTTTTTATTGTTATTAACGAGAAAAAATAACAACATTTTCTCGCTACAACTATTAGGATTTGAAATTTTAGTTAAGTTTGGTTTGTTTAAAAGTTATACAGGGTCCTTTTTAATATGCTGACACTTTTTAAGGGGATGATCAGACCATCAAACTGAACAACTTTCTCTATGGGACCAAAATCAAAATCGCGAAAAAAAATCAGCCGTCCCATACATTTGGCTAGAGTAGATTTGCAGTTCTGTATGGAACAGATGATATTTTTTCCGTGATTTCGATGTTGGTGCCATAGAGAAAGTTGGTCAGTTTGATGGTCTGATCATCCTCTTAATAAAGTGTCAGCTTATTAAGAAGAACCCTATATGTTGTAGAGTCAGAGAGAGAGAGCAGTGTCTTTTGTCTCTTTATATTTTGGTTTAGCTTCGTGCTATAAAGTGAGGTGTTATTTGCAAAGCCAAGTCTAATGCCTAGAAGCCGTGGTGGTTCAGTGGCGAGTAACCTTGCCTGCTGTGCAGGAGACGGAGATTGTTCGATCCCCGTCCAAGCCGACTCGTACCAATGAGTTTTTCGGAATTTATGTACGATTTGTAACACCACTGGCTTTTCGGTGAAGGAAATAATCGCGAGGAAACCTGCATGCTTTAATTTCGAGGCATGTAGTGTACCCACTGTCCGTTGTAAGAGGCGACTGGCTCACCCCCCGTCACACTGGACAGAATTTCGGTACTACTGGTGAAACGTGGATATTCTGAGGTTTCAGAATATCTCTGACTACCCCCTCTGGGAATATAGTCGTAATCATATGTAGGTATGTATGACCTTCCTTACCTCTACCAACACACACTGTGCTAGCGTTGTGAAACATAATTCACTCTTTTTCAGTGAGAGATCCTTTACTTTCTGCTGTCTAAGTTTCCAAAAAAGCGACCTCCAAAGTCTCCTAACTCCTGCCAAATCACGTAGGTGGGCAGTAAAAAGCTTCTTCGGTGCGTCTGACCCAGACAGGCCACTTGTCATAACTAACTCCGTGATAAATCGACAGTAGCGACATCTCACGACTGTTACTTATTGTCCCCTTATGTACGGGGATACCACTTGAATTTTGCAGCTAGTTGTCTAAACTTTCGTAGGATTTGGACTCTATTCTGTGGTGGGCAAGAGTGAGAAGATATTTGTGGGTTGGTAGGGGTGTTGGTGGTAAGTTTGGTACCTTCAGCAAAGTTGGAGGGTGATATTGTAGCAAGTCTGAAGTAATGGCCATAGTTATGTGGTCGTTATGACGAAGTCAAGATTTAATTATGTTCGGTGTTGGGTTTTTGGTTGTTTGGCTTTTTTGCGGGGGTGAGACTGTGTTGAAGTCTTATGTTATAAGTTTTGAATTGATGAAGTACTTAGATAAAGAGTTCAGCGTCGAGTAATGATGCCCAAGATTCGATCTGTCTTTCATAATGCTTCTTCTTATCGTGTGGCAGCAAGCCCTGGTGTCAGAGTTTTATCAAACCGCCATACGGCCTCTGACGTGGTTTTTATGTAACGACTACTACCACTAGAGATACCCGGGACTAACGGCTTAACGTGCCATCCGAAGCACGGAATCCTTATTGCTTACTGCTTATTGTATTATTACGGTTTCTTTCAGAATATAATGGTATTTACTTTATGAAATAAATTAATAAGTATGAATGTGACGATGTCCTATCTTCTTTGATTAAATCCATTGCAGGGTCCAAGACAGATTAGAGTCAACCCTCGGGCTCGCTGGACTCATTGTGTAGTTTTCGAGATCGTGAGAGGTCGCCGCTGTTGATTCTGATATACAGGAGTTACAGCTGTGGCCTGGTGGGAATGTGTAGTGGGCCTATGCCAGATAAAAAGATATGAAGAAGCTGGGAGAGATAAAGGGAAACCGGAAGGAGGGACAGAAGTCTGCTACCACTGATCAGCGTTTTATATACTTAAATACATCATTGTATTCTGAAAATCTGTTAAACATTGCCTGTCTAAAATGTGCTTTGTACATTTATAGAGATACATTTTTACCACATTGAATATCACCCGTTGGACTATAATTTCATTCAAGGATTTAAACATCGAATAATCGTCGAGACATTTTTTGATTATCGACAACAAAATAAAAACAAACAGACCTCGAGCCAGGAACCATTCGTCACAAACGCACCGCAATCAATCACGATTATTTTGCACCGCCATCATTTAGTTCCGCCATACGCCGCTAGATGGCGCTTACCTCATTCATTATGCATACTGATGACCGCGCGTAATGAGTTTCCCGCTCCTTCCGCCAGGTTTCCCCGCGGTTTTCTTTAACTAACATTTGGCAGCACTGCTCTGAGATTACGAAGAAGAATGACTTGATAAAGTGCTGTTTTCGGATTCGGGATCCAATGGTTTTTGGCACAATTTTCCGTGTAGTTAATTGCCAGGTCTGTTGTAATTAACAAAATGTTTCTGAAAAATGTTTTTATTGTTATTAACGAGAAAAAATAACAACATTTTCTCGCTACAACTATTAGGATTTGAAATTTTAGTTAAGTTTGGTTTGTTTAAAAGTTATACAGGGTCCTTTTTAATATGCTGACACTTTTTAAGGGGATGATCAGACCATCAAACTGAACAACTTTCTCTATGGGACCAAAATCAAAATCGCGAAAAAAAATCAGCCGTCCCATACATTTGGCTAGAGTAGATTTGCAGTTCTGTATGGAACAGATGATATTTTTTCCGTGATTTCGATGTTGGTGCCATAGAGAAAGTTGGTCAGTTTGATGGTCTGATCATCCTCTTAATAAAGTGTCAGCTTATTAAGAAGAACCCTATATGTTGTAGAGTCATGCCATGCGCCATGCGGCCAGAAACTTCTATACAATGCAACAACACCTTCCGACGACGCGGTCGCGGTGGTAGAGTCAAAAAATGATGTCAAAAAGCTATGTGTGTGATATTATTCTGAATTAAAATTATGAATGTTGAAGATATAATGTTTCTTACTCAGATTTTTTGTTGGTAAACCTTAAATTATTTGTTTATTTTTAATTTTTACAACTATTTATTCAAAATCAAAACAATATAACAAAAATAATCTAATCCGCAACGCAGGCTTCGTCAAATCTTAATCACATACATCTATATCCGCTACAAGCTTCGTCAATGGCAGGACACAAGATAAAATCCGCATGCAAGCTTCGTCAGACTATCACTAACTAATCTAAAGGCACTGCCCTTCGCAACCCTGGCTCAAAGGTCCCAAAGATACTGGCCGCATTGCCCCTCTGGATGGCCAAAGAAATTCTCTGTACCAGAAAGGCTCCCGAGCGTGGGTCCCCCCCTTAGTCCTCATACGCTGCCCTATCTCTCTAATGAAGTCCTTGGCATCGACCCCCCAAGGGCCTCCAGTCTCAAAAGCGGCTGGCACGAAATGTGTATCATTTGTTTATTTTCTTACTGGAAGATAATGTTAAAACTAAAAGAAAACTTCGCTGAAACTGTTTAAAGTGTATTTAATATAAGCAAAGTTGCAGACCTTAAAAACAACTAACCCGGTTTAAGAAACATTTCAACTATATTTTTCTAAACATTCTGCTTCAAGAGAGATCAATTAGAATTTGAAAAAGTGTTTTTCGGAGAAAAAGTTGCTACGATATCGTCCAATATTTTCCCAACAAAAATGTAAATGAAAATCAAGTCCGATCAACCGTCCAGTCCCTTTGACGAGCATCGAAAATGTCCAAAGAAAACATATCGAAGTCCCCGTCGGACGACGGACAGACAGACATAAATAAAAAACACTATTTACACGTCAATAGTTCGGGGGATACTTCGGATCAGCGATCAAAGCCGAGGATTTTGAGACGAGCCTTTAAATGTTTTATGAGGGACCCTTTAGAAAAATATAAGAGTTGGTAAATAAATAGGTACCTATACTTCATTTCAAATAAGGACGACGAGATTTTCCGATTTTTATTTAGCTTTCTGGCCAATTCTAATTACCAAATGTAAATAATTTATTGGATACATATACTATCCCACATATCTTGGACGTTACTAAAGCTGTTCTAAGAATAAGTGAGTGTTTCAAATCTCTGTTGCTTTAATTAAAAATAACCTTAAATTTTCGTTGCTATTTTGAATGGAGTATAGATACTTGAAGAGGTTTTCCTATCAGAATTTTCCAATTCTTATGAAGATTAATTATGGACATAGAAATGTAGCTTTTCATAAAACATTTCAATAATTATTACTCTTATACTTAATATTTTTGTGATTCTACATTTTTCGGTGTCGTATATGACGATTAAGAGATAATGTTTTATTTGCAGTGTTATTTTGTGAGTAAAAAATTGCCAAAAATTCTTTATCATCATTTAAATGTAAGTTCTGTTTTGGTGTGCAATAAAATATAATTGATTCTTGTACTAAGTAAAGTACAAAATGGAAAAAGTCGGAGGAGGCCTATGCTGAAGGGCAAACAGAAAAAGATAGCCGGTGTCAAAGTGAAAGTGAAAAAAACATTTAATGATGCATGATCAGATCAGTGATAAATACCTATATATTGTGTAATAATGATAATTTAATTTGTGTAATGTAATGGAATAATATTAATTTAACCAGATGTAAAATTGCATGCAAGAATAATTTCAATGTATAATCAAATAATCAATAAATAATTTATTGTAAAATATTATTGGCACCTTATTCTGTACATTATTTTTTAGTCAAAAATGTAATTAGTTGAATAAAGGGCTTATTCATTCATTCATTCAACGTATAATAAAATTTTTGTATTACCAATATTTCAGACCATTGCACCTTATTCTGTACATTATTTTTTAGTCAAAAATGTAATTAGTTGAATAAAGGGCTTATTCATTCATTCATTCAACGTATAATAAAATTTTTGTATTACCAATATTTCAGACCATTCTGAAATGGAACAGTTGATATAGTTTTGAGTATGTTTGTACGATATTCTTTTAGGTAAAGGGTTGTAAATAACCTATGTTTTGTGTTGTGTTTTATGAAAAACCTTGATATTTTTTATGTCATCAATCATCATTATTATAGACACTTTATTCACTCATAAATTACACTCATATACTAACATTTACAATATAGTTATAATAATGGCCATAATTATAAATAGCTGTCATTAATTTAGTTCCAATACAATTTTATCACAAAAGGTCAGTTTCTGTGAGTAAAATATTTCAACTTGAACAATATCTGAAACTTAACAGCCAAACAAAATCACCCTCTAACAAAACATCAAATCAATTACCTAAAAGTCCACTATTACGATAAACAAAAACCACACGAACCGAAGTCAATACTTGATAAATTACACCCACCCAATCCATCTTCCATCCGAATTAGACAGAGTTTTCCCCGCATTCAGTCAACCCACTTATCGAGATCTCTCACAAACCCCTTATTATCTAAACCAAAGATATAAAATAGCTTGATTCGGGGAACTACAAAAGTGGAACGAACATTATTATAACCAAAACTATCTAACAACTCCCGTGATATAACATGTATATCTTTACAATAGAGATAAAAATAGCTCGTTTTAAAAGACATCGAATGTGGTATACTTTATGCACCCAACTGGCCAACGTCCATGCAAAGAAAAATAAAGGAAAATTTATAGATTCGACTATCCCGATGGTCCGTTATGTTTTATTGTTATTGCCATCCTTTTATTTTATCAAGGCTCTATTTTTCTAGTGGTTATTGATAAAAATTCGCGGGGGAATAGGTATTCGTTTTTATTGAGAGAAGATTGCACTTGTGTGATGAGATGAAAGTGGACGTGTGTGCTTGTTAGGTGGTTGTTAAATTTTACGAGTTGGGAGAAAATGGGTTGTGTGTTTTAAGATATTGGAAATAGGTGAATGTGATTAAAATAATTATTGACTGCCGTCGTACCAGAAAAGGCAACTGAGTACTATGAAAAATAAAACACCTACATAGATAAATAAAAAATATATATATTTTGGTGTGCTCAAGTATAACGTACCTAATAATCAATAATTTTATTAACTTGCCATTGTAATAATTAATTCAGAGCTGACATTGTCGTTTATTGAGTAATATTGTAATTGTGTTTTTCCTTTAAAATTTAAATTGTTGAGTTATATCCACTATGCCTTCGGGTATAATTGTAGTTTAACTTTTTTTTTTTTTAATACGATCACTACAATTTAACGTGAATAAATAAATGAATGAATAATTGAACTTTGCCGCCTTTTCTGGTGTCACAGAAGAGTAGGCGTCGCCGTAGCGACTAAGGGATATCATTTTTATTGCTGTGTTTTTGTAGGCTAAAGGCTATCGAAATAGCATCACTTGATACTCGTATGTCATTCGATTCTTCACTATTGACGGTGAGCCTTACTTCAAACTGTTGGCCTAAAAATATTGTTGGTAGTTGCAGTATTGCTTCTCACTACCCCGAAAAGGATTATGGTCGTGAGTTTATGTATGTATGTTAATTGGTTAACAACATAAATTCTAAACAAACATTATTTCTTGCTCGAAACAAAGCAGCACAAATGTAAAAGTGGCATAATTCCTTAAAGTATCTGCAACTAATTGCTTGCCGAATTAACATGCGAGATCTGATTCATCCCCCCACCCCCAGACTCATCCCCTCAACCCCCAGCCACCGCAATAAGTAGCTTAATCCCATTTCTTATCTTTTACACGCTAATGTCTTAGAATTTGCATTCGGTTACTTACAAAAAGCCCGCGAAAATTTAGGGTACTTTTCGGTGTTGCCAAGTAACTGTGAAAAAGAGAAAATGTATATTATAGTATTAACAAATTGTAGTTTATCGAATGTTTTTGAAATTGACAAAAACTATGGCTCCTAGCTATTAGATTTAGGCAACAACAGTTATTTTATAAACAAAATACGAAAATTTTATATACATACAAACCTTTAAACAAGATTTAAGATGAAAATCAATATGTCTAGACAAAACTTTGAAACATGCCGTGGAATTTGGAAATCCTGTAACCATTAAAAAGAATTTTAATAAGGGTTTATAAATTAACTGTTACTTCTTTAAGCTTAATAAATTATAAAAGTAACTGTTTTACAGAAACCATAGGCCGCGTAGCAAACTGTGGGGACTTGCCACAGATGTCAACACCCACAAGTTATAGCAACGAAGCTAACAGATGGCACTACGGTCGCACTTCCAAATGTGTACGTAAAGACAACTTGCGACGTCACATTGGTAACCCGTTAGCCGCTACACATAAGGTTCACAATCGTATACAAGACATGAATCGCGCAAGAGAAATAATCACAGAGATTCGATATATATACAAGAACCAACTAAGATCTGTTGGACCACGGCCGGTCCCCAGGCTTCACACCTAGCCTGGCGGAAGATCTTCCCTTTTCACCGGAGGAACCTTCCACAGTAGTTCCTCCACATTGGTGACCCTCGACAAAGAACATCGCAACCTGAACACCGCAGAGCAGCAACCAGCATCAACAAATCCTTCACACCCCTCGACCAGGTCAAACAAGCAGCAATCAACCCGAAGCCCGCACCAGGTCCATCGCAGCTGTCTTCACACCGCTTCCTGGGCCTGCAGCTTCCTCAACGACAGTCAGCGTCTGTATAGAAGGATCTCCCGCAGCCCACGTGTCTGAGCTTACCTCCACGTGGCAGTTCTGCTCGCCTTCTCCACGCCTGTCACTCGCCCGCATCACATCAGGCCTGATCTCCCTGACCGATGCAAACACACGCAGCACATCGCTCGTCAGACTCACTTGACTGGAGCCCTGCACCTACATGGATACAAGACTGCACACTTCGAACAACTCAACGACCTCCGGTCTGAGGGGGGAGTACTGTGGGGACTTGCCACAGATGTCAACACCCACAAGTTATAGCAACGAAGCTAACAGATGGCACTACGGTCGCACTTCCAAATGTGTACGTAAAGACAACTTGCGACGTCACATTGGTAACCCGTTAGCCGCTACACATAAGGTTCACAATCGTATACAAGACATGAATCGCGCAAGAGAAATAATCACAGAGATTCGATATATATACAAGGTCCAACTAAGAACTGTCGGACCACGGCCGGTCCCCAGGCTTCACACCTAGCCTGGCGGAAGATCTTCCCTTTTCACCGGAGGAACCTTCCACAGTAGATCCTCCACAAAACGTTCATCGTTGAAGTCTTTTGTACTGCGAAAACATGATTTCAAATATACCCAAATTTTACCCAACCTTCTAGTATAATCGTATTTCTTACCACAGCAACACAGTAGGAAATTAAGAAGATTCAACAAAAAAGCTTACTTTAGTAGAATCAAAGGAGCTTGCTAATTGCGACACGCCTTGATATGGTAATACTAGCGACCTCTCGCGGCGAGTAGGAAAACTTGGCGCCGAGTGCTTGGTGGCTTTGATGTGGTTTTTGAGGAATTTGCATGGGATCACTCACATGTGTTAATTCATGTAACATTTTTTTGTGAATTATTTCTGTGAATTCAGAATTCGTTGATACGATTTTTACATTTTTCCTTTTGGGGAAAAAGTAACCAAAGGTAACAAAAAGTTAAGGTGAAGGTAGTAACGGCATATGTAAAAATAATGAAATGATGTAAATTATAAATTGAAATATTATTATCATCATCATCCTGTTTTCGTCAGACAAGAAATTATAATTTGTGAATAAAAAGCTGCTTACAATGTGTTTTTTGAAGTAGTTGTAACAAAGTTACTGACCACGTTGAAATGTATCACGGTCATGAATTTACTTATGAATGTATCGTTTCAGATTAGCCTTGTCTATCCGGTACATTCAAAACTTCAAATTACCTACCTGTACCTACGTACCCAGAAATTATTTCCATACAATACAAACAAAATGAAAGCTGTCGCTTTGTTTGCACATCCAACTTTTCATTAATTACTCAAAACTTCGCCTTAGTTAAATCTTTCCATCGGGCAGGCACAGGCAGCCGTCTCGGCACATTTTTTAAATTTGAATATATTACTGTAATTTTTTAAAAGTTTCTGTTTGTCTGTCCATCCCTCGTCTCGCTTTTTTAATTTTCCATTTATTAATTTGGAGCTTGACGCTTCGATAATATATTCTGTATTGTTCGAGTCCAAATTGAAAAGTTTTGAGAGTTAACGGATAAAATACTCGCGGATTTTCATTTTAATAATACCAATGGTAAAAACATTATTTTAGTATTTATTTATTTTATTTTAACACTTTATTATTACACTGAGTACAGATGAATACAGTATAATAAACAAGTACAAATGGCGAGCTTATCTCTGAAGAGATTTCTTCCAGCAGACCCATGATAAAGAGAACGATTGATAGAATATTGACTGAAAAATTCTACAATTTATTAAACATAACTCAGGCTAAGGTCAAGAACCTTACCTTAATTAGACGGTATTTTCATTGTTATATTATTAGATTAATTACCAATTTATTTTCTCAATTTATACAACGTGTTAATGAATTAACGCAAAACTAGAAAGCAGTTTGTTTAGAATCGAGAGCAGAATCGAATTATCATGGTTTCAACATAGGTAATTTTTTTCAGAATATTAAATAATTTGTTTGTAAAATTAAAAATTTACTGAACAAGATCTCAACCCAGCGCTCGGGCACTCTCGCCCTACTTACTACCAAAACAAGATTCTTAAAATGTATCCATGAGCACGTTAGCGCTTTCATTCATTGCTGAAATGATAACAAATCATCTTTGCCTCAAAACTTAAAATGCGAATAACTTTAAATTTTAACTACCAAAATAATGAAATAATTGTTTCAATCGAATTATTTCGTTATAAATAAGTTGGGGTGTATGAGGTTTTGAGCTTATTCATTAACACGTTGTATATACACAATATTACATGATAATAATAAAATCATATAATTATAAGTAGTGAATTTGACATGTACAATTATTTTTTTTAAATAAATGAATATGAATATAAACATACACACAATGAAGCGAGGTGAAAGAACAGATTGATTGTACCTACTCTATTTTGCGAGTAGATTTTGCCTAAGTACTTAGCATTGTTTATTTTTATAACAATTAACATGAAAGGTATTTTTAAAATGATTCTGTTTTTTGAAAGTAGCTCTCTAATTAAAACCCGGTCAAACTGAAATTTCAGTAACACATTTTCTCTAATTTAACATTTTCTTATGTGATAAACATCAAATCATTACCTCACTAAATTCACATGTCAGCTGCCCAATTTAAACGATGTCAGACTTTACAAGGAAGTCGATCTGAACCGAACCGTAACGATATAATAACGGTCTCACATACCTAAACGAAACCAAAAACAATCTAACATTTTATATTCACAGAGAGTACACATGACCACAGATCAGATTCCTATCCGATGACGTTAAAGTTTTTGGCGGAAAAATTAAGGATTATTCGAGTAGTTGATTGTGTGGGGTGTGAGATTAACGTTTTGAATTTAAATTGTGAAAAAGTGCTATTAAGAAGAACATGCTGGTGGTCTGCACTGACCTTCCTCCACCAGCACATTGGTCCGATGACATGGTGAGGGTGACGGGTTCGCTTTGGATCCGATAAGCACAGGATCAGGACGCTTATGGCCCAGCAGTAGGTTGATGTGGGTTGATTTGATTGGAAGCAGCTATTTCCAATTCTCGTCGATTCAATTTCATTTGGTGCTTAGAAAAAGAAAGGGACGTATTGTTTTCGTGTATTTAAAATATACAATTGCTAAAGTATACAATTTGAATATTTTGAATGAAATAAAAACATTTGAATGGCATCGTGTTATTAATGTTTGCATTATAATGAACATAAAACTAAGGGCTAAAAATATTAATTTATGTACCTATCTACAAAATGTTATTCAAACCATATTATGGGTCGTGTCTTTTCTTTTACGCAGTCAGGTAAAAACAACTTATTAGTGATCGATTACTATTCGATCTTATTCCTGTTAGATTAACAATTTGTTATTTAATTAATTAGATTATATGAATTCTAAACATGTTTATTGAGTATTAAAATCACTGAAGGTGATACTTACGAGTACCATGTAGACAATACTAACAAATTAAAAATATATCATGGGATCTTTGTATATTTATTATAACCAATAAAGTTAATGGAAACCATTCAAAACTTAAAATACTTCGTTTAAATTAGAAACATACAATAAAATTTTTCTTCACATATTTATTCTACCATCACCAAAGTCAAACAACCACGCAGTGTACCAATCACCGAAAAAATCAGAGCATATGTCAAAGTTGTTACAGCATACAACGTTTTTTTAAATAAAAGGCAAAGGTATCTACGCGTAGGTTTTAAAAAAAGGTATATCGTCGCACATCGTCGATGGGTCCCGATAAACTCGCACACGCAGATCTAGACCGATAGCGCTAGGTTTTGAGGTTTCAAAAACTCTAAAGTTTTTTGTTTTTTGCATATAGGTTCCGGACCATTTGCAAAACCTAATACATAAGTTTGTGTCATTTTAGGTACTTGCATAGGTAGAAATTTAGGTATTTGTATTTTCGATCAGTATTGAACGAAAAGAAAATCATAGATGAAAATTTTACTTTCAGGATAATAACGAAGTAGTAACTGATGTACATAGGCATTTTGTGTCACCTCTGTCCACGGAAATCCAAATATTTAACCAGTACCTAACATGTCGCCCAACTAGCTCAAAAAAATATTACAATAGGTTAAATAGGTGTTACGCGTTTTAGAGTACTGATATCTGTTGTTTAAAATATTTTGTGTCGAATTCATCCACGAAGTTTACAGATATTTTATTTTTTTATCTCAACACCCTGTAAAATCTACAAAAGAAAATGCAAGTTCTTCGAGTTTACATGTTTTGATTATTATAGTGTAACAAAACACTATTCATAATTTGTGCTGTTTTTATCCACGAAATCTTATTATTTGAACAAAATACCAGACTTCTACGCACGAAGGGCGAACGCGGGGAGGAGCGCGGGCGCGGGCGGCGGGCGCCGGCCGGCGAGACGAGCGGCGCCGGCGCGGGAGAGGGTATTTGTTTACATTATTCGTATTCAGTGCAAGTTGCGACAAACAAGTGCGTTCGTTTTTCGACCCACGTTCCTTAGGGTTGTTTAGTTTATTTTTTTTCTCGTACACATAATTCATTAACAATTAACATTGTAGGTATTCGAAATTAAATAGGTAATTGTACATACATTGTCTGAATACATCCTTAAAAGAAAAGTCCCTCGTTCAGTGCCACCCAGTATACAGGGTGTTTAATAAGTAACAATTTAGAACTTCGACCGTCAAACTGAACAACTTTCACTATGGGACCAACATCGAAGTCGCGAAAAAAAAATTTGATATCCTATACATATTTTAGCTCCATACAAACGAAGTCTGGTGATATTTTCAATAGTAACCAATTAAAGTCAATGAAACTTTCAGAAAAAATCGAAAAACTAATCTCTATGCTTGTATGAAGTCAGATTTTCGTTAAAATGTATAATTTTAAAGTTACAATACCTCAAAGATTTCCATACAATCTTAAATTAATTCTAGCGTTAAAACTGTATATTTTTAACGAAAATCTGACTTCTAGATTGTTTCTGCAAATTTTTCATTTACTGATTGGTTAGTATTGAAAATATCACCAGACTTCGTTTGTATGCAGCGCGCATTTACGCATTCGGAATAAACTTCTCTTAAGTATATTTCTCACTCAAATATGTATAGCAGTTTTTTTGGACTTCATAGACCAAGAGCTAGCTGTTATTACCTTTAAGTCGTCGGTCACGTAATTCTTCAAATAATTATATTTATTTGCCATAATGGAATCTGGTTATAAACGTATTTATGAACCGTTGTCAGTATTTTTACCGAGTTGAAGGATTCTATTGCTCCGGAACATCTTGCCTGGTATGAGAGTTTGTAAACTCTGTGGCCCTTAATTGTATGGGTCGTCAGTATGGTGAGCCAGGCTGGAGGGCAGGGTAGGGAAGGCGAGTGGTCGCAGAGAGTTTCTTCTTCCAAGTTGTTTCTTTCTTGAGTGCTGGATCCGGAATGAATCTACGCCGATTTGGCGCCATTTTATATTATTTTCAAGCGACCACCCCTCCTTACCCCGCACTCTTGCCCTGAATACAAATCTCTTTATTTCTCATACAATCTTAATTTCTACGCTTATAAACCAATATAATTATATAGTTAAGATACTTATTTTCTTATTCTAAAAATAGCATATGCATCATCCGCCGGTGCATAACAGAGTGCAGAACGAAAAGGAAAGGTACAATATTTATATTACCCCGGCCCCCGCTTCCTCATAACACAGGTTCCGGACGCCGGGGCCCCCCTCGCTCGCCTGTATGCGCTGACAGAGATGGAGCGTTCTGTCTCTTTCTAACACTTATTTCTAATAGCATTCTACCCCTTCTAATGAGGTAGTGAAGGTTATTGGCGTAATTTCTAATTGGAAGTTATAAGTTCGAACTCGATTCTAATTGTTTTATTTACTTGTGCTATGCTTTAATTTTAATAGGGAAGTGTACCTAATCTAATCTGGGGTAGAAGTCACTAGAGAAATCAAATAAGAATCCTATTAGAACTATTTACATAACTTATGTGCTAAGCCCAAATTCTAATAAGACAAATTTATTTATTGAAATGAACACTTAACCTAAACTTATCCTACTAGTATAAAAGGGTATATAAAACGAAATAAACGAAGTAATGTAAAAAATTATGTACAAAGGTAGTCAATTCAGGTTCTGTCGTGCACATTTCTCCTGCCGTCGCAGCTCTGCGATCCAACCTGTAGCACGACGATCCTCTTGGTCGGTCTCCGGTTGACATGCCCGTTGCTGGTTACGACGTCGACGATCCTCACCTCGCCGTCTCGCCCTGGGTAGACCGTGACGATCCTTCCTGTCGGCCATGTGTTGCGGGGCAGGGTGGGGTCGCAGACGAGTACCAGGTCGCCGATAGCGTGCGCTGGTCGTGTGAGGCTCCCGCCGGTTTTGGAGTAGAGGCTGGTACTCTTTGACCTAGCGGCTCCAGAAGACGTCCGCCAGGCGTTGAGCGCGCTGCGCTTGCGCGCGGTGAGGTCGTTTGGGTCCCAACAGGATGTGGTTGGGTGTAAGCGCCTCCGGTTCTTCTGGAGTCACCGCCACGTGTGTGAGTGGGTGGGAGTTGACGGTGTTCTCCGACTCGACGAGCAGGGTGAGCAGTGTCTCGTCGCTAGGGTACTGCTCGTGGAGTTTGACGCGCAGTGCCTCCTTCACAGTGCGTACCATGCGCTCCCACACGCTGTCCATGAAGGGGGAGGCCGAGGGTACGTAGCGGCAGGTGATGCGCCGCGCCGTCGCCTCCTCGCTGACCGCCGCCAGCGCGGCCTTGGCGAGCTCCTTCTCCACAGCCTTGAAGCACATCGCGTTGTCACTCCATAGCTCCTTAGGCACTCCTCTTCGTGCCACGAACCTCCTCAGGTCGCCGGTTGCCGGAGAAGTAGGCTTCGCTCTTCGTATCTTGCATAGTTGATAGTGTTTGATGACGTTCACGCACCGTGGGTCGTATCTTCAGTACCCATATCAATATCAATATCTTCAATGCGCGCTGCTCAGGGTCACCATTCTGTACTCGTTTTTCTATCCCGATTGATTCAAACTCGAAATAATTCTTCATCATCTTCTTTCGAGTATAGTTATTGAAATTATATATTTTCATTAATAACGCCAAATAATATTATACAGGGTGTAAGGAAAAGTATCATTTTACTATGGGAGCAAACCGTTATGGGAGTTACAACTCTTTGCGTTCTACCTATCTATCTCAAGAACGGTTAACTATATTAAATATTATAAAGACCAAATTTGAAGAAAATTTAAAGTTCTAAAATTTTTCTTAAAACTTCAAAGGTCATTTAGAGCATAGAAAAGAAGATATTTCCTAAAGACCTGTTTTTTGACATTTTACCTTGAATCTTTTGACCTGCATAAACGAGATTTTATGTGACATTTGACCTAACGTATAGGATGTCATAACGATGATTTAAAGAAGTTTGTAGCTTATTATCTCTCATTCCGAGGTTGACCCTTTTTTTCACCTAATTTTCCTGGGGTACTCGGAGAAACAGTGATAATGAAAAACAAAACGGAACAAAACATTAAATTTGAAACGTAGGCAGGAACATACCAGAAGTATGAGAGAAAATAAAAGGTAATAAGTTGTAAATAATTTTCCAGCACTCTGTAACCTAAACCTGCATATACGTTTAAGACGCTGTGCAATAATGAACTACTTAAGTCACACTTATCGTAATGTACTAATGTAAATAAATGTTGATTTTAGGTCGTAAGATAAATATTATTAGTGATTTTGTAAATAAATGTTGATAAAATTCATTCATACCTGTTATAATATCCTGCATCATCCTCATCCTTCAATGCTATGCCATGCATCTGAGGGATGCGAGGTATTTTAGAATTACCTATGGATTTTCAAAATAGGTTTATGAGTGTTATACAACTTCTCAACCTGAAAGTTCTTGTGGTATCGAGAATAACTGAGATTATTGCAGTATTACGAAACTTATTTTTTCACGTTCTTCTTACATTTTTGTTGACGGCGTAAAATAACTTCCAGGTTTCATCTAGATAGTCGGTATGTTTTGACCATAGAATGTTTTGACTTGTATTATATCAATTACAAGTACAAAATAAGAAGTGAATTGATTTGATTACGGGACCTAATGACGTAAAGTTACCAACAGGTAGCTCTCGTACTATAAAGTAAAACAAAATCCTGTAATGATAGTTTTTTTCCTTCTAGATAGGTACAGTGATTTTCGGTATGATATTAATGAGTTTTAAGTTTTTTAAGTGAAATCAATTAAAGAGTATCGTTAGTTAGGTATTGTTTCTATCTATAAATTGGTTGTCCGTAATTGATCCTGTAATAAATTAATAATTGATCAAGGAGGATAAATATATGATATATTGTGTTTTGATATATTATAATGATATATTGTGTTTTTTCATACGACAAAAGGTAGGGGAAATGTAGGCAATGGGAGTCAGTTGGCAATGGTGATCACCTCAAAATAACAAAAACCGAACGCAACCAAACGATGCTTACATAACTACACGCTAGCATTACGTCATTCCCGTGCGCGGCCGTTGATTGGCTCAGTTCGCGCGACGCGTCGGAGAGTAACAGGTGTGTGAAGGTTTCGCGCCATTTTCATCTAATTTTTCGAGTTGATAAATCCGAAGGTAAATCACAAAATACCAAATATTTATTACTGTACTTGTAATGTGTAATAGTCGTAGCATTTTAGTGTGCAATTCAACAGCTTTATTGTTATTATAACCTATAATTTCTCCTCAGGATTTTTTTTTTCGTCAGTTTGCCCATGTAGGTAATCGGAGTCAGGTGATCCCAATTACCTACATACTGATCCCCATGATTGTTGTTCAAGATCTTGCTGACTCTATTTCAGAATCGACTTCTGCTGGTGCTGTTGTCTCCGTATCATCCCCAACAGCTACTATTGAGCTAGAACGAAATATTCCTATTCCAAGTACATCCACATTTTGTCCCACAACTTCTGAACCAGCGACTGCATCGTTGTCTCAATTTAATATACCATCAACATCTAAGGATCTGCCAAGTATTCAAAATTTCATTCAGATGCCTACGAAAGTAACTGTTGTCAAGACAAGACAAGGAAGAAAAAAACAGCACGCAACGATTTTAACGTCTACACCGATCAAAGACGCCCTAGCTGAAAAAGAAAATAAAAGGAAGAACAAAGCTGTGAAAAACAAAGGAAAAGGAACAGGAAAGAAAAGCAAGCCAGAGAAGGTCAGTCGTGAGAAGGTTAAGAGGAAAATTCTGCAGGACTCCAATGATACTTCGACGTCAGACGTGAACACGGATGAGTTATGCCAGGATGACGAAAATGACGACGCAGAAGGTGCAGACAACTTGTGTCTTGTATGTGGTGAATTCGGAAGAAACAATGAAATATGGTACCGGTGCACTTCTTGTGGGCTCTGGGCTCATGCCGACTGTACTGGATGGGACTCTGCGTACAATTATGTGTGCGATATGTGTCGATCACCATTGTCCACATGCTGATCACCATTGCCAACCGATGTTGACAATCGTGATCAAACTTAATTTTTTTTAATTTTTTTATTGTACCAAAATTTATAAACCAAAGTGATTAAAGTTGATCTCAATTGATAGTTAAGAAAGTAAAGTTTATAATAAGAACACAGCAATAAATAGTTGATACATAGATTTGCTTTTTTTTTCATTCTCGCTTAAGTGATCCCCATTACCTACATTTCCCCTACTAATAATATCTTAACAGCGAAGCGTCTTCTATGCATTTTGAGTGATTTGATTTTCGCGGGCTAGTGCGCGACGATGTTCGGTAGCGGGGCGCGGGGCGCTTGCTGCGACTAAGCCACGCCCATTTCGCTTCAATTATTTTTCGACATAGGCCCTTAACGAAAAAGCGGTAGGTAGTTATGCCGTTATATTAGTTCAGAAGCACGTTACACGGCTTTATCACGCCTTTTATCTCGTTCGTTCATGTGAAAATAGAAAGAGAGCGAAGGTGTGTTAACGCTATAATATCACGGTGCCATGCTACCCAATAAATCCGAAGCGAATCGAAGAACGCTAGAAATCGTAGGTACCGAACGAACGTGTGTGCCGTGCTGTGCGTGCGTATGCCCCCCGCCCACCGCGCTGCGCCGCGCCGCGCCGCCGCGCTTCGACCGCAACCATTGTTTTTGTATTTTTATATTCATATAAGTAAATATCGTGGATGAAAATGACACAAATTTACAATGTCGATTTTTCATGCATTTATGATATTGAATATAAAACTCGAATAATTGTAATATTTTTTTGAAGCGATTACAGCTTGAAAACACAAAATAATTAAAAATCTTAAAATTGCGTGCCCTAATCTGGCACAAATTTGATAAATAGGCATATGTAAGTGATCTGAGAAAGGAAATAGCTATTTCACTAATTTGAAATTTTTTTTTGCTCTGTTTTTACATGATGACCCATCAGTCAGTTTGCACTGGACGAAGATGACACAAACTGTGTTTTCACACTCCGCAGGTTACCCTAGATATGATAACATAATTATTTTAAACTTTAAATAAATTTTGCCAGTTTGGATTTGAATAAAAAGAATCAACCACAAATCATCAAATTACTGAAAATGCAAGTAACAGAAGTGACACAAAACTCGATAATAAGCTTCATATGTACAACTGTATCCACAGGCAAGAAATAAGCAACTTTAGAATTATTGAAACTTATGACATCAAAATAGGCCAGCGCTATCGGACTAATCGGCTGCACCGAATAAATTTGCATTAATTTCATAACCACTGAACAGGGGAATAAAATTAGACGCACATCGGGTCGCTTTTTTAAAACCGTTGTTTTTACTTTTTTTCTGTTTCGCTTTCCAACGGCTGTGGCGAGAGAAAGACATATGCAGGCTTCGCCTCGATGAGTTCATGTCTAGATTTTTGAGCCTTAACTTTCGAGTGCCGATTAAAATCTGAGACGTTGATTTCCATATTCAAAACAATCAGACTGTCGCAGTTCTGAAATTAGAAAGTTATATTTCGACTCTGGATGCAACCGCGAATAAAAATAAAAATATTTTGCACGTATTTTGATTATTTATTATTTATTGATATAGGGTCTGTCTCTTAAGCCCGATTATACAGGGTGCAAGGAAAAGTATCATTAACCTTTAAACCACATACTCTACCCAACAAACACCTTTTACTATGGGAGCAAACCAGTCAGAACAAATAAAAACAGCTGTCTTATACATTTTAGTAATTAGGTATTGTAGTTTAGTATTTTGCGTTAACAAGTTTGCTCACATAGTAAAAGTTGTTCAGTTGGGAAGAGTATGTGGTTTAAAGGATAATGATACTTTTCCTTACAACCTGTATAGTTCCAATAGAAAAATTATAGGTTAAAGGTTGTTAACGGATCTTTTACACACAGTTAAGCTCCTCCAAGGGGGTTAAAGCGTATTAAGAATATCCTCATTTCAATAGTCCTAGTGCCCAAACTCTTTCGTTTGTGGAACATTTTCACCAGTGAAGCCTTGGTGAAGTCGTTATCTCGAAATTGAAGCATGTAGGTTTCCCCATAATGTATTTCGAAACCACCTACTTACTTAAAAACCTGCAAAAGTATAGAAAATACCTGGTATGTTTTGTCGACTCAAAGAAACACGGACGATTCTTGTTAGCCTCTGCGTAAACTTGGGTGGTCTTTTATCAAGACCACCTCTTAGTTTACTTTTAACTTAACCTTAATAATGGGTATCATTCTCTCAGAAATAATTGTATTTCTCGTCAATCCATATTAATATTCCATCCTTGGTGTTTTTAAATTGTCATAATTTAACTACTTTAAGCTTCCGCAGTTCAGCTATTCGACCATAGATGGCGCTGCCTGGTTTAAAAGTTTATTTCTTGACTGAGATTATGGTAACATAAAAATGTTGTGAATTTTACTTTTAGAATTTTCACCGTTATTTTCAAAAGTATTTACGAATACCTCGTATTCAAATATTGTTTTGGAATTAAAAAATCTATTGTCGTTCACGACTTATTTTACAAATCCCTAAGTTGGACGAAAAACATGATGATAAATTAAAAAAATAATAATAACAGATCTAAATTTCATTTAAATTACCTTTTATTTTTTTCGGTAAGTACCTAGTAGTACTTTTAAAAAAAATTGCAAACTAGGATTCTTCTTGATATTATTCTGACTGTTTTTTAAGGGTCCATATAGACCACAATAATGAACCACTATCTATTTAGGTCCAATATCGAAATCGCGCAATAAAAATCTGCTGTCCCAAAAGGTCGAGTAGGATTGCAGTTTTGTATGGAAAAGCAGATTTTTTTCTCGCGATCCTCTGAAAAAATCGTCAACAAATCGTTAGACCCTGCATAGTTGGTGATTGGAGAATTGTTTTTTCAGGCTTTGTATTTTAAAACCTTACAATATTCATAGGTACTATTTCTATTTCTCACTATCAC
This sequence comes from Agonopterix alstromeriana, assembly GCA_963924505.1. NCBI lineage: Eukaryota > Metazoa > Arthropoda > Insecta > Lepidoptera > Depressariidae > Agonopterix > Agonopterix alstromeriana. The sequence goes on from OZ004664.1 coordinate 19,320,120, forward strand.
CCTGACAAGAACAAACTAACACTTTTGTTCTTCAATAAATAAACAAAAAATTAACATTGCTCTTAGCATCTAATAGAAGCAAATTTATTCGTCATACTGAGGCACGTTGTATGAATAATCATACATAATTCCACGTAACAAGTCCCATAACACAACCCCTAAGACTTGGCTTTAAACATGGAATTTCCTTGAACCACGAGACGTTATTGTGTTTAATATGAAGGAATTCTTGACCACTATGATTATTGGTATTCTCTGGATGCGTGAACGTGTTGTATAGTAGACTGATATCATGTACTTGACCTTTTTGTTTGGTACACTTTTACAAAGCAAGGGATATAGTTTCTCATGCAGTGTTTTTATGGAATAAAAGCTAACCTACCACCGAAACGTAGATCTACGAGTATCATGAAATCTTCAATCTTCTTAACTATTATAAAACTGTTACAAACTACATAATTAATAAGCTGTGTCCGGAAATCTTAGTCCGTTTATTTGTTAAATTATAAATATAAATCAATAATGTAGATAATTATTACTATAATTAAAACAAAGGTTTTTAATTATAGTAAATGGTTTTAACAATATATTAATTATTTACTTAATATAAGAGTAACGGTTTAAATAAAAATATTTAGGTGAATAAGAAAGGTTACGAAAATGTTGGGATTTTGTTAAAATCAAATATTATCTAAGTTACATAACGGGTCCATCTCAATATGATGTCACTTTTTAAGGGTATGATCAGACCATAAAACTGAACAACTTTCTCTATGGGACCAACATCAAAATCGCGAAAAAATACAAATTAAATCAAATATACTTTATTTCACCCAAAATATAAACAGTAAAATACAGAGAGAGAAAAAAAAGTAAAAGCCCCAAAATAAGGCGGTCTTATCGCTACGAAACGATTAAGCGAAATCAGCTGTCCCATACAAAACTGCGAACCTACTCGCGCCTAATGTATAAGACAGCAAATTTTTATTTCGCGATATCCATGTTGGTCCAATAGAGAAAGTTATTCAGTTTGATGGTCTGATCATCCCCTTAAAAAAGTATCAGCATATTAAGAAGGCGATGTGGTCTATAAAATTTACTATGCCTGATGGCTTAAAGCTAGATTCCATAACGCGTGGTATAGTAAACATTCATGCCACCGATTATAATCATAATAACGCAATTATTAAAGTTAAGGTGTAATATGACGGTGGCAATAACTGGAGTCCCATTATGGAAACTAGAAGTGGAGGGAGCTCGTGCAAAACACTAGTTATTGACGAACGTTTTACTTAGACGTTGTTTGTTTGATACAGCTAGGTACTATACTATGTTATAGCATACTGTACTTAGTTAAGTTTTAGTTACATAGTTAATTAAAGAACGGCTCTATAACGAACTTTTCTAATATTAGAAGGCGTTTTCCAAGACTAGTAAACGAAAAATCATTAGATAGCAATATTAAAATTAGAAAAAAATTACCGGTCAAGTGAGTGTCGGGCCAGGTGCAGTGTAGGGTTCCGTAGTTGCCCGTCACAATCACTTCAGGGTATCAAAACGTCTTTTTACGTTGTTACAGTTAAAATCCTTTTTAAAAATAAAAAAATTCTCCGAAATATTAGGGAATAGGCAAACACACGGAACAATGGCATTACAGTGCCACTGAATCATTCTTTTTATGCATTTTTAAAATAGGCTGATGATGATTATGTAGATTTTTTAAAATTAATAACGTGTCATAATTGAATGCTATAAAAACCAATCTAGACAAAAACATGACTTAATTGCACAGAACTTGATATTAACTTTGACTAATTATTATAAGGACTAGCCTTGCGGTAGCATTTCCCCTCTGCCACGGTATAAGCACAATTGATCTTGTGCATTTACATTCAATTTTAAACCTTATTACCAAACGAGACAGCCTATAATTGCGAAATAATAACTTCGAACTTAGAACGTTTGGGGTTCACACGAGACTACTTTGCATGATTTTTAACATTCAAAATTAGAATCTAAAGTTATGGGGAATAAAATCCAAAGTTGCGGATTTCATGTTACCTCGCCCCCCGCAAAAAGTGACAGAAATGTTTGTTAGTAGAATTACACGCGTAACCAGTTCACATATAAATAGTCAAAGGATATTAAGCATTATATAATTATTAAAGACATTGTCATTCAAACGGTCTAGTCTCATTTAAAGAACCAGAATCTAGCTTCAACTTACATTATGATGACAAGACAACGATAAAAAAATCTAATAATTCGAAAAAAACTTCCATTCATACATATCCATCATACAAAAATACTTGCCCCTTGCGGGATTCAAACCCGTGACTCTCGGATCAGCAGGCAGGACTGTTACACTGAGAAAAAAATCCAACGTATACGTAGCCCGTCGCAGCTTACGTACCACGTAGCTTACGACGCGATACTGATTAGAGTGTTGCATCAGAATATAAGTTGTCTCGTACATCATAATAAAGATACCAACTGAGATATCGGGCCGTCTTTAGGAATGGTTAGAAGTTTATACGACCGATTTTAATCAGGGCTTGACTCATTATGTCACCAACCTATTTCTCACAGATCTCAAATGTAATTTACGTCGGGTATACTGAACCCTCGCATAAAGTGCTTCGCAGTCAGATTCCAATCACGGGATAGTTCGGGATAATTCGGGATAGTGGTGGGTATCAACAAAAGACAACGTTTGTTCATTTGTACGTTCGTTACGCGAGAAGTGTACAGTAGGCGAATGAAATGTGCGAGTTGGTAAGCTCGACGCTTACTTATTCAAACCGAGTCCAACTGACTTCCATTGCTGACTGGCCAGCCAGCAATGGCAATCAGTTGGAGTAAGTGGAGTCATGAGTGATTGTCATGTCATATGATCATGATGACATGAAAGAAGAGGACGCATTAAAATGTAGTCGAAATCATCTGGGATGAAATAATAACCAAAATAGCATCAGCATGCTCACGACTATATTCCCTGAGGGGTTAATCGGAGATATTCTGAACCCACAGAACAGAACACATCCACGTTTCACCAGTAGTACCGAAACTCTGTCCCGTGTGACGGGGAGTGAGCCCGTCGCCACTTGTAATGGACAGTTGGTATAATACATTGCCTCGAAATTGAAGCATACAGGTTTCCTCACTATGTTTTCCTTCACCGAAAAGCCAGTGGTCTTACAAATCGTACTTACATAAATTCCGAAAAACTCATTGGTACGAGTCGGCCTTGGACGGGGATCGAACCATCGCCTCCTGTACGGAAGGCAAGGATACTCGCCACTGGAACACCACGGCTTTCAATCAAAATAGTTATATATTTATTTCCTCTAATCCTTACTAACCGACAATATGTTAAACAAACTACACATAATAAAAGGAAAATAAAAAACTGTATCTTCATGACAAAGAGTGACAATGTATTTTTTAACAGAAGGTACGAGAAATGTAATGCTACCGTGATTTTAAGGTTACAAAATAGGAAACTAGAAACAAGTGGATAATTTTCATAGAGAAATATGTTCTTCAATATTTACTGCCATGCATTGCAGAAAAAAATATTTATTTCACAAAAAAAAGCGAATTACGTATTTTTCCATGGTACTGCTAGGACAAATCTAGTACAGAATAGGTACTAGTATTACCTTAAATATAACTACCTAAAATTTGTAATAGGGGAGCGGACTGCATAAAATATATTTTAGTTTTACCTTCTCAGTAAAAAAAAGTTTGAAAATTCTTAAGCTTGAATACTATTTTTAATAATAGGAAGAAATATAAAAAGTAATGAAATGTTGATGACGTTACTTGTGGGTAGTATAATTTTTTCATACAAAGTGCACGTTTTGAGATTAGATTAAGAGTTGCTAATTTGACTAGTTGTCGGCTCACCTATTGAAAATTACTAAAATGTGAACTAAGTAAAGACATTTTATTCGGCGCCTGTACTCAAACCGTCCGCGTCCGAGGGGTCGCCCGCGTCCGTCCATACATATGTATGAGCAACCGAAATGCCCATATGCCGGAGCCATGACTTGTCCTTCATGTGGCCAATAGTTTTATGGACTGTAGTTGGCTGATAACATTGACCGTTGCTTTTTTACTTGGATTTTACGACTGTCCAGGCAGCGGTATAAATCCTTCTGTAATCAGGGTAGACTTTAAGTGAACTGTTAAAGATAAGTATATACTTACTTGTGATGTAGGATTTTATGTTTCGCTAAAGATAAATATGGACGTATTAACACTTATGTATGTCCAATGTCCAAGATATTTATATATGATAAATTTTTAACAGCACTAACTTTCCAGTAAAAGAAAATATAGAGTCCTTCTTAAAATTGTGACGGTTTCTTAAGGGGATCATCAAACTGAACAACTTTCTCTGTCGGACCAGGGTAGAAATCACGAAAAAAATTGGCTCGTGTAGGTTTTCAGTTTTGGATGGAAGAGCAGTTTTTTTTTGTCACGATTTCAATGTTAGTGCCATAGAGTTTGACGGTCTGATCATCCCCTTAAAAAAGTGTCACCATATTGAGAAGGACCCTGTATAATATCAAAAATAATTGTTATTAAAATAGTTGAGGAGATTACTCTATTCTATGTAGTTGATAACCTGATAGGTCAAAGGTCCATCTACCGTAAAGGACCTTTGACCTATCAAATTGGATCCAAAATACGCGTCTATTACAGACGACAAGTTTTTGATACAATTAAGTTTGATGATAACAAAATGTGATGAAATTAAAACGATAAATAGCAGTTACATTAAGTCCCGTAATTATCTTATTATTTTATATCAAAAATTTTAACAAACAAAAAACTATTTTTAATCCAGCCCAGTGACCCGGCCAACAAAACTAATTACTACCGTGACGCGGTACTAAAATATAGCAGTTGTTAGCAATATTTACCGTGTACGAATTATACAATAATGGCCCTTAATTACTGTTGTTTCGGTCGGTTGTTAGTTGACGGAACGTACGACCCGTTTTTATTGCTGCTGAAAATTAGTCGTAATATGCGTGAAAAAGTTATTCGATCTACAGCTATTGGAGAACTACTATGGAAGTTTAATTTTACGTCTACAGTACATATTTTATTTATGCGTATGGCGAATTTAGATTGTAGGCATAATAAGGTCATAAGTCTACATTCAGCGTCTGAAGCCATCGAAGGGCCTCAGGTGTCAGGTGTGTCAGGTCCTCAGGACGGCCCGGGTAAGCTCGAAGGGGGCGCCGTTGTATTATGTGTTGCATCGTCTGGTCTTCGATCCCGCAGTCACATACAGTACATAAAGAGTCCTTCTTAATATGCTGACAGTTTTTTACGGGGATGATCAGACCATGAAACTGAACAAGATTCTTTATGGAACCAGAGTCGAAATCGAGAAAAAATTTTCTGCTGTACCATACATTTTGGTAGAGTATGATCACAGTTTCATATGGGGCAGATATTTTTTTCACGATGTTGGTCCCATGGAGAAAGTTGTTCAGTTTGATGGTCTGATCATCCTCTTAAAAAAGTGTCAGCATATTAAGAAGGACCCTGTATGTATTGCAGACTTTCGTAACTCCTTTTTAGTTTAAAAAATAACAGAAAACTTTGGGTAAACCTGACCATTTTAATTTGGCACCTGAGAAGGTAAGCAATCTCGTTCACTTATATGTCAGTTAATGTGGAGGAGAGCCACGTTCAAATTACAACAGTTACGTTAAACAAATAAGAAAGAGTTACATACTTATAGTACGGACCAACTTTGATCTCACCCTCTCTGTGGTACAGGAGGTAGACGATAGTAACAGTGGTCTATTCCTCTCTCACTCGCATTCACTCTGTACTCAGCATACATGTCCTAGCCTCTTCTTGTCAGTGCGAAGAAGTGTCCAGAGTGTGGCGTAAATATATCTATGGATAGGAAAATAAGTAAATGATTAAATCGGACACGGGAAAATTATAATGTTACCTAGGTATTTATATTTCAATAGGGTTATTATAAAAATTTTGGTTCGGATAATTTCTATTTAGAGATGATCAGAAACTTGTAAAGTACTACTAAATATTAAGGTTGCTGTTGTAGCAAGCTTCACTTCTAGGAAATGTATGGGGTTCAGGATGGTATGACGTTTCATGAGGTGATACGTGGCTTCTCACCCACAACACACCGCAAAAGGAACCTTATCCTTCATATATAATTAGAGTTGAAAATTCTAAAGAAAACAAAATAAGTGAACTGTAAAAACGTCACGTGTTACGTGCCTTAATGTTTCAGGCAGCATTTTAACGAATATGTAAGCAGACAAGTTGCCTTGACACGTCACATGTTGTTATAAAGTTACTAACTCAGCAATGTTTCATTATTATAAGACGATGGAAAGTTACATCTTACGCCAGTCTAGATAATTACATTAGTAACTAAACGTAGTTGGGAAACAAATTAACTTCTTCTTCTGTAGATGATGGCGTGTCATAGAGTTTGACTTGGCATCGTGGTGAAGAGATTTGCCAACTAGATGCTTGCTGATGGCCCAGTGTGCTCGGGGTGCATCGGGAGTTTAATACGTCACTTGGGGAGGCGCTGAAAATATAATACTTATAAAACGAATGGTTTAGATCTAACCCAAACTCAAACTTAAAATGTTTTATTCTCGTTTTATTATTGTTTCTGACGTCATTTTTTACTCTACCACGGCGTCGGAAGGTGTTCCATTGTAGAAAAGATGCGGCCAGAAACTCTAAAACACACATCTTTTAAAAAAAACAAAATATACAAAGTACACTTACAAAGTACAATATTGAATTACATAGTGTAACATTGTCAAGACCAGACATTTTGGTCTAAATTAGTGAGAGTGTCTATCTCAGCCTCAAGGATAGATTTTTTAGAAACAACACATTTGAGAAAAGAGATACGAGTAGTGGCAAGCCGCGTGGCAAGCTCAAACGTGAATCGTGCAAACACTTCGCGAAATATACAACACATCGTGGCCAAACATGCATCGTGACTTTTCAAAATTTTTATTCAAAATAGTAAAATATTATGCTTTATTCAAAATAGGGATTACATACGTTTTTTTCCAAAATCTACCACTGCATAGGAACTTAATATTATCATTCTCTCGAAGAAACTGCCAGCTTTACCGAATTTTTAGTCCAGCGAACTTTATTTAAATTCAAATTAATTATTTTCCGTTTTTTGGCTACGATACGAAAAGTCAAAAAACTATTTACTTGGGATATGTGGTGTGAGCTTTTTCGCATTTTATGACAGAAAATTGGCTTGTACAAGTAGTTTAACATATTTGGTAAAGCAATAATTTGCATTAAACGACATAATTTAAGATCTCTTATTTTGAGTCGATGGCAAATCTTTAAGTTTAACTTGCCATTGAATGTATGCTCAAGCTATTATATAGTTCCCACATCATAATATCCTAGTTCACATTTATATTCAACAAGCATTCCTATAACTTTTTAACACGAAACCGTCACAAAAAGAATTGTTATTAAAAAGGTGTTTACAGAGATACTTTATAATTTCCACACGATTAAAGCACCTGATCGTTGTCAGCCGTAAATCATTGTACTTTTTATTTAGAGACCAAGTTAGATTTACCAATGAAGTGTAAACAACAGTTTTCTTACAAAGTCGCCCATTTCTTTGTATTTTACAGCTGATTGCGGCTGGTCCCTAATTATACAAAGCTGGTTTTTTCTCGTTTAGACAAGCCTAGCCTGGCCTGCCGGTCTGCCAGGCTGTCATTCTGTCACGGACAACACCTTTACTATTAATATTGCTGTATTGACAGCTAACAGCGCTAGTTGAAAGTTGTTTTTAGACGTTTGCAAATGATCTCGATAGTTTATTTTGCAGATTAGGTCAGAGATTGTTTAATAGTAGGTACCTATACTCCATTCAAAATAGCAACGTAATTTTAAGGCTATTTTGAATTACAGAAACAGAGATTTGAAACACTTCCTCTCACTTATTCTTAAAACAGCTTTAGTAACGTCCAAGATATATCGGATAGTATATGTATCCAATAAATTAATTACATTTGTGAATCAGAATTGGTCAAAAAGCTAAATAGGAATCGGAAAATCTCTTCGTCCTTATTTGGAATGAAGTATAGTTAAAAAAACCTACAAAGCGTTCCAAAGAAATGCCAGATTGTTTTGACATAACTATTTACAAATTTATTTTTCAGAAAGGTTCTATTTGACGTAATTATTATCTTCTAAAGCCAAAGAAAACATAAGTGCTTCAAATGTATGTTTCTGAAATGATAATCGGCAAACGATTCTTTCGACGAACAGTGCTATCGTTTAAAAGTGCTGTCCAAAGGAAGCGGCGGAGAATCGCGAATTCGATGAAGGAAATTTCGTAAAACAGTTATTGCCTCTGGTTTTATGTAATTCAAAATAGCTTAAATAGCCTTGAAATCCTAATGCCATCTGTATCGATATCAATGACAAAACCGACTTGGGTCAAAATGCTAAAATAAAAAGGCCAACTAACACGAATCGAGAACCTTAGCAACCTCTAACCTGGCACCCCGACCCAGAGCCGTCACACATTCGGCGCGCACGCATAATTAGGCGCGGAAGGAAGTGAGTCCCCCGCGATCGCAAGATACATGCATTTGCATCTATTTGCATCAGTAATGCAACCGATGCGGACAGCGCTCATCTGTTGTTTGAGCGCCCTCATTTTTATTTTTAAAATTGTTCGGTTACTTTCCGAACAGAGGTTTACATAATATTTTGCTGCAAATTTGTAAAAATATCTGTTTCCGTTAATAAAAATAAGCAAAATCATATCAAAAGAATCTTTTTAGCGATAGATTAGTTTCGTTTATTTTAAGCTGAATAGGTTTCACAAGAAGAAGAATGGAATGGAAACATAACGGACCGATTTACTGTGGCTTCTGACAGTGCGGTTTATGTTTCTATATAGATATAAAGTAAGTGTATTAATAAATAATAATAAAAAAACGATATTTACACAGAGGATTTGAAAGGGGGATACCTTTTTGCTGCACTTAAAAAACTATGCCAAGTTTCAGCTTCCTAAGTCTAACGTTCTCTGAGAAAAACTTGTGCGACAGACGGATGGATAGACACCAAGGTGATTCTATAGGTATGTGTTCCGTTTTGTCAACTTTGGTATGGAACACTAAAAGTGATATGTATCGACATGTGAACCACTGACAATTATTAATTTGTTATGGCCTTTTTGACTCAATGACTTTTGACCCAAAATGACTCAAAGCTGGTCAAATGCGTCAACTCTTACTCCAATACAGAAGCACACTTCTATGATTCCTGCTGAGGAATCTTATGGCCTATAAGTCAAAATAAAGTCAAGTCAAGTCAATGTCAATATAATTTAATCAATTTAGGAGCTTGAAGCACACTTATCAAACGTCAAATCTTTTTTAAAGCTATCACCGCGTCGGAACGTGTTGTCGCTGTAGAGAAGATGCGGCCAGAAACTCTACAACATAACTCTCTTACTTTGTTATTGAATGCAATCGATCTAGCTAAAACACTAACACAGTCGAAGACCTAATTTTCTGGGCCGACAAATTGGCAGGAACCCAAAACGAATGTGTAGAAGATTAGTTTGTCTTTTTGTATGTTCTAATTCCCCCTGAAGATGCGTATCACGTCCCGGGACCAGATCTAATTTGTTGCAAAGTGCATCGTAAAGCTCGGCCGGAGATTACTTCGATTCTTATTGATAAGATCGCAGTTAATTACTGAAGGCAGATGAAAGTGTATTTTTATGTAAAATCTTTTCTAAATAAGACAAGGGACAAATGTTTCTCTGAAATTAAGATCGGCTGGTTAGTGAATGAATGTATAGCTGTTTTTGATTTGATTACGATAACTCTTCAGTTAAAAAAACAATATGGACGCAGGATATTTTGAAGTGCCGTGTATGTCATCATCATCATCTCAGCTGATGGCCATAACGACCGGTCCTGCGCTGCCCTCATCCAGTAGGTTCCCGCCGCCTTCACTAGGTCCTCGGTCCACCTTGTGCTGCGCTTTCCGGTACACGGACGCCACTCAAGAACTTTTCGGCCCCATCAGCCATCGGTTCTGCGCGAAATGTGCCCCGCCCACTGCCTTGCACTTTAGTTTAGTAACTCTTTGGACTATGTCAGCTAGTTCTTCTGCGGATCTCTTTATTTCTGATTCGATCTCGTAGGGAGCCTCCGAGAATAGCCCTCTCCATTGCCCTTCTGTGTAGGTGTGTAGATAAAGCTGCACTCTCTCAACTCAACCCTCCTGAATCTGAAGGAAGGAGAAAGCGCTACGATCGGAGTTTTGGTCGGATGCAGCATCTCTGACCAGTATTGGATTGCTCCTGACCGATTATCGGCCACAGCGACCTTAAACTCCGTTGTTGGCGTTCATGAGCTCTTATGTCTGTAAGAAAGCCAATCTTCTTAGTAGTCATTTCTCCATCTCCATCTAACCAGTAGTCAAAAAGTGAAGGCATCAGCCCGGTGAGATTGGTGGTGTGTCAAGTCGGGCATATGAATTCTAATAGACGTAAATGTAAGCTAATAAGTAAGAAAATAAAAAAAAAATAGTTTTATACACTAATAGTTTTTAATTACTAACATAGCTTTAAGGGTGTATTCAGACAGTGAAATTAAACAACTTTCCCTAAGAAAGGTAAGGAAAGGGAAAGGGTAGAAAAACGTGTTTTTTTTTATCTCCCATACAACAGTGTGGATCAGCCGATCGATTTTCTATATACATGTTCTTTCGTTTTTCGACCCATGTTCCTCAGAAAAAGTTGTTAGTTTCATTGTCTGAATACGCCCTTAAAGTTATGTTAACTTTGCACGCTAATCAAGCGTTTCATACAAATCAATAAATAGCGACGCAACATGCAAATCTTCAAGTAGGTAGGTACATTAGTTAGACAACCCCCGGGGAACAATTTCATCGCCTTTAAAGGAACTGTTGGTTTCTCTTGCCGTTTGATTTATCGGTGGTCGGCGACGCGTAACGGTTACGTTGTACCGCTGCTGTAGGACGTAAAGGTAATGCTTAGGCAAATTATCGTTGAAGTTAAAAAAAACAGTTGAAATGGGAAATCGCTTTTTTAGAATTCAGTTAAATAGTATGTAGGTTTTCAAGGCGTGGTTCATCGCTTAGAGTAAACTTAGAGGTAAATACTCCTAGAGGTGACTAAGGGGATAAGGCTTGCATTATAGCGAATAATCCTTTCATAATTTAACTTATCATTAACATCTTATTCTCCACCATAAACTAAATTTTTGAGAAGCATAGCATAGATGCATGCATAGGGGTAGTTAGAGATAGAAGAGTTATAGCAACGCTTCTGTCCACCCTTTGTAATATAGTCGTGAGTTTATGAATTTGTGTGTTATTATTACAATTAAAAGAAAATACCGTATTTTTTGCCATATTAAAAAAAAAACCTTGAAATTGGAACACACCCAATTTTAGCTAACTACGAAAAACCGACTGCATTTATTATGTACCGTTCGTTTTTCAAGTGAATTAATCTACAGTTGATTCCAATGCATCGATAAAAAGTACATTGCAAGCAAAAAATACATCACTACCGAAGTGCGTAACGCAAGATGTGAGGAAAAAAACAGGCACGCACTGTTTATCATTGAAGTTTTTACCTAATGATTGATATTGACAGGGTTCAATTTAATTAGACGTTTAGTAAAACATTCGCACCGGCGATTCGTGACGGTACCTACCTACTTTGTTAGTTTTCATATAGGTACCTATTGTGTATTTTGACCAAGTTTCTCTTATATTTTCGTTTTATACGAATCAATTTTTTTTTATTTAGAAGCATACGCATATGCTCTCGACTATATTCCCTGAGTCAGAGATATTATGAAATCTCAGAACATCCACGTTTCAACAGTAGTACCGAAACTCTGTCCAGTGTGACGGGGGTGAGCCCGTCGCCACTTCTAATGGACAGTGAGTACAATACATGCCTCGAAATTGAAGCATGCAGGTTTCCTCATGTTGTGTTTCCTTCACCGAAAAGCCAGTGGTGTTACAATGTATGTATGCATGTATATGCTCACGACTATATTCCCCGAGGGGGTAGTCAGAGATGTTCTGAAATCTCAGAGCATCCACGTTTCACCAGTAGTACCGAAATTCTGTCCAGTGTGACGGGGGGTGAGCCCGTCGGCACTTATAATGGACAGTGGGTACAATACATGCCTCGAAATTGAAGCATGCAGGTTTCCTCACGATGTTTTCCTTCACCGAAAAGCCAGTGGTGTTACAAATCGTACATAAATTCCGAAAAACTCATTGCTACGAGTCGGCCTGGACGGGGATCGAACCATCGCCTCCTGAATGGCAGGCAAGGTTACTCGCCACTGGACCACGGCTTCTTTTTATTTAGAATAGAACAGAAAACTTTATTTTCGACCAACTGGGATGACAATGGATGGGATGGATTTTGGGATTGTAGATACATACTTACTTGAAACTAACGAGATTATGTAAAGCAACTCGTATGTAGATGTTGTGATATGCAGAAAATGTGTGGGAAGTGTTATTTTTACTGCATTATTTGGGCTTTCAAGTTGAAATATTGATATAAGTTGTAAAATAAGTGGATATAGCCACAGTTAGTACCTACGTGTTAATGAATAAGCGCAAAAACTCATATACCCCAATTGATTTATAACGAAATAATTAGATTGAAACAATAATTTCATTATTTTGAGACTTAACATTTAAAGTTATTCGCATTTTAAGTTTCGAGGCAAAAATTATTTGTTATCATTTCAGCAATGAATGAAAGCGCTAACGTGCTTATGGATACATTTCTAGAATCATGTTTTGATAATAAGTAGAGTAAATGTGCCATTGCGGTGGGTTGAGATCGAGTTCAGTAAATTTTAAATTTTACAAACAAATTATTTAATATTTTGAAAAAATAATCCAATTTTGAAACCATGACAATTCGATTCTGCTCTCGATTCTAAACAAACTACTTTCTAGTTTTGCGTTTATTCATTAACACGTTGTATTAGATAGAGAATGGCTAAAGCCTTTTGTTCACAAAAAGCATCGTAAAAAAACCATACACCTCATAATGGACAATATTTGAAGGGGATCAAACCATCTTTGTAAACAACATTTTCTATGGGACTAACTAATATTCAAATTGCGAAAAACATATCTGCTGTTTCGTACAAAACTGAAATACTTACTCGACCGCTCGACCCAAATACTTATTCGGGCGCATCAGATTTTTTTATAATTATTTTATAGGCCGATCGAGAAAGTTGTTTATTTTGATGGTCTGATCATCTCCTGAAAATATCATTCATTATTTAAGAAGGACCCTGTATAACCGGACACTTATAATTTTATCAATAAAGAAATTAGGAATGTAACAAATTGATATAATGCATGGCGTGCCACGCTGCAGTTGTATTCATAAATAATTTATTTAATTACGTTAATGGACAACAAATTGATTGTTCTTTAGTGCATTTTTTTTAGAAAACATAATTCATCATTGTCATTAATTGTACCTACCTACCTTGTTTATTGACAAATAAATTATTTGAATTTGTATTTCTGTACAATCCTGAAACCTTAATAAAAAAGTTTACCTTGCTAAAATTGCACATATGAAAATTTGTTGAGCATACAATCTTTCGTTTAGATACGTATTACTTTATTTAAGTGTGTTTTTTGTGTGTGCAATAAGGTATAATTGAATGAATGAATGAATGAAATATACTTTATTTACACCAAAAGCAAAATACAATACACAATAGGAAATAAAACAACTGATTAACAATTGATTAACTTTTATTTTTATTATTATATATTTTAATACGATACGATTCCTATTTGAAAAAACCACAGATGTTAATGTAGTTATTTTTGAAGTATGTATATAAACTTCGAACCCCAAAAAACAATTAAAACTAAAAAAAAAATTAAAACCGGTTACATATTAATCCCCAAGTATAGTTATATGGCCGGATATGCGGTCAGGCGACTCGACCAATGGGAGGTCGCCCCACCGGAAGTGCCCCGTGGTGATTGTTCCCATAACGGGGTGGACAACTTATGTATCGGGAAATGTTGGTTTCTAAAGTTAAAATAACGGCTAGTTCTCTTGGGAAAACTGCTGGACGGAACATCAATCCGACTAAGAGCAATTTCATCTTGAAGTTCTGCTTAGGTATTGTTGATAGAGAGTCTACGATTTTATGGGTTGGTTGGGTACATCGCCTTAGTCAACAACATTTTAATTTCTTTACCGGTGTAGTCTTAATAGTTTAGTAGTTAGGTTGTTCGGTACCGAACTATCACTCTGTGTAGTAACACTACGCATGGTGTTGTTGTGACCCAAAATAACGTTTAAAATATGTGTTGTTGTAGATTTTCTGGCCGCATCTTCTCTCAAGCGATAGAAGATGGTGGTAGAGTCACAAAAAAGAGGTTAATAAGGTAGTATAATGATAATAATTTTAATTCATGACCATCAAGTCATAAGAAAATTACTTAACTAAACATCACCATCAGCATATACGCAAAGCATCCCACTGCTGAACAAAGATTTCTTCTCACGTATAAAAGGGATCGACCTCTTACTGGCTTGCCATTAACCAGTAATGGCAAGCCAGTAAGAGGTCAACTTGCTGTCAACGTATTTTAAAGCCTCAATAGGCTTCGGACTACAATTTGAAACTAAAACACGCTGCAAAAATAAATGAAATGTTTATGTATAAAATGAGAACTAGTGAAAACAGTAGGCTTCCCTGTTGCTATAGATACAGACTGTTATCAGTCGGATGTTATTTCACGTCGCTCCGAGCTCCGCAAATAGTCGACTCGGCAATACTCCCCACAATTATACGTACACCCTGTATGTAGAGTTGGTTAGCCAGATGGGCGACTGTTTTGAGACAAATTAGCTAGTTAATTGATGGATTTAGCTTCAGGTGCTCTTTGTTGAATAGCTTAGGTGATCATATTGGGGTGCTATTCGAAATAGGTGGTCACGTTGGAATAAAAATGTTAAATTCAACGAAGGGCACCAATACAGGACCTCTAAAAATCCTGAGTGCTAAATTCTTCTTGTCTATGTTATTCTTCATGTTTGTTACACGATCTATAGTCAAGGAAAGACTGTTAAACTTTGGACAGAAACAAATATATTCTTATCAAATCGGAAATTTATTTGGAGATTTCTGGAAGCACCGATATTGGACGATAGATCGGTATTGGAACGGGATCGGTTTTTTGCCAGACTCATTGAACACACATGCGCCTTTAAATTTTTTGAGTTTAAATCGGCAATTTGGAAAATTAAATTAATTTTCATTCCCCCATCTCGGAAAGAGTATTTTTGCTCTTCGATATCTGAGTGCAAAATCCGTTTTTATCCGCTAGAGGATAAAGTAAATTTAATTAAGAACATCGTGTGCACTAAGTTTGTGAATTCAAACATCATTAAACCTATTTAGTTCTCCCTCCATGGTGCCAAATTTATCATACAACCTTTTTTTTTTGCATTTAGTCATTTCCTCGCTGAGGTGGGATGAAAAGTTACGTGTTGCACTCGTGTGCAAAGATTTTTCACCTCGCGCTCTTTTGATTCTCTCGCTAACGCTCCAGATTCTAATTTTTGAATCCTTTGCTTACTCGGTCATCAAGCGGTTAAAAAGAAACTTTGCTCTGTAATTAATATATGACCAGTCTATAATATGCATAATCTATGTGTATAGTTGGGTGGGCAGGTTCGGTATGATTCGGCAGGCTTCATGCGATTACGGGACAGGTGTCGCCTTTCCCACGGAATTTATAATTCCCGTGCAGTCCGGATTGTCCGGGATCCCCTTAATTGTATTCACCGTTACCGGGATTTAGCAAAATATTATTTTATACGTGTGAAATGTTAAAATAATCTCTTTTTGATAAATACTTGGAATATGCTTTGTTTCGCATTTGCTTCGGTTCGGTTGGTTTAGTTGAGCCAAGTGAAGCGAAAGAGATTTTTTCGCAAACACATACCCTGTTTGCGTGGTGGATGCGAGCGAGGCCAGTATTATTTTAAAGTCTGTCTAAACTCTAAAGTTTACTTAGCTACGCCTACGTTGAAAGCGAAATCTAGAGACTTGAAAATTCAAAATATTACACAGTATTTTCTTATATTTTTCTTTTGAAAACTTGCATGTAATTTCTACTAATATAGACAAATGAACAGTAATTTTAACAGTTTATAAGAGCCTTGCAACTTAGCAATAAAAGAAGTACCTACCTACCTAAGTTAGTTGCAGTTTGAAAAATGCAAGACTCATAAGACAACATTTCGGATAGATATTAAAAATGTTATTCAGTAAAACGGTTTTCAGGTCCTACGTTTGTTTGTTAAGTATTGTGTATTATTATAGAGAACTTCCACCCTGGGTCCAAGTATAAGAGGGCCCACTCCCTGACACAATTATTCGTCAGAGTAGGTATTTGTCCTGCGGTGGGATCCTACAAACTAAACTTTTTAATTCAGCTAGTATTAATACGAGATATATCATCATCACAGCTTATATATACGTCCCACTGCAGGGACATGCCTCCCCTCAGGGATTGTGCATGGTTAGTCCACCACGCGTACCCAATGTGTATTGGTAGACTTCACATACGCATTGGAATTTATTCGTCAGCGTATGCAGGTTTCCTCACGATGTTTTCCTTCACCGTTTGAGAGCAGTCGATATTACGTACTTACGTTAGAAAAACTCATTTGTACATGGCAAGACTGAGTTTGCATAGCTCTCTGCAACACGCCACCAACGCTCTCACTAGGAACTAGGAATAAGGCTCCTTTTACATTAATTATACACTTTCTGACATCATGATCTGTCTGTCAGTACATAACATCAGATGAGTAGGTAGACACAGAGTGCTATGGCCCGCGACGTATCTCTGTTCATTTCACGCACCAGTCTGCCTGCAAATTGTGCACTTTAGTTAAATTGTATACCCATTGAACAATGTCTTAAGTTTGATTTTGCGATGATGACGTCACGTCATGAACAGCCTGGGTTCTTGTGTGAAGATCTGCTACCATTTCTCCATCCTGAAACCTTCAATATACTAAAGGTGAGCCTTGCTACAAAGGATTATAAAGGGTATAATATAAACATGGGACCAACATCGAAACCGCGAAAGAAAAATCAGCTATCCCATACATTTAGCTCGAGTAGATTTGTAGTTTAGTATGGAACATCTATATTGATCTCACAGCGAAAGTTGCTCAGTTTTATGGTTTGGTCATCCCCTTAAAAACTGTCAGCATATTAAGAAGGACCCTGTATGTTGTAAGGCGATCGAATTTTATACTTTGTACCTACCTATTGATATTTTGGATATCCCAAATAGAAATGTGGGTCTATGTTAATTTTAAACAATTTAATAAAGACATTATTCTTGCAGGTAAATGCAACGTCATGTCTCTACACTAATTTTATTTACATTAAAACGATGTGTTCCACCAAGCATGTGATTATGGTATGCCTTCTATCATCATCATCAGCCTTTGTCCACTAACTGCAGGCTTTCCATTGTACCAATCCACTTATTCCTTTGAAATTCAAAAAAAAAAATTCCTTGGGGTATCATTTGCGATGGAAAAAGCATCAAGATTCTTTTGCAGAGTTTTTACGGACAAAAGTATATCCACCTAACACAATATATCCTTCAAGATATGACATTTTATCATATTCTGAAATCCGAAATATTAAAATGGAATACCATGATAAAAACGTATGCTTTTAAAAGTCGGTAGTACCTAAGTCACATAATATATAGTATTTTTATTAACACCACGACTGATACCCTATACTTTTACAACATTAGCTACCTACCTTCTTTTTAGGATTGCAGGATGTCGCAAGGTTCTCTCTTTTGGTTTTTATGGTGAAATGATAGATGCATTTATCGGAGTGTATGTTCTCTAAGCACTTTAAAAACTCTTTACATAAGTAGAGTGACTCAGTTATCTTACAAAGTAACAACTTCTAACCGCAAAGCTAATAAATAATATTGTAACGCACTGCAACTATATGCGGTGAACATGTACATACGCACATAGGGTGACAGCGAGACATTGTTTACGCAGATATAGATATAGGTAGCAGCTTGATATGGCGGTGTAGATAATGTGATCTACACACGGACGGATTTGTCGAATCTGACCGCATAACACAATCATTATGTTCATTAGGACTGTATTTGAACTCGGAGATATACATACTCCATAAAGCGTGAAAACTTAAATGCGTTATACATACCTAAAGGAATGCTTCAGACCATCAAACTGAACAACTTTCACTATCGGACCAACATTGAAATGGTGAAACAAAAATCTGCTATTTCATACATTTTGGTCAAGTAGATAGCTATTTGACCAAAATGTATGAAATCATTTTCTATGAAACAGCAGATTTTTTCGTGATTTCAATGTAGGTTTAAAAAGTTGTTTAGTTTGATGGTCTGAAGCATCCGTTGAGACATATAACGTATTTAATTTTACACCACAGGGTGTAACATTTCACTAGCAATGCCCAAACTCTGTTCAGATGGATAGTTAATAAGCCCGTCACAGTGGGATCATACTATGTAATACCATACTCTTTATTATACTGTGTTCATACTCCCCAAGCCTTATAATAATACTGTGCCTGTTACCGGTTACCTTTGCCCATTTTCCGAAACGACACCTTGAATTGCACTTTGAAAGTATCTGAGTCGCGTGTGTCGTTTGTTTTGTATTTATACATTTTTGTGTGAATTGGTGAAGTTATGCCTGTTAACTATCAACCTGATTTATAATCCACTGGCTTTTCAATGAAGGAAAACATCGTGAGGAAACCTGCATGCTTCTATTTCGAGGCATGTATTGTACCCACTGTCAATTTAAAGTGGCGACGGGCTCACTCCCCGTCACACTGGATAGAGATTCGGTACTACTAGTGAAACGTGGATGTTCTGAGTTTTCAGAATATCTCTGACTACCCCCTCGGGGAATATAGTCGTGAGCATATGCTCATGCTATATACATTTATAAAGTAATTTGAAATCAACATTCAGATACATATTAGGCTTATGCCTGTCATACTGGATAAAGTTTTGGACTGTTGCTTCATCCAGCCTACTCGGTCAGTCCGTGTGTATAGAGCACATAGTGCGGTAGTGCGGGCGGTAGTTGCTCGGTAGTATGTAGTTTGTAATGTGCAGTAGGTTGGTAGGTGGTTATTTTTGTTCATTTCACGCTTGGCCCCGCACACAAATCGATGTGAACGATGCACATGTACCTTTTAGCTTTTAGGTGGAACGCTGCAGTTAGTTAGTTTTATGTTTTTGTTAGTAAGTATATTAAAATTGTTAAGACAAAATGCCTCAAATCTTTCTGGGTTGATAGTACTTGTGCATTAATATTGCGAGACACAGATTTAGACTCCAAGGCGACTGCTTGTATTATTTAACCAAAAAAATCGGTTATCGTTCATAAAACGTATATTCTAGTACTTCTGATTTTATAACAACGAAGAGACGCACTCTAATCAACAATGCAAAAATGTACTTTTGTCAAGAACTTGGCACCACTGTCCCGCTATATTCTACCACTTCTAACTATCTAGCCGGCTAAGAAGATCCTTTCTTCCAATAGAGCAGTTCCATACCTAATGTCTTCCATTATATAGACTCCAAAAGATTGAAATTACTTTGTTCTAATGCTGGAAATATGAATGACCAAAATGACCAGTCTTGACAATGTTACACTATGTTATTACCGCTTAAAAAACTCCTTATGGAGTTTTGGAGAGAAATTGTGTATTCTAGATTATAATCATTATGTAAAAAAATTATGTATCTGTAATTGTTTTTTGTACTTATATTTTGTTCTGTTTAAAATATGTGTATTGTAGAGTTTCTGGATGTATCTTCTCTACATCGGAACACCTTCCGACGCGGTTGGTTGTAGAGTCAAAAAAAAAGACATCTGAAAGCTATATGTGATCCGCTAGCTGTTGCCTGCGACTCCTTCTGCGTAGAACTTAAAAACGTATCCTATGTGTTAATCCAGATCATTTTCTATCTGTGTGCCAAATTTCATTAAAATCCATTCGGTAGTTTTTACGTGAAAGAGTAACAAACATCCATCCATACTTACAAACTTTCGCGTTTATAATATTAGTAGGATTATTTTGGATCAAAATGTTAGGTTTGCTTTTGCTAAACATCAATTTTAGATATTCATATGCAAGATTGTTAAAAAGCGTGGCAAAAAAATGTCTAGAACGAGAAAATACCCTTAGATGTAATACACAAAACAAGAGACGTAACTAAAGTACATAATTCTCTAAGAAACCTGAAGTCTTTTGAAGCTCGAAAGATTCCACATCTCAGGTGAAGAAGCGGACAAAGTTTCTGCGCTGAAGTAAAATAAGTAACTTAAGTTGTATTTAAGTATGGACTTACGAAGAAGGATGGAGTCACTTTACCTGTTTCTAGAATTTTGTGAAAATCTCTTAAAAGTTTTCTAAATGAAATGTTCTTGTTTTTGCTGCTTCAAAAAGTGGAAAAGATCTTAAATATAAATCTTAATGATTATAATCTTAATAATAAGGCTTATTGGCGCCTATGAAAATGTGGTTGAAATTATGAATTTCTTAAGTTAGGTTAGGAGTCACGTTGCAGGGTTTGCCCCGAACACTTGTCTTTTGCGTGGTGTTCGCGCGGATCGCGTCTCAGCCTGCCACGAGGCTCCGCAATCCTCAGTTGTGTTCTTACTCAAAAACAATCCTCGAGATTGGATAGATACTCCCTCAAACCACTTGACACTGGCGGAAAAGCGGTGCTAAAGCACAAGCAAGAAGTCCATTAACTATAAATAATATAAAAAAAAGTTAATTTATTTTATATGCGCTTCGTTAAACCGGTGAAAGTTATCTAAATCCTACATGCTGTGTAATAATACAGTATAGTATAGTCAAAATGAAGTAAAAACCCTGTGGTATAACATTAACAAACAACAAAAGTTTAGATAATTCATCTCAAAGTTAGAATTTGTCTTTGACCATGAAGATATGGGTTGGAAACGTTTTGTTTTCATGTCTTCCGTCGATTTTGTCTGTAAAACTAGCTAAGTAACTATGTAAGTGACTATTTTGTCTTCAATTAGAATAAAGTATCTTTAAACCTTAAGTATGCTAGGCTCCATACGGAAATGCCGTTTGGCCTGTCCTCCAATTTCAAGGAACAACCGAATTCTGCTCTTAAATAAAATAAAAGTTATCCTTAAAGTGCATGGATAAGTAAGTTTTAATAATTAACTACATACAGGGTCCAATTTAATATGCTGACAGTTTTTTAAGGGGGTGATCAGACCGTCAAACTGAACAACTTTCTCTATGGGACCAACATCGAAATCGCGAAAAAAAACTCTGCTGTGTATCGGCTAAAGTAGGTTTGCAGGTTTGTACGGAGCAGTTGATTTTGTTTTCGCGATTTCGATGTTGGTCCCATAGAGAAAGTTATTCATTTTGATGGCTTAATCATCCCCTTAAAAAAGTGTCAGCATATTAAGAAGGACCCTGTATACATTTATAAAATAATTGAATTCAACATTCAGATACAGACACTCAGGAATCAAACTGAATTCAATATGCCAAAAACGTATCAAAAATAAAATTAATATTCAACTAAACACACCGTCAAATAAAATTGTATAACAATAACCACATGTTTACGTTATAAGAATTGCAAATTAATACAATAATGAATAGTTATAATGAGAGAAACCGAAAGTAATGACAAGTGTTAAATAATAAATACTAAGTCGTATGTAAACACGATGAAAAAGCTGTTAAAACCCCGGCCAATGATAATGGATCTCATGTATTATTTATGTTACGAACCATTAATGAAACAAGGTCATTTGAATTCATTTCCTTCGCCAATGACTTACAACTATTGTTTTGTTATCTAACTATGAATCTAATGCAAAGGAATTTCAATTTTTATAAAAAAAAATAGACAGTGCATAATAACATTTTAGCTCATAACAAAGATACAAACCATACAGCTGAGATAGTTCCGCTACTCGATAACAGATGGCGCCACGCGTATGAAAATTGTATTTGTAAACGAAAAGTTACCGACTCATTTCCACGCTCACCACGAACAGTCTCGTAGACGTTTTAATAAAAGTTTGTTTCGCGTTTATTTTGGCCGCCGCTTGTCTGGTGGAACATTGTCGATTACCGCTGTTTTTAATTTAAATAAACAATTATGCAATGTTTATTGTGCGAGGAAATTGAAACCGTAACTTAGTTTTTAGTTGGTACAGATTAATTATGCTTCGTTTTCTTTTTCGTGAAATCGCCTTATTGTTCTGGAATTCAACAGCAGAGTATAATAACTTAATTTAAGATGAGAATTATTATTTTCCAATTCTTGTTGAAGTTACAACGTTATAAGTAAGTAAACGTATTTTATTATAATTATTTAATATATGTACTTAATATAATGAGGTAATGAAACAGATTAAAAATTTATTTTGAGATACTTACATACTATTGCGGGCGAAAGATGTCATGTAATTATAAATAATACTAGAAGAGATTCCTGCTACAACTGCATGCTTTTTAAACTGGTTGGTAGTTGTAGCTGTCGTGCCACAACAAAAAAAGAATACCTATTGTTGTTTTATGTACGTAAATCTCCATCAATCCCATTTTACAGAAATTGTGAACCAATTAAAATCGTCGCCGAATCTCGTCTCGAAATTCTACAAAAGCAAATTATCGTGCTCCCGCAGCACCTTAATTAATATTTTCCATTATCCGATCGTGAGTGTACATGGAAATCACTAGCAGCCCTTCATACACACCTATACGTATAAACGACAAGGTTCGAATCATATCTCCTACATTACAATCGTTATCAACAGTGTTAGTCGGCTTCACGAATACCTACATTCCATTTCCCGTATCACTCACACACTCATCTGCACGCAAACACTCGAGTGCGAATGTGTGAGTGCGGTTTTCCCGTAGTTTTCCTCTGTGTGCAGGGGTGTCGTGTATCCTTGTTTACTGTATATGTGTGTCCTTGTCTAGTTGCTACGCGACTGGACGCGTCTTTGCTATATAGATAGGTTGTCTTTGGGTATATGTTGTTTGGAACTCCATTATTGTGTGCTTAGTAGTGTTTTGTAAATGTTCTCGCATTGGACATTAGGGTTTTTATCGGTTCTATTGTTTGTTTGTTTATTGTAAGGTGATATAGGCATTGTGGTTGCTATTGATTTTGTTAAATATTTCAGCAAGAATTAGGTAGAGATCTGTTTGCAAACAATAGATAATGTTGTCAAAAAATTTACGTTTCGTAAGATGTTTTGATACCTACTTGTTTTTTAATGATTTCATTTACATAATATGTAGTTTAATGGGAATCAATCCATTTTACTTTTTATAAATCTTGTCTAAGTCAATGAACAAAATGGCTCCATTATTAATACATTTATCATTCAAATTATCATAAGCGAGCGTAAGTTTCACTATTATTACGTCGTACATTATCACATTTAACGAAACAGAATGAATGAATAAAATATGTTTCAATCTAGGTATTAGCATAATTTTTTTCAATTCGTTTGTTTTTGTTAACAAGACTACGTTTTAGATTTTTATCGAAAGATTACACTGACTTCCAAATGAAATAGATCACAAATAAATTTTACTTTCAAAATTAAATAACGATAAATAAAAATGATAATTTCTAGCAAAAGAAGACATACAAATGCAATAAATGCAATACAATTGAGAGATGTGTGTAAAGAAAAAAATATATTAATATCTCGGATAGCTTCACTTCAATAGCTTATCTTTCAATGACCAATCATATAGGATAGATTTACTTCGTCCACAGACTTGGCAGCGCTAAGTCTGGCCGGGGGGAGGTGTGGGGGGGCGGTAGGCGTTGCCGCGCATGCGCGTGGTTGCCACGACGACGGCACGTAGCGCCGCCGCGCGCCTGTGTGCGTAAGTACAGTCCGTTCGATATGACAGCGTGGAAATAGATAAAGTTGAATAAACTCATTGTTTTTGTTTTAAAATCTACTGATGAATGTATAGGGTTATCATTTATGTTTAGAATTATTTAAATATATTGGCTTAGGTTTGTTTGTATTGCGAATGCGACGTTTTGTTACATAAAATCTGTCCCATACATTAATTTCCATCAATAAAAGTAGCAGTGTAGTTACAAAACACACTGCAACGTTGATTCTTAAGGTTTCTTAGTACCTATTTTGCATCTCGACGGATTATTTTTTACGACTCCATATCTATTTTTTATAGTAAAACCAATCCAAAAACTGTAGAGACTAGACTCTTCAGCGAATTTATAAAACAAAAAGCTACTTCTACTCTACTTATTGTGGACATAAGAATTATTATAAATAAGTTTATAAAAGACCAACAATTTAGCATCATGACGTCACAGTAGTCCATTGCTATTGCGAACGCGCTGTACTAATACTTACTCCTGTGTACCGCATTCCACGCACACACCGACACTCGTCCACACTCAACTGTCACGTCTCACCCACACACCCACCACGCCCAGCTCGTGCTATACTGTAGGTATTTTATACTTCACACTGGCTTTACTTGTACGCGTAGAAATTCCTTGGAGACCTGAAAAGGAGTTTTACAAGGGCGTCTTTTCTTTTGAAGGAAAACCTTTGGCTGTAAAACGAGGGTTTTTAACCGTTATAAAAAGGGTATTGATAGTACGTAGTTTGCATCTCTGGAGGTTTGGAAATATAAAAGTGGATCTTTATCGTAAGGTTGATAAAGAAATCTTTATGTTGTTTTTAAGAGCGTGATGAAAGGTGTTATAAGAAAGAGTGGGTAGTAAAAGTGATTTGCGTTGACAATGAGGCTTTTATGAGTGCTTTAAAATGTACTTTAAGGATCAGTTGTCAAGATTCCTTTTTAATATTTGGTACTTTTATGTTGTATCTTTCATTAGTATAGACAGGTATGTGTTCAATAAGTAATATATCTGTATATCAGGGAATCACAAGACTACGATCAAACCACTCAAGTTTCAGCATTGAAATCAGATAACTATTAAAAAGATGTGATAATGGTTAAGATAATCACAAGATACAGCAAGTAGATACAGGTTTATGATGATGATGACTTTAGAAGATAAGATAATACAAAGTTATACGTAGACTTGAGATACCAAGTCACGTAGGGTCGCGCGCAGGCGTCCGGCGCTCCAGGCGATTATTCCTCAAAAACCACCAAAATAAACCGAAAAAAAAATCGATGCAGGAGCCAAAAGCATTGAAGGTCATGGCCCCATCGATCCGGCGTAGAAAGTGAGACCGGCTGCCACTACTAACACCGTCCCGTTGGCTATGCAGGCTGAATTAATCGCGCATATATTTGAATACATTTGTACAGGAGCGCCGCAGTTCGGTCGGTGTCGTCGCCCCTTAAGTTTTAGCGATTTTGTTGCGAACGCTTGTTGCTGAAGTGTTGCGTTTTGTCAACTCTTCGTCTGCTGTCTGGGATGATGCTTGATCTGCATCACATTCCCTTCCCCTTTCCCTTCATGGTAATAACCTAGATGATAGGAATTTTGTCACATAAACAGCAAGATGTTGACATGATTACGATGAAGAGCATATTCAGAAAACCCACATAGTGAAATGTAGCAGTGTCCGAAGTCTGACCGGTGTGATAGTGAGCTTGTCACCTCTTTTTAATGGATAGAAAACACTCCTCGAAATTGAAGCATGTAGGCTCCCTCACGATGTTTTCCTTCACGGAAAGGCCAATGTTGTTACAAATTGAACAAGCATTTTGTGACTGTGTAGAAATAGATGATAGGTATCAAATTTTAAAATACCTATGATATTTTAATGGGTATACATATATAATTTTATATCCAAGTTCAGTTCATTATCAAACAAAAACTGACCTCACAAGCAAAGACTCTAATAAAAGCTTGTTTTCAATAAATTATGCTTTTTGAGTGTTCCCATTTTATCAAGGTCGATAAACTGTGTCATACAAAATTACTCTTGAAGAATATAAAAAGACTGAAGACAGAAGGGTGGCTACAATGTACATGGATTTCTTTCAAGGTTTCACTCTAGCATTGTTGTCACGATAGTCTAGAATTATTCGTTTGGATCTAGATTCTAAACGTGCCAAGGTTAGAGTACTTATTTTATTTGACCGCATAACAGATGGGTTTTAGCTGTTTAGGAAACCTTATTTCAGTAAAGCTTGGTAGTGATATTAATCGTTTTTGGTCACAAAATATTTCTATGTTTTTTATGCAGTGTCTTGTCACCAAAAAGCTGAACATTTATCATCACACCATCAATATGCTGAAGGTAAGTTGGCACATTTGCATGGTTAAAATGATAGCAGGTAGCAGTGGTATAACTTCTGACCTGACATTGCTAAAGGAATATATCAGCGAATAGTTAGTGGTTTGCAAAAATAATATATTGCTACTTCTTGGCGTTATCTGTTTAGATTTCTTAATTTCACTGAACAAACTTTACTGTCCAATAGACACTCAAGACTTCAACGCGTGTATTTGTTGTGAATTCAAACTAAAGTATCAACTTTAATTAGTCGCAGATCTTGCACATCACAGGTTCAACGCCTTCCATGCCCCTGAAAAACAAAAGAAACAATTTTAATAACCAAGTAAGTTGGAGAATTGACGGCATCTCCGCGTCCAAGCGTTATCGCGCTGGATTCCGCTCGCTGCATACGTAACTAGTTGAGCGAGTCAACGAGTGAGTGAGCTAGCGCGGTGGAAAGTCGAGCGATTGTCACAAGAGGCCTATTACTATGCCGGGTACGTTACATATAAGCAGATGTCCTGAACACGCCCGTTTAAACATTAGCGTTTGTTCATATTGGTTTGCTGTTGAAAAATGCGTGTTTAGTTTTTGTAAAAGGTATTTTTACAGCAAGATTATGTATAGTAAAAGATATCTCGCGGTAAAAAAGATACGGATTAAAGGTTAGACCATGTTTATCATCCTTCTTCAATCCCGGATAGCAGGCTTAGGGAAAGTATTTTATAATTACAATTTTAATCTTAACAAGTATGTGAAGTGTGACAAAAAGTTGATTGTTTTGTCTGTCGTTATGCTAACTAACTCGGCGCCCTAGCAGTTACTTAGATGATAAAACTTAGACATCTTTTCTAGAATACCTATTTCCATAATTTTAATTATGACGAACATCATCATGAAACTGTTGGTCATGTATAAGAAATTGTATGGATGTGAATGAGCTGAAAGAGATGCGCAATTGTTTTTGTAATTAGCACCTTTTTCCTATTACTTATCTATTTTTAGGAAAAATGGTGAGGGAGAATGGATAAATTACTTTTCTTCTTCTTCATGGATATTTGTTTCCCTAAAGTTTTCCAGACGTAACTTCAAATCATAAAAACACAGTGGCGTCACCATCTAATACCCTCTACAATGGATTGTGAACGAGGCTTGAGGTTCGACCGGTCATTTCCCCAGCCTACTTACGTGCCAAACTGTTTGTGCCGGCCATCGACGCTATCTGATCATATTGCCTTTTTAACTTCCACTTCACTACGCACCGATGCCATGTCGCTTTTACGTATTGAAGAGTTTCAAGAAATGGTTTCGGTTTGATCCTGTTGCAGTTGAATTGATAAATAAGCTGTTTGTGATGTTAATGAGACTGAAATATAGACTAGTTGATCAATCTTCGAAGGGGTGAATGATAGTAAAATGCATGAAATGATTATAATGCGATAATAGGAGGGTAGGGACTATAAAGAGCATTTGTGTTTAGCGTTATACACATGTATGGTACCAACTTAAAATAAGGAGCGTACCTGACTGCCTTTCTAAATACATAACAGTCCAGGACAACTATGAGCATTTATTATATCAAATATCGCCCGAATTCCTAACTCTATCATTTGAAAGAAGATAGAATAAGGTTTGTAGAAAAACGATTTGATGTCTTTTGTCCATGTAGTGCCCAGTGTAATGGTGACATGCATAATGTCTTTCTACGAAGATTTAGCTTAAAATTTTAACACTTCTAATCTCCAGATGTAAAAAGGAATCCATGAAAACTGGTGTTTATGTGTTCTACCGTTTGACTTTGACTTTGACTTGACTCTACTTCTGCAAATTTTATGTATTCTTAAAGGGTTGGTTTAAAGCTTAGACCATCAATCTGAACAACTTTCACTATGGAGACAAGGTCGAAAAAACAGTTGGCTGTCCCAAGTTTAGTAGGGACTGCAGTTTTGTATGAAACAGCAGATTTTTTAGTTGCTATTACGGAGATTGCTCCGTAATGAAAGTTGTTCAGTTTGATGGTCTGCACCACCCCGTTAAATATTATTACCACGATAAATAAAATTAGTAGACACAATATTTATATTTCCAGATCTATGTTATTTGCCCTGTTCTCTACAGGCACTACAGGTCGACGGAAGTTGCGTGCAACAACGTATAAAATTTGTATGATACCGTTTAGTTGCGTGCTGATAGATGATGCTACGGCTTTAAGAATTTATTTACATTACCGTTGTGTTGTCCTTTACGGAATGTAGTTATGTGATAGGGGCGACTCAATTAGACATACATACAAATAAACTCAAGACCATAATACCTTTTAGGTGGTCAGAAATTTTGCTACTACTCTCAACTACATCATAATCGTTACCATTATACAATTTGGGGACTTCTAGTGATATGTCTATATTTTGAAAATATGTTGTGGGTTTTTTTAAATCGGGCATGGCTCGACCACACATTCCCACAGCTGTAACTCCAGGATCAACAGCGGCGACCATTCACAACACTAGACAATGAAGTTCAGCGAGCCCGGGGGATGACTCTAATCTGTTGTGGGTAGTCAAAGAATACAGTCGTGATAAATATGTACTGTATTATTATTGTACATTATACATTGCATATCACATAATTATACATTACATATTTATACTCGCACCCGAATTTCGTTTCGGGGTCGATAGACATTTTGCTACAGCTACTAACCACCTTTTAAGCTGCAATTGTAAGTATTCTAGCCTTTCATCAGTAAGGATCATTGTTAGTAGTATTTGTATTAAAACACACAAAGATCCAAAAAGAATCCGTTATAGTCGTGAATTTATCATTGTTAAGCATTTAATGTTAATATCTTTAAGCCTTGAGTTCCTGATATAACACAATTCCAATCATTCCGTTTCCTACGCTAGATAACTCTGTCTACTGCACACGCATAAAGAGACAAGATTGGCAAATCATCTACATCATTGTCTTGGTCGATAGACGTCCACTGCTGGTCATAGGCCTCCCCCAAGGATCGCCACAACGGCTATTGGCGAATACTACAACTAAAAGAGCATATAGCTTTTCAACACGATAATTAGAGTTCCGTACCCAAAGGGTGAAAACGGGACCCTATTGATAAGCCTACGTTGTCCGTCCGTCCGTCTTACCAATTTAAGGCTGTAACTTTTGAACCGTAATATGCGTTATTATGCGTAATAAATGTCAAAAACTTAGAAATTAAGGGAACTCATACAAGAAACTCGTTTTTATCAATGTTTTTTTTACAAGCGTCAAACTAGGTGTGATTTTAAAGCAAACTCTACAGTATAACAACAAATAATAAAAACCGGCCAAGCGTGAGTCGGTCTCGCGCTAAAGGTCCTTGAGAAAACAAACGTTTTTTGTAAGTTAATGTTGCGTGGTGGTGTGTTACGGAACCCTCGACTCACACTTGACCGGTTTTTAAAAATATTATCAGTGCAGGCATCAAAGTTCCGACTCCTCTTATGATTTACAGCAATCGGTTCTGAATGATTTTTTCCAATCAGGATTTTTCTAAACAAAACCACGATTTTGGTTATTATATGTAACATTAGACCATAGCTCTATTTCGATAAGAAACGTTATTCCTCCAAATATTTTCGTCAAACAAACCCAGTAGCGGTCCCTAGCGGAGAGATCGTCGACCTGCATTGCGATGCTAAACACGCGCTCTTCTTTTGTCGTTTCTGGAATAAGGTCACATTTTATGTAGGCCACTGTCTTTTTGCCGTTATGGGATTGTGTAACGTTAGGATATTAAGCTTGTGTTTGGATATTGGTAGTTTAGTGACTATTGAACACGCTTTTTTGGATGAAATTGAGAAATACCACTGACAACTACACACTAACGCCGGATTCGACCAAACATAGATTTTTCCAAGAGTACAAGGAACAATTTCAATCTTAGTACATACATACATACATAAGCTCACGCCTTTGTCCCATGGGGGTAGGCAGAGACCACGGACCGCCACACGCTAAGACTCTGACACACCTCTTTAGCCTCATTCAAAATTCATACATATTTTCATGCACTTCCTTCGATCTTAGTATTTACTCCGAATTAACTTCATTTGTGTTCTACTACACTAAACCCAGACTAAAGTTATGCTAGAATGAATGTAATGAATGAATTTATAATC
Organism: Agonopterix alstromeriana; assembly: GCA_963924505.1. Classification (NCBI taxonomy): domain Eukaryota; kingdom Metazoa; phylum Arthropoda; class Insecta; order Lepidoptera; family Depressariidae; genus Agonopterix; species Agonopterix alstromeriana. The sequence goes on from OZ004664.1 coordinate 19,350,765, forward strand.
CACCTAAAGAAAGAGGTCGTTTTATATATCCGTACTTATTGCTATGTGAGGATATACATTTTAATTTTTTAATTTTATACATCACTTGTGGTTAAATCAAATCAACACAAGTGACATTTCACTAGTTTCGGTACAAGCTTTACGTCGTCAAAATCGGCCGTGTAAAATTTACTCTCGCATCAATCAACTTATTCATAGATTAGTGGTTGGTAAAACTCAAAATCAGTTTACTCTTGTGTAACCGGCGACTTAATCTAAGAAAGAAACTTAGTAAGTTGAAGATTGTACCTAGCAAGATTTTTGGCCAACTCAGTAAGGAATGAGGTCCTGAGAGTATATGTGTGCAGTGCAAGGCATAAACCAATAGTATCAGTAGTAGTATACATCATTTGCTGCTCTATCCAAATGTGTCAAATAGAACTATAGATACGTAGTAAGATATCTGGTCATACCGGTAGGTCATACAGTCCTGACAGTATGTATACAGGGTATAAACCAATAGTCCAACACATTGATGCTCTATCTTGCTCTACCTACTAAATTTCCAATGAGTCTGTAAATTGTTTTTTTGTTTGTAGCCGATTTCAATGTTGGTCTTTTAGTGAAAATTGCTCAGTTTGATGGTCGGAAGCATCCCCTAAATTATGTAACGCCTTTAAGTTGACAACATTTATTATGTAACAAAAATTTCAATCATGAGGGTAGGAATTGAAAAAGTAATCAGATTACCGTTCTAGCATAGCATAGCATATGCTGACGACTGTATTTCCCGAGGGGGTAGTCAGAGATATTCTGAAAAGTCATAACATCCACGTTTCACTAGTAGTACCGAAACTCTGTCCAGTATGACGGGGATTGAGCCCGTCGCCACCGCCGTACCGATTACCGTTCTACTGGGTGTAACAAAACGCCCTAGTAATACTTAAGGGGGTGGTTTAGACGAACAAACTGAACAACTTTTACTGAGAAGCCAACATCGAAAAAAAAAAAAATCTGCTGTCCCATACATTTTAGTCGAGTTGTAACTGCAGTTTTGTATGAGAAAACTGTTTTCTTCCTCTTAAGTATTATTAGGGTGTTTTGTACCCTGTATAACTAAAGCAAAACACTTTTTTACTGAGCGTACCTACTGCTATTCTATTTTAGTTTAGAATTTCTTTCTACCATAACCACCAGAAGAACATACAATTTTACATCACCTAGAAGGCTAGAATATAATGGTACAGATCCTTGGGGTACACACAACCCTGGAGACATTTCCTCGCTGAATAGCTAAGATAATTAGTTACTTAAACTAATGATCCTTTCGAGGTGTCCAGACAATCTACTACTAGGTTATTAAACTTAACTGTACAGTTGTTCAGAGTAAACTTTAAGCATATCTAGGGTTTAAAGTTGCATGAGGATGAGGGCAGTACACAATCGTGCGTAGTGGCGATCACTACAGCAGAGGACTTCCGTCGACTGAGATGATGATGATACGAGGTTTCAAGAATAAAGACTAAAACGATGATATGTGCCAATTTTCCAATAACAGGGTAACAGTAACTGTAAGTGCACACCCGCAAGTCTCGACACTTCAGTTAAAATTTTCACGGCCACGGAAGAAAAAATAGCTTTCACCGAACATCTGTGCGTACCGAGACAAACAAGACGAGGTTCAGTACGAAAGCGTATCTTATGCATTTTACATGAGCCGCGCCAACCACGGTGCCCCTTACCTTAGCCTTCGCACACACGCCGTCTGACTCACACATGGAAATATATGTCGCGGGGAGGTTGAGAACTGAAACAATGCTATAAATAATATAAGGAAAACTGTTAATTGGCGTATATAGATTTAATTGAATGAATGAATGAGGTATTTTTACCTAAACTGTTTTTTAATATCAAGTCCTAAACACGAAACCCATTTTTCAAAATCGATAACAGGCCCAAATATCTGGCTCTAGATTATGAGTTTTCGTACAAATCGGCTTTCTCAGTTTTCGAGTGAGTGATAAATATTATTTGCATTCAGTTGTTTGAAAGGTTTATCCTTTATCGATTCCTCACTGTTAAAACCCATGATTTAATACAATTTCTGATACAGCACATTGAATTTTACTGAGTAATTTTATTTTATCGCAATATTGCTACGGCATGGCTCAAAAAATGTGTGAACACATTATTTATCAATGGATACAACGATCAGGTAGAAATCAAGCATAGCATATGCATACGACTATATTTCAGTAGTCAGAGATATTCTGAAATCTCAGAACATCCACGTTTCACCAGTAGTACCGAAACTCTGTCCAGTGTGACGGGGGGTTAGCCCGTCGCCACTTATTATGGACAGTGGGTACAATACATGCCTCGAAGCATGCAGGTTCATGCATCCTCACGATGTTTACAAAAAGCGAAATCAAGATTTACAATATTACGGATTCAATATACGGATCTTATTTTATGAGCTGTTTAAGAAGAAATAAGATTAAATAATCCTATTACCTCCTAAGGTAACAAAATAGTGAATGTTCCTACGTTCCTAGTATTATTATAATGTTCCAGTTTTCATAATCTTCCCGCCACATATACATTGTCAACGAAACAAAAGCACTCACACAGTACTTCTAATTAGTTGTTTGTAAACACGTGTAACTGAGTCTGTGTGGAGGTGTGTGTATGTGTGTGTGTGTGTGTGCCAGCAAACTTTTAACGGGCATTGTTCGGGATATAATGAAGTCTTGAAGTACGGACGGTGTCAAGGGCTCCATGTTCGCGTTTTGCATATTTTTGTTTGGGTGCTAGAGTTGGTGCTTCATTAACATTTTGGCACGGTTTCCGTGGAAAAGTGTGAGCCCGTTTTAGATTATCGTCACTTAGTTTTTAATCTGGTGAAACTTTAGAAGAGTCTTAGAAAGAAAAGAGAGTAAATTCGCAGTAAAATACTCGTCATTACTTATTTAAAAATTTTATTCGATCGTATTTAACTATACAGGGTGTACAAAACACCCTAGTACTACTTAAAGGGGTATTACAGTCCATCAAACTGAACAAATTTCACGATGGAGCCAATATCGAGAACGACGGTATTGCAGTTCGAAAGAACGTTTTTTTTCTCGCGATTTAGATGTTAGCTCAGTAGTGAAAGTTGTTCAGTTTGATGATCTTAAGTATTACTAGGGTGTTTTGTTACACCGTTAATTTTTGAACCGTTTCGCCCTACCTATGCCATATTTCACATTTTGTCCAATAATCACAGTTATGTGTATTGTGTAACGATATTTCAACTCTTTATAATAAAAACTAGAGATACTTTAACCTAAAAATCGCAAGATTTGTTGCGCAGTATTTTACGTAGCGACAAGCTAGAGACCTATCATCCTGAAACCTAAAATATTCAAAAGGTGAACTTTGTTTATTCTGACCCTGACTGAGTACGGTCAGTATGGTTGTAAATCTATGTACCTACATTATGTATAAAATACTATTATACATAAGTATCAATGTACTTCAATTGATCCGGGCACATAACACTATAATTACTTGGAACTAAATACCGCACTCAACGTCACAGAAAATTAGAAAGCTCTAAATACCTAAGAAGACAGCTATTTAATAATCCAGCGTACACAAGTCTAGGTATTTACTATCGGGGGTAGATGTACGACAGTGGAGAGACAAGGGGGAGGCAGGGTGGCGGTGGTGAGGGGGGAAGCACTCGGTTAATGAACCTTCGGGGATGCACGTCGGCGGACATTCGCAATAATATTAGTTTAGCACAAATGAAAGCTATGCTTTGCTCCCTTGTGGGGCAGAAAGAAATTGTGAGATTTTTTTTTATTTACTATTAGTTACTAAAAAAATTTTGAGTAGACGTTTTAATTTAATATTGTGTGGCTAATGTTACAATTTTAACATGCCTCCCATTGTGTGTTTCATACAAATAGTTGACAATATAGCAATAAGGGAGAGAACGTTGTGATTCAAATCTGATATCTCTCATATCATATCATAGATATTCAGGGTCAGTTTTGATTGGCAGATTTTTAAATAAACTAAAATAATAATTTTGAAACCGTTACTTAATGCATTTTTTTTATGATTTATTTTTGCTTAATAGAATAGAACTACGTAATTTAAAATAAAAAATATTAAGTCTTAAATAAATAAATAAACTCCCAAAAAACAATTTATTTTACTTAACACAATCATAAAACTCAAAAAAACGAATCAAATCAATAAATTCCCAAATCTCAAAAACTGTATAACATTTTTCAATATTATGAAATTATATTTTTATTATTCAATATTATTTTTTAATTTGTTAATTATTGTAAAATTTGTTAAATAAATATTAGTTTTAGTTATGTTTAGATTACACCGAAAATTTGTTTTTGTTCATTGTAACCGAAATATCTGCAATAGTAAAACTATATTTAGAACAAGAGTTTGGTTAGGTATTTATTACATAACAGTGTCGGAAGTGACTATAGTTTGGTTAATTTAGAAAAATCAGTTTTGCAACTATCATAATGAAGACAGTTATCGAAAAATGTCACAGTTAGAAATAAAAACTTACAAAATATAGGTAAACCCTGATATGCTTGTAGATGGCAAAGATAAAAGCTAAACAAACACTAAAGCCAGATTAAAGAAAATCCAATTAACATAAAACCAAGTCAATAAAATCTCTCCTAAATTCCAATATTGCCTATAAATGTGTCTAAGAGGACTTGGAAAAATTGCGACTCACTGTAACGTGGTACAAAAATTGTAGCATTCGAAGAATACTACAAGATTAGGGTAACTAAGCTAAAAGATTAAAATTTTATTAAAATGTGACCAACAATTTTCACATTATTGAATACCAATTAATATTAGTTATAATATTATATTATATTATATTATACATAATTGCAATGTTTAAGACACATTATCTATCTATGATGTTGCATTATAAGAGCGTAGAATAAAGAAGATAAATTAAAACAATGGAACACTGTGTGTGTTCCAAGCACAATTGTAATTTTCTCAAACCATCACACATGTAAATTGTTTATGAAAGGACGTTCCTAGTATATAAACATAGTCCAGTTTGAAAAGGTTAAAAACTAGTAGATGAACGAGAACAGCATTCATCAATGCTCTTCCAACAGTGAACAGTAGGTAACTATGAGTTGACATTGCAGTATAAGTACAAAACCAAAACTTTTCCGAGGCTTGAACTGCAATGATCAGTAGATAGTACAGTAGTTTGACGGTCATTTCAATTCACGCTCGGCTCATAGTACACCTTCCTAAATACCTATTCTACATAGAATCCTCCAATTCGTGTTCCGTATTAAAGTGGCGCCACAGATCGCGCGCCGTACGGAATCTTAATAGACATTAATCAGACATTGGTACGGATAGTCCGGAAGGTCCAGGGCCCGGACTTTCTGCGTTGTCTGTACTATGATGCCTCTGATTTCATGAGCACTGGGTTGATGGTTTTAGGTTATCAATGTTATCATTCAACATTTCTGCAGAATTTTGTCTACTCTGCAGGATGTAAGCCTCCCACAATTCTTTTTCGGAGGTCAAAAATGATCAGACACTTGATACGACACGACAACTTCTTTAAACTATGTTGAAGGGAAAAATAGAGAGGAAGAAAGACAAGACCTAGACAGAGTTACCTAGCATACCTAAAAGAAAAGGTTGATGTCGTGTGGTATCTGGAACTCAAGGAACTGGCGGTAAAGAGACTGGATTGGCAAATACTCTACCGACAAGAACGAATCTCTTAAATAAGATGATGATGGCGACAATTATTTTTACAGCTATCGATTTATGCATCTTAAATTTACCACCCGTACGTAAATCATCAATCCACCCTTCTTAGTCCATTAGTTAGTAACATTGTTTGGGTAGTTATGCATGCATGCATGCATATGTTTACGACTATGTTCCCCGAGGGGATAGTCAGAGATATTCTGAAACCTCAGAACATCCACGTTTCACTAGTACCGAATCTCTGTCCAGTGTGACGGGGAGTGAGCCCGTCGCCACTTGTAATGGACAGTGGATACAATACATGCCTTGAAATTGAAGCATGCAGGTTTCCTCACGATGTTTTCCTTCACCAAAAAGTCTGTGGTGTGTAACATAAATTCCGAAAAACTCATTGGTACAAGTCGGCCTGGAACCATCGACTCCTGCTCGGCAGCCAAGGTTACTCGCCACTAGACCACCACGGGTGTTTGGGTAGTTAGCTGGTTAGTAATCATCTTATAATGTTTTTAGTCACAGAAGTACATCTTCTACTTCGGTTTTGGTACGAAGGTGTAATACCTTCGTACTGTTCTGGAGAAGAAAATAATGATAATAGTGTGTCGAAAATCTAAAAAATAATATTTTACAATAACCTTATTCCTTAGCCGCAAACTTCGTCTCCTTAAACCACAGAAAAAGCCTCAATACCAAAAATGCCCGTCGTCCATTCTCCGTACCTCCTGCCGCTGGACGGCCATACAATACCGCAACCATGACGTTTGAATGGCCGGCCATTCTGAAATTTGTTTGGCTATCCTCCAGGTACAAGTGAAGCTGCGCGCGCGCAGTTTTGTCAATACTGTCCGAGAGTGTACTGTTTAATCATTGCGCATTCAACTGTACCGCCTTTGACGAGTAATTGCTGTCGATTGAAATGTTATTCGTTGAAGAGATAATGTTATTGAGGTTCTTTATTTTTGTATTGAATGTATTAAGAATAGCGAGCTTTTGTAAGGTGAATGCTCGTATGAAAGTTGCGTCCGTTTCGAATTGTTCGTCTTGATCTGATTGCGAATCAATACGTTTAGGGTGCAAGCAGTTTCAAATAGTATCATACAAAATATAGATGTACCTACTCTATTCGATTTTCTAAATATCAGCATGCCAGCTTAATCAAGTCCTCTGTAAAAAAGGCTACTATAAACTCGATGATTATATGAATGACCAAAATGTAGTTAAATATTGTATTTTATGTGTACTTTGAATATATATATATATTTTAAAGATGTGCGTTGTAGAGTTTCTGGTCTCATCTTCTCTACAGCGGAACACCTTCCGACGCGATGGAAGTTGACTACATGCTTGAATTCGGTGTTAAAATGGAACAGCCAACATGGTGGAGTAGGTCTCCTTTTTGTAAAATTAATTAGTATGGTGACCTTTGTGATTGAATATGTCAGATTCAAACACAAGGAAAGCTAAAACATATTTTTACCAATATGTTTATTACTATTATTCTGTCAGCCATTGTTATGCCATTATTATCTAAAAGGCCTTTCCCCTTTCTCCACAAGAGTCCCTGTTCTGCACTTTGAAAGACCAGTTCTCAGGAAGCCATCAATTTCTTCTCGCCATCTTCGTCTAGGTCTGCCTCAATTTTGATGTATGTTGTAATGAATGATGTAAATCATCAAAATCGGCCCACGCGTTTGGTCTCTAGAGTTCCACAAAGGAACCAACTTACATACACACATACATAGGCTGATATACACATTACCCTTCCTTTGCGTCGCGCAGTCGGGTAAAGACATATTACCAACCTAAAGCATAATAAGCAAGAATCTACGTACCTATAAATACAGGCTGAAAATACATGTCCAATAAAAACGATCAGCAAGAACGAATAGGTACTTCTGTCAACAATCCTACGAAAACAAGCACACCAGCAATTAGACTCGAAAATAATATCGAGAGGAAGAAACAATAACGAACGTTGCCATTAAAATAAGAGCGGAATAATAAATGAAGCCCGGCTGAAATTAAAAAAATAACGAAAAGAAATCCGACGTCGCGACGGATGCATAGAAATATGGCGACTAGGTACGGACCAATCAAAATTCTTCGTCAATTAAGTGAATGGAGATCGCAGCAAAAGGAAAATTGAAGGAAAACTGAGGGTGGCTTTCTGGTAGAGATGGCGATATGATATATCGATAAAGTTATCTGATACATATAGATTTATTGTTGAATGTTTTATTCCAATCAGAGTGTTCTTCGGGGCTAAATGGATGAAGGAATAAATAATCATCTAAATTTGAAAAAAAGAGTTTCACAGCAAATCGATAACTTACGGCTGCAACTATGTGTTCTGCCAGAGATATTTAAACTGATGATGTTAAAAATTCCAATAAGGTAAGATTGCTTAATTCCCCAGTTAATTTTGCAAATTCTTTTGGTTTTTAATTGACGCAGTTTGATCTACTGGTGTTATTTCTAATCACAAATTTATTCGATACGGACATCAAACATTGCTCCAAATATTATTCGATCATTACAACATTATAGCCATCGATAACATATCCCATCACTAGCGCATCCCAGAGGTTCTAGCCGAAGTGCTATGGAAATAAAGTTTGTTCGGTCCGCATTGTGGCGCTCCTCGTAAATGGATTTTATCACTATATAAATATTCCCCCGTTTTTACGTTACGTTGTTAACTTACGTCACGTAAGTACGGATTTATAAGCATCTTTGGAGGCAGATCACGTAGATAATGTACGGTAAGGTTAGGGCTTTTAATCAATGGTAATTATACTTGCAATGAATCAATGCGGTACTTATAGTTATGTATTGAAAATTGCTGTAACCTTTAGAATACGTGATCATGCAAAAATCAATTCCTCATTGCACTATATGAGTAACTTCAAATATATGTATACGGTCGTTCTTAATATGCTGACACTTTTTAAGAGGATGATTAGACCATCAAACTGAACAACTTTCTTTATAGGACCAATGTCGAAATCGCGAAAATAAAATCAGCTGTTCCATACTAAACTGAAAACTTACTCGAACCAAATGTATGGGAAAGCTGACTTTTTTTCGATGTTGGTCCCACAGAGAAAGTTGTTCAGTTTGATGGTCTGATCATCCTCTCAAAAAACTGTCACCATATTAAGTAGGACCCTGTATGTGTTACATGTGTACATAAACTCACGACCCTATAACTACCAACTATATTTTTAAGCATGCAGTTGCAGCAAGGTTCACAATTAGCATATTGGTTTCAAATAGAATTACGTGTCAAGTAAGTGATAGGTAGCTGGTCTTTTAGCCCAAGATAATTTATCCCTTGCTCGCGTTGTAAGATACCCACGGGAAGAAATGATTATGGTCTACTCTAAGCCGGAACCACATAGCAAGTAAAAGCATCAGACTATCTATAATACCGACAAAATCATTTAACCGTATCTAATTGTGTGAGACTCGGGAGTTGAATGGAAAACTTCAATATTGCCAAATTATTCAAATAAGTAGGACGATTGGAGCGCTGTTAGCTTCACGGTTGTAACATTACTTCTAAAACCAAGGGAAACATAAAATCAGAGCCGTTTATCTTCGACGGGTCCGGTGTCCATTTTGTCAGGACGCCTTCGCTTTATGACCCCTGGGCCCCACTTGTGAAATTATGCGCAAAATACCCCACGGCTCATTTACTTTAAATGCTGCATCTTTGATACCCCATTGACCCTTTGGAATCGTGTATTAATAACGAATGAAGATGCTTCCGTTCCCCCTTTGATCTTAAGTTTGTCCCATGTTTTTATCATAAAAGGTCATCACTAAGAAATCTTTCCCAATTCCTTCGAGGAAAGTTTTTGATGTCCTCTATTTACGCTGTTATTGGTATGTCAGAGTCAGCTTTAGGTTTGTTTATGACGCCCCTAAAGCCTCGGCATAGAGTCGACGGCATAAAAGCCTTTCCACCCCTTCCGAAGTCACAATCCTCTTAAGCGAAGCCTCGCATAAAAATAAACCGCACGCCACCTGACTCGAAACCCTCCGTGACCTAACCACCTTACGTATTTAGGCTGCAGCGGTGCAGGTCTAACAACCCCGTACTAAAACAGAATATCGATTACTTTCGCTACTATAATGTAATCCCCCGCCCACTTTTCGTTTTTTTAGTACAGGATAATAATATAGTGGTCTCTGTCGCTCGCAGGGCTATCCAGGGCGTCGCGGGCGTCCCAAGAGCCGGGGCGGCGTCCCGCTCACTCCCCAGCCCCCGCGTCCCGTATGTAAATGATCGTCTCCGCGCTCCTGTGTGCGCGTGTTGCTACACGCCTCGCACCCACACACGCGCAGGGATGTTTGAGGTTTACTGCCCTGACAGCTTTTGTCCTATTTTAAATATTCGAATTTGATGCGCTGTGACGTCTGGGACAAACTCGGAGAAGGGACGCTTTTTCTCATCTATCCACGATGGAACCGAAACGAAGATAGTTGAGCAAAATTGTGATAGTTGCGATTCGCTAGACATGCAAATGCGTCTTACTGATGACAAAGATAACAAAGCTGCCCCTGGTTTTAGCGCAAACGGTTTCACAAATCCAAGTTCTACTGTAAGTGGTTAAAGTAGGTATTTGTTCAGGGGGCCGTGGGTAGTGGGAGCGTTGTCGTGACGTCACGTGTACGTCGAAAATGACACTTTTACGAGCAATAATTTACATTATTTCGGTGTTAAGCCTCGCGTGCCGGCCGATTGATTTTATGTCAGTCGCTTCTCCTATTTGCGTTGGTAAATCGAATCACTTGCTACACGGCGGAGTTATTTTGTAATGGTCGTTTCGCGTGAGCCGTTTTTTTGTTATTTTGTTCGTGTGTTATTTATTTTTTGTTTGTTATCGTACGGCCGGTGCAGATGCGGTACCCATTCACAAAAGGGTTCGCGTTACGTTCCGTAATAATAGTTATTGTGCTCGATAGTTCTGATAAGGCGGAATGGCTGTTTACTCGTGTACGTAACATGGCTGCTGAAAAATTTTATCGCTCCGAAAACGCTTTTAAATTATACAGGATTTATACCGAAATTGATATAACTATGTAGTATTTAATGGATGTAGTATTTTATTTATTAAAAGTAGAGCCAGTGAGTTTATCCTTTTTGATGCACGATTTTGTAGAAGTTTTGTCGTAAGCATTTGGCAGCCTCGACACGCATTAACGTGTGCGTTTGGAATACATTGCTGTCTTTAATTTATCATTATAATGAAAAGTACTTATTGCAGAAGCAATGTGCTGCAAATCAGACATGCTAGACAGTATAGGTAGACGACCTAAATGAAACAAAAACTTGTTGACGTAGGTATAAGTAAAAACAATAATGAAAGAACTTCAAAAGCTTCTACCTATTATTAGTGCTTAATGGAGTAAAACTAAAAACAAACTTTATGAAGAATTTCCAAACAAAAAGTTTAAATGTTTTCAAATTCTTTTTAGAACATCTATCATATAGGTAACATAATAACTATATCGTTCAAGTAACAAGTTAGCGAGAGCGTGTCGATAAGGGCGCGGACACACACAGACACCCAATTAAGATCTTCATTAGGTGCCTTCCGCGAATGCGCCCGCGCCGCGGACGTGTGGCCGAGCCTTTTGTTTTGTAAATAAAAGACGATTAGAGAGGTGCAGATGGACTGTTCACGACTCACACCATTGTCTCGATAATTATATTCTACTGAAGTATTTATTACTTGGTATAATATAATAAAACAAAAATTTATGTGGCTTTAAGCTAGTTCTTGCGACTGTTTATGTGTAATCTAAATGGTACGGTATAACGATCGATAGGTCGTAATTTTTGTTATATTGTAATAATTAGCTTACCATATAGTCGTGGTGGTCCAGTGGCGAGCAACCTTGCCAGTAGTGCAGGAGGCGATGTTTCGATCCCCGTCCAGGCCGACTCGTACCAATGAATTTTTCGGATTTATGTATGATTTGTAACACCACTTGGCTTTTCGGTGAATGAAAACATCGTGAGGAAATCTGCGTACTTCAAGTTCGCGGCATGTATTGTACCTACAGTCCATTTCAAGTGGCGACGGGCAAGGGCAGTGAAACGTGGATGTTCTGAGGTTTTAGAATATCTCTGACTACCCCTTGGGGGAAGACAGTCGTGAGCATATGCTATATGCCATGCTAGCTTACCATTACTGAAAGCATTTTTTCTCAATGATTTATAATTTTTGTGAAAAAAATGAAAATGTCTGAAAATGCCTGTCGATTTGATGGCATGTCAAGTCTAACTTGGCATATCATGGTGAAGAGATTTACCGGTAGCGGACGTTTTTACGTCCCTCAAGAAGACGCTTTCTTGTTGAATCAATTCATCATCAATCTTCAACAAGTCCACCGCTGGTCTACCTCCCACAGAATTTCTCTTATTTGAAAACTAAAACTACATAAACATGTATAATAGTATAGCTACACAAAACATAGGTAAAATATTATACTGTAGGTACAAACTATGTAGTTATGTAGGTATATTGTATACCTACGGAGTGGTGTCTGGTGGAGTTAGTGAAGTGAATTCCTGCAGATATGAGTTCTACCTACCTGCCGCCTGAATCTCGACAAAGTACAGTCTGACACGAAATTTAGTTACAAGTTTCATTTAAGTAAAAATCGATTATTCAGAAGATGCAGCGACACTTTGACTAATGAAGTCAAAGCGACTTAACTTCAACAACAATTTCTCTCTGAAAGAAGGTTTTTTCAACTTCAGACACTTAATACTAATTTCGACAAGCCTTGTTTAACGGCAAGATAAAAACACACATTGCTGACACGTGAAATGAGACATTTGTCTTAGAATGAACTGAATAGAATAGCTAGACGATGTTCTTCTGTCGTGTCAGCATTCGCTATATCGCATGATAATTGCTCACATACAAACACGCTCATATTCTTGCTACTTGTTAATAAGCCATTTACAAATTGCTTTATCTTATCAAGCCTCTTAGAGCCTGTTGGAGCGGCTTGAAAATAATCTAAATTTATAATGGCCACCAACATGCCTTCTCCTGGTTTGCGTGGTTAATAACAAACAGTCCACTCTTAGTGAAAGTCAAGTCAAAGTATTTATTTGCAGATAATAAATGTATCCTGCAAAAGATCTTATATGAGCTAATGGAGATGATGAAAATGACTATGATTCTCATACAGAATTTAGTTTAAAATATATCTGCAAATCAGACTGTACTAGCATCGGCTGATTTATCATATTCCAGTGCAGGTTGGCGCGACAATTGTAATGTAAAACCAGGGCCGGATTCTACTACAAATATCGGAGCTTCTACTCCGGCCCTGTTACACGCTCCTACTAAGGTTTATTCCTCAAAAGACTCCTAACACAGCTCTTAAGTAAAAGTCTTAAGTATTAAAATGCCTCGATCCCCGAGACTTCGTATGGATCATACTATACAGACATGCACTCAAACTGTATTTTACGCAACACATACATTTCAATTGCATTTAGGAATTCCCAAACTTGACGGATCCGGTGTGGCATGTGGAGAATTAACGAAGATGCTGCTTTAGATTTTTGTGAAGTCGCGGGATTATTGTTAAAGCTGTAAAATTATAATCTTCATAGGAACAATACAATCGTCCAAAATTATTATTTACTTTATTTATAATCGTCCAAATTATTGTCCATCGACTCCAGTTATTACAGTATTGCAGACTAGATTAAGTAAGTTATAGCCTGTGTAGAATCCCACTGCAGGGCAAAGGCCTCCTCTCACGAACAATGGTTAAGAGGGAGTGGGTCATACTCCACCACGCGGGCCCAGTGCGTATTGGTTGAGGCAAGATAGTGGTCAACTTGCTTTCAGATAATTTTCAAGCCGCCTTAATAGGTCTCTGACCTGGCTCAACGAATAGTTACAACGCCATCTGACCACGACCACGATCCACGACCAACTGCTTAACGTGCCTTCCGATGCACGGAAACGCTCGAGATGAGATATCATTAAACGGTCACCCATCCAAAGACTGACCCGGAACTGGCGTTGCTTAACTTTGGTGATCGTTTCTAATACCGAAGCTCCACTACGCCAACGAGCTCTTCCTACTACAGACTAGGTTGAGTAATATTATAACTTTACTAGTCACAATCAGTAAAATAATAATAATCCTCGTAAGACGAGGGTGTTGAGGGGGGTCGGCGAGCGCCTTCTCTTATGGAAACCTGAAACGGAATGTTTCAGAAGAATCTCTGATGGTTATATAACAAAATGTTGTGACGAGTAAAACGCTGTCAAGCCATGGAGTCGTTAAATTGATGTCCAGTAAAAGCCAATTTGTCATCAAAGATTTATGGCTGAGATGTAAAAGGTGATGAATTAAACATCCATCCATCAATACCTCGACCATAACAGTTAAAACTATAAATTATATTTGGAATCCTTCCCGGACTACATACTTGGTACCAATCATAAATTACTAAAGCCCACAGAAAAACACACCATCGAATGATATTAATGATCAGCACTGACAGTTTTCTTCAGAAATTCATATTAACTTGTTTTAGGACAGTCAATGAAATTCTGATGAATTAAAGTTCTGATTTGTTTTCATTGACTCACAAGAGACCTTTTGGGATAGCCAGATGACCTCGATCATGCTACCTTGAAACCGCACCAGTCAGCATACTGGAGATTAATTCCTTCTTACTTCTAGTGATATAACCCATTTAGCCATTTGTGGAAGGTTACAGGTTCATAGAAACATCAAAGCTAGAAGTCATCTAATAACAAATGAAGAGTACACAAGAAAAACAAAATATGGCAACTGTAGATATAACTACAATGATATCCCTCTAAGGATATCCCGCCCGGCCAATTTAACCGCAACTGTCGCAATGCTTTGTTCTAGACATAGCAAAGTCAAAAGTAACCTACCAAATGAAACCTACACGGGAGAAATAAATGAAAAAGGTGTGTAGGTTTGCGGAGGCAGTAGCAGGTATCGGAAGCTACAATGATGTCTCGGCCAGTTCGATCGCGACTCTCGCGATGCTTTTTTCACGTCAACATCCTCAAATGCAGAGAGGGAAATGCTGTTGGATGCGGCAGTTCTGATGAGGAAAATATTATAAACAAAGCTTGTCGTTGAGAGTCTAAAAAGGTGGTTGATATTTTCAGAGTTTCTCACCATCCAAAAGAAGTTCGCGAGTTTATGTACCTATTCCTTATCTTAGGAGTTGGGATACATTTTACTTTAGGTACACTAATTCAAAGACAGCAAATACAAAATGCTATGAAATTGATAATGATGATAAGACATTTCAATGTTGAAACATTCCAAGACATCAAATGACATGACAACAAAATAACCACGTGAATATAGTCTTGCAACGTTTTTGGCGAGTACTAATTATCATGCAAAACCGATCGATGGCTGAACCTTGAGTGACCTTAAATAGACAGCAAAATATCACGGCTTGTATTTTAAAAAGATTATGCAAATATAGAATCTTTATCAATTCATAGCATCAGACAAGACTGCTGCTTCCATTAAATGTGATTTAAAATTACATCGGGTTACAAATGGTATTGAACTTTTCTGAAATTCGGTTCTTGAAATACAAATTTAATATTATTTCACTGTGACGATAGAATGGAATTTAGATTCGGTATTTCGAAGATGATTTATTGAAATCGTTTTTAGAAATCACTTTCTCTCTCTTTTCTTGACACTCCTCGGAGGAACTTGAAGCCAAAAAAGTTTCCTTTCTTTCTTTATCTTGGGCGATGGATTTGTTTCATGCCCCATCAAACTAGAATCTTTTCCAGGTCTTATGAACATTCTTCCAGGCCACCTGATCTTCATGAACATCCTTCGTGCGTACCATGTTTCTCAAAGTGTGTCTGATAGAAAGGAATTCTTTTCCGGGTGTTTTGTGGTCTTCCACAAACTACGGCCAGTATCGCTACATGATGGATTTTAGATAGTTATCGACAATAAAATTAATGCATCTGTTAAACTGCAGCTTTTGAAGGTGAAAAAGGAATAAACTGTCGCATCCAAAGCTTCCTACTGTACGGCAGTGGAAGACAATGAGCACAGCCCACACCGCGTCACTCCGTAAACCTTTTCGCCTTATTTCACTAGCCTTCCTTTTGTTTCGAGGGCATTTCTTTATTTTGTTGGTGGATCTTATTATTTCGCTACCGTTGGCCGAGTTGCATTCGCTTTGTTTTTGCTCGCATTGCCGGAGCCTGCGCGGGCGCGGCGTTCGGAATGAAGTAATACTGCCCAAGACTCTCCGGTATTGTGTATTTGCCAAGTTTTTTACTTTTTAATTCCACGTCAAGTTTTTACTGTGGACAGTTCTCTATGTGTATTATGTAATAATACACGATATGATATGTAATGTACTCGTGTGATATGATGGAGTATATGTAATTAACGTTCCAATTAAATGTGGAATGGTATGATTGAAACAGCGGATGCGAAGTATTAATTTGTCGTATTTGTATGTGAACTGTTTTTGTTGAGTTATTATTTATAGTATTCTGACCGATGTGTTTTACTGATAGTGTTTTGCTTATTGCACATACTTGTATTTCTTCATGTGTGGTTTTGTTAACAGCTATGTGGCTGCAAATATGTTTATCCTCTTTTCATTTGCTAATAACGGATAACATGTAGGGTCCTCTTAATATGCTGACACTTTTTTAAAGGGATGATCAGACCATCAAACTGAACAACTTTCTCTATGGCACCAGCATCGAATACGCAAAAAAAAATCAGCTGTTACATGTTTCGACGATGAAGAAAAACTCAGCACTTCGGTAAATCAATATAGATATATTTGAAGAACAATTTCGAAAATAATAACGGTTACAGAAAATAACTTTTAGAAATAAATCTTAGGTACGAAATTACTTCCACTAGGCTAGTCTGCACTGCTCAGCAGTCGGTATCGGAATGGCCGGCTCGCGACAAATCTATGGAATGATTTGCTCGTTTTCCACTTCCACTCCCACTGAATGAATGAATGAATGACTTCTCCGAATCGATTCAAAAGTAGGGGAATGGAGTGTTGCTAGCTATGAAAATAATCGATTACATTGGTAATCGATTATGTTCATCGATCGAATCGGATTATCGATATCAACATTTGTTACAACTCGGCCATCCCATTATAAACGAGTCCCTTCGTTACATTTAATTACATATTTATAAATTAAGTAATGCAATCTCTTTTAAACAATCCAAATTGTATAGCTATGACAACTTACAAAATTACTTCACAAATAAAATCAAATTAAAGATCGAATAATTAAGTCTAGGGTGGGACTTGAACCCCCAATCAGCACAACATGGCTGTATCATGTTCATAATAAATAATATCTGAAATATCTACTTCTTGGGTAAACTCAATTGTATACAATAGTATGTTTGATAAAAAAAAAATTAACATCACTCGTTTCAAAAAAAAATAGAGGCAGCGAAGTTCATATCGCCATAATGCCGCTTATTCACTATCAGAAAAAGAACTGTATACTGGTTCTCATTGGGCTCACTATCATGGAAATGTCATTGCCCACAATATACAGCCTAAATGAATTAACAAGTCACTAAGTACAAACTATATGCGCAAATCTTCAGCACATAAAGTATCACTATCAATCTTTGTTTAATATCGATCAATCGTTCAATCATACAATAATTATTTTATTCACAATATGCAAAAATCTTTACTAATGGACACATGAGAAGCTTTCTAATCTTGACTGGCATTGTTTTTTTCCGTATCAGAATCATTATCTTCGGAACTAACAGACTCTCTCCTAAAGCTAAGCCATGGGTGCATTTTATCCACAGCTACTATAGCTTCATATCGTCTGCCTTTCCTAGATAACGGGGTATCTTCTATGACGTACCTATCGTTCGGTAATACTTTGATTACTCTATACGGCCCCTGTAATTTAGGCTCTAGCTTTTTAGATTGCCCGCTCCCTGATGCAATAGCTCTAATGATTCTCACTAAATCGCCAACTTCGTATTGTTTGGGTAACCTTCGTCGTTTGTCAAAATTCTTTTTACTTATATCACTTTGCTTTTGCATCCGGTTGCTGGCATCTGCCCTAGCATCGTCAATGGTACCCGAAATTAATCCATTGCCCGACTCTGATATGACGTCATTTAGTATACCCTGCGAAGGGTTTACAACCCTGCGACCGAACAACAGCTCCGTGGGAGTCATTTTGGTAGTATCATGCACAGTAGTGTTAATACCTAACTGCACGTCGGGAAGATACTGATCCCATGACCTTGGGTCCTTGTCATGAGTCATTGCACCTAATGATGCAAGAATGGTTCTGTTATACCTCTCTACCTGACCGTTAGCACGGGGGGTAGAGACGGCATTCAAAATATGTTTGATTCCTGAGGACTGAATAAAGTGTTTAAATTTGTTACTGGTAAAACAACTACCCCTATCTGAAATGAGACGCGTTGGAGTTCCGAAATAACCAATGTGATTCTTAAATACTTTTATGTTTTCAGATGTTTTAGTACTTTTGACTGCGGTTAAGGTGATATACTTGGTGAAGGCATCTATTAGAACTAGTATATACGAATTTCTCTTTTTGCTTTTATTGAATGGGCCTAAATGATCCGCATGTAAGGTGTGGAACGGAATTTCTGTCTTTTCTATTGGATGTAAGAGACCCTGTTTAGCGCCCCCTGGCATTTTGTGGTGTGCACATTCTAGGCAAGAAGTGACATATTTTTTTACGAAAGTTCTCATCTTGGGAAACCAGTACAAGGCTCGTATGCGATCAAGAGTTTTTTTTCCACACCGAAGTGTCCAATATCGTCGTGGTTAGCTTTGGTGACTTGCCAACGAGAACCTCTTGGTACCACCCATCTAAGGGAATCATTGTCAACCACGCGAAAAACTCTACCGTTTTTTAGCTTGAAATTTGTATATACGTCAACTTTGTTACCTAACTCAGGGTCAAAAAGTATTTCTTTCATTCTGCAGATCTCTTCATCTGTGGACTGGACAGTGGCAATCCAATCCTCAGACGATACCAAAAGTATGTCCAAAACGTGCAGCTTCTCCGATTGTGTCTCTACTGGACCTCGACTCAGAGCATCAACATGTGACATCCTCTGTCCTGGCCTAAACTCAAATTCGCAATCGAATTCTTGTAATTGTATCCACCATCTGGCGATGCGTGGAACAAGATCCTTTTTGGTCAGTGTAGTTCGTAAGGAATGGCAATCGGTTATGATCTTAAAACTGAGGCCCAAAAGGTACACTCTAAACCGGTTCAGAGAAGCTATTACGGCCAAAGTTTCCAGTTCAAACGAATGATACTTTTGTTCGTCTGCTGTAGTCTGCCGGCTGTAATATGCAACAGGTCTCCAGAGATCATCGTTTCTTTGTAAAAGAATGCCAGCTATGCCTACCTTAGATGCATCGGTATGGAGTTGAGTGTCTAAATTTCTATCATATAGGGCAAGGACTGGTCTGCTAACTAGTCTACTTTTGATCTCTGAGAATGCTGTGTTTTCGTCTTTACCCCATTTCCAAGTGGAATCCTTCCTTAACAGACTCGTGAGCGGTCTCGCCAATGAAGCGAAGCCCCTCACGAATCTCCTAAAGAAACTGGCTAAACCTAGAAAGCGCCTTACTTCATGCTGATTAGATGGTGCGGGGAACTTGGAAACAGCGTCAGTTTTAAGGGACCCGGGCCTAACTCCTTCACCGCTAATTTCAAAGCCCAGGAAATCTATTTTATGAAACATGAATTTACATTTCTTTAGTTTTAAAGTCAATCCTGCCTCCCTCAAAATTGATAAAACTTCCTCAAGCCTTGTCATTGCCTCCTCAAAACTTCGCGCCGGGATCAGGACGTCGTCCATGTAAACTATGACATAACTTAATTTAGCTTTATTCAAAATTTTATGCATTGCTCTTTGAAAAACTGAAGGTGCATTTGCCAGGCCGAACGGCATTCTGGTATATTCATACTGCCCGTCCGGTGTGACAAATGCAGTCTTTTCTTGACACTGTTCTCTAATGGGGATTTGATAATATCCCGACGCGAGGTCCAGGGATACAAACATATTATGGCCAGAAAGTTCATCAAGGAGATCCTCCACTCTAGGAAGTGGATAGTGGTCGCGTTTCGTTCTATTATTTAAGGCCCTATAATCAACGCAGAGGCGCTTTTCACCACTTTTCTTCTTAACAATTACGATAGGACTGGCGTAGGGAGATGAAGACTCTTTAACTATGCCACAATCTAACATTTCTCCTACCATTCGCCGCACATCTTCTCTTTCCGAGTATGCCATCCTATAGGGCCTATAGACTACGGGTGTATCATCTTTTAAATCAATGACCATCTCTGTAACGTTAGTGAAGCCTAGGTCTTTAAGACTTGAAGAGAAACAATTCTTGTATTTAAGCAATAACTTTAAGAGTTGGTCTTTCTGAGAAAGCGCAATATTTTCGCCGACCTCAGGTTCAAAATTATCATCATCCTGCATACTAACGCTGCATACAAACTTGTTGTTGCTGTAGATTTTGCCACGGCTTAATAATTGACCACTTTCTATAACTAGAATCTGATCGCTCATATTATGCAAGAGTAACCTGCCCCCACTATTAATGATATTATACTCCCCAGAGAATAAAAAGTATTCTGAACCAACATGGCCCCTTATAGATCCATTTA
Organism: Agonopterix alstromeriana; assembly: GCA_963924505.1. Lineage (NCBI taxonomy): Eukaryota > Metazoa > Arthropoda > Insecta > Lepidoptera > Depressariidae > Agonopterix > Agonopterix alstromeriana. The sequence goes on from OZ004664.1 coordinate 19,371,281, forward strand.
CATAAATATTACCTGTGAATGAATCTAGAGTCTTTACTGGTACTGCTTTTGTTTCTCCAGGTTCAAGAAAAGTCTTTTCGTGGCACAATAAATGCATTTTATTATCAACTACTCTAGATAACTGTAAATATTCCGGGGTCTTAGTAATCTTTATGCCCGGTCTTTCAGTGAAACTATGTCCAAGTAATACGGCAAAATTTATTAAGGTATCGTCAACTACTAATACTTCAACGTTTTCTTCTAATAGCCCTTGCACAATAATATCGACGTACGTACTACCTATAGGGCGATATGGAACATTTCCTAAACCTTTTAATAAGGGAAGGTGATCAGTTTTCCAGCAAAGTCCTAACTTTAAAGCATCTGTTAATCGTATTAAAGTGCATTCACTCCCCAAGTCAAGATGACACAAAATCTTGCTGTTATTCATAGTAATTGGAAAAGTAAATAAGTTTGAATCTTTCTCAGAACTGACTTTAAGAATCTTTTTCACATCCTCGTTTTTTGGATCTGATTTGGGGCATGCATTTGTAAGATGTCCTAGGAGATTACAACGGCCGCATTTAAGTAGCGGTTTACTACATCTAAAACTTGGATGTCCTGGTTCATTGCAATTAAAACATACTATTTTGTTCGGATCAGTTTTAAAAAATTTATTTAAACCTTTAGGTTGTTGCGTACTATTACGAGTTGTACTTGGTGCATTTTTATTTTTTTCTTTGTTTAACAATGCATTATCAATATCCTTCGAACTATGTTTAACAGTCTTAAAAAACTTAAGGAGATGCTCGGGCTCTAAAAACTGTCCAGCTTGCGCTCCTAGACGCATACCTCTATCCTCTATCCCATAGATTAAACAGTCTACTGCTTCTTTGCCACGAATCTTACAACGATAAAGCAAGTTTATCTTAGAGTAGAAATAAAGCTCAGGGGACTCGCCAAAACGAAGCTTTTTCCCAAGCATTTCTGTTAAAAGTTCGCCGTAATTCTGACTAGTTGGAAACGATTCCATCAATTTAGATTTCCACTGATCCCATGTAAATAAGACAGAGGGTAAACCTTGGTACCATGTTTTGGCGATACCCGAGAGTTTAGGCAGAGCATAATGGATAACTTGTTTTTCATTCCAACCGTATATTTGCCTACATTCCTCAACTTTAGAAAGCCAAACGTCAATTGATTGTTCCTTAACCATTGGGTCAAATTCAGGAATAACGTTATGTACATTAGAAAGTTTCTCATGGGAGCCAGAATTAATAGTCTTAAATGCGTTTAAGAATGACTGAAACAGAGACTTATCACTATCAGAATCACTAGGTTTCTTTCGTTTGGGTTCAGAGTGTCTAACATTGCGTCGATCTTGTGAATCGTCTTCCCAACGTCGCCTGCGATGGCTGCTGTAGGGGTCGCTTTCATACCTGCTATCACGAAGAGTGCGTTCGGGGCTACGACGCTCGCTGCGGCGTTCGCTTAGTCGTTCAGTATGGCGCTCAATACTACGCCGACTCCGGCGTTCTTCAGGACTTGGGCTGCGGTCACAAGATCGCTCATAGCGTTCGCTAGCAGCAACACTTGGCTGTCTAAAGCGCGGCTCAAACTCTCTTTCGCGGCTGCGCCGACGTTTGCGAATCCGCATACTAATTCTTTGATCAACTCCATCATTTTCCTCGACAGAGTCACGACGGGACTTTGGAGGGGTCTCGAGCCGTCGCGGAGTTTGCAAAATCAACGATGGGCTGCGATCTCTTTCCATTGTGGTTTCCCTGAAATTTTAACGGACATCACTACTCTTTCTAGAACAAATTCACTGCACCAGACGAGTGAATCTATACATAACATTACACTGTATATAAGGCGTGTGCCCCTATCAAATACCAACACATTTTGCAAGTGTACACAATATCATTCAAATAATTATTATAAAATAGGAAAGTACCTACTCTTTAAACCATCGAAACGATATCCAAATCTACAAACACGTGGTGTCGATAGATCTAGTTAACGTCTCGTCACACATCAGTGCTGCGGGGAGTGCCCCAGCCAAGCACTGGTATGATTATAGGCTCACCCTATTATGTAGGTATGATCAAAAATTATGTTGGATCTATTCACTAAAGGCAGACCAATGAAACGGCATCCAAATCCACAACAACGTGGTGTCGATAGATTTAAATAACGTCTCGTCACATATCAGTGCTGCGGGGAGTGCCCCAGCCAAGCACTGGTATGATTATAGCTTCACCCTATTATGTAGGTATGATCAAAAATTGTGTTAATCTATTCACTAACTGCGGACCTATGAAACAGCATCCAAATCTACAACAACGTGGTGTCGATAGATTTAAATAACGTTTCGTCACATATCAGTGCTGCAGGGAGTGCCCCAGCCAAGCACTGATATGATTATAGGTTCACCCTATTATGTAGGTATGATCAAGAATTGTGTTAGATCTATTCACTAAATGCGGACCTATGAAACAGCATCCAAATCTACAACAACGTGGTGTCGATAGATTTAAATAATGTCTCGTCACATATCAGTGCTGCGGGGAGTGCCCCAGCCAAGCACTGGTATGATTATAGGTTCACCCTATTATGTAGGTATGATCAAGAATTGTGTTAGATCTATTCACTAAATGCGGACCTATGAAACAGCATCCAAATCCACAACAACGTGGTGTCGATAGATTTAAATAACGTCTCATCACATATCAGTGCTGCGGGGTGTGCCCCAGCCAAGCACTGGTATGATGATAGGTTCTTCCTACTACTATCATCGATTTATCAAACTTAGACCACTAAAACGGTATCCTAATCCATAGACGGCATGTCCGTGGGTAAAGATATCGCCTCGCTATATATCAGTGCTACGGGGAGTGCCCCAGCCAAACACAGGTATATTTGCGGGTTTGGTTTAATTAAATCTGTAATTATCTATTCTTTTTGTGAGCGTTAGAAAAGGCAAAGAGAGAAAAAAAAAATGTACTTTACCTTAATTATCCCACTTCTGAAGTTGTTTCGACGATGAAGAAAAACTCAGCACTTCGGTAAATCAATATAGATATATTTGAAGAACAATTTCGAAAATAATAACGGTTACAGAAAATAACTTTTAGAAATAAATCTTAGGTACGAAATTACTTCCACTAGGCTAGTCTGCACTGCTCAGCAGTCGGTATCGGAATGGCCGGCTCGCGACAAATCTATGGAATGATTTGCTCGTTTTCCACTTCCACTCCCACTGAATGAATGAATGAATGACTTCTCCGAATCGATTCAAAAGTAGGGGAATGGAGTGTTGCTAGCTATGAAAATAATCGATTACATTGGTAATCGATTATGTTCATCGATCGAATCGGATTATCGATATCAACATTTGTTACATACATACAAAACTGCAAACATACTCCACCCAAATGTATGGGACAGCAGATTTTCTTTTTTCGCGATTTCGATGTTGGTCCCATAGAGAAAGTTGTTCAGTTTGATAGTCTGATCATCCCCTTAAAAAGTGTCAGCATATTAAGAACGACCCTGTATTAGATACAATGTACAACTGAATAAAACGGATATTTGAACTATAACAACATTCCCTTTAAGTTCACTCTCACAACAATAGTTAACAGAATCACAGTGACATAATCGTAAAGCTAAAACGGTAAGAACCCACCCAAGTGGATAAAAGACTCGCAAATTCTCCGCAAACAAACTAAAGTCCATTGGAAGTCTTAATTTTTATCGTCCCAAAGGAATGTTTTAACACCTAAATAACTTAGATACAGTAACAGAACGAGCTGACTAACACGGCTACTTTACTTCGCTAACTGAGATCTCCTTTTAGGGAGGGGGGTGTGAACGCCGCGTGTCCGAGCGCTAATTAACTGAAACATGCGCAAGCGCAGTGCTAAAGGTTCTACACACGATCTTGCCGGGGGAAATAAATTTGTAGTATAGGTAATGTATATGAATAACGAAAACAAATTGATTGTGATAGAAGGAAAGGAACTTCGAATGGAGGGAAGACACTGGGAGCCAAAAGGATGGTAGGATGATGGTGACGTAGGTGTTAAAGGTGGTAGGTAAGTGATGAACTTGTAATGGATAACAATTATAAGTAGGTAAGTAATCTTTTTGATTATATTGATGAAGTAGCAGGCTCTGTCTGATATTTTGGCTTGAATATCATGTTTTAGCTATTGCTGTTCCCATAATATTCATATGGCTTCGTACATCATTATATCAACGGGCTAGCTCGGTCGCAACGTGTACTACCATGTGCTACGTCACTCGCGTTTGACTGCTGAAATAAGTACCCACGACGACGCGTATCGCACGCGATACAGGCTGTCGTTTATCGACATAAAGTGCATTTTAGTTCGTCGTTCGACGCAGTCGAGTGTCAAAGCGCGTAAAATCGGGAGAGTGTAGTATTTGTTACTTTATTAACTATTAAATAATCGGTGGCACTACGGCATAGTTATGTTGTGACGTGTACTGATCTATAACTATAGGATAATAAAGTTATCTTAACTATTGTAAAACTGTAACAGAAGTGTGTCTGTACAGTGAAGATATTTACAAAAAAAGATCACGATATGGTTTTTAGTTGTCCCTGACTCCAAATCAACTTTTTTAGAATTTTTGTCACTCTGTTTGTGAGTTTGTTTGTGCAAGCCTCACGCAAAAACTACTGAACCGATTTTGATGAAACTTTTTTTTTGATAGCTTTTTAGCTTTTATGATCTGACTTAAAATCTGGTATATAATTTATGCGGACGAAGTCGCGGGATAACTCTAGTATGATCTAAAGATAATAGAATCTAATAAAGTAAAGCGGGACAGTGTGTACATGCCGTTAGGAGTCCGCAGCACAGAGGCGCCCCCCGCTATCGCCTCGCCTGAACACAGAGTTGCTTTTAGCCGACATGTTGCCGTAATCTAAGGAATTTCAATTATATTTTGTTAATGAGACCGTTTTCTAAGTGATATACGGTTTATTTGTGATACGTACGGTACTAATTAAAGTTTTTATTTAGTTTTCGGATATCAAGTTTTATTTTGGAATTTGACAAATATTCAAACTCTAAATAAAAGCATTGATTGACAAAAATGGTTATCGTGAAAATCACCTTAGCATTTGAACTATTTAACAATGTTGTCGTATAGGGAAATGTTTTGCTTTAGGTAGCTCTAAAAGGCGGGAGAGGCACTCCCTCTCCCATACTCCAATTCAGTCCATCGGTGGAGTTACTCTGTTTAGACTGATAGGTGCTATTTGGAGAACAATAGCATGACATGTATTTCCATGACCTAAAACTCATATAACAGTTATCCCAACAAAGTACGCTACCGACCATCGAAGTTCAGTTACATCTTTGCTGACTAAACTTCAATGATCGTCCCGATTACCACACAACATCACGGGTTTACGGTCCCTAAGCCTACCAATGTAGTACCACAAACAAAATTCAAAACTTTTTCCTCGTTCCTCTCATTTGGTGCAACAATAACTCCGCAAACAAAAAGACCTACAGTCGAGCAGAAGACAATGTCTCCAGGTTTTTTCAATGCGCCCTACAGACGTTGTAGTCGCTGCCGAGTTAGGAATTTATTGAGTCGTACACAAATAAAAGCGCATTCGTCGTGGAGCTGGGTCTAGATTGTGTTACGGGAGCTAGCTTGTTGGAGGTTCACAGTTTACTGTTCTGCATGTCTTTGTTGGAATACATCTTGAACTGATGGCTGTCGAGTATTAGACAATTCCTTTCTAAAGTGTCAAATAATGTTTACATAGGATAGAAGAACAGACACGGACAGGATAGGTCGGGACGGGGGGGGGGGGGATGGATAGGTTACAAGTCGTCCGCAAATGCTTATGCTATGGAGGATAGAAGAAAAGCAAGATCTTAGTAATAGTATAAACGATAAAGTTCACCAGTTTCTTCTTTCAGTTTCACTACTTCATTTATTATACTTACGTAGGATACAAATTACATCGTCTACACGAGTGAAGACGGGAGCTTAAACCAATTTCAACTACACAAGTCAAGAGAATGAGCACATTCTCAGCTAAAACCTATTCTTAGAGAAAGAAACAAAAAAGTTAAGAGAAGAGAAATTTCCTAGCTATTTTTAACTGTAAAAATAAAGAGATGAAACTTTATGGATTGTGTAAAAGAAGCAAAAAATGCAGAAAATATATGAAAAAATAAATGACAGATGTGCTGATAGAGAGCAATGGAAGATCATGTCGACCCCGAAAGGATGATTAATGTTTGACAAATCGTTTACTGTTACAAAATCTTTACTTTCAAAATGCCAATACTTCAAATAAGTTGGCTCCTCCATATCTTTCGTCCATGTTATCGTGGTATATGTAGGAGCGAGCACGAACCCGTCTCTCAGTCGACGGTAGCAGGATTGATCTTAGACATCAGCTGTCTGTCTGTACGTCTCGCTGACTTCACAGGCTGCTCTCTGAACCTTATTTACTGTCTTTATATTATGCGAAAGAAACTTTATTTAACATATCTAAAAACACTCACGATAGTATTCTTTTACGGAGTGGTTTAGCACCTTGCTACAATCAGATACCCTTTAAAGGTGAGCGATACAGAAAGGTATTTTAAGATGATTTTGCTCATATGGAAAGAATGGATGAGAGCAGATTGACGAATGCAATCTATAAGACAAGCTTAAGTGGAAATGTTGGAAGCGGAAGGCCAAGACGTACATATGTGGACGTAGTTGGTGTCATGCTTAAAAGGGCCAGGTCAGATCTACCCGAAACCGACGAGCATGCATGAAAGGACTAATGAATGTGGAGGAAGCTAAAGAGGTTTGTTAGGATCGTAGCAGGTGACGTTCCGTTGTTTCTGTCTACCCCAATGGGAGACCGGCGTGAGACTATTTGCCTAAAACTCTTTCCCCCTATCAATCATTAACCAATAAACCATCAAATCTGACATCATACTATACATAAGTGTGAAAGCATGCGATCCAGCTTAATGGCAGCCAGCTAGTATAACTAACACATCCTGTAGATCAGACGCGGGACAACGCGGGACATGCGGGACACGGGACTTGTCTCCGCGAGTAGCGGGACAACGCTCGTTAATGTCTCCCGGTATGTGAGACTTTGACATTGGAGTGCAGTTTTTGGACTGTTTAGAGTTTTATTTGGGATATAAAGCAAATTGAATATTCGGAAGAGTTCAAGTTCGTAAAAGTAAAGATTAAAGGGTTGTAAGATTATTTTAGTCATATGGGGCCCATTTAATATGCTGACGGTTTTTTAAGGATTATCAGACCACCAAGCCAAACTACTTTCTATAAGGGTCCAAAATCGACATCGCGAATAAATTTCAGCTGTTCCATATAAAACTTCGAACCCACTAGAATGGGACAGCAACAATTTTTTTTTGCGATTTCGATATCTGTCCCATAGAGAAAGTAGTTCAGTTTGATGGTTTGATCATTCATATGCTCACGACTATTCCCCGAGGGGGAAGATAGTCAGAGATATTCTGAGACCTCAGAACATCGACATTTTACCAGTAGTACCGAAACTCTGTCCAGTGTGACGGGGGGTGCGCCCGTCGCCACATAAATGAACAGTGGGTACAATACATGCCTCGAAATTGAAGCATGCAGGTTTCCTCACGATGTTTTCCTTCACCAAAAAGCCAGCGGTGTTACAAATCGTACATAAATTCCAAAAACTCATTGGTACTAGTCGGCCTGGACGGAGATCAAACAATCGCCTCCTGCACAGCTGGCAAGGTTACTCGCCACTGGACCACCACGGCTTTTTATCATCATTGTGATTTTTAATTATTAATTTAATACCTTCATTATCATAGAAGTAGAAGAACCGAAGAATAAGAGATGAGACTAAAGAAGATTGACGGAGAAGTAGCGTGTAGCAGCTCGTAGTCTCTGCCTATCCCCGTGGTACAATAGCACGAACATGTGGGTATCAATAAGCCAAAAGAGGACGTCTCTTGACGAATCTGGCTTTGGCCGATAGATAAGAGGTTTTCCCTCAATAATCTTCGCAAAGATCGATCTCGCAATTGATTACTTCCATTAGTTCTTATGACATTTTTCTTTGTAGCCAATATCAGCCACGGTCTACCGACTGTTTGCCTTATAAACACCCACATAAGTTCACGCATGCTTCCCTAAGGGGTAGCCATGTAAGGACATACAGCTGCCGCAGTCTTTACATACCATTCTCGCTTCATGCAACTTCATAAATTGTCTTGCATAAATTATAAGAACAAAAAAAACAGTTGTAGAAAATGAACGGACATTCTATTTGTAGAATTGTGAATGTGGGAAAGACAAATTGCTTTTCAATGTAAAATATGTTTCAGAAAAATATTGTTTTTACGTAGAAAGTGCTTGTCATGTTTGCAAGGGGAGCGTGTAATTTCTCTATATGTGTTTGCTCCTGATATTATGTCATTCCAATATTTTATCTCTTGCATGAGAAATCCCTAAATATTATAAAAAACTAACTTCCTGAAAATAGTCACAAGTTGGTCATCATCATCATCAAGAAGAGAATCGTAGACTATACTTATAATACGTCCCCTTAGTACGCAATAGATTGAAACTTTCGTTCTCTGGCTAGTGGACTCGGTAGCGAAATTGGATAACGCACTTCCCCGGTTTGGAAGAGTGCGGGTCCAAGTCCTGCCCGAGACAAATTTTTCAATCTTCAATTTGATTCTTATAATACTCGTTGAAAGAAGAAAAAGTTGCTTTCACATTTCAATCAAACTGTCAGTTGGAGTCATTTTACGCGGTCACTATTAAATCTTAAGGGGCCATAGGTTCAGGCGAATATTTTCTATGAGAAACGCGATTGCCCAGCCCTCCGAAAAGTGCGTGCGTGCGCTGTATTTTCGTTTAAACATAATTAATAAAAGTACTTTTATATATTTTTTGTATGATCTCACTAGATAAACTAATGTTGAATATGTGAGTAAAATTCTAGTAAAAATAACGTTTGCAAGTTATTCTAGTTTGTGAAAGTAATGTTAAAAATGAGTTATTTTCTTTACTTTTCGAAAATAAATTCTATCCTGTGAAGTAATTTCAATCGTGTATTCAATTAATGATTTCACTAGATATTCTATCCAAGAATACTGTGTATCGTTTTCGTTTCGGTAACTTGTATAAATGTTGTACAAAAAACGAAAAATAAGAGACCCCTACCCAGGTAATTCCGGGACGTATGGCCCCTTAAGAAACCTTACTTTTTATTTAAAAAAAAACTTCTTGCCACGTTTACGTCATAACATAACCATGTCGCTGAAATATCATCGCAGTACGAAACTACAAACCCAGAAAAAATCGTTCACTTCAGTTTAATTTGGTCATTTAAAACAGCCTTAATTTGCAATTCCTTTCGTAACTGCTCACCTAATTAAAGCCGGTAAGATTCTAAAGGTTCCGTGCATACAAGGGTCAACGCAATCAGAGGAGGTGCCAAGTCCCAGGTCCCAGGGCAATCAGACGGAGGCGTGTGATTGGAAGGAATTTATCTAATGACCACTTGGCCCCGATCTGAGAGGTGCAGGGAAATATCGGGAAGGTGAAAATACTTTAGAAGCTATTAACTATGTTGCTGTAGGAATTGTATGAGCTTGCTATCGTACTAATTTTGTGAAGAATTTATGTAAAAAATGTGAATATAGATTAGATGGTAGAACGAAGGTTGAGTAGTAGATATTAACTAACTTTTGAAAACAATTTAAACAATTGACTTTGTTGAGTTTGTTCAGTAGCAGGGTTCATTTTTAGCTATTTTAAGGTTTCAGAATGGGCAATGGGTAATAGTAAAGACACCTTGTAGCTTTCACCTCACACTGTTCATACGGATGACAGTGAAATCGTAACAATTTCTGGTGCAAGCCACCCTAAGTATTTTACTTTAAAAAAATTCATAAAAGAATTTTGATTCCAAATTGACAATGTCAAATACATCTAAAAATATCACCAGAAACATGAAAAATTGTAGATTCTGTGCATTTGCAACTTTTTGACCCGATTCCGAGAGTGATAAGGTCTATCATTGAGCACAGGATTCATCTTTAGGCCTAAAAAAATTGGACCAAACATTGAAAGAAAAGTTGCATTATCCTTTGTGTAGGAATCATGAAAACAATGACGATACTCTAGAAAACATGTACTTGAAGTAATGATTGGTTATCACCGAAGGGTTCCCTTTTCAAGATATAACCGCACAGCTCAACCCAAAGTCTATTTCTACGGACCCGAACAAATTGGCACTCAGTGAAGTGTTAAGGACCAGGCACGCCTTTCCAGAGCAAAGGTCACCAAGTAATTAACAGTCCCTCAAGCAATCAAACTGTAGCGGCCTGTGATTGGTTGCAATTCCACTGGCAAAGATCAAAGAGATGGTCCGAAAGGCGGGTGTCACTTGTCAAATGGAATATTTTAGGGACGACCGTTTGAAGTCGGCGTTATGTTTTCGTATAGGTTTTAGTGAGGATTTGTAATGTTTATGTATTTGATTTGCTGGGTGTTTTTTATTATTTGTGAGGAATATGTGGCTTAATTAAGGGCCGTATAAATAAATACAGAAAAAGAAAAGCTCCTCCGCATAGTGAGAAGCGAGAAGTAATCTTCGATCATAATACAGGTGCATAAACCTGGTAGAACAAATTATTACTGGCTTTGAGAAAATGTAAGAAATATTCGATGAGAATATCACCTTCATCTTCAGAGCTGGAATGTCCAGGAGTCTGAATTACTCTCGTAAATGCAATCCTCTAGTAGGAGAAAGTAAATTAAGACAATCCACAAGAAAAATGCAATGCTTCTCAGAAAACAAATGAGTGGACACGCAAAAGTGTATTGATATAGAATTGAAAAAAAAGAGGAAAAGAGGTGGTGTACGTTTGCAAAATAAGGAGTCGGAAACATCTCTTATAAAAGAAACCTTTCCTCAGAAGAATTGTTAATAATTTAGACTATGACCTGGAAAAGAGAGAAACCAGATTCACTCAAATCCGTCTTTAAGTCTGTCTCACTACCCCTGCTTTCTGAATAGCCAACCAGTTCTGGTTCAAACCAGAAAAATCTAACGTTCACACACAAGCAGCCCGCAGGGACACAGGGATTACATAAAGTTACGCACACACTCGAGCGGGAGTGATCGTCGGATAGCGATGGATAAGTAAATGAGGGACGCTCCTCCGGGACCCGGCTGATACTACCGGGATGACAGCAGGAGGTGTGGAGTCGTTCGCCGGGCTATTTGGGGGAAATTTTTAGGTTTTATAAAGCTAAATATAGGGTCCTTCTTAATATGCTGACACTTTTTTAAGGAGATGATCATACCATCAAACTGAATACTATGGACTTTCTCTATGGAACCAAAGACGAAATCGCGAAAAAAAAGCTGCAGTTCCATACTAAACTGAAATTTTACTCGACCCAATTGTATGGGACAGCAGATTTTTTTTCGCAATTTCGACATTGGCCCCATAGAGAAAGTTGTTCAGTTTGATGGTCTGATCATCCTTTAAAAAACTGTCAGCATATTAAGTTGGACCCTGTATATAGTGGTGACAACCCTCCGCAGACTGAAACGGTGAACTCAGACCAACAAACTGAACAACTTTCACTATGAAGGAAAAGCGAAAAAAAAATCCGCTGTTTCATACAAAACTGCTGTACCTACCTACCCGATTCAAATGTATGGGACAGCCGATTTTTTTCGCGTTTCCTGAGGTAGGCTCCATAGTGATAGTTGTTCAGTTTGATGGTCTGAGTTTACCGTTTCAGTCTGCGGAGGGCTGTCCCTTCCACTCTATATGTATTCCTCATGACATCCACATTGTATAGCTCATGCATATAAACACACTTATGAACTTATTGTATTTCAGGGTGGTCAGAAACTTTGTTACAACTAACCATTTTATAAGGTTATAATTTAATTAACTTTTAACGTATTTATGTTTCAGGACAATAGCGACGTGTTATATAGGTCTCTCACACACAAAAACCACTGGACGAAATGGGGTGGTGGCTTTATTGGTGTCCAGCGAAGTTGGTACCGATTAATACTGACAGATAAAAGTAAGGCAGCAAGGTAAGGCTGCATGAATAATGAACAATATGAATAATGAATAAAGAACACTGGGATGAACTAAATCAGTGTGTTGGATTTAATACTGTCCTCTCCTCCTCATCCCCTTTAGTGCAAGAAAATTTGCAATGCTACCATGTCGGCCATACACTCGTAGGTACTACATGTAACGTCTATATTATTATAAAAATTGTATATCGGAAGTTCTGTACATGATGTTTACCCTGACTCCAAATAATCGTTTTTTTTCTCTGTAAGTTTGTTTGTTTGAGTATCACACAAAAAACTACGGGACCTATTTTGATTAATCTTTTTGTGTCTAGACTTAAAAACTGATATTATCTTCTATGTGGTTTTTCTGTGGTTTCAGAATATCTCTGACTACCCCTTCGGGGAATATAGTCGTGAGCATATGCTATGCTATGCTATTATCTTCTATTTCACTACGATTGCGGAAGCCGTTGTGGATGAAATTAGGAAGCGACGCGACTCCATCGGTTTCAAAATCCCCAAAACAACATCAAAGCCTCGCTGGTAAATTAGACGTTTTGCAGATACTAAAAGATATTTAGCTACGGGTGGTCCCCCCCACTTTCTTACCACCCCCACGACCCTGCCGCACGGTGACAACACACTATTTTAAAGGGTTGTTTACACCCGAGACGTTCAACCCAATAAAGTTCGGGTACTTTTATATCGGTAAATATTTTAACGTCTTTCGAAAGTAAACAACGTGGCTGGTGAAAGATAAAACACTATATTTGTCAATTCTTTTTCGATGCGTAAAGAGAATAGTCTATTTATTCGATTTTATGTAAACTTATTGATTGAAAACAACTAACAAGCCCAAGTTTTACAACTGCAATCTTTTAAGGCGTTATTATCAATTTCAAAGAGGTTAGAAGCTTTTCTACAACTGCTACCTTTTAAGGCGTTGTTAGAGTCGCGTTGTTAGTCAGTTAAAGGATGGTCGCGTGTAGGTTACCTGCTCCCCGGCATACAACGAAGCTCCAATTGCATGGTAACTCAAGAGTATGTTTTTTTTTAAACAATCCTTGAAGAATATTTATTACCGTAGAACGTCAAGGCCTCTTGCTTTTTAAACTAGGCATTGGAAAAATCATCAACACTAAGATGGAGCCACAATTTTAAGATTAAAATAGAATGAGTTATTAGGTACCTTTACCAAAAGTCTGAATGAATATTTAAAACGGAATTGTGACTATTTTCTTTTCGTTCATCATTAGCCTCTATCATATTGGCTGCATACACTGGCTGGATACTTTATACAAACGGACTCACAGTGACAAGAAGAGGTGTCATACTGAGTAAGTGGGAATGAGACAGAACTATACCACTGCTTTCAGTTGACTACTTCCCGGACCACCGAGAGGGAGTGAGGTCGAATCTGGTGGGAGGCAGAGAGTGTCCGTACGGTGTGTAATAAATATTCATTCTTATTCCGTGAATGGGGCATAGATAGGTTTACATGGTGAGGTTTATTGGTGGACTTCATATACACTCAAAATTTCTACTTCAGCATATGCAGACTTCCTTACAATGTTCGCCATCAAAGTTTATACGTACCTTCATTTACATTCCTTTTTGCGAAAACAACCAGCTATTTGTAGCATCTTCCACAGCCTGAACTCACCCACTGCTGGGTATAGGCCTCTATGTGTTTACGCCACCCTGCTCTGTCCTGAGCATCTCGCATCCACGAAGCACCCGTGATATTTATCGTCAACCGGACGACCTACACTTCACTTCCCTTCCCTCGGCTATCACTCGGACAATGCAATGCTTTGCTCCATCTGGTGTCACCTCGCCTTGCCATATGTTCTGCCTATTTCCATTTCTGTAGGAACTTTCGGGTTCCGGTACTGATCCGGTGACTGTTTTTCAACTACAAAAGTTCTGCCAAATAAACCTTTTTTTCTATTTGTCTCATTTGACCCATAGTAACTGCCTCCGCGGTCTAATGGTTAAGAGCCTTGGGCTCTTGATACGGCGGTCGTGGATTCACCTATACACCTAATGATATGTCACTTTGTGCGTTTTTCTCCAGTTGGGTAAGACATTGCAGGCTGATTGTGTTACTGAGGCTGTTACATTAAACACCACGTCAGAGGCCGTAAGGCGGTCTGAAAAAACTCTGACACCAGGGCTTGCTGCCCACACCATAAGAAGAAGATTTGACCCACAAGAAAGAACTATGTGGTCTAATCTAAGCCGAAAATTTACTCCATAATAATTAACCACAAAATTATTAAGGCACTCAATTGTCATGGTATAAGATTACTCTCAACACAGCCTCAACAGAACCTCTTAAGGCTCCTCTGCGTGCAGTAAATCGAGTAATTAAGACCTCCCAGGAACATAATGTCGGTGTGTGAGCCGTGCGGGTACCAAGAGGGGTGTCAGCCACCAGTTAGCGGGTAATTCGGCATTGGACGCCGGTACAAGGGATGGGAGGCAGCGGTGACCGATATTTGAAAGTTGTGGTATCAAAAAATAATCCTTCCTACTAATATTATAAATGCGAAAGTTTGTATGGATAGATGTATGTTTGTTACTCTTTCACGCAAAAAACTACTGAACGGATTTTGATTAAACTTGACACACAGATAGAATATGATCTGGATTAACACATAGAATACTTTTTTACCGTCTACGCAGACGGAATTGCGGGCAACAGCTAGTGTTATTGTAAATTATTACACACCAAATAATTATTAGCATATACTCATAGCGATATTCACGTTTATCTAGTAGTACCGTCGATTAGTCCAGTGTGACTGATAGTAAACCCATCGCCAAATAGGTCGCCGTCGCAATACGTGTCTCGAAATTGAAGAATGCAGGTTTCTCCTTCACTGAAAAGCCTATGATCTTACAACTAACAAATCGAATATGAATTCCGAAAATCTCCATGGTGCAAGTCGTCCTGGACGGGTATCGAGCCATCGCTTTCTGCACTACCATTTCGGCTACTTGCCATTTATGGATTTGTGTGTGTCTGGAAAGCATTACCATTATTGTTAACGTTAAAAGAAAAAAGTACAACAAATCGCATCTACATAGGTACCAAAAGATCTGACCAACTAACCGAAACGCATGTAAGATAAAGTGAAATTGTCAACGTATCTAGGACTTGTCTACAAATATCTGTAGTTGTAGTTCCCCCGCTAACCGCTCCCGCCCAAAACTCATAGCTTGGACGGTGGGCATGATAGTGGTTCGTGGTTCCTCTGGGCTGATTCTTCGCAGACACACGCTCCGTAAATTTCAGCTTAATTGTTCCGAATAGACTGTTTAGTTCTTGGCAGTTTACTAATGTACAGTTGGAATTAATTGTTCAGTTTGTTACTATTTCGCTTACTTTTAAGAAAAAGAAGTTCAGAAAGAAATTAAATCCTTTATAAGAATGTCTCTATTATACAGGGTCCTTCTTAATATGCTGACACATTTTTAAGGGGATGATAAGACCATCAAACTGAACCACTTTCTCTATGGGACCAACATTGAAATCGCTGTGTGCCTCCCTTCTGTAGGAACTGCATCTTTTGTACACAATATATAGTACATGCGCTAAATATATCGTCTCTTGTCCTTATTTGAATCTGATATTCATCAGTATAGTGTGGGCATCAGATAAAGGGTGTGAGTGACACCCTAGCAAATACTGAAACGGTGAACTCAGACCATCAAACTGAACAACTTTCAATATAGAGCCTACCTCAGGGAACGCGAAAAAAAATCAGCTATCCCATACAAAACTGCTGTACCTGTGGCTCTATATTGAAAGTTGTTCAATTTGATGGTCTGAGTTCACCGTTTCAGTATTTGCTAGGCTGTCATACTTACACCCTGTATACTGATGATGCCTGAAGGAATTAGTCGCCTCTTACAACACCCGTAACCTAGACGCTAGTTGCTTTTTTAAGAGAAGTTTATTCCGAATGCGTAAATGCGCGCTGCATACAAACGAAGTCTGGTGATATTTTAATACTAACCAATTAAAATCAATGAAATTTTGCAGAAACAATCTAGATTAAGATATCTATGCTTGTATCTTGTCCGATTTTCGTTAAAATATACAGTTTCAGTGCTAGGATTAATTTGAGATTTGTATGAAAATCTTTGAGGCACTGTAACTTTAAAACTGCTCATTTTAACGAAAATCTGACAAGATACAAGCATAGATTACTTTCTAGATTGTTTGTGCATTTTTTGACTTTAATTGGTTAGGATCGAAAATATCGCCAGACTTCGTTTGTATGGAGCGCGCCAACAGTAATATACCCTTAAGCATCATAGTTATGAATAAAAGTAACGTTACGTTATTCTCTTTCTCTCTACTTTCATCATCTTCCTAGCTACTGTCCCAGTATGCTTTGTTAGTATGTTTCTTCAACTTCGCTGTATCGCGTTAACTTTTCAAAGTCAAAGTCAAAGTCAACATAATTTATTCAATATAGGAGCTTGAAGCACACTTAATAAACGTCTAATCTTTTTTTGAAGCTACCATCGCGTTGGAACGTGTTGTTGATGTAGAGAAGATGCGGCCAGAAAATCTACAACATAATATGACTTAATAACTATTACAATATAAATTCTTCAGCTGAGGTTATGTATACAATAATACATAGTCTATCTAATCAAATAATTTATACTATACAGTACTATAAGTTAGTGACACTTAGACGCAAGCATTTAGGCCATTTAAATAATCATCCAGTTTATAAATGTTTTTTTTACAGAGAACCAGAAAACCTTTTTTCAGAAAGATTCAAAATGGTCTCGGGGATTATATTATAACAACTTATACAGTGACCCATGACAGACGTATTCATTCATTCATTTTGTTACGTTAATAAATATTAAGAAACGAATAATGTACCTCATATTCTAAACGTATACAAGGCTCGTAATAAAGATGCGTTCTAAAACTTATGAATAAGATATTTACAAGATATCAATAACATAAATTTCATTAATTAATTAAAATTAATTATAAGAAAATCGCCCATTAAGAATAAGATTGTGAATGAAAATGAGCCTCAAAACATCCTAAAACATAATTATTTAATTTTTCATTACGTTTCTAGATTCTAGATTCTAGAAACAACTTCATAGATTTATCCGAAACATAGCTCTACAAGAATAAAATATTTGGTAGTCAGTTTATCTATTCGAAGACTACCATTTATCATACAGAGTTCTCTTCGAAACAAAGATAAAAAGCACCGCGAAGTTGTCATAAATATCCACCTCCGATCCCCCTCCAGCTCCCAGAGCCGTAGTAATAAAAACCTCCGATATCCCTACAAGACAAGGAAAATCGTCGACACAATGGGACAAAACGAAAGCAAAACTTGGTGTAATTAATTTCGAGCACCTACTCAACGCTTTTGTAATAAATCGTTTCATCCGCGAATAAATTTTATCCCTCCCGTAGACTGAACTTCAGCAGTATTTCTATCTCACTCCCACGTATCACATTTGCATAATATTAAATCACCTGTCTCTTTTCAGAGATTCACAAATGATTTCCAGTCTCCCGCTTTTCACTAATCACGTAACAGGTTTTCGATATTGAAAATCGAATTTTGGTTGTTGTAGAATAGAGTTGAGTTTTGATTGTCGGTCCGTTTAGTTTGTCTTGTTAAAGGTTTTCCATCGTTAAGGCTGGTGCATACGACATCAATTTGTGTTGATGGTGAGTGGAGAATACCTACTGGATTGTCGTTTATTTATACGTGTTAACAAGTGAACACAAAACTCAGAACGCAATTTGTACATAATCAATAACTGAACTGGTTTAATGGTTAAGAGCATTGGGCTCTTGACACGAAGGTCGTGGGTTCAATTCCCACGGGGGACACCTAGTGATATATGACTTTGTGTATTTTTCTCCAGTCGGTTAGGACATTACAGGTTGAATCACCTGATTGTCTTAAAAAGAAAGATGATTCCGTGCTTCGGATGGCACGTTAAGCCGTTGGTCTCGGCTACTGTGTCTGGTGGTAGTCGTCGTTACATAAAAACCATGTCAGAGGCCATAAGGCGGTCTGAAAAAACTCTGACACCAGGGCTTGCTGCCCTGACTGAATGACATTATAATGTAGATGCAACTTGTTGAAAATAGATAATATACAGAAGAAGAAGAAAAGAAGAGGAGTTTAAATATTTCATTAATCAACTCTGCTTTATTAAACGTCTTGATTACTTTCTGTAAATTCATTTGGCAACATAAAGTAGTCAAAATCATAGCGATCTGTGGATGGTTTAGTTTGGGGAAGTGATACTATGTTTATCAAACTTTGAATTATATTCAAAGAGAAGGTAATTTAAAACACCTCGTGTATATTCTGGACCTGTAACATCAACTTATTTTAAACAACCCTGCCCTCATTCTAAGCTCAACTTAGTCAAAATAATTTCAGCTATCAAGTCCCAAGAATAGTCGACGACTCGACAACTTGAGATAAGCCGTAATAATTCTTAATAGCACTGCCGGGCTGAAGGAAGCCGACGAAGCCAACGAAGCAGAGGGAAGCGGGTCGCCGACATTGTTTTAGAACAACCATAATTTCATTGAGAGTTGAAACTTTCGAGTTCGAGGAAAAAGATCGTAAATTTTGGGTTGATGCGGTGAAATTGTTAATGTTGGTGTCATTGGGTTGGTTTGACGGGCTTGACGGTCTAGTCGATTTATTTTGACAATAATGAAATACAGCTTCATTCTTGTGAAAGAGGCTGATGATGACGAAGTAGGTACTTTCGAAGAATTTACTTTATTATTTTCTTCGAAAGTACCTAAATTGTACAGGGTCCTTCTTTATATGCTGACACTTTTTTAAGGGGATGATTTGACCATCAAACAACTTTCTCTATGGGACCAACGTCGAAATCACGAACAAAAAATCAGCTGTTCCATATATTTGGCTAGAGTAGGTTTGCAGTTTTTTATGGAACATCTGATTTTTTTTCGCGGTATCGATGTTGGTCCCATTGTGAAAGTTGTTCAGTTTGACGGTCTGATCATCTCTATACATGGTATACATTTGATGCTATTACGACGGCCGTGCACTTCAATCGATATATCTAAAATCGAATAACATACTTATAAAGCATTCGCTATAAACTTTTAATGTACCTTTAATATATGTCATGCTAGGCACAATGTAAACCGCTCATAGGTTTGAGTGCCAGAACTACTATAGTACTTCTTCTTCTTATCGTGTGGGCAGCAAGCCCTGGTTTCAAAGTTTATTCAGACCGCCTTAAGGCCTCTGTCTTGGTTTTTATCTACTACCACCAGAGATAGTACCCGGGACAAACTGCTCAACGTGCCATCCTGAATCTTTTTTTGTTTTCAGACAGTCAGTTGATTCAGCCTGCAATATCCTAACCAACTGGGGAAAAATGCACAAAGTGACATATCACTAGGTGTCACCCGTGGGAATCGAACCCACGACTTTCGTGTCAAGATCCTTGTACTCTTAACCATAGACCACGGAGGCAGTTAAAAGAATTAATTATTTTGTATAAAGAATCGCTTGGATATGTCTATATTGAAGACTATGGACTCCTAAGTCTAAGACATACTAAGTAGGTATGTATTATACATCGGTCACTCACCTGGCAAGATATCGTGCATTGCGGCGGCTTCCGGTTCCGGCGTGCGGCGCCATGCTCCGCTTCCGGTGTCCGCCGTGACGTCACTGCCG
This sequence comes from Agonopterix alstromeriana, assembly GCA_963924505.1. NCBI lineage: Eukaryota > Metazoa > Arthropoda > Insecta > Lepidoptera > Depressariidae > Agonopterix > Agonopterix alstromeriana. The sequence goes on from OZ004664.1 coordinate 19,391,144, forward strand.
TGTGACGCACTTCCGGCCGCGGCCTGTAAATGAGGTTGCTGTTTCAGAGTAGGATTAACTGCCTTTAGGGTCTTCAGTTCATCTTATTTTATTTAACACTAGCTGTTGCCCGCGACTCCGTCTGCGTGGACTTTCAAACAGTATCCTAAGTGTCTATAAAGAAGATATTCTATCAGTGTGTCCAATTTTATGCAAATCTGTTCAGCCGTTTACGCATGATTGAGCCATAAACATACAAACATCCAAACATCGTCACAAACAATCGTATTTATAATATAAGTGAGATTTGACAATAATAAATACCTACAATTTGATTGATTAAGTGAAGGAGAAATATTTATAGTAGAAATACTCATACCAAATATCAATTAGTTTTAAAGCCTTTATGCCTGAAAGTACAGTCGGCAAAGAAAGTTTATTTATTTTGACAATATGATTCAGAAAGTGTTCATCAACTTTTGTTGCCGACCGTATAATTTTGACACCAACACTGGCATTTTTTAAAGAAGTAAAAATATCGTAAGCAAACGAGGCTTGTATTTTATTTATGTATAGTGTACATTGTACATTTTCATGTTATTTAAGTTTTCATTATGGAATAGGATTTAAAAAACACTATAAAAACCTTATCCATTATCCGTCTAAAACGGCTCCCCCCACGTCTTTCTCCCTTTCGGGGTGGTCAGAAACAGTGTTACAACTATACAAAAAAGTAATAATTGACAAACGTACAAAAAATGCTTGTTTAGCTACGAAGCTATGACGTCACATTTCCCATTTACCCAACGAATCGTCCAGCAGCCCGGCACATAATTCAAAAAAGGAATCTCTGCTAAAAAAGCGCGTTTTTATTGCCGGCCTGTTATCGCACGTGTCCGGGGACGGCAGGACGCGGAACAACACGAATCGGGCTCATGTTCATATTTGAGGTATTTTTATTTGAAATTTCCATTTACACGGACGCTCCCCCCTCCCCCCGTGGTCCCCCCGCGCCTCCCTCATACATATTCATCGGATGCACCCTCTTCTATACACTTTCTCTGCAGCGTTTGCTTTTGAACGTTTTGAGTGATCTCTGATCTGAAACCTCAAGCTTTGCTCTGTGTATTTTATAACTGACTGTTTGTCAAACATTAACGAGCGAAACGCTTTCTTCTGTAACGAAACACCCTAGTAATACTTAAAGGGATGCTTCAGACCATCAAACTGAACAACTTTCACTATGGCAAACTATGAACAGCAGTTTTTTTTTTTGCGATTTCGAAGTTAGCTCCATAGTGAAAGTTGTTCAGTTTTATGGTCAGAAGCACCTCCTTAAGTATTACCCCGTATAACTTGATTCCATCTTCATGAATAGATTGATATTTATTGCCAATATTGTGTTAAAATGTATGATAATTGCGTATTTGACTACATACAATATATTTTATTATTATCTTCTCAATAAAAAAGGTTTTTAGCTTGAATACTATTTTTAATAACAAGATAAACATTAAAAAGTAATGAAATGTTGATGACGTCACAACTCAGAATTGAGTACTAATTTCATACAACGCGCACGTTTTGGCGACTGATAAAGAGTAGCTGATTTGACTAGTTGTCAAGTAGCCTATTATGTTCTTGATTACTTACCATATTTCTTCGCTTCGTACGTATCCATCCATACATCACAGCCCTTGATCAGTCCGTCTTATATTCTTTGATATAGGCACACCTCCATATTTCTCCATGACGTCCTTCGCCCTCTGCATCCAGTTGGGACCCGCGTGTCGCCTAATACAATTGAACCATCTTTCTGTTACGTATACGTATTTAGGCTTAAACATGTTTAAATATGATGCTGTCACTGCTTTGACTATTTATATGTGGACAGGTTACGCGTGTAATTCTACTAACAAACATTTCTGCCACTTTTTGCGGGGGGCGAGGTAACATGAAATCCGCAACTTTGGATTTTATTCCCCATAACTTTAGATTCTAATTTTGAATGTTTAAAATTATGAAAAGTAGTCTCGTGTGAACCCCAAACGTTCTAAGTTCGAAGTTATTATTTCGCAATTATAGGCTGTCTCGTTTAGTGATAAGGTGTAAAATTGAATGTAAATGCACAAGATCAATTGTGCTTATACCGTGGCAGAGGGGAAATGCTACCGCAAGGCTAGTCCTTATAATAATTAGTCAAAGTGTCACTGTCATTTGTATGAGCAGAGTGAAGGATAGAACTATCACTAAATACGGGGTTAGTCTTATCTTTGCTTCGGTTTTGTGGGCGAAAGACTAGTTCACTTTTTATCACTTGATGCTGTCTGTTTCCATTTTGAAACAGAAATTTATTATTTATTTTATTTTATTTATTGATTTCTTAACGATTGTTACATTGTTCAAATGTAGGTTACATAATTTATTTAAGTTAAAGCTAAATGCACAACCACTTATAAATAAATACAGCATGCAATAATATTTAGCTAAATCAGTAGCAAGTAGAACAACATTAGAGCTATCTATTATAAGATACTTGAATCGGTAACGTTTCTGAGTCAAACTCAAAATTTTCAAAGTTTTATTGAAAATAATTTCATCATTTAATTCATTTTTGACTCTACCACCGCGTCGGAAGGTGTTCCGTTGTAGAGAAGATGCGGAAACTCTACAAGACACACCTTTTAAAAACAATTGTTTTAGTGCCAAAGATTAAAATTTTCATACTAACTACCATTTTACAATAGACCAAAGGAATGCTTGTATATCATATTGATCCCTGGCACTGAATATATCGAATAAGAAACCTAACCTAATAGTAATTAGAGTTGCTAAAATGATAGCAAAATTTTACATTTCATTATTTAGTTTTCCGAACAGAGATATTGTCAAAATAATCCAACTAGGAGAGTTCTTTTGCCAACAGTGAAATTCAAAAGTCATGGCCGATATTTTCCAATAGCACACTCCCTTGCACACAGGGTTTTCATTTCGACTCCCGGGTGTGATACAGTCCTCTATATTACGATACGACCACAATACACTAGCTAGGCAGTAGTAACAATACGATTATTTTGTAAAATGTAAATAAAAATGTTTTGTAAAACCTGACCTCATAATTATAAACAAAATTATTTAAAAAAATTAAAACAGTCTGATTTGTAAACGAGTTTACAGAAAACTATTTTTTTTTGTTACAATGTTCATAATAGCTCAGCCCTATTAGAATATATTTCTTTGTAGTCGAAATAGGCTATAAGAATTAATTTATTCAATTCTAACATAACAAACACAGAAGTGTGCGTAACACTATGGCTCCGAGTATCGTAGTCCAGCGCTCTTGCGTTCTTCTACGATTACTGAACGAACGCAGGTAATTCTCTGAAGCCTTTTGGCTTGATTTGTGTGTTATAAAACAATTCTCGCTACACTTATGTATGTGTGTCGGTACTGTTTGATTAGTATTTCGGTATTCGACTCTCGCAGTGTCGCGATATCAGTGGTTTTTCTAACAACTTGTTGGTGTGGCTTCGTTCGCAAGTTCTGTTAGTTTAATGTTCACTGTGCTGCTATTTTGGATGATAAATATGGTGTAGTTTTGTGTACGTTTTATGATTGTTTTTGTGTAGAGTTTTGACTTTTATAAAAGATACTTTAGGTATACTAGCGATAGTTAGGTAACTGACTGACTAACGTTCAAGGAAAAAATTTACACGGACGCTTTAATATCACAAATCGTTAAGTGGGTGATTTTGTCATTTTTAAACTGCTCCGGTAGATAATTCTCAAATACACCTTAAAAAAATCATAACTTCTAAACTTTGACTAATTATTATAAGGACTAGCCTTGCGGTAGCATTTCCCCTCTGCCACGGTATAAGCACAATTGATCTTGTGCATTTACATTCAATTTTACACCTTATCACTAAACGAGACTATAATTGCGAAATAATAACTTCGAACTTAGAACGTTTGGGGTTCACACGAGACTACTTTTCATGATTTTTAATATTCAAAACTAGAATCTAAACTTTTGGGGAGTAAAATCCAAAGTCCAAAGATTTCATGTTACTTCGCCCTCCGCAAAAAGTGGCAGAAATGTTTGTTAGTAGAATTACACGCGTAACCAGTCCACATATAAATAGTCAAAGCTTCTAGACTACATAAAATCGCGGAACATACATGGAGTATTTTCAGAAACACCTGGGTGCAAGGAATCTAAACAACATTTATGGACGTCTCCGTTTGGACACTATATATATTAACGGTGGTAACTTAAAAAAAAAATTGGCTTCAAGCTCCTATACTATTGAATAAATTATGTTGACTATGACTTGACTTTGACCGAAACTTAATAAATAATTACGTCAAATGAATAAAGGTAATGAAACGCAAAATAAAATGTGATTGGAATAACCCTAATAAGCTGTTAATATATTCAAAGTAATGGCGATAAAATCAACCGTTTCGCTGGCGTGACCTAACGCGTTAAATATTAAAACGTTGTCGCACTAATTATTTAGTTATTCGACAACTCTATTTTCCCTTACGCGTTATTTATTCTTTAAATTATGCATAACTTCGATACCGTTTGTGAAAAACAATGCTTTCACGCTTTTACTTTATAGCATAAGTATAAGCTCACGATTATATTCCCCGAGGGGGTAGTCAGAAATATTCTGAAACCTCAGAACATTCACGTTACACCATTAGTACCGAAACTCTGTCCAGTGTGACGGGGAGTGAGCCCGTCGTCACATAATGGACAGTGGGTACAATACATGCTTCGAAATTGATGCAGGTTTCCTCACGATGTTTTCCGATTTTACTTTATTTACTCAAAATAACCACCAGATTGAAATGGAGGCATTATTTTCATGTTAACATACTTTTTATTCAACAGAATATCGGCATATCTCTTTCCGGTTTCAGAATGAAGTATCAGGTGATGTGCATAGTTTATCTTTCACTAAAATATTGCTATAAAACCTTAGTCTTATGGAGGAACTACTGTGGAAGGTTCCTCCGGTGAAAAGGGAAGATCTTCCGCCAGGCTAGGTGTGAAGCCTGGGGACCGGCCGTGGTCCGACAGATCTTAGTTGGACCTTGTATATATCGAATCTCTGTGATTATTTCTCTTGCGCGATTCATGTCTTGTATACGATTGTGAACCTTATGTGTAGCGGCTAACGGGTTACCAATGTGACGTCGCAAGTTGTCTTTACGTACACATTTTGCAAGTGCGACCGTAGTGCCATCTGTTAGCTTCGTTGCTATAACTATTGGGTGTTGACATTTGTGGCAAGTCCCCACCGTCTTTATTCGCCTCATAAAACACCATGGCAAGAAATTATAGTGGTCGAATTGTGGAAATCATAGAAATTACTATGGAATAAGGGCAGGAAGTTGATGATGATGAGAAGTACTATAAATTAAATTGTAATTGAAACTATCATAATTACAAAATGGCGACGGCGACGGGCTTACTCCCCGTCACACTGGACAGATTTTCGGTACTAGTGAAACGTGGATGTTCTGTGGTTTCAGATTATCTCTGACTACCCCCTCGGTGAATATAGTTGTGAGCATATGCTTATGCTTATAATTACAAAATTCATTTCGTAATTTCGTCCCAGCTATCTTAGAGACGTTTCAAGTATAAATTCTTCGACAAAATTAAAAAAAAAAACTCGATGTTACCTTTCACAACAACTGCGACATTCTTCCTCACAAAAACTAGTAGCGAACAAGTACAGTCAGCCAAATAACCACGTCGAATGTCATCAGTTCCGCACTTGAAGCGGGTCTTGGAACCAGACAGTTTTTTACGGCGACAACTGTATTTTATTACCGGCGCAAATCTAGAGTGCGCCTGCGAATTATTGATACTTGAGCTGAGACTTCTAGAGATTCTTTATCTTGACACTTTTTATGGTTATTTCATAATGCATTAGATAGGAGAGAGATATTTTCAGTTGGTAAATTAGACGATTTGACTGACAGAGCCTACGCTGAATCGATTCTTGGTACAATTCGGGTCATGAAACTTTCTAAGAAACTCATTGAAAAGGGATAAGAACTGGCCAAATGGAACTCGATATTTCTTTATATTTCTCTATATCAATAAATTATTTTGTGAATAATTTTATAAAAGGTTGACAATCTCGGCATAGATATACAGGGTCCTTCTTAATATGCTGACAGTTTTTAAGGGGATAATCAGACAATCAAAGTGAACAACTTTCTCTATTGGACCAACATCGAAATCGCGAAAAAAAATCAGCTGGCCCATACGAAAATCCATACCATCCCAAAGATTTTTTTGTGATGTTGTTGCCAAAGAGAAAGTTGGTCAGTTTGACGGTTTGATCATGCCCTTAAAAAAGTGTCAGCGTATTAAGAAGGACCCTATATAAATAGTTAGACTAAATAGAAAACAATGTAAGTGACATAAGATACAGTAACATAATATAAGCAGATCCTTAGGCCGACGACAACAAAAGCTAAGCGTGATGGAAGACTGGAAGGGTTCCCTGATTTATCATCTCACCCAACTTACAATGGAAAGTGAAAAACTTTGAACCCCTGACGTAATGATAATGGAGTACTTTCTGAACTTGTTTGCTTATTTTATACAGGGTCCTTCTTAATATGCTGACACTTTTTAAGGAGATGACCAGACCATCAAACTGAACAACATTCTTAATGGGACAAAAATCGAAATCGCGAAAAAAAATCAGCTGTCCCATACATTTGGCTCGAGGAGGTTTGCAGTTTTGTATCGAAGAGCAGATTGTTTTTCGCGATTTTGATGTTGGTCCCATAGAGAAAATTGTTAAGTTAGATGGTCTGATCAAACCCATAAATAAGTGTCAGCATGTTAAGAAGGGCCCTGTATTTACATCTTTGGTCTAGGATTTTGAGGAATTTGTATAGTAATATCAACCCACCACCTGTTAGAAAACTGTCCTACCTCGATTCTTCTCAATTCTTAGTGTCGTGGTTAGTTTAAATATCGAATATTTTAACTTTTTTATTCTACATCAAACTAGCTTTTACATATTGAAGTCTACCAATAGTCTAGTAATGATCTTTTATTTTTCTAAATCCATTTTAATTAGCATTTTTTTTCAATAATCGTAATAAAATAAACATCATAACTTTTTACATGCTTATATTTATGCTCTATTCCGCTTAAGTATGACGTCATTATTAAAAACCTCTACAAAATTTAAATATGACAGCTCTTTTGACGAAATCCTCCCTTTAAAATTCCATAGTGTGGACAAAGATATTATCATGGGAGTTTTAATTTCGCAATTTGTTGCAGGGCCCTATGGGACCGACAGCGACGTACGCGAAGCGACGGACCGACAGACAGATGCACTGATTTGTAGGTGTGATATTGTTTAGATTTCATTTTGTGATAACTTTTGGGATGATGTTTTTTTTTAGTGTAGTGTTTAGATTTCTATAGAAGCTCACGTCGCGTCATGGCTAGGGAAAATAATTGTTGTCTTGCTGAATTATGGTTTCCAAAAGTTTTGATGCAAGGTCAACGTCTAAGAAATACTGGCTTATCTAGAAAATCTATGAAATTCAGAATAGTAAATGATTACTTGATATTCTGGCTTCTACTTGACGAATTTGCAATTTTGGTATGCCTTGCAATAGCATACAGGGTATAACAAAACACCCTAGTAATACTTAAGGTAGTGCTTCAGACCCTCAAACTGAACAACTCGGAGCCAACATCGAAATCGCTAAAAAAAACACTCTTTCATTCAAAACTGCAGTACCGTCTCGACTCTAATGTATGGGACAGCAGATTTTTTTTTAATTTTCTCGATGTTGGCTCCGTAGTGAAAGTTGTTCTGTTTGATGGGCTGAAGCACCCCCTTAAGTATGAATAGGGTGTTTTGTAACAGTCTGTATATAGGGTCCTTCTTAATATGCTGACACTTTTTAAGGGGATGATCAGACCATCAAACTGAACAACTTTCTCTATGGCAGAAACATCGATACCTCGAAAAAAAATCCGCTGTTCTATACAAAACTGCAAACCTACTCGAGAGTATGGGACAGCTGATTTTTTTTTCGCGATTTCGATGTTGGTCCCATAGAAAAAGTTGTTCAGTTTGATGTTCTGGACAACCCCTTAAAAGTGTCAGCATATAAGTTGGACCCTGTATGTATGCTAAAGTTAATAGAATGAGAGTTTCTAACTATTCCAGCAAGATAACAGCCGTGAGTTTATAATATGTGTAAGTAATGATGCACCATGGCCAAAATAAATGTACCAAAAAAAATAAAATGCACAAAATCCAATCAATATTCCAATCCCCAAAGACCGAAGTTATCTTTTTATCTACAATTAGGATTTCGTCACTTCCCCCCCTCCCGGCTCCCCTGGCGGGGGGGAGGGCTGCCATCAAAGGCCGTCCTCTCATTACCAACGTTATTGAGTTATCAAACGCGGCGGAGGGAGATTAGTTCATACTTCCATACACAAATCCTATCATGCAAGCTGACGCCTTTAGCTCCAAACAAGCTCCATTTTGGTTTACCGCAACACCCTTCTTAATTCACACACATATCACAACTTCATTTTTTTCCACTCAAATATCACCTTTAATTCCTGTTAGTTAAGCTTACTATTCATTTGCATATTTATTTGTATTGGAACCGTGTCGCAGTGAGAATAGTTTGTCCCCTACAGAGTCGGTAACAAGGAAGGTGCCAGGGTGTTATTTGTCAATTCAAAGGGATATTTTGCCTCTTAATTTAGATAGAGCGATAATGATATGCATAATTTGATTAGGTTTGTTTTGTGGCGAAGCGTGCTGGGCTGGAAAATTCTACAGTTGATCTAGCCTACTATTTGTTCGAAGCCGCTTAGCACGCTTTCGTAGTGAAATGTCGCGTATTTGTGCTCTATCATAAACTTGATAGTGACCATCGAACTGCATAGATATTGCACTTGGCTCTGACCTTACCTGATAGTAAGTGATGTCAAGACAGAGGGTGAGAAAGACACTCTTCTAGAGGATGCCGAAGTACTTATACATTAAATCTTGTCAAGAAATTGACTTTCAGAAACGTGATTAATTAAGAAATAGATATAATATTGGAATATACATACATACACATAAATAAACTCAGTAACATAGGGGCGTGGTCAGAAGCTTTGCAAGTACTCTCAACTATCTTATGAAGTATAAAGTTGTAGGAATGCTCACTTTTAGAATAATATACACCCCTAGTTTTTAATTACTACCAACATTTTAGGGGTGTATTCCAACAATGAAACTAAACAATTTTCCTTAAGGAATATGGGTCGAAAAACGAGAAATTTTTGTGTACCTCCGGCCGATACAAAAGTGCGGTCTAGTCGATTATTTATTATTTCAGAATCTTAAATCTAAGTTTACAAATTTTCTAATTGATCGATCGATTTTCTACAGGGTCCTTTTTGGGGATGATCAGACCATCAAACTCTACATGGGATCAACATCAAAATCGCTAAAAAAAACAGATGTCCCATACATTCGGCTCGAGTAGGATTGCAGTTTTGAATGGAGGAGCTGAATTTTAGTAATTTAAAAAAAAACGAATTGTATAGTATAAGGTAATTTTTTTAGTTCTGGACTATATCTAGCCCAAATGTAGTCAAAAACACTAATAAAATCTGTCTTAGACAGGATATGTACTTTAACTAATTATTATAAGGACTAGGCTTGCGGTAGCATTTCCCCTCTGCCACGGTATAAGCACAATTGATCTTGTGCATTTACATTCAATTTTACACCTTATCACTAAACAAGACAGCCTATAATTGCGAAATAATAACTTCGAACTTAGAACGTTTGGGGTTCACACGAGACAACTTTCATGATTTTTAACATTTCAAATTAGAATCTCGCGTAACCAGTCCACATATAAATAGTCAAAGGATATGTAACATTAATTTGTTGATTTACCTATTTTTTGGCGTGCCGCTACACTTAGAAATAACTCACTGTTCTTAGAGCTTATGTGCCTAAGATTAAAAATAGATGCTCTACATAATGTTTCATCAGTTCTGCAACCCTTTATTTAATATTGTTTATGATAGTTGCTTGGGAAATTATGCACCTGCATCGGTGAAATACTTTGACTATTTATATGTGGTCTGGGTTCGTGTGTAATTCTACTAACAAACATTTCTGCCACTTTTTGCGGGGGCGAGGTAACATGAAATCCGCAACTTTGGATTTTATGTATGGAATTTCGTTTATTACGTGTAGTCCTACCAATTGTAAGTTATAGCACAGTATTACTATTAGAACAGACTATACTGGATGAAGGTAAAAGTATCATTAACCTGTAAACCACATACTCTACCCATCAAAATGAAAAAAATTTACTATGGGACCAAACATGTCAGAGCAAAAAAAATCAGCTTCCATACTAAACTGCAATACCTACACGACTCAAATGTATGAGACAGCTGATATTTTTTTTGTTCTAACAGGTTTGCTCTCATTGTAAAAGTTGTTCAGTTTGATGGGTAGAGTATGTGGTTCAAAGGTTGATGATACTTTTCCTTACACCTTGTATAGTTATACTGTGGTTATAGCCCGTAGGATCACACTGCAGGGCAAAGGCCTCCTCTCACTAATAAGGGTATAGTACCAAGAGCAAATTTTTTGATCGTGGTTCTATCAGCAGTCAAAAATTTGAACAGCGTTTCCTTTATCCGTATTCAATCAACACTTCAATTATTTTTCCGCGTTAGATTCGTCGTAAGTACTCTAGATAGAAAATTCTTGAGCAATGTTCTTTAAAACGTATCTCTTCAAAAGAAAGATTGTTGAAAATGTATCCCCTCTTTAACTTTGAAGTAACGTAGGAACATCACTGCCGTGCCGTGGTCCCAGGTCCCCTGGGCCTGGCTACAATTTATACAGTGCAGGGTTCAAGAGGGGAGTCTTACCTAAACATTTCGTTTGCTATGCTAAATTTTAGATTTCACTCTTTTACACGTCACTGTGCTGCGTTGAAGAATTTGTTTTTTTTTATTGATGTTTAGACTATTATTGTACGTTCTGGTTTTGTGTTTACATATTAGGTATTTCAGTTTTAGTTTATTTGTTAGTAATTTTTCCTACACATTATACAGGGTATAAGTGACAGTTTGATGGTCTGAGTTCATAGTTTCAGTATTTGCTAGGCTGTCACTTACACCCTGTATATGTCATGCTCTAATTGTGAATAATGCAAATCAATAAGAACTTTTGAAGTTCTATTGTACACTGCCACTCAACAAATTTAAAGTTGTGTTAGGTCGAGATAAAAGAAAAAAAAATTTAGTGGCACCATAACTGAACTCTATACAATACCATACAGCCCAAACGAATCTAATTGAAAAACTCCAAACTTTTCACATTTCAAAAACTCATTTCCTAACTCATATAACTCCATACGCTGTCAAGAACACAATTAACAATCAAGCACCCTCTACGATTGGACCAGACTCGACGAGGGCCGACGTGCAAATTTCAAATTGGGCCTTCGTGCATAGGCTGTAGGTAAATAGCAGACTATAATACCTGCGTAGGTAGCTATACCCACTGCTATAGGTAGGAGGGCGACCGAATGATTCGTTAGAAGCAAGTCAAGCGTTCACCCGTGAACGGGGTCGGCTATATGCGTTGCGTAGGTACCTGTTATATGACGATAGTAAATATTTGCATACATATCAAATTTGAAGAGTTAGGGGTTCTATTTTAAAGATGACGCCGGCGGTTTTTTGATGAGCTCGCGATTTTTGTTTACTTGTTAAACTTATGGGGTAAAAACGGTTTTTCGTTTTCGCACTCACCCCAATCTGTCCCTACTGAAATCCGATCCGCGAAGTCTCTAGGTAATTAACTACCGATTTCATTTCTTGATGCATTTTTAAAAGCGTCCGACGGCTTTTTAATGGTTATTTTATGGTGACGGATCGCTTATTAAGTTTTTATGGCGGAGCGAGCAGTGACAGATGCGATGTAGTTTGACACCAGATTTGAGGGTTTGGCGCGTGGTGACGGCGCCGCGACGCGACGTGGGGACAAATCGACGGTTGGGTTGCGAATATGAAATATTATTGTTTCATATTTTCGGTTTGTGATTTATCATTATTTTATGTATTCGATTTATTGTAATGGTGACAAATTATTTTTGATGAGAAAATAAATTGTTGGCATTCTAAAAAATATCGTAAGGTTCATTTATTGAGATTTTGGTTGTTCAGGGGATTAGAAATTTTGAAATCCAATATTTATGGAAATTAAAACAATAATTCCCTTCATCAAACCTAAGGATATTAAAACAAACTTTCAAAAGTTTCATAAAGTTAAGACCGTATTCTCTTTTAAGATAATCAGAAACTCGGCAAGATCTACCAACAACCAGTATAAGATGAACATTTTATGATGGTTTAACTAAGCCAGGAACGACACTGATAAACCTAGAAACTACATGTTATAGCTATTACCAATGAAATACAATACAGATAATGTATCAGTAGCGAGAGTTATGACTCCATGATATTGCGCAACTAACAGAATTAATCCTAACGTCCACACATCACACTTTATTATCTTCCTCCCAAAGGACAGAGGGAAAATTAAAACAGATGATCTGCCGGAACGTCGCTCCGCTATAATTAAAAAGATAAGGAATATTTTCCTTTCACTACGAGGTTATGAAGGAAAACCCCTTTTAACCCTGCCGCTGCCGGCCGGGGAGTCAGACGCGCTAACCGGTTAGGGGGTCCCAGAGACCACACACCGATTGCGTTCCGCCGGCACCGCTGATTAAGTAAACTAAGATAACATTGCCAATATAGAACGTCAAAAGTCAACAAGGGCGGAATGAAACGTTAAGTTGATTTGGTAGTATTCTCAAGGGTTGTTCGAGTATTGTTATCTCAGATAGTTACTGTTTGAGATGATTGGATTGGCTCTTAGGACGAGTGGCTCATTGTTTGCCGTGGAACGGGTTGTCTTCACGTTTTCACGATAACGCCGAACCGATGGCTGTTTTAGAGCTGATCGCAGAGAGATTGCTGTTAAACGTTTACTGTTTTATTTTCTTTAATGCTATCTACTCTGGTAAAGGCTGTATTACAATGTTAGGTTATGTTAATCTAATTCCTAAGAAAACTAGACTCTTTTGTTACATTCAAAACATTTCTTAAATACATACCTAATATCTCTGTCCACACAATCGTATAGAGTATGAGAACTAGAGTGACTCTGAAGATCATTCAAATTTTTGAGCTGAAGTATGAAAAGAATCATTAATTAATTTAAATAAACCACAAAGATTAACGTTTACCTTTTCTACTACACTTGCAAGTAGGCATTCTATTACATTGCATAATTATTAATCTGCATCAAATCCATGAAACTGCATACACAATAATTAACTGTATTTCATACTAAACACTGACCTTTAACATTATATTAACCCAATCAACAAAAAGCTGATATTTCTACAACCGAAGCTCCAAAATCCTCTTAAATTAAAACAGTATTTTTATCAACACTTCTAAACATCCCTAATCTTCTATACGATATTAGACATCGTTTGGGTGCACGTGGCTCGGGGCCCGTGTTGGTGGTACGCACGCCGGTACCTGCCTACTTAGTATTCCGAGCGAGTCCGGCCCTGTATTGATTGCCGTCCCCGCCAGGCCGATGCGGCCCTCTGATCGCAAGGCCTTTTTCTAAACAATCCCGCCAAGTAATGATTTTTTGGCTGTAAACTTCTTCCGGGATTTTTGTTTTTGATGCGTTCATGAGATTCTTTTGTTATTGAGAACGATTATTGTAAGGGGGTGTTATTGATTAGCATTAATGTATATTATACTACGAGGTACAACAAAGAACTGGCAGAGACATAATCTTGGGTATATCTTCTATCTAACTGAGATCGCCACTCTGCCTGCCAAGTGGGTTGATTATCAAGAATCCCCACTGTAATGAAGGCCCCATGTCCAGAACATATTGTAGCTGATGATGATCTCAACTAAGACTAGATACATCATGATTATAATGTAAACCTGTTTTCCACTGGGATGGGCAGAGACAATACTTATATAGGGTCCTTCTTAATGTGCTGACACTTTTTTAAGAGGATGATCAGACCATCAAACTGAACACCTTTCTCTATGGCACCAACATACAAAATCGCGAAAAAAAAACAGCTTTCCTATACAAAACTGCAAACATGCTCGAGCCAAATGTATTGGACAGCTGATTTTTTTTGCTCGATTTCGATGTTGGTCCCATAGAGAAAGTTGTTCAGTTTGATAATCTGGGCATCCCCTTAAAAAAGTGTTAGCATATTAAGTTGGACCCTGTATAATTCCACATTAAGAAGAAGCCTCATTAGACGTGATCACACGAGTAAAATTTTATTGAATTGTTTGTTACCGTGGCAAACGAAAAACCATTTTCAAATACACAGACGATTTAAAATTCCTATGGGTATTATTTAGTAACGCTAAAGTCTAACTTCGATATCCTGTATTTGTTTTAGCTTTAATTCTTCTAAAATAGTTGAATCAACAAGTAAAGCGTGCATTTCGTTATCCTGAATCAAGGCTTAACTGACTGGCTAAGTCGTCATCGAAACTATCTGGCTACTAACCAGTCAGGAATCCTGCATTATGATAACAAAATTCGCACATAAATAAGTTAGCTATTTCACAAAGAAAAGTAAGTAACAAAGTCCTCTCATGAAGGAATCACACTATCGAACTAGTAATTACGCAAAGGGCGAGAGAACGAATTACAAATTCATATCTCGAACTAAAATAAACTGAGGAGCTCTGCAATAAGATATCGGATAATTCAATTGGCTCTGACCCGGCGGCGGTCGGCCGGTGACCGGTGAACGGCGACCGGCAACTGGCTAGCAGTAAAGTTGAGAATCGACACTGTAATTGTGAAAATAGTAAACTTGCTTAATGAAGGTTTCTTGGGATAGTTTCTATGATTAGGTACAGCTCTAGCTTTCACAAGTGGTAAGAAGAAAAGTTTGTCAGGACTTGTCTTTTCTATCGTAGTTGCGAACGTAAGCCTTCTTCTTCATTGTTCTTCAATCTTCATGGTATATTTCATTTTATTTCATGGTCAAAGGTCCTTCGCATCTTGGCTTGGTGGATTATAGTAGCACAAATTATTAAGTAGTAGTTGTATGTAGCATCTGGTATAATAATAGAAGCGAAACTATGGTAAAACCAACACGGGATTGGTAGACGTTTCTTGTCATTTGTATATTTTGACATTTAAAACGGGAGTTTCGGTCACCTTAAGAGATGGCACTTTTCTAGTCTTCATATAATAGCGACAACGTTTTTACCTCGATAATAACATAGTGAGGAAACCTGCATGCTTCAATTTCGAAGCATGTACTGTACCCACTGTCCATTATACCTATAAGTAGCTACGGGCTCACTCCCCGTCACACTATACAGATTTTCGGTACTATTAGTGAAACGTGGATGTTCTGAGGTTTCAGAATATTTCTGACTACCCCCTCGGGGAAAATAGTCGTGAGCATAGCTATGCATTCTGTGGTGTGCATGTTTTTACCTCAATAAAATAATCTCAAATCAAATATACTTGATTTTACACCAAAACATAAATAGTAAAATACAGAGAAAAAAAATCAAGGGACACAAAATAAGGCGGTCTTAGCACTAAAAAGCTATTTGTTCCAGACGACGTTCCAGATAACAGTAATAATATATAAACAATAGTATTCAATATCCACACGGACAATCTCGCGGATGAAAGCTAGTTTGCAGATAAAACATCAAACTGAATTCTCAAGCCATTTAGGCACGAGCGAAGAACGTTTTCACTATCTCAAGCGACTCTTAAATACATTGTTGGAGACATTCATACATCAGATAGCGGAAGGGTAAGTCTGACCCCCGGCGGAGCTGGAGGGTTAACTGTCCTGCATAGTGTAGTGCTAATGTACTACGTGATGCCGCTGATACCAAGACATCTTCCTTGGTATGGGTAAAGTTTGTATTGAGATCAAGCAAACTAAATTGGATTGATGAAGTTGAAATGCTGGTAGGAAACCTAACTGTGGTTTTAGAGTATCTACATCTGAAATAAATATTTCTCGTACAATTATGTAGGTACCATAAACTGACGATTCAACTTTTCTGTACATCTATTAGTATACTGTACACCACTAGTATACTTTTTAATTGCTAACATAACATTAAGGGTGTATTCATCCCCTACAATCATACAAAAGTGCGGATCATCTGATCGATTTTCTATGGAAGGTCCAATATTTATTTTAATTTTTCGACTCATATTCTTTAGGGAAAGTTTTTTAGTTTCATAGTATGGATAGATCCTTAAATATTGTTAGTAATTAAAAATGTGTGGTGTGTAAGGCCAACTTTAAGGGTAAGATCAGACCATCAAACTGAACCATTTTCTCTTTGGGATAAATATCGAATATCGAAATCGCGAACAAAAAAATCACCTGTCCCATACATTCAATATCTGCTAACATTTTGCTAATTCTAATAGGTTGCTATTTTGTGTTAAACAGCTATAAGTCTATCCTCGACCTTCCTCATCCATTCGCTCCCTTACTCTTTTAGGTCGTCTGTCCACCGAGCCGCAGGGCGTCCCACACTACGCCTGCCAGTTCGTGCATCAGAAAGGTACCGTGGTAAATCATTGTGTTCAGCAGTGGGTTGTTGTGGGCAGATTTGATTGATTTAGCTAAACGAATAACTCTTTAGCTTTTTGCTAAAGAAGAATATTACAAGTGTCAAAAAAAAAACGGTGTCCGGTCTGAATGTGTCTAGTTGGAAATGTTATTTTATGTTTATCTTTCTTCTTTATTTGGCCAGTCTAGGAAGCATTTTCAAACTGAAGAATCGTTATGTCTAAGACATTAGGGTAAGTAAGGGTAAGAGTGACCCCCGGCGTCGCTGGAAGGGTTAACTGCCCTTAGTGTAGTGCTAATGTTGTAAGTACGTGATGCAGACGATGCCAAGATGCCTTCGGGCTGTGCTAGTTGCCGTGGTCGGTGGTTATTGATAATTTATAATTGTGTTAATTCTTGGGTTTATTGGTTTTAAGAAAATGTATTATAGGTATATAGCTGTGAAGCTATAAAGCAATGGTATAGTAGAAAAGGGGAAAGAAGCAAGCAGTCTGATACACTTTAAGCTTCAGAACTACAATTATAGAAAGAAATACAAAAATGTGACGAATTAAAAAGTGAAACAGGAGAAAATTTCATTTCAATATAATTTCATCAATCAAATCAAATCAGCCCACATATACCCAGCATAGACCTAATTTAACCATTAGACCACGGAGGCAGTCCATTGCTGGAAATTGATGTTTTCCAATTCAGTTGTTCTGACGGCACAAAAAAGACGGCGTTATGCTATAAATCTTTGATTTGCGGTCATTTGCACAAATCTCTTGCTCGCTTTTACGTCAACAAGACAAAAAGTGACAGCAAGAGATTAAATGGAGGATTAACTTTAAAGAACGTACGTGCAACCGGCAGCAAGTATGCTACGCTCCGATTATAGTCCAGTAAAAAGTCAGTAACTGTAACAGGCAGTTGTGACAGGCACGTTCACACCGTGAAGCCAAAATAAATCGATATCAGACCACAATAGGCAAAAGGCGAGATTAGCCCCTTATCCCCAATTTCATCTAAATACTGGCTATAATCCCCTAGCACAATGGTGACAAAAATAATAAATATGGCGGCTACGCCCACCGGCGCGCACACACGGCGTGTTTCAATATTTTTGTATTGGGGGTGATTAATAAAAGGGGATGGAAAAAGAGGAATAAAACAAGTCCGCTATTGATACGCGGCTAGTGGCCACAGTAGGGTATTTGGGTCAGTTGTGGACACTACAAGTTCGTGGTCTTAGATAGCAATTTCCTTTATTTTTGTACCTTTTATGGTCATCTTATGCGTGAAAATAACCTATTGTTGTAGAATAGTAGAAAGACGGTATTTTAATTTAAATTTTACTATTTTTTAGTAGCTTTTATGTTAAATCATAATTTTGTTAATATTGATTTATTGCATGATCAATCAATCTTACTCCAGTTTCTAAGAGTGCAAATTGCCAAATTTAAATTCACCTGAAGAAAATATTAGTTCTGTTGTTGACTTTATATTGGAGAAAAATTTATCCAACTGCATACATGGCATTGGCAAAACAAGAGATAATTTAATTAAAATTGCTACATATCTCTGACAGACATCTAAACTCTAACAGTAACTCATTGGAAGCCTTGGCTGAATACCAAAAAGCCAATTTACAAAACTACGGCTCACAAAGTTCGGACAAAGTCTGACAAAATTACTTTTAGTATTTTAGGTCCTTTATTAATTATACTTCTATGACCATTTAAGCTAAGAGATTAAATTAAAAAATATGTTTCTG
The DNA here is from genome assembly GCA_963924505.1 of Agonopterix alstromeriana. NCBI lineage: Eukaryota > Metazoa > Arthropoda > Insecta > Lepidoptera > Depressariidae > Agonopterix > Agonopterix alstromeriana. The sequence goes on from OZ004664.1 coordinate 19,409,619, forward strand.
CACGAGCGCATTCTAAAATTAAAGTATAAAATCTGTGGCTGATTTTTGGAAGAACTTATCGTTCTGCTCAGGGAGCATTTATTGCACTGATGGGACTCTAAGGACAACCAAGGGTTGAGGATCTTGGTTTTTAGCGCTGTTGATGCTGGGATTTGGGAGCATGGCTGATTACCTAGAACATTATATTTGGTCAGATTATAAATAACAAAACAATCTAAGATGAGCATGAATTTATAAAAACGCCTTTCACTTTTTCTCTCTTCCTGGTCAGTTAATACCATTACAGTGGTGGGGTATGGTGAGGTTAACCTTTCGCATTATTTTCTCTCCACTTCATCCTTTCCCAGATTTCTTCTTCAGAGATATCGCAAGACGTTGACTATGAATATAAAATCTACATTAAAAAAGAGATGTATTTTTTAAACAGCCCAACCAAAACAGGAGTCATCAAACTAACCTCGCACCCTACTCACGCCTAATCTCCTAACAAAGCGATGTCGGAACATTTTGGCGCGAAAATAATGAAGTACACGTGGCGGAGCAGAGCCTGGGACCGGACTGGAACCAGTAGCAACAATGGGCACGCGCCGATCGCTATCATTGTGAACGAAATCGCCAAACAAAACGCGATGGCGACGGAGCGGAGGCGACATTCGTAAAACATTAACGGATGAATTAAACAGATATAAATGGTGTTGGTGTTTTCTCGTGTGAAGGCGTTGTTTTAATGGTCGGTTTTGTTTTGGTGATGGTCGATGATACTGGGAATTCGATGTGGGTCAAAAGAAATCAACTTTTTTGGGCAGTATATAGTCAATTTATAACAAAAGATTCATAATGAAAAATAGAAAAGCTACTAGTACTGTAGCCCCTGGACTTTTTAATTACCACAAAGGTTACTGATTGCCGTTTTGATATTGTGGTAAGGTATGAAATTACTAATATAAAAATCCAAGACTTAAAGATCACAACACGCCAACCCCGTAAGTCCCGGAGCTACAGTACTATACGTAGTAAATCAATATAACGAAGATTGTTAAAGCGATATATTGAGTGTAAAACATGAAAAGGTTAACGAAGTATGTAAGATTCATAACAGGTGGTGATCAAATACTTCTGTGGATAACTAAATTGAACATAGATGTTTGAAAGCAATTAATGACAGGATTCATTTACTGATCAAAAATAATCAGCTGGTACAAGTTCTAGAGAAATACAATTTGAAATGTTGGGATATTTTTTTTAAAAGGTACAAACACAAATCGCAAAACAAAGACTAGGTAATTACTATACAAAATATTAAATCTTCGTACAAAACAATTAATTTTAAACAATAAATCATAGTCGATAACTTATCAACTACAATCAACATTCATTACTATGAATGAAATATCCAAACGTGTAATTTATAATATGAAAACAGCTCAATAAATCCACACATTATTGCTTAAGTTGACCTTTTTATAGTTCGACAACATAATTTTATTCTCCTACAACCAAATATAATTATGTAGCTTTGGCAACAATACTGATAGTTTAATGAAAACCAAGATATATCACAATAAGATAAGGCATAAAATTGATAAACATAAAAACTCAAATCACCATGAACATCCTACGCATGATAAAACAATGAGATACGATGAAAAGTTCAAACGAAAGCAAAAAGTCAAAGACACTGCACCCAAACATGAACGTTCATGACTTGCATTCGAATCGCAAGCAATAAAATAATAATTATACACATGTGACTTATTAGCCGTACACATTACAGATCATGTGAAAATAAAACATAGCAACCATAAACATATTATCAACATACCAATATCAACTAAGAGACAACTCAACAAGAATCAAAATAGAATACAAAATGACGTGGAGATACAACTTTCTGTGTTTGAGATGAAGAGTACGAGCAAAATACAAAAGGTTTAACAATAGAAGTACGTCGTATCATTTGTTAAACGTCCCTTTTGACGAGGACCACTATTATTTTATGAATGATGCCGAGCATGGGGGATACAATACTTAATATTTTGCAATGTAATGTTCTTTACGGATCGGCAAAATACTGCGAGTTGAAACAAAACTGGTAAATGAGGAGAGAAATTATTACATCCTTGCAGATTACTAGTTACGTCAATATGAAACTTAGAGTATAATATTTTTGTTAACAGTCATAAACTCATTACAAAGACGAAATGAATCAGTTTCTGTGGTCAATCACGGTCATGATGATGATGATAAAGACTAAAAATAGAATGGTCTTCACAATAATTTCATTCAATCAACTAAGAAATAACCTATATCTCGCTCGTAGGTAACGAATGTTTCTGACTGGGATATTTTAGGACTATTGTCTATTACATCGACCCGGTTGGGGTAATAGTTACTACGCTGGACTGCCAAACCGTGGTCCCGGATTCGAATCTCGGTTCCATAATATGCATTGTATTTGTATAATTTGTATGTGCCAGTGAGCATTATTTAGTTATGTACCTATTTAAATAAATGTTAATTTTTGTACTCTTATATCTTCATGCCGGAAAGCATGTATTCGAGCCAAACCTAAAAAGAAACTCTTACCTATAAGAACAGTGACTTGTGGCGCTCACCTAATCGGCCCTGGATGGATGAAACGAAAATAAATGAAACGAAGATATTAAAGTGACAGCGAATGATACAAATTAATATAATGAACAAACTTTTGAATTACATTAACAAAAATTACAACAGCATTAACCTTACTAACAAAATCCTACTCTACCCCCTTTTACGTTCAAAGTAAAAGAACAAGAGAAAACTGCTCATAAAACAATTGGCAAAATTGCCAAAATAATATATTAAAGTAGGGCAACTTCGTCACACGCCAGCCCCATTCATAAAGATTTTTTATCTTTACTTTTAATTCACGCAACGACTCTAACATATACACTTCCAGTTCTAAATTTATACCCTATTTAGTTAACTAGAAGGTCGGATTTCTAATGTGAGATAGAAGTAGCTAAGGCGTGATTTGTAGCACTGCTGTGTCATTTGACTAACGACACCTTAATGTAGAGTATTTAGTCAGAAGCGGAATGGTTTCATTGTGCTCGAGCAATGTATCGAAAAGTTTTAATTTTGCTTTATGAGTCGAGTGTGATTTGCCCTTACAACCCCTTTTGTTTGGAATCGTTTGTGAGACTTTTTGTGGATTTATTTGGATAATTTGTCGGCAGTATGTTCCTTTTTCTAACTTTTCACGAATGATTCAAATAAAAAGTTACTTTAAGTATTTATATTAGGTATCAATACCCACCGTAAGTATGTAGACTTCTTGATAGGTAAATGATTCTAAACGTTTAAATTTTGAATAGGAAAAAAAAAACAGCTGTCAATTTGCCAGCGACTAACAGAAAAAAATAAATTATAAAGATAAACTACTTTACCATAGGTATAAAATATTTATTAATAACAAAAATCATATTCATATTACATAAAACTTAACCTAAAGAAAAAATAAAAGAAGAACAAAACTTATACCTACTATAAATAAAAAACATAGGTATTGTAATAAACGTTCCCGATTTTTTTAAAAATTTAATCATAACAAGATGTTTAGAAAAACTAAGTTGGTCGTCGTCTAAAGATCAAATAACACTAATTAGACAAAAATTCTGTTCAGTCAGGGTCACACTAATATCAAACAGTAATAGATATAAAATCCAACTAGAACCTAAGCTATACCTACACTGGCTAACAAGATTACCAACATTCCCAAAGCTTAAGTAAAAAGCAATAAAAGTGACACCCTCTGAAGGATTAACTACCCTAATACTGTAAAGAACGATGCCATAGTCCAGAGCCAGGGTAGAGCACCACGGGGTGCCTTTGTACCATTTTATTGGCACCATGGCACCGGGGCCATTGTTGCAAGTGCCGGGTCTAATCACTGGGACGTTTACCCTAATAGCTATAGGTTGTGAAAATGATATGCCATATTTGTTAATTTTTGCGAGGGTGTCGTGTCGTGTCGGCTCATTTGATAGGTTATTATTTTTATTTGTATCACCACATGCTAGTATTGGATATAATGAGATACCAAGTGTAGTACTAATTGGCTTCAAACGTAAATACATAATAAGTAAATATAAGTATTAATAGATAGTCTTTCTTACACTGTGACATAGGTACCCTTATTGTCGTTACTAAAAATTTAAACATCTAAAATGTCAACTCTCTGCGGTTCAAAAGTTGCAGCCCTTTATACAGTGTTAAATTGATTTCATTAGCATCATTTTGAACTAAGAGTCAACCCATCAAACTGAAAAACTTTTAGTATGGGAACAAACCGATGTGAGCAAAAAAAAATTAAACATTATTCAGATCGGTCCAGTAGTTTCGGAGCCTATTCAATACAAACAAACAAACAAAAAATCGAATCTTTCCTCTTTATAATATTAGTATAGAAGAAGAAAACGTTTTCGAGAAAAAATTAATAAAATATGTTTATGTGGAAGTGACGTTAGTGTACGGTCGGCAACGAGAAATTGAAAAACAAGTAAGTGAAGTATTCTGCTAGAAATGAAGGTGAGAAATTTTTATCAATATTCGTTACCGGCTGTACTACTACCTAATAAACGACGAACTCTTTATCTAAATTAATATAGTTTTTTGCAACAATGCAAAGTGATTTAATTGATGGATTAGTACTTAAAAGTGATTCGGGTTCATTCGTTTGTAAATAAAAGTGTCCCCGGGCTACCGATACCCGGCTACTTCACTCCGTTCAGTTACTTCTGAAGTACTTGTTCAAATATTTTTGAGTGGTTTTGAAACAGTTTTCAATAACTTTTAGAAAGTACTTACCTACTTAACTCTGTAGTTTAAAAGTTCTACACTTACCTTTAGCATGTTGAAGTTTTCAGGAGGGATGCATAATATTTGTAGCAAAGTTTTTGACCACTCCGACGATGATTATAAGTCGTGAATGTGACCATCTTAACTATTATAAAACTGTAAGAGAAGTGTGTCTGAAGTTATTACAAAAAAAAGATGACTATATGATTTTTGTGTGTCCCAGACTACAAATCAACTTTTTTGAGAATTTTTGTCTGTCTGTTGGTTTGTGTGTTTGTTTGTGCGAGCATCACGCGAAAACTACTGAACCGATTTTGATTAAACTTTTTTGTTTGATATCTTATGATCTGACTCAAAATCTGGTACATAATTTGTGCGGACGAAGTCGCGGGTTAACTATAGTATCTTTATAAAGTTGTCAAAGATTGACATTCATTTCTAAAAATGATTTAAATACTTAATACATTTGAAAAACTGGTTGCACTGGTTCAGACCATCAATCGAAAATAGACAACACAACCTCTGTGAGACCAAAGATACTGCTTTTATGGTAAAAAAAAAACCATGTTCTACCTTATAGGTAACTACAATAAACGTTCTATTTCTATTGGCTATGTGCGAAGTGGTGATGGGAACTGACAAATCGATCGCAGCGCCCGGGGTGGCAGAAATGTGTACTTTTGTTGGTCAAGCTGTGTAAAATATGCTTGAATCTATGCAAATCCACACACTAACTCAACACGTAATCTCCAAAACTGTAAAGACTACAAACTTAAAATTTGGCATGGAAGTTTCTATTGGCATCTAGGTGCTCACTGAAAAGGATTTATTGAAATTTTTTCTTCAACGGTGTGAAAACCGGGATAACATTTTGTACGAAAATTGGCACTGCAAATATCGTGGATTCTAGCAAATAGGTATTTAAATATTTTTAATATCGATAATGTTGCTAATTTCTTTAGTTTTTACATTATTTTATTATAAATATAACAAACTTTTAACTAACATGTTACTTGAAATAATTCACGACGGTCCGACACCGCTAGGGGCGCTAGCTTCGATTTTTTTACCGTAACTAATAATAAAAGTTAAAATTGTAGGGAACAAAACAATGTCTGCACAATCCATTCGAGCCTAAAATTAGCACTAACGAGCTAAAGCGCTATTTCGCCGAATCAGTCACAGAGCAGAGTGGCGCAGTGGAAGCGTGCTGGGCCCATAACCCAGAGGTCCGTGGATCGAAACCACGCTCTGCTAGAAATCTTTTTTCATTTTTTTTTTAGTTGAACTAATTATTAATGCAATCACATTGTAGGTAAGCGAACGTTTTTTTTGTGACATGGCTGTTTTAAAAGTATTTTTGATTTGGTAGTAACTCATTCTCTACGTTATAGCGGCGCCCGGAGCAAAATAGTAGATCAGCAGAGTTTATAAAAACAAACCGGCAAACACAAACAGTGGGACCGGCGTTTGTTTTATCATGGGATATTGATAATTTGTGGCACGTGGCGGGCACGGCGCGTTTTCCTTGTTTTTTTACCGTCCGGGCGGACCGCCGGCGTTTCACGCTTCTATGACAACGAAAATAGTTGTTCGGTTAGTTACTGTCTGGTCTGGGTACACTCCAATAAACTTGGATGTTTTTTAAATTCGTCTTTTTATAAAATGTAACATTTATTTTCTTTAATTTGTTTAAAAATTTTTAGGCTGGAAGTTGTATTTTCTAATCACTTCAGAAAGAGATTTTTTGTGAGTTATAAATGTCATGTTATCTATACCGTTATCTTCGCCAAACACTGATAGATAATAAGTTTGGTAAAACAATATCCGAGAACAAGGTCAACCCATATGAATATATATGTACGGGCTACACCTGTAGTTGATAGTGATAGTTGATAGTAAAGTAAAATGCCGAAAATATGATAAAAGAAGAGTTTATTGAATTAACTGATTTATGCTAGTATGGAAATGATTGCTATGAGAGCACGCGGTTCGGCTACCAATCGTGAACTGAATTGTGTAAAATAAAAGTATCGAACCACGCGTTGATTGATGACTCGACTATATAATAAAAATGCACGGTTGCACCGTACATGTTCCCAGGCCAAAGAAGGGAGGCTTGAGAGGATAGATGATGAAATGATATTGATGGTGATGAGACTATGCTACTAACAAGGTGATTGAACAATGCGCCTTATGTCTATGATGATTCTTATGCTATTAGAGACCCGTGTCACTAAAATCAAATGCCAACGGTAGCGTTTGTTTATTAAGAACACTCGCGCTTGTACACTTTACACTTGCACTAGAGGGCTCAGCCCGTTCAATGGTACACTTACAAGTACACTTGCACATCACATTAGCACTAACACTATCACGGGAGGCGGTCAATCCGCGCGGACGGGGGGTGGGCAGGGCAAGGTGCACGGATCTGCGCCGCGCGCGTCGCACGCGCCACACTATGCATGCTGCTGCTGCTGCAGCTGCCGCTCCCACCAGCACGTAGATCACCGTGTAGTGGTGTATGTCGTGATATGATATTTGATTCACTTCAGGCGATTGCGCCTTCAGTTTCTGTATCTGATCATTTATCTCTTTCATATACTCTTGATTGTCTGTTATTTCTGATTTTACCTTGCTCACAGGGATGGTTAAATTAATAATGTTATTAATAGAAGGAATGTCCGGCGTAACGATTTCTGCTTGCGTTTGCACTTGGGACATCTGACGCCGCTGTGACGGTACGGTGAATGACTCGCCTTTGATAACGCAGCTTTCTTGTAGACTGATAATGCCGGCCTTGCTGACTCGTTCAGAAGTAACTTGATCTGAACATATGATCCGAAGTGGGCATTGACCGCAACAAAAGTATAGGTACGAATTTATACTACTCAATTGTATCCATTTGTCATAGCAACGAGTAGTATGGTAAATACATTCGTTCGATGTTTGATCTCTGAGGCATAAGTTTTTGTCCGACTTCATGTGATAAACTGGTGTTTGTAATTCACATAGTTGAGTTACGGGATCGAAGGATATACATGTATTTAGCTCTTTATCTGATAGCGGCACGAAAGTATCCTTGTGGATGTTTATTGCTACCTGTTCCGCGATAGTAGCGATGCTGATCATATTGTTTCCCACTTGCTGCGGTATTGTGATCATTTTATAAATTTCAAAACTATCCCGGTCAATGAGCGGTATGCTAATTTCGAATATTAGGTAGTCTTTGGTTATTCTAGTTCGGACCTTTAATAATTGATATATCTTGATAAGGTCTGTCTGAACATTTTGAATAGGTAGTGATAATTCTTTTGATATCTGTTGGGAAATGATGTTTAATTCTTCTCTCAGCTGATTCGGTGTTATAAGATGTAGGTCGAACTGGCCATGATAAATATTAGTGACTGTGTCAATTAGAGATTTTTGGATCCCTTTTAAGTTCATCGCCAGATTGTTAGCGATGATGGCATAAATTGCAAAGTCGCTCGTCTCCGCGCCTTGCTGTACGGCATTGCTTAGTACTTTCTTTGTTTCCTCCAGTTCGTTAAGGTGTTGATTGAAGATCTTATGTTGTTTTACCATCGTACTTTCCATACGTTTCAGCAAATTGAATTCAGCTTCGAGTACAGAAGTTTGGTTCTTCCATAGTGCTCCAAGATGTTTTTGATTTTCCCTCACTAATTTTATATCCTTTTGATACTGATCGGCGAACTTTTGATCTAAAACGCCGAAGAGACTGTTTGCCACGTATCCTACGCCATCGATAAGGCCACGACGTAATCGCACATGTGAGCCAAAGTGTTGACTAAGGAACATGTCATTGTAGTATTGTAGTTCGATATAGTTGTGACGTAATTGTAAGGGGATCACGTCACAATGAATACGTCTCTTTGTCTTTAGACACCTGTCTTCTAGATTATTTATATATTTATCTAATAAATTTGTGCTCTCCCAATATGGCTCTAAGTTGTAATATACTACAAGCTTCCACACATCTCGAATCAGGTGCATGTTTGCACCTTTGTCGAAATAGATACTGTGATTTGAGTTGATGTTAGTTATATTGTAGGCGCAGGAAGCTGATGATACTAACATAGTCATTAGCATTAAAACCGTGGTGAAGAGACTGACTGAAGGCCTTGCTTTAGGTACCTTTAGCCTTTCAGGCGACGATACAGTTTCAGCATGAATTGTGTCCTCCTTTGATTGTTTGCTACTTGGTTGCTCGTCGTTCACGGGTAAGATAGATAATTTTGTGATAGGTCTTTTCATAATTCCGTTTTTAGTTCTGACGGAGACAACTCTGACTAATCCATCCTGTCCAGGATGAAGGATGACAACTCTGCCTAGTGCCCATTTTGCTGCTGGTAAGTTGGCTTCATGTATGAGCACAATATCGTTTTCCTTGATATTGGATTTAGATGTCTGCCATTTTGATCTAGTCGACATTTGTGTTAAATATTCCGATTTCCAGCGTTTCCAGATGTCGTGGAATATTTTTTGTGTTAACTGCCATCTTGTACGAGCGTCCCTTTCTGTTTCGATGATGTTCAAAACAGGACCACTGGACAAGAAGTGCGACGGAGTGAGATAATCCAAATCGTCTGGGTCTTCCATGAGGGCACATAAAGGTCTAGAATTAAGACACGCTTCCAATTGTGCTAAGAGCGTGCTGTACTCTTCGTAGGTGAGTTTTTGTTCTCCTACGACGCGACGTAGATGATATTTAAGACTCTTTACTGCTGCTTCCCAGAGTCCTCCAGCGCTCGGCCAAGATGGAGCGTTGAAGTGCCACTCTATGTCCATCATACTGATCTCTGATAGGAATTCTTCGTTTACTATTGATTTTAACTCCGTAAACTCTCTTTGTATAGTGTTGTTTGCTCCGATGAAGTTAGTGCCGTTGTCGCTCCATATATGCTTCGGGGCACCTCGTCTAGCTGCCATGCGACGTAATGCTGCCAGGAATGCTGATGTTGATAAGTCCGACACCAACTCCAGGTGTACGGCTTTCGTCACCATACAAACAAACACTGCAATATAGCCTTTAGTGGTCTTTATCCCTCGACCCTTGTTTGACTTGACGTCCACGTATCCAGTATAGTCGACGCCTGTTTGATAAAAAGCTCTCGTTGGGGTCACCCTTGATTGGGGTAGATCGCCCATTAGTTGGTGTTCTTTTACTGGGTTATGTCTTCTGCAGGTTACACACGATCGAAGTCGTTTCTTTACAGCTCGGTTCCCTCCTATAATCCAGAAAGTTTGGCGTAACCATGCTGATGTAATACGTGGGCCTCCATGATAAGTCATTTTATGCGCATGATCAATTAAAATGTCTGTAAAATGACTGCTGTGTGGGATGATGAGAGGATACATCATGCTTTGGCTTATGTTCGCATTTTTAAGCCTACCACCGACTCGTAATAGCCCCTCTTTGTCGAGAAATGGATTTAAAGACAGTGTTTTGCTTTTTGAATCGACAGTACCATTTTTCTTTAGGCTTTTTATTTCATCGGTAAATTCTGATTGCTGAATATTTTTTACAATAGTCGATTGTGATCTTCTGTATTCGCTTATTGTAAGGTACGATGGCTTATTATTGTCTCGACGTACAATACGTAAAATCCAAGCGAGTACTCGGATTGCGCGCGTCAGGTTGCTATGTCTACGTATGACGTCACCTACTATGTCAGTACTGCATGACGTTGTCGAGGCGTTTGCGTTCTTCACGTCACTGTGTGGCGTCATTGATAAGAGCGTTTGCTTTATTTGTTTGACTTCTTGATTTGTTTCATAATTGATCGATGTTGGTTGATTGTCAAACGTTGATAACCAAGTTGGCCCGGTCCACCAGAGAGGATGATGCTTAAGCTGTTTTGCTGTAATACCTCGACTAGCGCAGTCTGCCGGGTTCTCAGTAGTGTTGACGTAATTCCAACAATCGGCTGGTATGATTGGTGTTATTTGTGCGACGCGGTTTGCTACGTATGTCTTCCAACGCCCGGGGTCCCCTTGGAGCCAACCTAGAACGGCCGTGGAGTCTGACCAGCCATAAATCCTGACGTTGTGTTCAGGCAGGCATGCTAGTACGTTGCTCATCAGTTTTGATAATAAGAAGGCACCATTTAATTCAAGGCGGGGTAATGATACTGTTTTATTTGGAGAGATGAGCCTTGATTTTGCTGCTACTAACGTTACTGATGATGATGGCTTATGAGTTTTCTTAATTCTGCAATATATGACGCATGCGTATGCTTTGATCGATGCGTCACAAAAGCCATGCAACTCTATACTGTCATTTTTGCTCGTTTTCAGCCACCTTGCAACTTTAATATCGTTTATCTGCTCTAAATCGCTTTTGATTGTGTCCCAGTCTTTGTTGATTTTTTCAGGTAATTTGCTATCCCACTGTAGCTCTTTATGAAGCCAGACTTCTTGAAATAAGATCTTAAGTTTTGTGGAGACGGGTGACAACCATCCGAGAGGGTCAAATATTTTCGAAATATCTGACAACAGTTGCCGTTTTGTTGCTTGACCGGGAGACGTATCGATTTTTAATTTAAATTCAAATTGGTCGGTTTTAGGACACCAACGCAATCCTAACGTTTTTGTTGATTCTTCGTGCTTGAAATCGAAGACCTGTTGATAATTTTGCTGTGCTGTGTCAACTCCTTCTAATAGTTTTTGATTGTTAGAGTTCCACTTCCTTAGATTGAAGCCACCAGATCTCAGGAGTTTTGATAAGTCAGATTGAAGCTGCTTTGCTGTTTGAAGACTGTGGCTGCCGCTTAATAGGTCATCCATGTACAGATCTTCTTCCAGGACCTTACCAGCTGGACTGCAGGTGTAATTGTGACCCTCATCACTTGCTAACTGTTTAAGAGTCATCATGGCTAAGAACGGCGCTGCTTTTGTGCCGTAGGTAACCGTTGCTAATTGATAATCCTGCAGAACATCCCTAGAAGAGTCCCTCCATATGATTTTCTGGTACACCTGGTCTTCCAGGTGTAATTCGATCTGCCTAAACATTTTCTCAATGTCAGCTGTAAATGCGAACTCGTATTGTCTCCACTTCAAAATTAATTTTGATAAATCTTGCTGTAAGTTCGGACCCCTGTACATAACGTCATTCAAACTATGGCCAGTCGATGTTTTCGCTGACGCATTGAAGACGACTCGAAGCGATGTAGTAGTGGAGTCCGCGCGCCGCACACAATGATGAGGTAAATAGCAGTTTGGTGTCTTGTTACCGCTCGAGTCCGATGACCGCTGCATATGACCTAGTTCGATATATTCGTGAATAAATGATTTATAGTCACGAGCTATATTTTCGTTTCGTACAAATTTGTTTTCTAATTGTCGAAACTGTGCGACTGATTTTGCTTTAGAGTCTCCTAAAAGCTCCTTATGATTTGGTTTCAGGGGCAGTCTCACGATATACCGACCTTCATCATTGCGTGTGGTTGTTGCTTTGTAAAATTGGACGCACTGATCGTCTTCTTGTGACATGCTTGTGGTCTCCGTGATAACATCTTCTGTGTTCCAGAATCGCTCTAAATCTTCCACGTTGTTTAGTACAACGTTACACTGATAAGACTTTACATTCCCGCATAGGATCCATCCCAGGCGGGTCTGCTGTGCTATAGGTAATGAGTCATTTTCTCTGATTATACCATTTAAAATTATTGATGAGTAAATATCTGCACCTAATAATAAGTCGACGGGGCTGCTAACATTAAATTCTGGATCTGCTAAGTGTATATTTTGTAGAAATTGCCATGTTGGCTTTGGAAATGTGTTGTTAGGTAGGTTGTTTACTAAACTTTTCATAATAGGGACTTCCGTCGTGAATGTATAGTCGCCCTGCGCTGATGAGCATGTAATATGTATAATGCCCTTGCAATTATTTTCTTTAGCTCCTACACCAAAAATCACACCCTTACAACGTTGGCGAGGTAAACCTAGTTTTTGTGCCGCTCTCTCTGATATCAGCGACGTTTGCGACCCTTGATCTATAAGGGCGCGCATGATTTGAAAGGTACCGTCCACCGCTTGCACTTTGATCAATGCCGTTGCTAGGAGGACTTCGGCTATGCTAGTTTTGGGATTTTGTGCCACGTGACTCTCGTGCTGTCGCGGGTTGCCATCAGATTTTGGTGACTTTGCGAACGCCTCATGTAGCAACGTATTGTGGGGTTCTTTGCACTCATGGCATCGTTTTTCTGAAATGCAATCATTTCCGTTGTGGTTGTATAAACAATTGTTGCAATATTTTAATTTCGCAACTAAATTTTTCTTTTCGCTCGATTGCAATTTCAAAAAATCATTACAGTGGAATAATCCGTGCGCTTTATTGCACAATGGACATCCGGTGTACTTCATCGAACGATTTTTATTTGATGGTTGCTTGAATGTTTTGATAGGAGGTGATGATGATGATCCTTTATCCTTGCTGCTCGCGAAGGATTTGAAATGTTGTGACGGTTTAGATGGTTCTTGTTTACGCCTTGATGCTTCTAGGGCCGTAAATTTGGATTCTAAGAACTCTAAAAAATCCTTTAGGGTTGGCAAGTCCCTAGGCTTTGCTAATGATTGTATGTAATCGTCATAACTGCTGGAATCTAATTTTTGTGCTACAATGTGAACAACGAGAGGGTCCCATGTTGAGGTATCTACACCAAGGTTTTTTATAGCATAGATACATTCCTTCGTTGTGTCATGAATTTTCTTTATGTTCACTGCTGACTGTTGCTGCATAACAGGCAAATTCATGAGGATATTAACGTGAGAGGAGAAAATAATCTTAGTGTTGTTGTATCTGTGGTTTAGGATGTCCCAACAGACCTTGTAGTTCTCGGAGGTGATGTGAAGATGTTGAACTATCTTTTCAGCTTCTCCTTTGAGCTTGCTTTTGAGAAACTGCATTTTTTGAGCATCGTTTAAGGATCTATTGCTGTGTATGGACTCAATAAATAAGTCCTTGAAGGATAACCACTGGTGATAATTCCCATTGAAGGAGGGAATGTCCATCTGTGGGGTTGATTTTTCCTTGTGTGATACAGACCAAATCTTGCTATTTATGGTCTTTTTGATGAGTCTATATGTTTTTTCTAAATCCTTAAATCGTGCTTCATAATCCGTGTTGTCCTCCGTAGATATTGTGTCGATCTCCCAGTGAAGAGAGTCAATAACCGACCATCTTGATTGAATTGTTCGCAATGTATCCTCAAGTTCCCATTTCTCTGCGTCTTCTTCGAAGTTGATGGTTGACATGGAGTAACGAAAAGCTTTAAAATTGCTTTGCTGTTTACGAAGCATTTCATCTAGCTTAGATGCTTCTACCAATGTTTGTTGTGTGTTCGACTTCGGCGGCTGTTGATGATGAAATGTTGGTTGCGGATTAGATCCGCTAGGGAACTGTGAAGCGGGGCCTGTAGGAGGTCCCATTTGAGTAGCAGGCTTTATCAATGGAGACGTAGGCTTTTGCTCCAGCGTCAGATGTCCTGCTATGAACGCTCTTGTTTCATTGTAGAAACTTCTTGTTTTATGATAATAATCGCTAGTAAAATAGTCGTGATTTTGTTCTTCAAATTGATTCAGCTGATCATGATTACTTTCGAACTCTTGCCAATAAGAGTCCAAAGTTTTTAGCTTCCTGTTGATTGATTCAGGAGTTTTGCGATCTTTTCCATCCTTTTTAAAGTTTGTGAGCAAGGTTTTGATAGCATCCAGTATTTGGACTTGGTTTGCAATGATATTCTCCATCCTGCTGCTTTGGAGTTATTGATAAATGATAAGAGTAAAAAGGAAAGATCTTACTTGATGCTTATATAGCTAGCAAACGTGTCTCGGCTGCTGTGCTGAGTCGTTGGCTGCTTGTCTGTGACGCCGGACTGCTGGTGTCCGTAGGCGAAAGTTGAAGATACCTCGCGCTGCTGTGCGTGAGGGTGCTGTCTTCTGTGGATTGCTGTCCAGAGGGCGCATTAGAAACACTTTCACTGACGCGATTTCGAATGTTCCGAATAATACAGTCTTTTGTGAAGTGATCCCGCCTTTCCGGAGGCTCGAAGGACCATAAAGATGTACGGGCTACACCTGTAGTTGATAGTGATAGTTGATAGTAAAGTAAAATGCCGAAAATATGATAAAAGAAGAGTTTATTGAATTAACTGATTTATGCTAGTATGGAAATGATTGCTATGAGAGCACGCGGTTCGGCTACCAATCGTGAACTGAATTGTGTAAAATAAAAGTATCGAACCACGCGTTGATTGATGACTCGACTATATAATAAAAATGCACGGTTGCACCGTACAATATAGGTAATAATAGTACACTATTATTATGTATCCATATGGTCAACCGTCAAATCCCACTCGGCTGGGCAGAGTTCGGGAATACCGCGGTGTCTCAAGACTAAAGTCTTTGACCAGTTTGTACTACCAGTGATGATGATGATAGACGGAACTGAGTCCATGGCCTTAAATAGGGCGTATACGTATTACATTGCTGGTTCCTAATAACGCTAAATATGTAGCAGGTAATGTGTCAATAACATTCTCAGCAATGTATCCTGAATTGTAATTGTAAATGACAATTTTCATGTTTATAAAATAGGGCCCTGACTGGTCGACCAAAGGGAAATGGAGAGGGCTTTACTTGGAGTTTCGCTGCTAGATCGAATCAGAGAGAATGAAGAGATTCGCAGAAGAACCAAGGTATTCGACATAGCCCAAAGAAATACTAAAGTGGCAATGGACGGGGAACATTGCTCGCAGAACCGATGGCCGACGGGGCTAGATGGTGATGATGATGACGCAATATTAGGATTCTGGTATAATATGAAATGTAGGCCACCGTAGCACCTTGTCACAGCAAACTGCAGCTATGTTTTACAAAAACCTAATGACGTTAGTAAAGGTAATTGACCCTGCAATGCTTGTATATCAAAATGGTTAACCGTTTATTATAAGAACTGTATGTTTGGTACTGTAGTTACACCACGAATTTTGGCATCATACTCGTAACAAATATATTACATAGGTACCCCAAAGAACGGAAAGTTAATAATCTCACTAATATTGTAAATGTCAAAGTTTGTGACGATGTTTGGATGTTTGTAAGTTTGTAAGGTTGTATGCTTTAGGCGCAATCACGCATAAACGGCTGAACGGATTTGGATGAAATTTGGCACGCAAATAGAATATATTCTGGATTAACACAAATACTTTTTTAAGGTCTACACACACAATCTCACGACTATATTCCCCAATGGAGTATTCAAAGATATTCTGAAACCTCACAACATCCATGTTTCACTAGTTGTGAGTTTATCTACGCATGTAGTAGATATTACGTCACGGCTTCATACACCACATCGAAACTGAATGAGTGACACTTTCCCTCCCAACTTCATTACACCACCCTCCGAACGCATTATTATGTAAATTTCAATTTTAAACCACTTGTTATCTAGTTAGTGAGGAAAAATGCCTAACTTCAGAGCGTACCGACCCCAAATTAGCCTCCGGCTGCCAACTTCACCGTAAATAATCGATGGCAATTGACAAACGAAGCGTTCTCCTGTCAAATTCTAGTTTTCAGTGTTACAAAAGACTTCCCACGTAACGATTCCTCCCAGTTTTATCGAACTCCAACCTTATCCCATCGCAATAAGTTAGTAAAGTAGCGCAATAAATAAGTTGGTAGTTCCGGTATGGCCGTAGGTGCGTAATGGGGGTCTTGTTATGGTAATAGCGGGCCCGAGGCGTAGGTAAGGGTGCAGATGGTGCATGTGCAAGATGGATTCGATTGGAGACAGAAGCTGGAGTGGCCATCGATTGGCATTGAGTGTGAGAATTACTAAGGTTAGAGAAGTTATGTGGGATAAAAGTGTTTTCGGTTATATATGGCTTTTGGTTCCCAGCAGCTGGAACAAATTACCTATTTGATATGACAGTTATGGGTAAGATTATAGGTGTAGACAAAGGAAGCCCAAATCTGACCCATGCCCATGTAGCGAGTGCCTAAAAAGCGACAAAGCGAGAAGAAGGGAAATTGTTTAGGAATGTGTGCTCATGGAAAGGAGAAAATGTTCATGTCACAGAGGCACATCTTGATCGTTTTCTCAGGGGCGTCATGCTAGGTCCACTGTTACGACACTAATTTCCTTCACCTGTGCTAGATAAATCTATCAAGGTCTTCCTCAGCTTCTCTTCCCATCTGTTCTCCTGACTGCACCAGAAGGTTTGTTTGAATATTTTGCCCTTCCACTTCCAACATAGGTGACAAGATTGGTAAATTCTAAAATAATATGATGATGACATAGCAGAAGGATGCGATTAGCGTCGTTATGTAAAAATATCAACTGTTTATGTGACTATTTGAACAGCTAAAATAATAAAAAATCTGCAAATTTTCTTTCCGACAACTAATTAAGTTGATGCATATCGCAAATATTTTTTATCACCACATACAATTTTCTTTTTCAAGAAACCGATGTTGTATAGGTACAAGGTTAAAATAATAAGTAAGTTTAAATAAAACCATGTTTCGTAAGTATATGTATAATAAATTAACTTCTTATCGTGTGGGCAAGCCCTGGTGTCAGAGTTTTTTGCGACCGCCTCACGGCCTCTGATGTGGTTTATATGTAACGACTACTATCATTAGATATAGTAGCCGGGACCAACGACTGAACGTGCCATCCGAAGAACTGAATCAACTTTCTTTTCAGACAATCAGGTGATTCGGCCTGCAATGTCCTAAGCAACTGGGGAAAAACGCACAAAGTGGCATATCACTAGGTGTCCCCCGTGGGAATTGAACCCACGACCTCCGTGTCAAGAGACCAATGCTGTTAACCATTAGACCACAGAGGCTGACAGGCGAGCATCGCTTATGGAAAAGTTCCTTTACCTTGTCTTTAGATACTACACCGAAAAAGATATTTATAAAAACATTAAAACTGTAATTATAGGAACAATGACCCCATGAAAAACTTAAACAAAGAAAATATTAAATCTAAATTAAGGCAAGTGTTAACCCTCCCTAAGCCGTAGGTACATTAGAGTCATTTCCTCTCCCTCAACAGGAGAAGGGGTTGAAATACCTAATGACTGAATTTATGTACGCGCTGAGTGCATCCCTGTATTAATTAAAATGCAGTTTGCGGCCCTGTCTGTTTAATGCTTTTCATTTACTATGTTTTATGATGAGAGTTGAATTTTGAAAGTTTATGAAGTGGACGCTAATTTCAGTTGTGGGTGGAGGGAAACTCTTATTTTCTTTGATTAACCCTTGAACCCCCACCGAGGTGATATTATTGAACAACCCATTGTTTATCTATTGTTGGCGGTTAAGAGAAGTTTATTCCGAATGCGTAAATGCGCGCTGCACACAAATGAAGTCTGGTGATATTTTCAGTACTAACCAAATAAACTCAATGAAATTTTGCAGAAACAATCTAGGAACAAATCTCTATGCTTGTATCGTGTCAGATTTTCGTTAAAATATACAGTTTCAATGCTAGGATTAATTTAAGATTTGTATGAAAATCTTTGAGGCACTGTTACTTTAAAACTGTACATTTTATGGAAAATCTGACACGATACAAGCATAGAGATTTGTTTCTAGATTGTATCTGCAAAATTTCATTGAGTTTAATTGGTTAGTATTGAAAATATCACCAGACTTCGTTTGTATGGAGCGCGCCAACAGTAATATACCCTTAAGTAGATCAAAATATTAATGATATCCAATACTAACAGGGAATACGATTTTCCATAGGCACAAAAGTTTACACACAATCTCACCCTTTTAGGGGTTGATTTTCGGTCCATTCTTTATGCAACCCAAGAATATTCCTCCATTCCTATCTTCAGTGTTTCATCAGGATGTGCATTGTCTCATGTCTTTCAGTCTTGAGGTGTTGTATGTAAGGAATACTAGAGTTTCTTTTCCTTTGTTTTAGGGGCATAAGGCCTTCCAGTACTTGTACCTACAATTTTATACCCGCAAGGAAAGTTTATACTGACATAACAAAAACTCACAACCCCGTACGAGCTGGTCAGAATCTTTGCTACAACTACAAACTATATAGACACCAACATCGAAATAGCGAAAAAAAATACCGCTTTTTCGAAAAAAAAATCGCGATTTCGATGTTTATGCCATAGAGAAAGTTGTTCAGTTTGACGGTCTGATCATCACCTTAAAAAAGTGTCAGCATATTAAGATGGACCCTGTATTTTATTTATGCATGCAGTTGTAGCAAAGGCTACGCTACGCAGCCTTTCACTAACAAAAATAATGTATAAGAAACCGTATCTCTTAGTCGCCTCGTACGGCACCCACAGGACGAAACGGGCCGGTCCATTCTAAGTTCGAACCATATCATCTTCCTTCTTCTATCATCTTCCTCAAATACAATTTTGTCTACAGCAATAGATCAGGGCCCTATTTAATAAACGTGACATTTATAATTTACAATTACAATTTAGTGTACATTGCTGGTTACTAATGACGCTAAATATGCACGGTAAAATGTCTCCTAACATTCTCAGCAATGTACCCTGAATTGTCATTGTTAATTATTGGCATGTTTATTAATGGCGTCCAGTTCCAGCCAAAAAAGCGCTGCGCTAATCAAACATTTATCTTTCAAACCGTGATATAACTAAAGTGCTTACCAAAGCAGTACCCAACGACATGTCCGAATCCAAAACAATCGAAACCCATAAATTATAATTTAGATTGTTGTGTGATTTATGAATATCGTTAAACAATAAAGCATAGCTATAAATAGTCATCTAAGCGAAAACTGGGACAAAGCCTCAGCGGTATGTCACGTACTTTATGACGCATTCCCGGCGCCATTCTCGAACCTTGATGAGGTCATTCACTACGATATATCTCACTCTAAACACACATACCTTCTTTATTAAAATTCCTTTATAAATTAGAAAAAATACATGACATCAAAGTTAGGGCTTATCGGAAAGGTAACGTAATATTCTTGTTTACTCACCGTGCACGCGATCAGGCCGTCCCTTTCTATCATCTTGCATCTCTGTCACATTTTGACAGGTACCACGTGACACGTCACTTATCGTTTTATGACATTCTTGCATGGAAAGGTACTTTTAGTTACACTGTTTTGGCGCGTGAGTTGCGAAAACATCGCAAGTTTTGAAAAGAAGGTATTTTAAGGTTTTTTAAAAGTGTTAGAAGCGTGGGGAAGCAGCTCGTTGGCTGAAAGACGTGGCCACACTGGCTGAATGCGGCGTTCTCCCGCGTTCAACTAAATTTTCAATTCAAACAAGGTCTTTATAAGGGTAGTGACGCTACACAAAATTTACATATCGACGTAATAAAGCAAGCGGGTGTCTGATTTGAATTCTCTACGCGTTTTTATGGATTTTTGTTTTGAGGAAAATTCGCTATTGGACGATGAAGTTTTTGTTTTGTAATGTCGCCGGTAAATTGGAAGATTCGAAAAGTCTCGGCTATTTTCAGTGGAGTCTCAAATTATTCATGCAATAAGCTTTTTATACTTTATTCTCTAGGTCTACCCTTTTCTGTTTCGGGGTCAAGGTGCTTATTCATTCTAGGTCAGCGACGATAAGATAGGTAAAAAAGTGAGTCAAACTGGCAGCACTGTTTGCTAAATTAAATAATTGAATTTGCTTGGCACCACTGCTCTTGCTGTGTTTCGTCGTATTTGAAATTCGTAAAAAATTGGTTTTAGTCATATTTGTGACATAATTTCGTGCGGATTGTGTACCAAACAGTTGCGTTAAGCCACCGACGTAACAGGAATCTCAAATAAATACGATAACAGCACACAAGTTTTGGTTCAAGTTTACTTGTAAATGGTCATTTTGGCGGCAACGCGCGAGCTTACAAAATCGACCACAGATTCATCGTCATCTATCGTCCCATCATCAAAATAAAGAATATAAAGAAAAAAATAACGAATGGCTCAAAAGGACTAGTATCCAGAGCCGTTACAGACATTATTTAAAAAAAAAATTTAATAATTGTTTTGGATTACTAATATCACCGAGAAAGGCACGAATGAAATTAATAAATGAGTGTTAAATTTGATTCATTCCACGTAGGTACTTATAATGAAATCTTCAATACACCTAGCTACAATTGTGCACGCTTAATAAATCAGATGGTTAGATGTAGCAAAGCTTCTGACCACCCCGAAAGGGATTATCATCGTGAGATTATGTATGACATGCATTATTTTGCATTACATAATTTAAAAAAAAATTCCTTTAAAATTTATAATAAAAAAGGAAGTTATAGCCTGTAGAATCCCACTTCAGGGCAAAGGCTTCCTCTCACGAATAAGGAAGAGAGGGAGTGGGCCATACTCCACCACGCGGGCCCAGTTCGGGTTGGTGGAGGCAAGTTAGTGGTCAACTTCCTGTCAGATAATTTTCAAGCCGCCTTAATAGACCTCTGACCTGGCTTAACGAATGGTTACAACGCCATCTGACGGAACAATCCCAGACCAACTGCTTAACGTGCCTTCCGAAGCACGGAAACGCTCGAGATGAAATACCACTAAACGGTCACCCATCCAAAGACTGACCGGAGTTGACGTTGCTTAACTTCGGTGATCGTTTCCAATACCGAAGTTCCACTACGCCAACGAGCGCCAGCAATTTATACAATATTTAAATTTTAACTACAAAGAAAATAGCTTAAAAGCAAAAGATTACAAATCAAATTAATTAGCAACAATAACTAATAAACAAACAGACCAACACAAGAACGAACGAAAGCTTCACAATAAAATTAACCATATTTATACCTCCGAGTTTATTAATAAACCAATTATGCAAACCGACATCTAGATAACCTGTGATTAGCGTTCATTAGGCTGCATTACTAATTATACTATTATACTATACTTGGTTAATTCCACTATACTCCTAACATAATCCTTATCACTAAACATTAAGGGTCAAAGTGACTTGACGTTAGAGACTTAGTTGGTTAACCACTAATGTTAAAATTTACAACTATTGCTTATGTATCCATATTCATATGAAAGCGACGTGTTGATTTGTGATGATTCCCTGATAAGTTTTTCTCTGGAATATGATTTGTTTTCTTGTTGGATTAAATTTGTTTCATTGCTGTTTTTTCCTGCTCTAGAATGTATTACAATGAAGGTAAAGTTTTTATTTCATAATTTAAATATTGTTTTGCGATTGGTATGATAACATAGTTACACGTGTTTAAATTTATCGTAGGAAATATCGTCGAAATTTTAATCCTACCTAGTAGGTAGTTCTTGTTGGAAAATGTACAATTGATGATTGAGAATGATTCCGTATAGAATCCGTTCATAGTTTGAATAGACAAACACAGTACATGAAAAATGGTATGTACAATCTTCATTGACTGATTGATATTATTTTGATAATTTGCATCTTTCTCTAATATAAATAATACTGAATACTTTGATTTGCATGGAAAGTAAACTTAAAATCAGATGAGGGAACTAAGAAAGTTTAAAATTCTACAGATGCTAAGGAGCAGAAATAATTCGGTACTGATGTTAAAAAACATAATGAGGAACTTGCACAGTTTTATATTTTTAGTGTACCATAAAGATTTAAGGCTTACATGAAAATACCAAAAATAGTGAAATATGTACAAATCAATTATTTATTGCAAATCAAAAGTTTTCAAATTCCGCGCCAAAACGCTCACTGCTATGACGTGACGTCACTCCTTTTCATGACGCGTGAAGCTTATCACAAATCATCCGCTATAATATGTTGCCGTACTCTTCTAACTCACGCAGGTTGCTAATCACTTCGTCACTTTGCGCTGATTGGTGTTTGAAATTACGTTCCGACCCACGTAACTTATAATAGAAATATATGGTAAAAAAAAATGGAATAAATCTTTCAGTAATGTTCTGTTCACAACTATTATTATTGAATTACTAAGATAATTTGTTATTATATTTTGGTGCAAGTTTCTCATTTCGGCTCATCCAAAATTTACGCAGTCTAGTGTTGGTTAATTTGATTGCATTCAAATGGATCAACTTCAACATCATTACAACTATCGGTACCAACATCTAAGAAAACACAGCCTCGATTACATTATCATTGGCAATCTTAAATACTTAGACCTTTCTTCGCTAAAAAGTCTCAATCAAATCTTAACTAAAAACGGAACCGACACAGTTCGCAATAAGAAACAAGCTGACGATGATCGTAGTCCTGCCGTTTGCGGCCACTATCGATTTTTCGCCCCCAACTTTGTTGACAAAGGCTGGTTCTTAAGCCAAATGAGATGCACCCCAAAGAATATTATGGGCAGACATAGCTCCACTATCGCTAGATATATTGTTGTGTGCAGATAGCGGCCTCATATCGCCTCTTTATTGATCCCTTTACCGAACTGGAACCGATGCTGGATTTCGTTTCTTAGTTTTTTTATTAAATACAGTTTTTGTAGACCGCGTGAGTTTTTAGCGTAGATTCAAGGACTGTATCAACTGCGCTTAAATAGTTTAAGGTAATTATAGTACTCTGTGGTTTAAGTAATAGACAAACGGGAGAGCTGCTCAAATTGTCTTAAAACAGACGCATTTGACGTGTTTTGTTAGTTCAGATCTGTTGATTTGTAGAAAAATTGAAATGGAGAGGTCATTCAGCTTATGTCACTGCGTTACCGTGACCCTAGCTGATAGCTGGCTCTCTTCATGCATCCTGTTTCGTGAGTTAAAAAGTGTAATAACTCTGTCACCTGACACCCTGCGTAGTATAGCTACTATATACAGGGTCCTTCTTAATATGCTGACACTTCTTTAAGCGGATGATCAGACCGTCAAACTGAACAACTTTCCCTATGGTACCAACATTGAATCGCGAAAAAAAATCAAATGTTCTATACAAAACTGCAAACCTACTCGAGCGAAATGTATGGGACCGCAGATTTTTTTTCGCGATTTCGATGTTGGTCCCATAGAGAAAGTTGTTCAGTTTGATGGTCTGATCATCCCCTTAAAAAGTGTAAGCATATTAAGAAGGACCCTGTATACTTCATAGTGTACCATAATAATAAGGAAACTTGGTTTCAGAATGTTGCCTTTCAACCTCGCAGACACTGCAAATTAAATCCAATCCTTTAATAGTTTTGTAGAAGAAAAAAAGAGAACCAAGAAATTCACACTTTTTCTTTTCCACCCCCGGGGAGAAACAGGTCTTCTCTAAGTCAAAACTACACGGCTAATATTAGGGTTACTTTACACTTCATATTCCTCATTTTTCTCGTCATAACGCCGCATCTGACCTAGAACAAAATGTGAGCCATGACCGTGAAAGCGATAAAGAGTTCTAGGGAATATGTGGAGACGTTGTTTGATGAATAAATTACTACTTTGTCGTTTTCTTCCCCAATATTATTCTAAGATTGAAGCTAATACAACTACGCCTACGCCAATTTTTACAGGAGTAGGTGACATACTTAAGAGTACATAATCATAATAGTTATTATATAATTAGGTTGTCCTATCCTCAATTTTACGGTCTGATCATCCACTTAAAAAAGTGTCAGCATATTTAGAAAGACCCTGTATAAGTATGGTTGTATCACCACTTCGACACATATTTCCATCCTGAAACCTTCAGGGTTGCTACAACTGCACACTGAAAAAGATACTTTTGGTAGTTGTAGCAATATTTCTGACATCCAAAAATTCGATTGCGGTACGACTTATAATGTATTTTTGTGTTTTTCATGCATCACCTTACAGTTTTTTATTGTTGAAGTTAATTCGATTCAGCCCAATTGTTTTATTATGGTGTTTTAGTATGACATAGCAACATGGTTTATCGATAAAACCGCCTCACATGTACCAAGATCTTTCTAGAATGTTGGTGGTCAATCAATATAATTTTATTCAATATAGGAGCTTACAGCACACTTATCAAACGTCAAATCTTTTTTAAAGCTACCACCGCGTCGGAACGTGTTGTCGCTGTAGAGAAGATGCGGCCAGAAACTCTACAACATAACACGACTTAATAACTATTACAATATAAATTCTTAAGCTAAAGTTATGTATACAATAATATATAGTCTATTTAATAAAATAATTGATACTATACAGTAAATTAAATAAACTATAAGCTAGTGACCTCAGACCCAAGCATTTTGATCATTTAAATAATCATCCAGTTTATAATATGCTTTTTTACAGAGGACTTTTTTGATTTGAGTTTTAAACATGTTTTCGGAAAGATTCAAAATGGTCTCGGGGATTTTATTATAACAACGTATACAGTGACCCATGAAAGACGTGTTGACCCTACTAAGCCGAAAGTGTGGTGTAATAAAGTAGATTTCATTATTAGTTCAAATTAACTTAATATGCAACAAATTAAGCTACGAAATAGATATTAAAAGATAAAAGGAAAAACAAAGCATAAAACAATTTGAATTAATCTGCTGCAGTTCACACGTACATTATTTAATCCACTCAAAAAACAGCCTGTAATAATGTTTTTCTTTATTTATTTACGTGTTGACGAATACATTGATGTAATGCAATGCAACTCTTTGATCCGCATATCAACCTTATTCCTCTACAAATAGATTTCACAATCGAATTTTACAGTTTGAAAGCTACTGTTCCCAGCGACATGCAAATCGCAACAACAACAAGGGTGTCCATAAACCCTAATGCGTACCATTAATATTTGAAAGCAACTAGATAAAAATATTCAAATCGGCGGCACTCCCGCTATAAGCTGTTTGAGGAGGTCGCAGGCTGGAGGTCCAGCAGAGGGGTTTCGCTGGTTGCCTACATAGAAATGAATTGAAATGTTTGATGTTGTGATGGTATGGGGATGGCTACTTAGGTATGTTATAAATCGGTCATGGTGGTCCAGTAAGTCCAGTCAGCTTTCTATGCAGCAGGTCTACTAATGAGTTTATGATTTGTAACACCCCGGTGTGCTACAAATAGCCTAGTCATAACACCCGGCTTTTCAGTGAAGGAAAATATTGTGAAACCGGCGTGTGTAGTGTTGTGTCCACTGTCCATTAAAAGGCAACATTAATTTATAACGCGAATTGACAACAGACGGGCTGGACTGAGTTCAGGCACTCCTAGTGAAAATATCGATACTGCAGTCTGAAAATTCAATATTTAGAATAAGTCTATCACTCGTTCTGCATCCTCTTGAATAAATTAATTTAATCAAAGTATGGGGTACATATTCTTACCTAGAGTCATGAGAATAATTCTCGTATACTTTATTTATTCAATTTAATTTGTGTTTACCCACTTTTCATGTCAAATATCGACTAAATATCCCACATTCCCACAGTCCCACACGGAGGTTTAGATAAAGGTCAAATTTTATCATTAAAAGTAAAAAAAAAAATTATATTTTATCATTAGTATTGTGAATACTCATAGTAGGTATATGGAACCTAAACGATAAATGCCTAGACGCGTTAGTGACACAGGTGAGATATTAGATTCATGATCGTTTTGGGTTGTAGCATAAGCATACCAAAAGTATATGCTCACGATTATTTCCCCGAGGGGTTAGACATTCTGAAAACTCATAACATCCACGTTTCACTAGTAGTACCGAAACTCTGTCCAGTGTGACGGGGAGCGAGCCCGTCGACACTTGTAATGGACAGTGGGTACAATAACACAATACATACCATGTAACACGTGGGTGTAATACATGCC
This sequence comes from Agonopterix alstromeriana, assembly GCA_963924505.1. NCBI lineage: Eukaryota > Metazoa > Arthropoda > Insecta > Lepidoptera > Depressariidae > Agonopterix > Agonopterix alstromeriana. Next base: position 19,436,215 of record OZ004664.1, read on the forward strand.
ATGAATTTGGGTTGTAAAATCATAAAAATAATTGCATTGAATATTTCCGTGTCTCTATTTAAATTCAAGGGTACTAGGGACGTGTCGTCGCCGCACTTATTCAAATAAACGTCGACGAAGCGTGTAATTCTGTGACACTGCACGTCACAAACACACTACGATTCACTTCAGCAAACGTCACCTGATATAACCCTTTGTGACGGTGTAATAAGTACTAAAATAGCCTGAATTATGGATCTTCATATGTGGTATAGACTTTAGCAAATATCATCTGCGACTTTCGCGGCATCACTGGCCACAGATTAAAATCTATTAGCCGGTAAAGGGGAGAGCGAATTAGTATTCATGTCACGTGCGAAAACGCGTAATCTTTTTATCGATGATGGACAATACTATCGATAGAGCTGTGTACGTCACTAGGGGAGATATATTTTAAATTAATACTAGCAGTTGCTTGGGGATTTACTCTGCCTCTTATGACACTCGTCAAGGAATCTTAACTATTATAAAACTGTAACAGAAGTGTGTCTGTACGTTGAAGATATTTACCAAAAAAAAAGAGGATGATTTATGGTTTTTAGGTGTCCCTGACTCGAAATCAACCTTTTTTAGAATGTTTGTCCGTCTGTATGTCCGTTTATTTGTGTGTTTATTTGTGCGAGCATCACGCAAATGTTATTCCATAAAAACTAAGCCTTATGCTTTCGTGAAAACCCCATTCAAATCGGAACAGTAGTTTTAAAGTGATGCGTGCACAAACAAACAGACAAAATTTCTAAAATGGTCTAAATGCATTCCAATCTAAATTAATATAATATTTTTGCAAATATCTTCAAATCGCGAAAACTACTGAACCGATTTTGATGAAACTTTTTTTGTTTGATAACTTATGATCTGACTTAAAATCTGCTACATACATACCTAATTTGTGCGGACGAAGTCACGGGTTAACTCTAGTTATTTATATTTTCTATCATTACGTTTTTTAGCGAATCAGAGTAAAATGAAACTGATTTTCATTTTAATCTGATTTCTCCGTGGCTAGCACATAGGTATTATTGAATCCCGGAGCTTCAAATTATTCCCGTCTAATTATTAAAGTTATCGGAGCGGATCGACGATACAAATCCCGCGTCCCGGGATCCCGGGAGCCTTAACACGGGAACTTTGCCTATCTATGTATATTTGCTTAAAGACTATATTAAAGTTGTATATTTGGTTATAGACAGGTGTTTACACAGTGTGTTATTGAAGAAGGTCCCTTTATATCGTACGATGTTGTTATTATTTTGGCCTCAACATTTTTAATACGAACGTCTCGTTAATTACTACTAGAATTGGCTATTTGACAATTGTAACGGTAAAATATGAAATATATTATATTTAGTGGCTTATAGGTTCACAATAATCATACAATGTGTTTTTTGCATTAAAGTTCCTTGTGAATATTTATTTTTCGAAAATAAATTAGAGTTTTAAAAATTGAAACGCGGGCGGCCATGATTAAGCATCGTGTGACGTCACATTTCAAACAATAAAACGTCATGTGAGTTGAAGCGTCGTAGTTAGCTTTACTTTGTTTATTGAAATATGACGTGACAGTGTCAAGTGTCACGTGATCGGCTGTTTACGGGTGAATCTCAAAATACTGAATGAAAAAAATTGTTTTTGTCGAAAAAAAAAAATGCTTTTTCAAGAAAAAGATAATTGAAAGAGGTATAAAATAAACCTACGTATAATTTTAAAATACCTTTTCGAAAACTGGCAAATAGTCAATTGTAATGATTAAAGATAAGCTATGCCTGAGTCAGATAATAAACGTTTGAAATAATAAAAAAAAAACTAGATTACTTTTAGGCTTTTGCCTGTAGGTAGTTTTATTAGTTGAATTCGGTATGTTAAGGTTTTTGTTTTGTCTTTATTTTTTACGTATGAAGACATCATTTTAAGAAACTAATTTCAGTTTTTTTGCAATTAATCGAGTTTATCAATACAAATTTAAGTTTTAACCGTAATCTGTACATGGCAAAAGTGGTCGCGAATAAATCATTCGAACTCCATGGAACAGAGAGAAAACCCTTTGATTAAGATAAAAATAAAATCACCTGGCTTCTCTTTCTAACTCTAAGCTGGAAACAGAAACGTCAACATAAAATTTCAAATTCTGACATATTGAGTATATTTTTTTCTTAATGGCCAGTTATTTTATGTAGATTTTTAGTTTAAATAATACCTCAATAAACACATAGGATATATTTTTAAAGTTCACGCAGACGGAGTCGCGGGCAACAGCTAGTTTATGATAAAAGTTTTATTGGCACCTAATCAAATCGATCACTTTCAGGTACATAAAAGTTATCAATGAGGGATTTTCCAAAATCCATTAAAAAGAAAAAGTAGTTCCAAATGACTCGATGGCGTTGACGCAACAGGGATACCTTGCAGATAATAAAACACAAATATAATAGTAAAAGTTTGTGTTTTTAAGGAAGCAGAAAAATGTGACCATATTTTTCGTCCACTTGGTGACATGAATTTTTAGTCTGAATTTCACTCTTGCGTGAACGCCATCTATCGCCGTTTGCTGGAACTACGTTTTTCTAGCTGTCAGAAACCTCCTCATTGCATAGAAAGTGTGTTCGATGAATCAGTCGGAAAAATGCATTTCAATGTTTGTGAAATTATCTTATTAAATTAAATAATATATAACTCCAACTCTAAACATAAGTGTAAAGTAAAACATTTAAAGTAAGTACACTTAGTGCCCGTGCGATGTAAAACGCAGCGCAAGTTGTCGTCGTCGGCTTCAAATAGAATAACTTAGAACTACAAACTTGATTAGTCTCACCGACTCGACAGCGTGTATATTATATATTGAGTCAATATACTCTATGTATACATGTGTAGGTAGATATATACAAGGGTTACATAATTGGAGGAGTTATTGATTATAAGCAGTGTCCGCGACTTCGTAAGCTGAAGCCAAATGAACTACGTACAGATGTAATATCTAGTGGAAAACTTTAAATACGTTTCTTTTTATTGAGTGAGTCAATTGTTATAATAATGAGAAACTAAATGTATTTCAAGTGCTTTATCGACGGTTAAGAATCTTTGACTATTTATATGTGGACTGGTTACGCGTGTAATTCTACTAACAAACATTTCTGCCACTTTTTGCGGGGGGCGAGGTAACATGAAATCCGCAACTTTGGATTTTATTCCCCATAACTTTAGATTCTAATTTTGAATGTTAAAAATCATGAAAAGTAGTCTCGTGTGAACCCCAAACGTTCTAAGTTCGAAGTTATTATTTCGCAATTATAGGCTGTCTCGTTTAGTGATAAGGTGTAAAATTGAATGTAAATGCACAAGATCAATGTGCTTATACCGTGGCAGAGGGGAAATGCTACTGCAAGGCTAGTCCTTATAATAATTAGTCAAAGTTAAGAATCAAGAACGGCTAACTCACATTTTTGGCAAAATGACCTTTAAACGTGGTTAGATTTAAAGTTGAGTTTTACGTGTCCTGGCAAAAACATATATGCCAATATTTTGTATTTTTATATATTTATACTGATACAACAGTTTTTGATAAGTCAACATTTGAAAGAGCAAAATGTTTTTTTCATCTCCTGTAAAATTTGTGCTTTGATAGTTAGCCGTTATTGATTCTTAACCGTCGTTATGCTTTTTATATAGGAAATTCAACCTCGTAATTTGGACACAACCATAACACATAATTTTTCGAAATGCCTGAAAAAGTAAAAAAAAAACGTCTGGTCTCTCCAATGAGGCGTTTTTCAAAATTAGTAAAACGAAAAAACTAATATACAGGGTAAAATTGATATCATTAGCATCTTTTTAAAATAAGAGTCTACCCATCAAACTGAACAACTTTTACTATGGGAGCAAACCGATCACAGCAAAAACAGAAAATCTGCTGTTGCGTACATTTGAGTCGAGAGGTATATATTTTTTGCTGCGATCGGTTTGTTTCCATAGCAAAAGTTGTTCAGTTTGATGGTTAGACTCTTAGTTTAAAAGGATGATATAAATTTCACCCTGTAGATGGCAATGTTAAATTCGCAGTAAACTTGTCACAAAATTATCAAACAATTATTCTTTTTATTTCAAAAGATTTAACTTTTGGTAAAGAAACTGCTTTTTTAGATACTTAGTTGATTGTTGCCTGAAAAGTACCCTGATCGTGAGTTTATGTTAACAACTTATACAAAAACGTTGTTAGTCACTATTCAGGGAAAACCAACAAAAACAATTCACTAAACAAAGATTCTTATCAAACACACTCCACACATTTCAGTGAAAAAAGCTGAAAAAAGAAATATGTAAATAGGGATGTGCCCACATTTTGGGCAGGAAGCGAGGCCAGGAGGGGTAGGGCGGAAGTGGCTGACCAGAGGTCGGTCCGCCCTTCCGACCGGTATATACGCTTGTTTTATTATGTTGTAGATACTTAGATAGTTAGAGAATAGGAAATGTATTTCTTGAACATTGTCTTTAGTGACAGTTGAGAATACAGGGTCCTTCTTAGTAAGCTGACACTTTTTAAGGGGATGATCAGACCGTCAAACTGAACAAGTTTCTCTATGGCACCAACGTCGAATTCGCGAAAAAAAAATCAGTTTTTCCATACACAAGTGCAGACCTACTCAAGCCAAATGCATGGGATAAGTGAATTTTTTTTCACATTTTCGTTATTGGTCCCATAGAGAAAGTTGTTCAGTTTGATGGTCTGATTATCCCCTTAAAAAGTGTCAGCATATTAAGAAGGACCCTGTATTTGTAGCAGCATCGGGACCAATGTAGAAATCGCGAAAAAAAAACAGCTGACCCATACATTTGGTTTGAGTAGGTTTGCAGTTTTATATGAAACAGCAGTTTTTTTTCCCGATTTCGATGTTGGTGCCATAGAGAAAGTTGTTCAGTTTGATGGTCTGATCATCCCATTCAAAAGTATCAGCATATTAAGAAGGACCCTATGCAGGGTGTAAGGAAAAGTATCATTAACCTTTAAACCACTCTACCCATCAAACTGAACAACTTTTACTATGGGAGCAAAAATCTAAACAAACAAAAAAACAGCTGAGTCGTGTATGCGCTGCAGTTTACTATGGAACAGTTCATTTTTTTGTTCTGATCGGTTTGCATAGTAATGGTGCTCCCACACAGCTGTCTAACACTATAACAGTTACTAACAAATGTTATAAATTGTTACATTTTGTTAGAAAATGTTAGATGTTACAAGTGCTCCTACACTGACGGAAAATGTTTACTAACATTTTATAACATTTTTAGCTCGCAGTTTGGTTTTGCGTTCTGAGGTGTCTACATGAAAATGGAAGAAGAAAGATAACAAATGTTTTATTTTGTTATAAAATGTTAACTAACAATTTTGTTCAAAAATGTTTACTAACATTAAACATTTTATAACATTTGTGATCAAATGTTTGTAAACAAATGTTTAATTAACATTAGTTAACATTTTCTAACAGCAGTGAGGGAGCACCATAAGTATATGCAACGCTATTATGAAAATATGTTTGAAGGTGAATAGGGCTTATAAGAATCGCAGCATTTATTCCAGCTGTAGTACCTGCCTATCCCATGAGAAAATGGCGCGTTTAGGTATACAGGTTCCTTCTTAATATGGTGACACTTTTGTAAGGGGATGATTAGTCCGTCAAACTGAACAACTTTCTCCATGGCACCAACATCGAAATCGCGATAAAAAAATCTGCTCTTCCATAGAAAACTGCAAATCTACTCGAGCCAAATGGATGGTGCAGGACCCTGTACAAACACACAAACAAGCAGACAGACAGACATTCTAAAAAAATGATTTAGAGTTAGGGATACCTAAAAACCATATCGTAACTTTTTTTTGCCAATATCTACAATGTACAGACACACTTCTGTTACAGTTTTATAATATTTAAGATAAGATTACCACCTACCACCACTTGACCTATCACCATCTGACGGTGTTAAACTTCTGTGATCCATTGTGTGATCATGTTTCCAATGCCAAAGCATGTATTTATCAAAAAACAAAAACTCTTTTCCCTAAATCCGTGCTGTCACAATGTAAAGTAGGGAAATGTCCGAGCCATCCATTATCCGGAGCGAGTTAATAGAATGTGACTCAAACCTCGGACGCCGCGGTTTTATAGCCCCTCCCGAACAAGATGTATGGCGACATTTGTTCTACTGATTTACCTCACTTTCCTTTTAAATGGAGGGGTGTGACCTTGAGAAGGTCGGATTATAGGAAGCCTGAAACATACACAGGTACAACACATAAACTCACGACCGTACTCGCTTTCCGGATGGTCACGCACTTTGCTACAACTACAAAAAATATTTGTAATCATACACCTGCACGTCCAGTATGATATCTATATACGCGACGCACCTTCGCTGCATAGAAAATAACCTGTTCCCGCGCGTTTCGGAGAGCGATAGCCGCACTTGTCGCGACTGGGAAAAAGCTGAGTCGCGTGCTAGCAGAGATATCGTGCTAGACGTGCTAGCTTTTAAGGTTTCAAGCTGGTGTGCATAGTGACTATATTATGTGATTTTAAAAATATTCGGTAAATTTTCAGGGGTGGTTCTGGTGAACAAACTGAACAACTTTTATTATGGAATCAAACTCATAGCTTTCTAAAACTCTTCAAAAGAATCCATAGTCGCCTCAAAGACACCAATAAGAGGAAATGGAGCTATAATTTTATGCCAGGATCTTTGAGATCTATTACGAATATGATTAAATGAAATTACGCGTCTAAAAACACTTTTAATGTTTTCGCCAAACTAAATAGACTCCCTTAACATCAACAAAAACAATATCAAAATACACCACCCAGACAATCCCTATCTTAAATACCATCAAACACTATAACACCAAGTCAAACCTTCTTAAAGTCCATCTTAAAGACATAATGCCCCTTCAGACAAGGGGCAAAAGTCGCAGCGTCAATGGTCAGCAGTAAATAGCTAATATAGATTGATAAGGACCGCCCCGTGCGACTTGTGATCCTTATTGACACCGGCCCGTGTAATCTGCTCCTGATAACATTTCCTTTACTATTTTTCTTTTCGGTTCTTCGACGAACGATATAGAGTAGTTAAAACTCACGTAGTCATTTGAGATTTTGGTTTTAAACGAAGGGACATAGTACATGTTTTATTACATAAAATTGACACAAAATTATAATGAGTTTGCTAGTTTAATGCTGAATTAGTAGTAGATAAGCTAATGATCGTAAAATCTTAATCTAGTTTTTAACGACGTCAGGCTGAACACATCACAATCTCTACATCTCTTGTCGATTGAAAAATTTACATGAAACTTACTTTTAGTTAAAATAACATAGAGACCTTCAGCTACATTTCCCGTTTTATAACTTGTTGAACGTCATTCTGATTAGGTACCTATTTACTGAATTTCCTACTAACATTAGTGTCTATGGACTAACTCCTAAAATCAATTAATAAAGGGAAAATAAACTTAATCTTACAATAATTTTAAAAAGGTAGTTTGTAACTGTAGGAAAGCTTTTAACCACCCCAAAAATTTGTAGTGATTTAAATTAGTTATTGTCACATCAAAATAATTAACTATCACATAAGAAGCAACTAGCCACAGATGTTGAAAGCGCTCCATCGTCGTCGAAGAGTGTGGGATTGTTCTTACGAAATTTTCTCTCTTCCCATACTGTCCATGTGTCCACGGAGGTGTGCAAGTATTGCACAGGAATATTTTCCCGTCTTATTTTGTTCTATTTTTTAGCCAAAGGACGGGCAGCGTCCTTTTGCGAATTGAAATTTATGTTGGTTTCTATTCGCAAAGGGATCGATCGAAGATTCGATTCGATCGCCAACTTCTCGGGGAGCCTTGACCCTAGAGAACGCGACTCCATGTGATCTGTGGTAGATAACAGATGCTTGTTACGTGTTGGTACTATGTGCAGGACAGAAGGAAATTAAAATACCTCCCGCGAACCTTAAACGGCGGGAGGAAACTCCGGTACTAAACCCCGTCTTCGTAGGCTTCTTCGACTTATTCGAAGCAGAGAACATCTACAGGCTTTGCTATGTAATTAGGCTGGAGTTGATAAATGGGATAGCGGCGTATGAGCCAACAGTGGCCAAAGGCGGTACTCCAACCATTCAGAAAGGTCACAGTATTGGCGTCAGGTGGTAATTGGCTGTAAAAATTAAAGCCAATAAAATTTTCTCCTCCTCGTCCTAGGGTACGACCTTCCTGATCATCATGATGATGATCCTTCACGGTCGTGTTTGACCATAGCGATTGATTAAGGCTGTTGCAATTGTGAGCTTTGTCGAGCTTCCTACAACTTCAAGGTAGAGGAAATGATAGTGTACAAAACCAAGAATATGCTTACATTTCGTATTCTAAAGAAAAGTTAAACAGATAACATTTTCGAACAGTTGAAAAAAGAACCCGCCTCCATCCTATCCCAACACAAGGGTAATACGGTCGGCAAAATAGTTAGTGCATTTAGCACTGGATGAGCCTATCCGTCGACACATCAACCCCTGACTTACTTAACCGTTTTTATCCCTTCGTCGCCATTTGGCAACCTTTACCTCTTCGGTTCAATTCTGTCGGTGTTGCCAACAATGCATTATCTGGCTGATAGTTGAAAAAATTACAATTGAATTGTTCTAAATCTGCCTCTAAATTCAGTTGATCTTTTTAAAACAGTTAATTGGTTTGGTAGCTTTTTGTAAAAATATCCACATGATTTATACATCAAATCAACTTTCATTTAAATATTCGTTTTCTATGTATCATTTAAAACCAGTCCAGAAAAAAAATTTGCTTTGGGGGTGCTACAATCGACTATAATGACAATGTTTTTAATAAAAAAATTGTCCAGTAATTTTCCGCAACATGGTGAGGTTTTTTAATTTTCTGGTCAAGCTTTACAAACATTTACAATGAAGTGTAAATAGCTTTAAAAGATTGTTGGCAGTTGTAGCAAAGTTTTCAGCTACCCACACAAGGAATGCCGAGTCGTGAGTCGTAAGTATTGTGTATGTAAAGTTTATCCGATTTTAATAAAAAATCCCCATATATTTCGCCTGGCAACACTGATTGTGGCTCTACTCATGCTATTAAGGTCGCAATTGTGAATTTTGCGGTATCCAGTAGGAACTTGAACGTAAGGTCTCTTCGCCTCACGTTCACGTGCCTTATGGCGTTTTATGACCAATGCTTTCTTATCGGAAAATGATTCGGTAGGGAATTTTATTGTTTGTATTGGTTGGGTCCAGTCATCTACTTTCAAGTCGGGTCATTGAAGGATCAAGAATGAGAACGCCAAGTTTTAACGAGATAAGTACAGATATAGCATGTAGGATCCTACAGTGACTCTAACTGCAACACGGTCTGTCATCAGAGACTTTGATAGTGCCAGAAGGGTAGAGGAGAGGGAGTTTGAATCCGCACGGACGAGATGCCATACCAGGAACATAAGTTTTTGTAACTTATGTACCTACGTAATAGCGATTCCTATGCGTATGTGAAGTCTACCAATCCGCATTGGGCTGTTGGTGAACTAATCCACCATCCCTGAGGGAAGGCTTTTGCCTTGTAGTTGGACATATACAGGGTCCTTCCTGTCAACTGAACCACTTTCTTTATGGCACCAACATCAAAATCGCTGTTCCATACAAAACTGTAAACCTACTCGAGCCAAATGTATAGGAGAGTTGTTTTTTTTCGCGATTTCGTTGTTGGTCCCATAGAGAAACTGGTTCAGTTTAACAGTCTGATCATCTCCTTAAAAAATTGTCAGCATATTAAGAAGAACCCTGTATACGCGAACGATGATGAGAAGGAAATACTTGCCTTTTATGACTAAGGTATGGGTGCTTTTGTAAGCCGGGCATCTGATTTAATAAGTTGAAAAGAAAAAAACACATTAGCGTTTAGTTTCAGCTAGAAAAAACCACGCCATTTCTTGCCGTGTGTGTCTGTCTTACGACGCTATCAAGGGATATGGTTTCTTATGCAGTGGTATAAAGGAGAAGACTAGCTCTATTTCACCATTTGACAAATAATTCCATTCTAAAACCTGCAATATCTATGCTAATGTGTCTAGATCGTGTCTAAAAAAATTAAGAGAATTGGCTACTTGACAACTAGTCAAATCAGCTATTCTTTATCAGACGTCAAAACGTGCGCTTTGTATAAAATTTGTACTCAATTCTGAGTTGTGACGTCATCAACATTTCATGACTTTTTAATGTTTATCTTGTTATTAAAAATAGTATTCAAGCTAAAAACTCAATGCAAATGGGAGTCTCGTGATATTTTCGAATCTTTTTTTTATTAAGAAGATAAGAATAAAATATATTGTATGTCGTCAAATACCCAATTATCAATTCATAAGTTAACACGACACAGCAATCATATTTAGTCAACTAAATAGACCAAAACGGTTATCAATCATTTCAACCGGCGCAGGCGCTAACAAAAACCTTTCACAAGTAAACACAATGACATTATTAAGGCAATTATCGTGTGTAAAGTGGTAACAGAGGTTCACGCTTGGCCGTACACAAATTGGGGGGACATAATTACATTTTATGGTGGAAAAATTTAATTTTCGAACAGAGGAAGTCGTTTTGTTGGGTCGTTGTTTTGACCTTATTTGATTTGATCAGCAGGTATTAAATGAGCTGACTGTAAAATTAAATTAAATGTAGGTGTAAGTTGCTTATATTGCAGTGAATTAGGTGAGATCCCTGCAGTGGGTAGGATTTATATTTGACATTAGGATATCACATTACACCTTAGACCATTTAACTAAAATTAATATCAAACTTTTCTGATATTTCTTGCGGAGCACGAGGTAGCCATCACACAGAATAAAATAAAGAGTCCAAACCAATGTACCAGAAATTGAATACAGATTTGTATTAATTGAAGATTAAATATCGATACACACCGTAATTTATTAATAGTATTAGTTAGACGGGATTTACATTTTTGATTTAAAGTACTATTCCTGAAAAATCTATTGGTTTTTAGAAAATCTTGAATAAGGGACGGAAAATAGAAATAGTAATAGATAGGTACTAGTTTCTTGGTATCTACAAACTTTTACCTACCAGCTAGGTATTATTTACTTTCTACTTAGCGACCTTAACTTAGCAAAAATAGAAACAACCTTCTGATGCTCTATTTATTAGTTTTCATTCAAATTAAAATAAACTTTACAATAAATGCATCTTTTAAATTATGGCTATAGGATTGAAAATTCATGAGTTCGCCGTAGTACAAACAACTTTGGATTTTTTGGAATTGGTGCTGTAACTACCAACTAGCTTTGTAATAGTATAGATGTCTAGCCAATACTGTAAAATATTTGCCTTTTTTTATGTAATATTTAGTAGTGCTAGGTGTGTTAAATGTAATATTTTCTTCCTCTTCAACGTATGCACGTCCAACCTTCACGGATCGTACACTGGCGGGCACATTAAAACTACAAACAATAAGCTTGTCGCTCACAGAGAAGTGCCGATGCCTTATAAAACCATACACTCTCCGGCAACAAAAAGACCTACTTTTGTTTCGTTTACGCGGCACATTTTGTCATTATTCGAGGCACGTGGACGCGAATATATAATGTTTTATTATTAGAGGTTACGACTTCACGCCTTTAGCGGCGTCGTCCGACTGATAATACTTTCATTTGTTCCGAGAAGCAGTTATCTGCGTGTTGCGAGGAACAGTGTATATGTGTTTTCGTTTGTCTCGAAGTTTACTATCTCGAAACGCACTTAATATACCTTGTTTCGTAATTTGAAGTTTCTAATAACTAATAAGTTACAGAATACCTACTTCGATCGTACGTCGACTCTAAGGCTAAGGTAACAAGGAATAATACCTAAAGAGAGAGGTCGTTGTATCCGTACTTATTGCAATGTGAGGTTATACATTTTGAATGTTTATAAGTTACTTGTGTTTTTAAAAACAAATCACTGGAAGGAATCTAAGAATAAAATTTACTCGCGTTTGGTCGAATCCGGCCTAAGTGAAAACATCTAACATATGTCTTCTTTCAAATTCGAAACCGTCATGATCAATTTGTTGTTTAAAAGTTACATAATCTAAACATGCTTTGTCATCGATTCTAAAGAAACGGTTTTCTAGTTTTGCGGTATTTTGTACATTTTATTTTAAAACATAGTATTATTCTCCTGGTTCCTTATTTATCCTTCTGCTAAGCAAAACTGGTGAGTCGGGAAATCTGAAAACTAAAATAGTTGAAATACGACGACGAATTGTAGGGGAGAGCTACTACTGGATGTGAAAAGCCGAGGATAGAGTTTTGTGGCACGGTTTGGAGAGGAGGAGAGGAAGTAAAAACTAGTAACTTCAAATATAAAAATTAATAGATCGTGAAGCAATTACCATTGGTCGGATATCACCAGTCGTTTCGGGTCGAATATTACAAATTCACACATTGTTTAATTTCCAATTAGAACTATAGCGATACAGTTAGAGTTGCCAACAATAGCTTTTAATCAAAAGAATTGACTTTACACCATTACACGTGGTTTTTGATCATGTAGATTAGTCAGCATCAATCATTTGTGCGCAACAAGCGGAGCATGGAGCAAATCATAGTCCTTGCGTGTCATACTGACAGAACTGACACCTACATCCCGCTGGGCCGGCCGGTCAGCCCTTTTTAAACTTTTTAAATATATAAGAGCAAGGTAGAGTGTCGAAGTTGTCTTAATAAATGTGCATTAAAGGATACACTTCATTTGCACATTTCTGTAAACGGACGATTTAAAACTTTCTAAAGTTTTGTGGGGAGACTTGAGACACTCAAGTGTATTTTAAAACGATTATCATTTTACAAAATTACACGGTAATATTTCTTCCATTAGTAATTTGAAAAAGCCGTAGCGGTCCAGTGGCGAGTAACCTTGCCTACCATGCAGGAGGCGATGGTCTGATCATCCCCTTAAATAAGTGTCAGCATATTAAGTGGGACCCTGTATAGTGGAGGTTCGTATGGTAATGCATTTGAAATATTCCATTCCAATTGCTTGATCTTCTCGCAATAATTTAAAATATTTATTGGAAGAATCAGTACAAATTTGAGAAGAAAGGTTTTCCAAAACGCACACCTAATCTATGTGATGCGCTGGCGCAAGTTCTCGTCTCCCACAACGCGTCGACATCGACATCGACAATGGACAGGAAGTGTCTACCAAATGGAATGACACGGGGACGACTCTACAAATTTAATATGCATTCTATTGTTTAGTTACGTGACGACTGCGCTTGTTGCACCTGTGATTATGTTTTTATCAGTTTATGGAGACAGGTTTGTCTGATTGTGTTGTGAAAGTTTGATTGGCTACTATGGTTTCTAGTTTAGATTCTGGAGGGGAAAGATGATAGAGTATACATCTGTGTTTAGCGCTGACTGCCTGCGTAATAAAAGTGAGAAATGGGTAACGGGTCATATCCAGATTCCTGGAGGTATGTCCTGGTTTCTATATTTTTCTACAAGTTTAACAACTGAAGAGGGTGCATCAAATCATCGCAAACTTAACCAAATTCAGTCCATAGACCTGAAACCTATGCAAAAGATGATGAAAAGAGAAAAACAAGCTCTAAAATCATTAATCAGCTATACCACCTTTGTTTGTGCAAATATAATTTGTATGTTATTAGGTAGGTATTGCAGGAGGGGACAAACAAAAATTACAAAACTTACCTATTTGTTGGTTATTGGTTTGTCCCCTCATGCGATACCTGCATTCAGTTTCTCATCTTCACCTCCCTAAATCGATGCTCAAGGTCAAGGATGCATTAACTATAACAGGTAGATACAGAATGAGCATCAGATACTCCCTCTTCTACTCAGATGATCTCCTACGACGTCCCGGGTGTCCACATGGTACAACAACAGCTTGTAATACGAATGCAACAAAGAAGTTTCACAGATCGACTGTTGTTGCTTGGTATTGTTAAGTCTCTTTTGTATTCATTAGATTACCATAAGCAACAATAATATTAATCACAGGTAACACAATCCAACAGCTTCCGACTGTCAATTCCATCTAAAACATAACCCATTCAAACTTGCATATAAACAATGCCTTAACTGTCATAGCCAATAAACAATCTCGGCTACCTACAATATTATTGTGTGTCATATCACAATTCAAATGGCTGTATATCACCGGCCCACATGTTCGGAAAGCAATTTTAGTGCAAAGTGAACGCTTTCCCCGCTCCCCCCGCTCCGTTCGCTCCCCATGGCTCCGAATGGCTTCGCAATAGACATCGGTTGTTCTCAGAAGGCAGCGGGCGCTTATCGGTGCTGTAAATCAATATATGATTACAAATTTAATGCTACTGTTGGACCATAAATCAGAGGTTTTAAATAACGAGGTACAAGCGTGGTATCGGGACGCGTGAGCCCCCCTAGTGTTGCGCTGTTGTGTCGACACTCGATAAATCGCGAGTTGTCGGTGCGCGCGCGCAGTTCGCCTGCTAGGGATGGACAAAAAGAAGTATGGAGGTGTAATTAATTTAAATTGTTGAAGTCTATTTTGATTGGCTGCTATAACATTATTTATTTCTTTAATTTAATACTTATCAGAGCTTTTGAACATATTTTCTTATCCTCTACAAACAATCTACGGCAGAACGTTACATACCTCTGCCAAACTCATACTGTTATTGTTTCTTTTTTACATACCTACAATGATTTCAACCTTCCTACCTTGTCAATACACATTGCGATTCATCTTTAATATTATTACCTAGGGATAAAAACAAAAACCTTAAACCAAAGAACTTACGACCTTAAACATATAATAGAAAACATTGTGTGTACATTTAGTTTACAATTTGAGAAATAATATTAATTAAACCAAACGAAAAACTTACATCAAAACATTAATTTATCGAAAAGTTCATTCTTCATCGATATTGACATTCCCGGTCACATCCCTATCAACTATTGCTGTCAGCACTATTCGCATGTACCTTATGATGGAGAGGCAACATACCTCGCGCTCCTCCAAGCCCCGTGGTTTACGTCGTACCCACGGCCGAATGGCTTGATATTGAAGTGACGTTCTCTGTTTATGATACGTGTTTACGATCAGAATAGATTAGTCAAGTTGTTATGTATTGTTCTTGGAAAAGACTAAGGAGTGGAGGCTTGCATGTAATACTTGAATAGGTATCGACATATTTTGAAAACTAAAATAAAGCTGGTATGTGCTGTATTTAATTAGCTTGTTATCTTCTGTACACTTGAAATGTGTATGTAATATAAACGTACTAAACAACTTTCTCAAACGGAGTAACTTCGAAATCGCGAACAAAAAATTAGCTGTCCCATACATTTGGGTCCATTCGACCCGATTCGATTCGATTACATTTTGTATGGAACAGCAAATTTTTTTAACGCGATTTCCATTAGTCCTATAGAGAAAATTGATGGCATATTATGCGTCAGAATTTCTTCTTCTGATCGTTTGTAGATTTCCTCACGATGTTTTCCTGTACCGTTTGGGAGCAGTGGTCGGTATTACCTATATTTATTAAAATTACCCTTTTTTTAATTACGAAACTTTCTTAGTGCACTTCAGCACGCTGTCATCCGCAGTTATCTGGATTTTAACAAATATGTTTATTAAACAACCACTAACACGGCTGTCTTGTAGATCAAAGATAACTTTGAAGTCTGTCGAGTTTTTAATTTGCACGGTTTTTGTTCTGTTTATGTACTGGATGGGTTTCACTTGTTTTCTGTAGTAATGACAGACTTTGTGACGGTGGCTTTTCGGTGAAGGAAAACATTAGTGAAACCATCTTATATTCTACTGTCCATTCAAACTGGCGACAGGTTCACTATCTATCACAAGTCACAATTTATCACAGTATTAATTTATTTATCACAATTTATTTGCAAATAAACAATTTGTAATTTGCAAGGAGTTTGAGAATAACTTAGTGAAATGTGGATATTTGAACCTATTAGATTCCCCGAGAGGGTAGGCAGAGATACTCTGAAAACTCAGAACATCCACGTTTCACTAGTAGTACCTAATCTCAGTCCATTGTGCCGGGGAGTGAGCTCGTCGCCACTTGTAATGGACAGTGGGTACAATAAATGCCACAAAATTGAAGAATGCAGGTTTCCTCACGATGTTTCCGTTCACCGAAAAGCCGGTGGGGTTACAAATCGTACATAGATTCCGAAAAACTTATTGGTACGAGTCGGTGTCGACGGGGATCGAACCATCGGCAGGCAAGGTTAATACTCGCCACTGGACCACCACGGCTTCTCATTGGACCACCACGGCTTCCGAACTACGATTTGAACCTATTACATACATAAATTGAGGCCTAGGTCGTCCTAGGAAGAGGTGTGCGGATGATCTGGATGCTTTTGTAACAAGTGCCCAGAGTTTGCCTATCATATAGATAGTTGGAAGATAAAAGGAGAAGCTTTTGCCCAGCAGTAGGATATGATATAGACTAAATCAAAAATACGTAAATTCGCGACCATAATGCTTTTCATGGTGGTCTGGAACTATGCTACAACTACCAACAAAATATTTTAGCATGCAATTGTACCGCATTGATATTTAGAATATAATAGCTGATATTTTTTTTGCTCTGACAGGTTTGCTCCCATAGTAAAAGTTGTTCAGTTTGATGGGTAGAGTTGGTGGTTTAAAGGTTAATGATACTTTTCCTTACACTCTGTACAATTAGTAGTGGGTTGACTCTAGTAAAAGGTCTTCAATATTCTCTCTAAACCCCGCTAAAAAACACTTCGCTAACTTTTCATCTCCACGAGCAATCATCAAGTCAGTGCGTTGGCGCATCTTGATCTCCGATAGCAGCTCCCCGCGAAGATTGATCGCGCACTACAAAATTAATTGTGCGCCGGAATATCTCGCCGGAATATTAATGCGGATTCGTTACGCGCCCTTCCTTCTGTTTAGCTTTACAGATGAGATATAACGGTGACCGTTTTACTTTGACTGAACAAATAAGAACTAAGTACTTACAATGTCTAAAGAGTTTTTAAAAAATTATTGGTTTGTCTGCGGGTGAGACTATCAAATCAAATCAAATATTCTTTATTTTACACCAAAAACTCAACAGTAAAATCATCATCATCATCATCAGCCTAAACAGGGTGAAATTGATATAATTAGCATCCATTTAAACTATGAGTATACCCATCAAACTGAACAACTTTTACTATGGGAGCAAACAGATCGGAGCAAAAAAAAAATCCGCTAATCCATACTATACTGCAATGCGTACTAGAGTCAAATGTGTGCATCAGCTGTTTTTTTTTGCTCCGATCTATTTGCTCCCATAGTAAAAGTTGTTCAGTTGGATGGGTAGACTTTAAGTTTATTAAAAAGATGCTAATGATGTCAATTTCACCCCGCATATGTCCCACTGCAGGGCACAGGCCTACCCTTAGGGAGGGTGTCAGGGATGGTGAGACTATAAACAGCACTAATTATTAAATATATATTTCTTTTTCTTATAAAGCAAGTCGGAACCACAGTATAAAAAGAGTATGATAGGTACTCCATACCTGAACTAAACATTAAATTCAAAGACTTTATAAATATAGCTACAACAGTGACAACACTATGCATAAATATACGAATAATATCGCACCTCACTAAAAATTGACCATTGAATCCCACCTGCTGAAGACATTCATTGTTGCCGCAGGCCTGTGATATTATTTAAGTTGAAAATTATAGCACTGTCACAACTTGATAATTTCATCAAAGGTGTAATTGCAACTTGGACCTTTAAGTACAAGCCTAAAGGAACCAAGTGACAAAATAATGACATCGAAATACTGGAAGCTCAAAATACTTACTAGCGTTGCCAACCTATCGATAGTCTCAATATCGATGGTTCACATTAAAAATATACTATATTAAGTAGAAAAGATCAGCGATGGTCGAAGAGGCACACAAGCACAAGTCTGTTAAGGCCTACATTCACGTAATAATAAATTATAATAGTGCATGCATGCATATGCTCACGACTATATTCCCCGAGAGGGTAGTCAGAGATATTCTGGAACCTCAGAATATCCACGTTTCACCAGTATTACCGAAACTCTGTCCAGTGTGTGACGGGGGGTGAGCCCGTCGCCACTTGTAATGGACAGCGGGTACAATACATGCCTCGAAATTGAAGCATGCAGGTTTCCTCGCGATGTTTTCCTTCACCGAAAAGCCAATGGTGTTACAAATCGTACATAAATTCCGAAAAACTCATTGGTACGAGTCGGCCTGGACGGAGATCGAACCATCGCCGGCAAGGCAGGCAAGGTTACTCGGCACTGGACCACCACGGCTTGTTACTAGCTAGCCGAAAAGCTCATATGCAAATCTCTCAACTCGTATTCTCATACTCAAATTATAATAGTATGTATATATAATAGTTAGTAAATGTAGATTATGTCAATAGTTTAAAAAGTGACAAAACTATTAGTAAACAGCAAGCTATTTTTCTGGTATCAGAGATCAATATCAGTTCTGCTATTGGTTGATAGGTACTTTTGATAGTTAGCTTAAACATAGTAAGAAATATCTAGTTCCTTTTACTAAAATTATGTAACATACATGACAATGTTCTGATTATGGAACTGATACTATTGAAACTAATGCCACTATCAATTGTATCGATAGGTACTATCGATAAATCGATTCCAGACTACCGACTAAATTCAAAACTAGCGGTACTGACTTTGACTTTGATTTTGACTAACGCAAAACTAGAAAGTAGTTTGTTTAGAATCGAGAGCAGAATCGAATTATCATGGTTTCAACATTAGTTTCAAAATATTAAATAATTTGTTTGTAAAATTTAAAATTTACTGAACTCGATCTCAAACCTACAGCACGCGCACACTCACCCTACTTACTACCAAAACAAGATTCTTAAAATGTATACATGAGCACGCTAGCGCTTTCATTCATTGCTAAAATGATAACCAATAATTTTTGCCTGAAAACTTAAAATGCGAATAACTTAAAATTTTAAGTATCAAAATAATGAAATTATTGTTTCAATCTAATTATTTTGTTATAAATCATTTGGAGTGTATGAGGCTTTGCGCTTATTCATTTAACGCGTTGTATATTATTGAAATTAATTGGTTATCGATAGGCTACCGATAGTCGATTCCCAAGTGACATCACTAAACAAAACAATTTTCCTAAATTACAATACTTTTATTTGTCACCTCACACTTGAACACAATACAAATGATCGTGTTATTACTACCACAAAACAGTAATTGTCTCGAGTATCAGAACACGCCCGTAAATCGTTGAGACATACCGATCTGACCAAATGTGCAGGATGGAAATTATATGGCTAAAACATGAGTGAATGATTGCTTACAACGGTTTTGGAACTTTTTACTTAATAGGTTGATCATGATGATGATCTTGAAATTACAACCGAGCCGGCCCTAAAACATCGATAGAAAAGCACTTTATTTTGTTCCTTTACAAGGTACTTATTTAATCGATATTTTGAGGCAGGGCATACAGACAGACAGACAGACAAAATGGACGAAAGTATAAGGGTTCCTTGTTTGCCTTTACTTTTTAGCTGTTCCATACTAAACCGCAATGCCTATTTGACTCAAATGTATGCAACAACATATTTTTTTGTGCTCCGATCATCGGTTTGCTACCATAGTAAAAGTTGTTCAGTTTGATGTGTAGACTCTTAGTTTAAAAGGATGCTAATGATATCAATTTCACCATGTACGTATAGTTGTACCGTGTTTCATAACTGACTCTCCACTTACAAGATATTTAGCCCAAAATTTCAACGAAGAAATAAAGCAAATATTTTCAGTGTAACAACCGTAAGTGAGAGAGAATTTGTGAGCTTAAATCATATGTCTTGTGAGCCGCCCCCGGGGCCGGGGCCCAGCCACCACCACAATTTGTACCCTTCGCTACGTTTCCAAAATAAACATTCTTCAACAACCCACTTTCTGCACAAATCAATCATTACCTGAACACAAATCATTGACATTTCCTTATAAATTTCCCATGTCATAATATTATTTACTGCGTAACGAGAAAGTAAGATAATCGTTAGTTTCACTGAGATTGTGCAAAGGTTAAGCCGAAATTAAAATGTGATTTATTGTTGCCAATTTTCCCGTCAAAATTTGAATCTGACCGGATTTTGTTAACGTCAGTGTAATGTTAACTTATTCATCATCGATTATAGCGTTGACCGTAGTTAATCGTCTGATTGACTTCGTTCGCTGATTTCTCAAACATAATTCGTTTCGACATCCATGTAGGTCGGTAAAAGGTTTCGGTAAAAGTTTTACCCATATCTTCTCAGTTATTTGTAATTTTATATGTTGATGTACCTAAGCTGCGGTGGCCTAATTTCCTAGTAGCCGTAGATCCCAGCTTGGATCAGAATCGAACTAATAGATTAATAGCATTTCTAACTTTTCGTCAAAAGAAAACGTTAATTGCGAGTGTGATATGCTTACATTTTTAAGAGGTGTTCACTGTCCTTTAAATGTGGCAGAGAGGTCACTCCTGGATATAGTTGGGGCACTAACTGATCATACATACATCGATTTATCTAATTACTCTAATAGCCTTTTTGAACTTGAAATAAAGTTTACAATACAATATTATGAACATTATGATGAAACATAGTAAAGTAACCGTGTCATCGTATATTAAAAACACTTGTCTAACAAAACTTAACAAGGGAAGGGATGTCAAATAATAACAATAAAAATAAAAAAGCGAGAAACAAATCCCAACCGACATTCAGTTTAGTACAACACACTAATGACTTGGCGAAACCAAAGGGCTCCTTCCAAAATTAAACAAGGTAAAAAAGCGGGCAAACGATCGATCACCGCCGGGTTCAAACAAAACACAGAAAAAATCTACGAGAAAGGATGTATGGAACAAATTAAATGCTCAGCATGAGGTGTTCGGACCACGAGCGCGAGCGCAGAGCAGAGGGACCACGGCCACAACACCACGGCCAAGGGCAAATATTAAAGCTGTCAGTTTTGTGTAATTTGAAGGCTCGTTTTCAACTTATAAGTTATGTTATTGAATGTTTTGGGGGCATGCGCTCGCGCCGTGTGAACCTCAGTAATGATCTCCGAGTAAACACGAGAAAGTTAGGGAATTGAAATAATATTGATACAATCAGTGTCTTTTATAACCGGTCGATGGCTATCATAAATACTTCTCGATTGCCTTTAGTTACCAGCGTCGATATTCGATCTGTATTTGTATAAACAAATTGCGTCTGTGAGAAAGCTATATAAAAGCGATAGGGAACGAGCTGCCACATTCTAAAATACTATAAAACCGTTACTGCGGATAGTAAAATGTTGGAAATTATCGGTGAAGGTTCGTCGTGTCCATTACTTATGACACTAATGACGGCGGAGACGGCGGGTCACTTTGCTAAATTGGACGAGTAAAAGCCAATTTTAGAGGGAAGATAGAGCGATAATGCGTCAGGTGAAGGTGCCGCGAGCAGCACTGGCGCGGACGGGGCTCTCCAGCCGGTGATACAGCCACTTTTTCAATACAAAGGCAATAAAAAAGCACTAGTCACGCACTAAATGCCTCTCGACGGTTCGCTGCGAGGCGTCGGCCAAAAGAAACAAACAGAACATGTAAAAGCGCACAATCATGCATCCACAAAATTATTTTCGCTCCGTAACACGTGTCAAGTTTCAATTTTACTAGACGTCGAAATTAACAGTGGGCGTAAACAGATTATTGATATTTTTGTCGATAAAAAAGTAATCGATGATCGTATAGACGCTCGCATTGTGATGAAAAAGAGGCCATTGTTGCGTGTTTAGTCTGTTTTTTCTTTTTAAAATTAAATGGACGCACGAGTTTTGACAAAAAACGTTTTAGTTCATCAATCAGAAATGATTTTATTGGCTTAACAATAGCGTTTCTCACAATCTCGCCGTGTAATCTGCTTCTTTCTAGGAACTTTATACAATTTTTCAAGTTTAAAAATGAGATCAATTTAGTGACTTTTGGATTGTAGAGGATAAAGATGCAATCGATTTCAGAATTAGCCAAAAAAATATGTTGGTTTCTTAGCTAACAATCTGATGTTTTTAGTATACTCCAATCTATGTTTTATAAAAAATTGGTCTGGAATGACTCGTCAATGTCCAATCTACATTATTTTACCCTATTTTTGTGAAATTTGAAGTAGCTTTTATTATGAATTATGATGTAGATTATTATTTCCTCTTACTATGTAGAGATCTCCTCGAATTCAAAACCAAAGGGTATCAAATTGAGGGTTATTCAATTTAAAGGGAGCCATCTTCAGGGTGAAATTGATATCATTAGCATCCTTTAAACTAAGAGTCTACTCATCTAAAAGAGCAACTTTTACTATAGGAGCTTACTACACGATCAGAGCAAAAAAAGAAATCAGCTGTTGCATATATTTGAGCATAGCATATGCTCATGACTATATTCCCCGAGGGGGTAGTCAGAGACATTCTGAAACCTCAGAACATCTAAGTTTCACTAGTACCGAAACTCATTTCAATACATACAATTTGAGTCGAGTAGGCATTGCAGTTTAGTAAATTGAACAGCAGATTTTTGTTGCTCCGATCGGTTTGCTCCCATAGTAAAAGATGTTCAGTTTGATGGGTAGACTCTTAGTTTAAAATTATGCTAATGATATTAATTTCATCAACACAATCATTAATGTATATTATGTAAAAGTAAAGTCAGACGACTTGTCAATTCGCGTAACGGTGGCTTGTCTCGCGAGTCAGCCGCGACTCGCGCGAACCAAAACATTATTAATTTTAATTAAAGCTTTCGTTAAGTTTGATTAATTGAAATGACATTCGCTTGGCGGATGTACTCGTAAACAACGCAACCAGATACCTATCTCTACTTATAACTCAATGTAAGTATACAACATGAAGTAGTGACACTATGAATACAACTGGTTACAAATATTAGTATGTCGTATGTAGGGAACGTGGCCTACCGGTGTTTTATTCGGCTTCGCTGGAGAGGTTTTAGTGGACTGTAGTTTTTCTGGTGGCAGGAGTGGTTCTATGTAAAGGAAAGTCTTGTTTGCAGCACTGGAGGATTATTTTAGTGATTTTTACACCTGAGTTAGTTACACGCACAAGCACCGTATCAATTTGGAAGGCGGAAGCGGAAATACAACTTTTTTAATTACTACATTTTATGTTGGTGTTGCCAACATCGTATACAGGGTCCTTCTATTTAGCGATTTCGATGTTGGTCCCATAGAGAAAGTTGTTCAGTTTGAAGGTTTGATCATTCCCTTATAAAAAAACAGCTGTTCCATACTAAACTGAAATCTTACTCGACCCAATTGTATTGGACAGCTGATTTTTATCTCGCCGTTTCGACACTAGTCCCATAGAGAAAGTTGTTCAGTTTGAAGGTCTGATCATCCCCTTAAAAAAGTGTCAGCATATTATGAAGGACCCTATATATTCCATTTTCATGTCGTGGTGGTCCAGTGGCGAGTAACCTTGCCTGCCGTGCAGGAGGCGATGGTTCAATCCCCATCCAAGCGGACTCGTAACAATGAGTTTTTTCAGAATTTATGTACGATTTGTACGAGCACCACTGGCGTTTCGGTGAAGGAAAAATTTCTTAGCCTACAACCTTAATACCTACTCAAAGCCTACAATACAAGAAGACCACTACATCTCACTACGTCATCGCTAGCGGAATAAATAATATTTTTAGACTTTACTTTTCATTTCGATTCAAATTCTTTCATCAGTAAATCCTGTCGCTACGTCAACGTAAAACTATATCAATTTTATTTTAACTTTAAATCGAACAATCATGTAACCGCGTGTTTAACCAGCAACAATACTCTATTTGGCTACACAAATGAAATTGCAACGTTTTTCACCACAATTCTGCCCCTTCTCCTAATAACGCTCTAATCATAGGTTTGACACCCCGCCGTCACCACCATACCTTATTTCTCCTCAACACTAATAGTTTAGAAGCATCCATTGCGAATACCTCCACTACTGTAATACACTTTGCTGAAGCTAAGCTATCGTTGAATAACGAAGTCACTAAGGTTACGAGTGATGGTGCGGTTTCGTGGTAAAGGTCTGAGCCCAGTGTTCAAAGCCGAGGAACTAATACAGGGGATTGCGGAGACAGAGGGGTAATTACAGCAAATGTGCTATAGTTTTGTTGACAATAGAAATGGTTACTTGCTTGTTCTGTTATTTTGGTAGTTAAAGAATTGTTTCTTTATTTTAGGCTTTAGGTAGTTAGGGTTCTAAACGTAGAAGGTTGAAGTTTGTTTCTGAAATTGTGTGAGATAATTTGTGGTATTTTTAGTCGACTCATGTTAACATATCCCCGTATCATTATTTGTTACAATAAAGACCTGACCTGTACGTTTATGATAAGCAGCTGTGCAAATTGAGGAAGGCAAGTGGCAAAAAATTAATTAGCCAAAAATGCTTTCGTGTGTTTGATCTAATAGTATCTCACCGACAAGAGTGCGTCTAAGATGGACTTTGGAAATAAAAGGATTTTCTATTCTGGTATTTCCACCACCACTCCTGGGTATAATTTCCTACCAACTCTTCAGCCAACTGCTTGCACCGCCCACTTTCCACCAACCCACAAATTAATATTGCATCATCATCGCCTACCCGACTCTGCCGCGGGGAGATGTCACAACATCCATTGACAATTTTTTCCGTCCCACTCACAGGATGCTCGCCTACGTGCGCGGAGACAAAGCGCATGCGCATTAGCATAGAGCTGGGGCGGGGAGGGGCAGGTATTAATCACATCCCGGCCCGTGCCATGCGTCTGCGCCGGTGATGTGATAGGAGATGGTTGTGCCTAAAGGATTGTTGTCTCGATGAGACATTTTGAAAGACTTTGACCGATTCAGGTCTTTAGTTGTTCTCGTTTTGTACAAATTTATCTGTCTATATCTATATACAAGTTACAAGTTACAGCGCTATCACACCTTCGTTCTCTTTCTATTTGCGCGCGAACGAACGAGATAAAAGACGTGATACAGCCGTATCACCTGTATGCTGCATGCGTAGCATGCTGGTATCCTTAAGCCACATTCTTGAATGGAACTTAATCTCAATCCTTAAGCATTAAAAGTCCCGTTAAAACAGCTCATCGATTCTTAATTTATAAGCGCATATAAGTTAATAGAGGAACAGTTTGTAAATATGGACGGAGGTTAAATGCGAATGTGAAAATTACTGTGGAGTTATCACAGTAATTTTCACATTACTAATATTAATAACGTAATTGATAATGTTTCGACAAGTAGGCAGATAAAGAACTGAAGGCATGCATCAAATCAGAGAATAAAGTATCAAGTCTATTCTAACTGTAGTCTTTGCAAGTATCAAGACTGTCGAGTCATTTACGAGACTTGTATCTAGAGGATACACTACACTCGTGTTCATGATAGATCACTTAGCCACTCCTACTTTTATACCTTCTTGTTTATAATAAACAACTAACAAAATGATATGAAATACTATCAAAGCAACGCAATTTGAGGTCGCGTTATAGAAGCCTCACCATAGTTTTTCTTCGAGAAACAACAAGATATAAAAATGTTAATTTTACGAATTTTCAATTCAATTTGAATGGTTTTCGATAAATGTGATACAAATTCCGTTTAAACTAGAAATTCCAGGCAAAATAAATTAATCTCCTTTAATTTAAAAGGTGGACTCAATGATTTTTAGTATCATAGCTTAACGAAAAGACTTTAAAGAGCATTATAATATATGTTAACAAGGACAACTAACATATCATATTAAAATGCAGGCCCTAAACATTGATAGCCAATTGTTTTGTGACGTCACACTCAATTTAGAGTCACGTAATTACGTTTTAGTAGTTACAATAGATCGCATGAATGAACGCTCAATACTTCATTCAATCAAATCAGTATCGAAAACATGAATGGTCTGAGACATGAATGAAGCGCATGAAAGGTTATTGACGCATAATCAGGTACTAGTATTATTGAAGACCAAATCATTGCTGGTAGTAACATAAATCAGACCATTTTCAATCTTACTGCTTTGGATTTACACTATGATAATGCACAAAATGATTTTAAGCATTGACGTGAAGTCGATCATACTAAAAACGCTCTTAAAGTTTTCGATATAGAATTTAAAATTAACATAAGGTTGATATCAGATGAAGCGGAAAAAGGCAAGTCATCAGCCTAAGTACGAAGTGATGAAGATGGTGTTAGATACGGAGCTACACGGGTTACAATGGCCGTTGGAAATTGATTGGAGATCTACAATAGAAGAGCTATTGGATGTTGTATCGATTTATCTATTTGGTGTGATTGTTAAACTTGAATGTTTAGATATACCTGTTAATAGATACATTGTGTAGAGTTTTGTGCTTAAAATGTTTATGTTGGTCCAACATTTAGTTGGGATATTTTGTTTCGATTTGTATATTTTTGCTCACCGTGTTGATTAAGTTGCACCACCACCAGTAGCTTTAGAATTTGCCTACTTACTGATATAGTCAATTTTATATTGTTTTAATAATTGATTCTATTAGCATTTCAAGATGTGTTTACTAGTTCGGAAATTATGTATACTAGTTCAAAGCCCACAGAATTTTACACAAAAAATGATTAAAAATGCGTTGCATTGCAGTATTATGAAATTCTTTGTTTCAAATGCTGGATAATCAAACAACATAATAAATAAAATATTTTCATATCTATTAATAATTTTAACATGCATGACTTATAACTGCGGCTTCGAATTAAAATATTCCATCATACTTCTTCAATATCTTCGTCCTCATTGTCAGATCAGATGTGAAATATAGTATCGCCATTAATTTGGGTGGTTATTACAGAATTGATCCGGCTCGTGCCACGACGATGACGCCCGCGCCTTCGAGTCACCAACACCGTGCTGTCCAAGAGTACGGAACAATGCGACGTCTTGTGAGGGCCCACTTTTTGTCTTTGTCGTGAATGTTTTGTTGCCCTTATGCCGATGATGCACGAATCAACTTATTGGATAAAGAGAATCTATTTCACGGCAGTACTGTTGAGAAAATCGGGGCTGTTTATTAAATTGATGTCATAATTTGACAGTAAAATAACATGAGCTTATGTTACTGTAACATTTTTGTAGTATTCTTTGTCGTAAATATAAGCTAGAAAGATCTGCGCAGAATCCGTCGATTTGGAGGGATATTATTAGAACCTTATATCTCTGACATATATTTGATATTTATTCTGAGCTTTGATAATAATGATGATCTGTAAAAGACCGTGGACATTAGCTTCTAAGAGATACTATGAATATTCCTGGAAGAAGAGCAAAAAGAAGTCGTCCTTCAATCTAAATTACTGCTTGTAAAATATAAAAGTAATGTTAAAAGCAGATTGAAGTAGTATTTTCCTCTCTTTTGATTTCTTGGACTAGTTGTAAAACATTTTATGTATTTCATGGAAAATGGTTTTGTCAAACATGTTACCACCTTCACCAAGTGCCATAGCATACTCTTCTTAGCTCTCAGCGGTCGAAACATTTTGTGAGGTCGACGCAGGCGGGGCGGTGTTGTCTCGCGTCGACACGAACAAAGACGTTTAATTGTCGGTTATCCGCCGATAAATCCACGTAACCTCTCATTACTGGACCTGGCGGATCATTGTTAATTGAAACTGAGCTTTTATTTATAAAGGATGGAGACGTTCAGTGCGTGGCCAGTCCTTTGTTGTGGGCACACGCCAACGCAAAGTGTTAGGGATGTCTGGTGAAGGCATACATAAAGGCATAAATCCTCCATAATCCTCCTTGAGGTGGTCAGAAGCATTGCTACAACAACCTACCAACTACCTTTTGAAGCATGCACTTATTGTAGCAAGGTTCCGATGCTTGTTCGATGGCCAAATCATGAAATGGTGGCGGAGCATGAAATGCACGCAAATCATGATCTGCCCAATTCTACATTCGGACTGCGACGTCCATGCGTGTATATGTCCCATATGTCCTTTATGACTGTCTTACCCATGAAAACCTAGTAAATGAAACTTACCACATACTTTATTAAAGTAAATATTTAAAATGTTCTACAGAAAGTACCCTCTGTTTAAGACTAGAACTCAAAAAATTCTTTGCATTGACGAAAACACTAAACAACCTAGACGTAATTTTCCGACCCACTCAACCTTCCCGGAACCTTTAGAATGCCGTAGTCGATTCCCAGTCACTGACAAAATAAGAGCGAATATCGTTCGCACCTCTCTCCGATCGGACATTGATTTATAGATGGTTTATTTGATTCGATTGTATCATCAGAACGTCATAAATCGCGCGCCCCCGGCGTCCCCTCCCGATATCGATGCTATGCGATATTTTCTCGATACGACTCGAGTTTTCCTGATGTCATTATGTCCATGTATGTGATAACTGATTCGGAGGGCTGTTGCGTTTGCTTTGGTCGTGGATTAAGGAAGTTGGTGGATTTTATTTTCCTGTTATCTGATATGGGATTGATGCGAGTTTGATTGTCAGTTCGATTCATATTGAAAAACTTCCATAAGGTTTATTTTAGCATTTAACTCTTCAGAACATTGCATCTGCACAATACGTGCAAGTGCAAGCATGGATCACTTTTCATTATCATCATCATCATCGGTCTTTCATCTATCGCAGATAATTTAGGTCCTTAGAGAATATTTTTCTTAACTTTAAAGTCTTACACTCATTTTACATTAAATTTTTTTAGCATAAAAACATTATTAGATAATATATTTGGGAAATCTTATTCCTATCCTATATCATGCCAATGCAGAAAAAAATCTGGACAAGCTCTGGTGGACATTTGTCAAGATGTTCTTGTAAAGAAAGAAATTCAATATAACACAATAACTCTAAACCGATACGTAATCCGTCGTCATCGCAACATCTTCCCCAATTCCTCTCTTGTACAAACTTCGCGACAACAAGGCGAACCACATTTTTTTCCGTCCAAATAAATTAATACAGGCGTCTGGGGGCCCTGTCCGTGGACTTGTCAAATTAATTTCTTCTTGCAAGACAATTTGTCTGGGGCCCGAGGGGCCACAAAAAAGTTGAGTATCGATTGCTTGGCCATTAGTCAAAGGGCGATAGCCCTAGTTCTGGGAACTTAGTTGTTCTCCCTCTTGTGGGACTGTTTAGGTACTTACATTGTCGACGTGCACTAGCATCTTAGCGACAAGCAAAAATTTGAATAAAATGGTGGTTTTTGATCTCTACGTTTTGCAGCAGGAACTGTTGGGATGATAATCATTAAAGAGTCATTAGTACAGTGTCTGGGATTTGAGACAGGGTAAAAACTATTCAAAGAAAAGAGATAAAGTCAAATTAGAAATTTCAATTTCATCGCGTGTTGGTTTCTGTAGATCGATACCTATATTAACCAAATAAGCAGTAGGTACATTCAAATATACCTAACGTGGTGGTAGCCTTAGCCATATAGCCCGAGATGTTTTCTGACACATTCGATTACACACACAAAAGTCTACAGGACATTAATTTCAAAGGAATAATTATGCTACTTAATGGCTAAATAGTATGTAGTTAATAGCACAGAAAAATATTATTTCATTGACTTATAGTAAATGAATACGATACACAATTTTGTTACGAACAATTCCAACTAAAAGAAAGCACGAACCCCAAACATTTTAAAAAGCAATTAGACAGCCGCATCTCCGTTAATCTACCCAAGAATAAAGGCGAACGTTTCATGAAATCGAATTAGAGCTTCAAGCCTCTAACCGCTAGCAAACTTTTTATAGGTAATAAAATAAATACGCGGGCGACACGCACGGCCGAGTCCAACGCCGCGGCGACGCCCAAAATTAAAGTGCGCTTTTTTGAAAGCAGCAATCTACTCGGTCACAGTCGATAAAATCGCTCCGTGACGATTGTGGGACTGCCGAAGAGTTAGGGGATGGTTACAGGATCGTTTCAGGTCTACTAGAAATCTAAGTTAATTTAGTTTTATAGACACTACGGCATCATTTTCGTGAGTTTACTGCGCAGTGCTGTTAAGGGGAGCCATGTCCTTTATACTCCAGCATTGTTGTCCTTTCGATTGGATCAATGGAAGATTCTACCTAAAGTTGAGCGTCACTGGCGCGTCGATGACATGCCATGTACCGATGAGTTTTTCTAACTTTTATACCTCCGTAATACCGACTGCTCTCAAACGGTGAAGGAAAACATAATGAGGAAACCTGCATACACTGACGAAAAAATTCCCTGAGGGTAGGCCTATGTCCTCCAGTGAGACGTATACAGGCTGATGATGATGAATTCTAGGCAGAAAAACGTAGACGTTACAAATTTACAATAGTTATTAGCTCGTCCGTAATTTGCTGTAACCTGAACGGTGACTACTAAAAATTTAATTAGGGTCTCACTAGATCATTACAAAAATCACCAGCACTTCCAATTTGGTTCTTTAATGACACAGCTTCATTAGAAACAGAATTAAAAGGGAAATAAAAAGAACCCTAAGTAGGCAGATGATGTGAAGTAACCCTAAGTCAGCAGAAGTAGTACTAGGTAGGTACTCTAATAGTCTTCGCTAATTGCGACTAGCTTTTTCGAATTACTGTCAATTTCAATGGAGACTTGATCATTTTAGTCTTATTTGGATAATCACACATTTTAACGGGTTCTTACCGAGTTTAGGTATATTTAAGTTCCCGATATTTCGGCAGTTTTACAACTGCCATGATCGCTCAGTCATCCCGTGATCATGGCAGTTGTAACACTGCCGAAATATCGGGAACTCAAATATACCTAAACGCGGTAAGAACCCGTTAAAATGTTTAATTCTAGATTAAATAATAACCGCGTAACTCTCAAAAACTGTATTATTTGGTTAATTATGAAAAAAAAAAGATCAGCATAATTATGTATAACTTGAAACTAAAGTAGTTTTGGTCTAGTGTGACAATTAAAGTACACGAATTATGGTTCTCGATCGCCTCGTTTTTTGATGATTTTTGAACTATGGTGTCATGTACCTTCATGCTTGACATATTCTTAGCATTAAAATATCCGGAGAGACTGCTTTGCTCAAATATTCTATTTAAAAGTTTTTTATTGTACTAAATTTTATGCACTCCCTGAAAGGAATGATTTCAAGCATAATTGTATTATTATAATCTTGTCCAAACCGTCAAGCTATCAAGCTACCAAGTTAAAGAACGGCAACCAGTCAAAAAAGAAACAAAATATTTAAACATTTTAATCGGTTATAAGAGATCAATGTTTCAATCCCTTGCATATGTCGAAAGAACATTGTCGAAGAGACCGCATCACCAGTTGTGACTGACAGCGCGATATGAACATCTCACTGACGGATAGCATTGTTTTGCGGTTCACAAACACAAGGGTGTGAGGGTGTGTGAATGTTTGATATTATAAGCATAAGCATAGCATATGCTCACGACTATATTCCCCAAGGGGGTAGCACATATATTCTGAAACCACAGAACATCCACGTTTCACCAATAGTACCGAAACACTGTCCAGTGTGACGGGGGGTGAGCCCATCGCCACATAATGGACAGCGGGTACAATAAATGCCTCGAAATTGAAGCATGCTGGTTTCCTCACGATGTTTTCCTTCACCGAAAAGCCAGTGGTGGTTGATATTATAAAAGTTTCCCAATTCCCAATATCCATTTAGCAACATCCAAATGTGGTAGCAATTTGTTTTCTAATAAAGAAGCCTAAACAATGAAACCATGGGAAACATTAATAAATGGAACACCGACTCATAAAGGGTTGTTCCTAAACCACGGCGGTCAAAATCACCATGTCTGCTCGGTCGTTACAAAGTTTCCCCCAGCGCAGCACCGACACATAACAACACAACATAACAACACGATGTTGCCGCTAACCGACGAATGTGCGAAAGTAGATGAATATACTCATGTTCGTGTGCCGCTCGTAAAGAGAGTTTGATATTTTGAAAACTGTTGCTGTTTCAACGTTTGAGGTTTGAATTTTTAGCTGGATCTATTTTTTTAAAGTTTCAACTACAGTCAGCATCAAAAGTGTAATGAATGATGAGGTAAACGCTTCGGTAAAGGGGTATATTGGCGAAGCATGTTTCAAATAATAAAAGCTTATTCTTGAACCAAGCATGTCTTTTGAATACCTATCGAAGTTAAGCACGTCAATGCTTGTAAACATTTTGCCATATTTCTTTTGCTCTTTTGAAAAAAAAAAACCTAAGCATAGAAGCTTTGACTAATTATTATAAGGACTAGCCTTGCGGTAGCATTTCCCCTCTGCCAGGGTATAAGCACAATTGATCTTGTGCATTTACATTCAATTTTACACCTTATCACTAAACGAGACAGCCTATAATTGCGAAATAATAACTTCGAACTTAGAATGTTTGGGTTCACACGAGACCACTTTTCATGATTTTCGACATTCAAAATTAGAATCTAAAGTTATGGCGAATAAAATCCAAAGTTGCGGATTTCATGTTACCTCGCCCCCCGCAAAAAGTGGCAGAAATGTTTGTTAGTAGAATTACACGCGTAACCAGTCCACATATAAATAGTCAAAGCATAGAAGGGAAGGAAGCTAGGCTAGTGTAGGGCAAAAACGACATTGTAGGCTAGGAAGTAGCCCAGTGTAGGGCAAAAGCGACATTGTTCATGAAGCTGTATGGGAATGAGCATACTTCACCAAGTTGGTCTAGAGCGTATTTGTGAAGGCAAGTAGGTGTGCTTGCGTCTTATCGCACATAATGTATATGTAAAATTCAAACTAAATGACACGTGTTTTATAAGTCCATAACTAGAGTAATAGTTATAATAAGCATTCATAACGCTGGTGTTAATTTACTTTATAATTGAATATTACTTTAATTAACTACTGACACATGTAGTTAAATTTATCTTTCCCAGCCATAAACCTGCATCAATCACTCCACTCATTTTGATTTCTTTTCATAAACTCAATAATTCGAGAAGTCTTTTTCTCCCTAGCTTGATCTTATGGTATTGTCTTACAGTAACATAAAATAATCTAAAGCTATGAACAATTTAAAATTCAGACCTGTCACAATTGTCCTGAAAGTTGTTTATTCATAGTGGCTTTATAATTAACAATTAAGATCTTTTTCTCTGTTTTGTATTTAACTCTTCCACAATGATCTGGGATTTAAAGAAAAATTTAGAATGAATCAGCTCCTGCTTCCCGCGCAACGTGACTTAATATGACCTAATTCGGTGACTGTTTCCAATAACGAAGCTCAACTTCATTATAAATACTATGACGTGACGTCATCAACCTCCCCCTCCCCGCATTCCGCCGCGTCTCCATCCATCACGCGCATCATCAGCTCCCCAGCCTTGCCACAGTCCCCTAACGCCTTTAATTTATAATTTGATTTCAACAAGCTGTCGCGGCCGATATTAAATATTGCCATTGTTTGAGGTTTGTACGTCTAACGTTTTGAATTGTTACATTAAAGAGGTATATTTTACCAAATTTAAAAAGGATATTTTTTCTACCTACGAATAAAACTTCTGGCATTAATTTAATTAAATTATCTACTTAGTAAGTGATGTTGTCTATTTCCGCAATTTGAATGACGTAGCATCCTATAATTAAGTTAGTAGCACTTAGTCTATATACCTACTGCGCACCACTGTAACATATAATTGTATTAGTGTTTAACTAGTTGGTTGTCCAGTAAATAAAATAAAATGTATCATACATAGACGCATAACATAACCACCAAAATCCCTATTGGTTGTATCAGGACTTTTGTTACAACTGCCTGCTATCTTTTGAAGCATACATAACAATTTTAGCGTAAGATGGGTACAGTTGATATCCACCATGTTTCCTTGGGCGTACGGCCTACCTATCATTGTAAGGTATGTTAATTGGACTGAAGATTGTGCTAACTACCACTAGCTACTATTGTGCTACCTTGTAGTGTACGAGATTAAAAAGATGACAGGTGTAAAAGGGACGGAATGAGTGTGTTATTGTCTAAGCGTAAAAGAGATGCAATAAAGCAGATATCAAGATACCTAACTTCGGGTTTCCTTTCGTTTCCTTACATTATCACTTGAAACCTCATCTTTAAAATTAGTTAATACTTAGTTGTTGCAATGTTCAATATGGTTCAATATTGGAACTCGAAGCTAATCATTAAATGCCAATTTTTTAAGCTACCACCTCGTCTGAACGTTTTGTTGCTGTTGGTCTGTCTTCGGCCAGAAACTCTACAACATAACACACCTTATAAATTATTACATGATAGCTTCTTAAACTAAACTTATGTAGACAATAATAGTTTGCA
The DNA here is from genome assembly GCA_963924505.1 of Agonopterix alstromeriana. Lineage (NCBI taxonomy): Eukaryota > Metazoa > Arthropoda > Insecta > Lepidoptera > Depressariidae > Agonopterix > Agonopterix alstromeriana. The sequence goes on from OZ004664.1 coordinate 19,470,760, forward strand.
CAAAGCGAATATTCAATGCCGTGTTTCTCCGAGAGACCACATCAGAAATGAAGTGATACGTCAGAGAACTAAAGTGGTTGACATAGCTCAGAAAATTTGCAAGCTCACGTGGCAATGGGCTGGTCATATCTGCCGAAGAACTGACAACCGGTGGGGTGTCAGAGTTCTAGAGCGGAGGCCGCGAACTGGTAGGCGTAGTGTGGGACGCCCTGCTGCCCGCTGGACAGACGACCTAAAAAAAGTAGCGGGGAGCGATTGGATGAGGAAGGCCGAGGACAGAGTTTTGTGGTGCGCCTTGGGAGAGGCCTATGTTCAGCAGTGGACGATGATGGGCTGATGATGATGATGATGATGATTATTCAATAAAAATTAATACCAAACAGTATTGTAGCTAGTGACACTCAGACCTGTTAACTTAATCAGGTCGTTTATGTATTATAGTATATAAGTAGACCAATCAATATTTTATTCAAGATCATGCAGTTTTTCCAAGAATACATCAAAACATTTTCAATAAATACGTGATGTTTAAAAATCTTTCAGTTCCTGATACCACGGAGTAACTGATTCTTATGTAGAGATTATTTCTTCTATTTTAAGTCCCCTTCCAAAGCACAGGTTGTTTTGACACAATAGCGAAATGAAAGCAGATATCAGGCTTCGTCCGCAATCAACCGCGGAACCCTAAACGAGAGTAAATTAATTAGCCGCAGCCGAATCAAGGAAACAATAACCGCAAACAGAAGGGTTCCCGACATTTGTGTCAATACCTACCCTTATATTGTCAACGGGATGAGATTAGCAACGCTATATTGCATTAGAGGTATTATAGTTGAGTTATGTTAGTTTGGAGATGTTGTTGTTAAGCCTATATAGGTACTGTACTGTGGTATATAGTTATGGTTGGGTGGGTTTTGAAATAGTTGATCAAAGTCTTAAAAGGGATGAGGTAAGGTAAACCTTTTCGGTCAATGGGGTTTGTTCATCCTGTTTCAATATCTCGTTAAATTAAAAAATAATTATCAAAACCAAAATCTGAGTATATCACCAAGAATAGCAAGTCAAACTCAATGAAATGCCATCGAATCTATAAAAAAGATGATAGTGAAATAATTTCAATAGATTCGGAGACGTCGTTCCTTCCTGAAACCACCTTCTTGAAGATTTTTATTATTTATTATTCTATTCAAAACTTAACCCAACCAATATGCTAATGGTTAGCCTTGCTAACAAAATATTGTTGGTAATCGTATCGCAATGTTTCTGACTGCCTCGAATGTTATTATCGTGTTTTATTCCATGTAGGGTCCTTCTTAATAATGCTGGCGGCTTTTACGGGGATGACCAGACCATCAAACTGAACAGCTGTTTTATGGGACCAATGTCAAAATCTTGAAAAAAAATCAACCGTTCCATATAAAACTGGAACCCTACTCGACCCAAATGTATGGATCAACCGTTTTTTTTCGCAATTTCAACGATAGAGATAGTTGTTCAGTTTGATGACCATCCCTTTAAAAAACCATGAACATAATTATTAAGTTCGATCCGGTGTATATAATAAATATACCGGATCACCGAAGGTAACGAAAAGAAAAAAAATATGAAGTATATATATATTTCATTTGGTTGTTGCCTTGAACGAGGCCTTTACGTGTTGGAGCTGTAAAATGTAGAAATACGAGTACCTGAGTCGATTGAAAGCAGAATAAATCCACGAGTAAGCAATGACTTTTGGACGTAGAAAATTGAAGATGTCAGTACTGTTAGCAGGTAGATATGTCTCGTCTACGAGTACCAAGTCCAACTGAACTGAGTCCGAATAAATAAAATACAAAAAAACACTTTATTGCATTTGAATCTGGTACACAAGGAAAAGACACAAAGTTTAAGCATATAAGCATATGCTCACGACTATATTCCCCGAGGGGGTAGTCAGAGATATTCTGAAACCTCAGAACATCCACGTTTCACCAGTAGTACCGAAACTCTGTCCAGTGTGACGGGGGGTGAGCCCGTCGCCACTTATAATGGATAGTGGGTACAATACATGCCTCGAAAATGGAAGCATGCAGGTTTCCTCACGATGTTTTCCTTCACGAAAACAAAGTTTATTGTTTTGTATTTTACGTTTAAATAGGTTTGAATAAAACTTTTAAACATGCATTCAATTAAAACCACGGAGAAAGAATTTGTGTAAAGTGCGCTATTAGTTTTTCCAATAAGGTCACCATATCTTGAAGACATTGGTCTCAGATATAATTATATATTTTTTACAATAAAATACAAGTTTCGCTTTCTATTGTGAGACGTACCTAATAGTCTGATCATGATGATGATCTTGAAATCAAACCGAGCCGGCCCTAAAACATTGATAGAAAAGCATTTCATTTTGCTCCTATATATTTCACTCCTTTTTTTTTTGATAAATTTTTAAACATCTTTTAACAATTTTTCTGATTATTATTTTTTTATTAAGATACATAGACTGCAAACCACGACCTAACTAAAACCATTATAAAATCTAAGTATAGTTACTGCTATACTTGGTTTCATATAAAAGTGAAAATCGATTCCTATTTAGCTTTCTGGGTTATATACTTATTAGCAATAAAAACAATTTTTCTGAAAGATGTCTTATTCGACATTTCTTTAATAGAATCTCGTTTTATGTTATTTGAAACACAGTATAGGTAAAAATTTCCACAGATTGTGTTCACATTATAGCTAGGATTAAGTGTAATGCGGCGCGACGGATCGCTCAGGGTGGAAATTGACCGCATATGGCGTCGTCGACGTAGGCGCACCCTTCCTGAGTTCTATAGTTCGATTTAAAAATTAATCTTTTGGCTTGACAAATGAATGGGCTTCATTTATTGGCATTAGTCGCTGATTGATCTAATGGGATACTTTGGAAATAGATTTTTACGATAGGTATTCTTTTCAGATATTTTAGTTGTTTTTAATTTGTCACCTGTTATCAAATTATGTGAACTCCTAATTTACACACGGCGACACATCAAGCTACGCATAACCAAAATAAGCTGGCCGCGCGTAGGTAGAGTAATGTATAACGTCGCTTGGCCATCTTATATTGGTTTTGCGTAGCTTGATGTGTCGCCGCTGTTGATGCTCATCTTGCGCATATTGAAGGTTTCAAGATGGATTTATTAAAATAGAAAATGTTTTTGTCATAGCTTTTTGTTATTTTGTTTTGTTTGTAGTATTTGGTATTCCTTTGTAAATTAGCTCGTCATTGTTACGCCTTGCCAGGTAAAATTACAACTACTGCACCTAGATCAATTGTTTCTATTTGGTTTCTATTGTCAAATCATATTTTACCTACTTCCTTGTTATTTAAAATCCAACTTTCAAACAAAAGGTGAAAGCCAAAGGTCGTAAGTTCTTCAAACGGTTTGAACAAAACACTAGCACCCTTCTGACTCACTGACACGACATACAAACTTGACTGAGCAAACTTTATTTTACACACTTACCTTTACACTACACTTGAGTTCTATGTCTTCGGCTTTAGGTATGTTTTACTAAGGTTGGAGGGTGTGTTAAGTTGGTGCTGAGTTGCCAAGCGAGCGGTTTTCGAAAACGTCACTCGAGGTTGATGTTTCGCTGACGATGCTGGAGCTACAAAGGGACATGACATTCGGAGGAAAGTAGGTATTGAGGATTTTTGTATTTCCATGATTGTATACCTAAGTTGATTCTATTCTATAAAAAAAAAAAACCGGTTAATATTGCTTCATCTTCCGTTAATACGATTACAGGTCATTGAATCTGACTTCACATCGTCGTGAAAAGATCATGAAACTAATAAATAGGTACTACGTATACCAAAATCATTGGATATGCCAATCAGCTTTAGAGACTTGCTGAATGCACAGGGTGCGCTGAACTTTGTATACAGGGTGTAAGGAAAAGTATAAATAACCTATAAACCACATACTCTATCCATCAAACTGAACAACTTTTACTATGGGAGCAAATCGATCAGAGCATTTAAAAAATCAGCTGTTCCATTCTAAACTTGACTCAAATGAATGCAATAGCAGATTTTATTTTTTGCTCCGATCGGTTTGCTCCCATAGTAAAAGTTGTTCAGTTTGATGGGTAGAGTATGTGGTTTAAAGGTTGATGATACTTTTCCTTACACCCTGTAAAACAAATGATCAGAAAATAATATAGAGGAGGTTTCCGTTATTGGTGATCTGACGAAAGTAACTATGATAGGTAAAAGCAGCGTCGAGTGTGATGTCTTTGAATGAGTTAGTGTTAAACAGAAAGTAGACCACTAACTTGTTTCTACTAACCCATGCTGGGACTTCCGTAAGGCCTTTTAACGGTTCTTACAAACTATAACATACTGCCTTATAAGTATATTGTCTGAAATTGGGACTGAATCTACACTTGCGGACGATTCATCGTCCGTGGAAAAGATCCCGCCAAAAGGGGAGTTGACTACATAAAATATATTTTAGTTTTAACTGCTCAGTAAATAAACCGTTTGAAAATAACGCTAAAATCACATCTTCAGTAATGCTGTTGCTTGAATACTACTTTTAATAACTGGATGAACTATAAAAAGTATCAAAACGACTACGAAAAACAATGACGTCACTATTCAATTTTTAGTACAATATTTCATACAAAGCACGCGTTTTGATGTTTGATAAAGAGTTGCTAATTTGACTAGTTGGAAACTCGCGGATTAAACAGAGCAGTAGATACTACCTTCTGACGACTCGACAGCATATCACTCTATAGTTTTCTACCCCATAATATTCTTAAAAAGATATCACTTATTTCATAATCTTTAAGAATTGAGCAGTAGGTACTGTTTTAGGCTATCTAACAATAAAATAGGTCAACTATCTCAGTTATCAGTATCCAATCAAGATGTTGCTGAAAATTTATGTACACGAATTTTCCTCAGTCATGCATGTCACATAGCTATATCTAATTTACTTTGACATACTATTGTATTGTACATATGGTTACGACAATGTTTAAACACAAACGCAACACCAATATGACAAACAAAACAAAAAGATTTGCCACAACTGTTTACATAACGCAGTTAAAATCAAGTATTATTCATAAAGCAAGTGACTGTTGCCACAAGAATTGAACAATTTGTTTACACTGGAAACTAGTTATCCATCTCCATTGTTGAAATTTAAAATTTATTTTTTATTCGCGGCGCGGCGTGACAGGCAAAGGGTGAATTCAGAAAAGATTTTATATTCAACAATACCTCGATTCCAAATGTGGAAAAACTATCTTAATTCTCACCACAGTTTTCGACCAGTGGTACAAATAGAATTGTAGTAGTATTTTTATTCTGTGACGTAAATTTTTTAAATTGTGCAAGGGTTGTATGGCATGGGACAAGCGTGACGAAAGTTGTGTGCGTGGGGCAAGCATGAGGCGAGCGTCGGCAGGGGGTAGTGATGCAACCCTTCCGTGTTCTCGTACCGGGATCTGCGGCCGGGGTTGCTGTGTGACGTCGACACTGTTTTGATCCTTGAAAAGTAAAATATATTTTTTATTACCTACATAATTAATGTAAAGTATTAACTCAGTAAGTACCTTAATCCCTTTGTGGTGGTCAAAAAATTATTATAGTTTTAATTTTTTATTATTATCGTAGTTCCAATCTCAAAGTCCTATTAGTAAACAAACGCGAGGACTTACCTATTACCTACATTTTGAGGGGAAAACAGGACCAAGTAACTACGTCTTATTTACTCCTTTTGTTTCTGACAACCACGAAAGGGATTATGGTCGTAATTTTATATTATGTGTGTAAGTGTTATTTTACTTCACAAAACATACAAACGCAAATATTGATTGTACAAAGACTGGATAGTTATATCAGTTCTATAATTTACTTTTGGCATCTAACTATAAACTTTTAAATGAGTCACTCAGAACAGGATTAACCCATGTAATAGTTTTGTACTCATATTTACAATAAGATAAGAAACGTCTATATTCGTCGTATTTTCTTTACTTTTTATTTTTATATCAAGTTTTTTATTGTTATAATAAAAACTGTAGGCAAAAAGTATCAACGCCGCAATTCGTGCTACAATCAACCCTAGATGGAAGCGTGAAATTCGTACAATAAATGCCTTTGTATTGCGGCAGGCCTGTTGACTTTTGGACGCAGTGAAACCGCGCTAAACAATACCTAGTTTATATTGTCTACCTTATGTACCAGACGGTTATCTATTGTAGGGATACTGGTCTGTTTGACTTGTTTAGTGCATATGCACTTGATAGTTTCACTTGATAAGGTTAAGCATCTTTTGATTGACGTTAAGGGTTTGTGACTAGAAATGAAAACCACGTGTGGCTTCTAGTGAAATATATCGTATTACTTTTATTGTTTTAGGGTTTAATTACATCTATACTAGCGACCAGCCCCGGTTTCGCACGGGTAGAACTAAGTATCTACGTATAGAGAAACCTGCCTTGAAAATCAGTTTAGGTATTTGTGATAATCGTATCAAAATCCCAACAGCAGTTTCAGATTAGCATACACAGATTGACAGGATAACAGAAATGCGCTTTAATTAATTATTATGATAAACTCACGACGATTATACATTTCGGGGTAGTTAAAAACATTGTTAGTACTACCAAATTATATTTTAAAGCGTGTAGTTACAGCATAGCTTATTTTAGTTCTTAGCATATTGTAGGTTTTGCAATAGAATGGCGTATTTTATAGCAGGGTATTATACAGGGTGTAACAAAACACCATAGTAATACTTAAGGGGGTGCTTCAGACCATTAAACTGAACAACTCTCACTATGAAGCTAACATCGAGAAAAAATAAATAAAATCAGCTGTCCCATACAAAACTGCAGTACAGACTCGATTAAACTGTACAGTGCTGTACTGTACTGTGTGTGTCGCGTTCGGTTTTTATGGGAAGGCAGATTTTTTTTTCTCGATGTTGGCTCCATAGTAGAAGTTGTTCAGTTTGATGGTCTAAACCACCCCCTTGAGTATTACTAGGGTGTTTTTTTACACCCTGTACAGTCTTAGAGTTTTTAATTATGTGGGACAATTTGATCGAATTGTAAAGTACAGGTATGTTGACAACCAAGTCCCTGAGGCATGAACAGTAAAAATGATTGTTGGCCAAAACCGAGGACGGTCTGAATTGCCATTAATAACTACTATTATATTATAGTGAACTGTACGCTACGCCTCTGCTGCTTCATGACTTTACGTCTTATTGGATTTGTATAGAGTTGTTTGTCACTTGTTCTTATATCCCGGACTAGGTCAGGGACGTCATTAAAAAATGCCAGGTTAAAAGTAGCCAAAATCGAAGGGAATGTATGAAAAGATGTATGGACTTAGAGGAAGCAAGAGAGGTGTGTCAGAACCGCCCAAAGTGGAGATCTATAGTTTCTGCCTACCCCTCTGGGAAAAAGGCGAGAGTTTATGTATCATGCTCTAAATATGTTTTACGTGAACCTTGTTGCAATTAAAAGCTTTTTATACGTGTTTTTTTTTTAAGGGGATGATCAGACCGTCAAACTGAACAACATTCTCTATGGCACCAATATCGAAACCACGAAAAAAAAATCTGCTCTTCCATACAAAACTGCAAACATACTTGAGCCAAATGTATGGGACACCTGTTTTTTTTTTCGCGATTTCGATGTTGGTCCCATAGAGAAAGTTGTTCAGTTTGACGGTCTGATCATCCCCTTAAAAAAGTGTCAGCATATTAAGTTGGACCCTATAAAGGGTGAAATTGATATCATTAGCATCCTTTTAAACTAGTCTACCCAGCAAACTGATCAACTTTTACTATGGGAGCAAACCAATCCGAGCAAAAAAAAACATCTGTTCCATACTAAACTGCAGTGCCTACTCGACTCAAATGTATGCAACAGCAGATTTTTTTTGCCCCGATCGGTTTGCTCCCATAGTAAAAGTTGATCAGTTTGATGGGTAGACTCTTAGTTTAAAAGGATGCTAATGATATCAATTTCACCCTGTAGTTACTCATGTTTATTACAATAATTCTGAGCACCCCGAAAGGGATTATAGTCGTAATGATATTCCTTTGTCAGTTTATGTATGCTTGTTTTTTCGAATGGCGATAGATATACGATTTGGTTATTGTTTTAAAATAGTTATCTAAGATTAAATTCCAATCCAATATAATTAGTAGAACAGATAGTACCTAGCAAAAAAAGTTTAGGTAGGTACTAACACTGATTACTGTTATCAGGAGGAAAAACCAATCAAGAGGAGAGGAGGTGAGCCTTTCAATACAGTTTGCTCAGGGAGCAGTTACTGCTTTTTACTGCGGGCTGTTAGGGGGACCACACCAGTGACGGCGAAGCGCCCTGGTAGGTCTACCGAACCAGTGGTAGGTCTACCGAACCAGTTGTAATATGAGGGCCAGTTGTATACGATTACCAGCGAGTTACAGGCCAATTTAGACACAATTTGAAGTTAAACACATGACAAACAACAAACTTTGTGAAATCACAAAGAGAATAAGACAAGAACAGGATAGAACAATAAAATAAAATAAACTATTTTTCTTTTTGAACAAAATAAAACATAAATCACAATCTTGTGAAATAATAAAAAAAAACACTTACTAATAATATCGTAGTAAATACATATAAATATATGAAATATTCGAAAACACGTTTATTTTATACAGTATAGTAGAAAAGTTCAGATCTTAAAATATGTAGTGGTACCTATCTATCTCATGAATATTGATAGTATAGATTACTATGTGGTAAAGTGACTTTACGCTTTTAAGGAAAACAGCTGATTGAAAACTTGTACATTCATAACATCGGTCGTTGAGATATATCACGTACTTTATATCAGCCTGCCTCAAAACATGAAAGCGCTGAGGGCGCTGACATAATATAGGTAAAATATCAAGAAAACTTTTAAGAGTTTATTTTATGTTCTTACTTGACAAAAACTACCAAACATCTTTTTATTATAATTAATAATAAAAACCTTAAGACAGTTCTTATGAGTAAAAATAAAGTATAAAACTATAGTAGGAATAAGGTAAGAGAAGAATGGAAGAGCAGCCCAAGAGAAGAAATTAATTTTTGAAGAAGTATAAAGGCAAAAGGGTAGAAGCTTCTTACTACTGTTTTTTTACACACAAGAAACTGATAAAAAGCTTCAACACTCCAAATTATCACTTGATGCTTTCCACTGCTATTGATTTCTTTTTAGGGTTCCGTAGGCAACAAGGAATAGTTTCGCCATGTCCGTTCGTCTGTCGTCTTAGCTCAGATACGCTTTGTACTAGAAAGCTATAATTTGACATGGGTACATATTTATCACGACGACAAAGTGGTAGAATAAAATCTATTTTAATTTACTTTTGAGACTTTATTAGCCGTTAAACCGTAGTATAAAACCCCTTCTAAGTCCGTATATTGTGACGTGCAACTACGGAACCCTACCCTGCGCGTGGCCCGACATGTACTTGGCCGGTTTTTTTCTTAAAGCGAAGCTTCTGTTCTGACAAAAAACATACGGTCTTCTTCTTTCATGTTTATGAGAGCTATTTATATCACATGACAATACATATTTTGAACAAATTTCAAATATTAGAATTCCTTTATTTGTCTTAAAAAACACCTTACAAAAACAATATATTACACAGCATTTATTATCAATTTCAGTCTGTAGAGTGGTAAACACAACTCTGCACGACTACCCAAGTAAAGCTAAAGTTTAGTAATATTCCACAATTAGGTAGAGTGCATAATTATAACATCGACGAAGGCGTCAATAAATTGTCGATAGGACTGTGGGTTCGGCGCGGGCGCACGCGGGCGGCGGTTATGGGCTGCGGAGTTACCACCGTTTTAGACTGGCGTTTGTCAAGCGGATAAAAAACGCTTGTCATAAAATGTCTTGTGTCTTGTCCATTGTAGGGTTTATCTTCTCTGACTATACTGGGTGAAATTGATATCATTAGCATCCTTTTAAACTAGGTATCTACACATCAAACTGAACAACTTTTACTATGGGAGCAAACCAATCAGAGCAAAAAAAGTGATCTGTTCCATACTAAACTGCAATGGATACTCGACTGAAATGTATGCAACAGCTGCAACATTTTTGTTGTTACTCCGATCGGTTTGCTCCAATAGTAAATATTTTTCAGTTTGATGTGTAGACTCTTAGTTTAAAAGGATGCTAATGATATCAATTTCACCCTGTAGATACTTAATGTATCTCATAACCTGATCACCCTGTAAATTTAGATTTTTCGTGACTTCTATCCTACGAATACCAAACCTACTAAACTTTCTTTTTGTGCATGCTTCCTGTAAAAACTGGCATATTAGGATATATTTAGTACGTGAGCTTCATTTCTGACGTAGCTCTTTAATAAATCAAATGAAATAAAACATTTAATAAAGCCTCCTGTGATCAGGCGATCATATCCTAAAGGAAAACGAGCTATTTAAAATCGTCTACATTTTGGTGTATTCGTAAAATATTCTTTTAAAAGAGTGACAGAAAATCGAATCGCCAGACAAAAAACGCTCAGACCGCCCGTCTACTGCACACTAAGACCGACAACTCACAAACCGAACTCTTCGGCAATCCTATAATTTAGAGGCAAATGGGACAATGTTGTTGCCAAACGTACAGCGGCGGTAATTAGCGTGGCTACAGGGCGATTAGTTAACCGGCCTGCGACAGCCCTATTGATTTTATCTTAGGGCTCGATTGTATCTAGCCTTCTAAAGGCCACTTGTGGACTGTTTACTTCATAACTTGAATGTTAAGGTGCTGACTTCTCTAGAGGATTACATTTTATCCATATTCATAATTTAAGTCAGAAAATTACAAATGCGAACGTCTCTTCTGCCTATCTCTCTGTCTGTTACGTTTTAACGGCTAAACCGCTAAACCGATTTGGATGAAATTTTGTATGGAGTTAGCTTGAACGCTGAGGAATTTTAGTTCCACGCAGACGAGGTCACGCGCGCGCGTAACAGCTAGTTTTTTTACAATTATAAAGTTCAGCAATGTGATTATACTTTGATATTTGTTCATTGCATTGCTCTGAATAGTTTAACAAACATACAATACACAGTACAGTTACATACAGTTAAAGTTCCCTAAAAAAGTATTAAAAGTTCTAGTGGTCTCTGGTCCAGACTGGGTTTGAACCGCCGCGCTGTATTCCTGCTCGGAAAATTACAGTTAAAATTGTAACTTTGTTGGTGCTGTTATCACTGTTATGCGCGCCTTAATATTAAATACGGGTTTATACATTTTTACCAGAGCCTGTTTGAGGCTAGATTCTAAGGTTATTGGACAGCCAGTGGAGCAAGGTGTTTCAGTTCAAGTCTCCTTCATCTATTCAAATTAACTTTAGTCCGTCCAAGGAAATAGATTTGTTTTCGCCATATTTATAAGTAAACTTTTGCAATCAGCAGACACTTTTTCTCTAAACTCCAAGACTGATATCAGCTTACAATAGACCAAACTTTAATTCCCGTGCTTGACCAGACATAATGAATGACCAAAATATCTTCACAATGTTACACTATGTATTTGAATATTGTATTTTTAATTGTACTTTGCCTATGTATATTTTTTAAAAGATGTGTGTTATAGAGTTTCTAGCCGAGTTTTCTCTACAACTTCCAACGCGGTGGTAGAGTCAAAAATGACGTCAGAAAGCTATCCATCTGATATTATTTTTAATAAAACATTTTGAGTTTGTCGTATGAGGTGACTATTATCTCTTAACTACTCTTTATGCTGTGTGGGGTTCGGTTTCGTACATCACCAACCCAGTCGGATTTCGTTAGAGGTGACTAATTCCTTCAGGTCTTGATGTACATCTTTGACGCCCAAACCTCGCGGTTGCCGGCTAAAGCCACTGCATCTGACATCACCTCTGATCGTATCAGTCTCCCGTTCCATCAGAAGTAGGAAGGTAAGGACAAGAGAGTGCATCTGTGCTTAGCGCGTACACTTATGCACTTCAAAATATCCTGCGTAACTGACTGTTTTTTTATAAAGATTAGCATTTAACCATAGTTGAAATCGACAAGTAAACCATCATCACTCCCTATGTAGGTAGGGATCTTCGTAATATAATGTTTACTTGACTTAAAAATACTATGAAGATATCTACGTCAAAACGTAATTGACGTAGGTAGATAATGGTTATGGAGTTAATTAATTCAGATCTGGCTAGATAAATAAATGGGATTCAAGTAATAACACTAATAACTGATATTACTTACCATTTACTATTGATAATTGAACAGATAACAAACTGATAATTTAATTTAAGAATTACTTATTTATCTACCTACATATATGGAATTAAAAATAAGTACTTACCTACTTGGTTTTCTTTGGGATGATTTTAAAACTATTTTTTAATACCGATAGAGTCAGATTTTATGTATTTATCTTTTTGATTCGTACCCTTATTGCAAAAAATGCACCAAAATTTAACCAAAATGTTTTTTGAGATTTAGGCACTTGAAAGTTTGACGACACAAAAATACACTACAATAACGTTAATTTTATATATTAATGGTTATTTATAAATAAGCAATTATTCTAGTTTCATTAAGTAGGATAATAATTGAAGAAAACTGACTAGATTTTATATAAAAATCAGGATAGTTGGTTGCAGATAGTTGGGTTTTGCAATAAGGGAGCTACTTTTACTATGGAACCAGTATTAAAACAGCGAAACAAAAAATCCGTTCATACATTTTGATCGAGTAGTTATTTACATTTTCTATGGAACAGTAGCATTATTTTTTTCACGAATTCGATGTTGGTTCAATATTGAAATTTGTTAATTTTCATTGTCTGAAGCACCCTGATCGCGATGTAACACATTTAATTTTACCAAAGTAATTCACTTTGATAGTTCACTGTTTTATTTAGCTAACAATTCTTGAAAATTATCTGACCGATGACAGTTGACCACTGACTTGCCTTCACTAATCTAGCACTGGCCCTGCGTGGTTCGATGGCCTATAACCTCATACACTTTTCAATGAGAGGTGGCCTTTGGGAGACTGACTTTGCTGCAATATTTGCTAAAGCTTTTTTTGGCCAAATTGTTTGGCGTCAAGATAAATGACTACGAAACCCCACAATACATGGTCCTTCTCAATATGATGACAGTTTTTTAAGAGAATGATTAGACCGTCAAACTGATCAATTTTCTCAATGGAACCAATATTAAATTCGCAAAAAAAAATCTGCTCTCCCATACACTGGGCTCGAGTAGGTTTGCAGTTTTGTATGGAATAGCTGATTTTTTTCGCGATTTCGATGCTGGTGCTTTGGAGAAAGTGGTTCAGTTTGACGGTCTGATCAACCCCTTAACAAAGTGTCAGCATAATAAGAAGGACCCTATATGCATGGTATTAATGTTCAATGGTGGCTACGAATACTTGTTTATTATTCGTAGTATTAAGGATAGATTTTTGTACCCTGAAACTTTAATTATAGGTAGTAAAATTTTCACTGCACGTTAGAGTAATTAATAGTTGTAGTACCTATACTCGTAGTTTATGACCTTCCTCATAAAAAGCAAAAAGTTCGAGAATTATTTAAATTGTATGTTATATATTTAGGAACTATACAAAGCTTTCAGTAAAAGCTTGAAAACGAAACGAAGACTTAAATTATCGTCTTTACTTTGAGCCTCGAAGCCTCTGACAAACAGCGATATTTTGAGCCACAATAATTTCCCGCTGTAATTCCCGGGAAATTCCGGGAACTCGCAGAATTCCGCGACGATTAATCAACGGAGGCAACACTTCATCGCGCGATTATAAGCTTTTAAATATCGGGGGGTGCAGCGGCGGGTCAATATAAATTAGCTGGCGATGAAAACGACCGGTTAGCGAGTAGTGATGGGATGAGAGTTTGACTATTTTATCGATACTGGGAATATAAAATTTAAGGGTATATTACTGTTGGCGCGCTCCATACAAACGAAGTCTGGTGATATTTTCAATACTAACCGATTAAACGCAATGAAATTTTGCAGAAACAATCTAGAAAAAAAAATCTGTGCTTGTATCGTGTCAGATTTTCCTTAAAATGTGTAGTTTTAAAGTTACAGTGCCTCAAAGATTTCCATACAAATCTTAAATTAATCCTAGCATTGAAACTGTATATTTTAACGAAAATCGGACACGATACAAGCATAGAGATTTGTTTCTAGATTGTTTCTGCAAAATTTCATTTAGTTTAATTGGTTAGTATTGAAAATATCACCAGACTTCGTTTCTATGCAGCGCGCATTTGGAATAAACTTCTCTTAAGGGGATAACGAGACGACACAAAAAGAATAAAGTAATAAAATCATGTAATCTTAAGTATAATATTGTAATAAAAATTTGTTAGTCAATTGAAGATACAGGATCTAGTGTTGATTTGTATCATAATAATTACATAGATATTGACACATAATTATATGAAGTAGGAGTACGAAGTGACAAAGTCAGTATTATGAATGCTCACTTTTACCGCATGTATAAATGAGCTTTCATAAATTATTAACCCTTTTTTAGTAACGATTCAACGTTTAATGAAATAACTATTTTCTATTATCAATCCATTATCGATGCGTTGTCGGAAAATATTTAAACACAACTCGTTAACTTAAAATACCTAAGACTCAAGATTTTCATATTTAAAATTACCTTTTCTAACCATCGAGTAACTCTACTATCGACATTGAAATCCATCGATATCATCTCATAGCTATTTAACCCTTTCCCCCGTCATCGTGCAGCTTCGCTCGGGGCGCAACGAAACAGTTAACTAAATTAAAGTGAGTGTGAAGACCGCTGCAGGGTTAACTATTCCATTTCGTTTATTGCGCACAATTCCTAACCCTTCCCAGACTTAATAAAGATATAGAGGCCTATTAGCTGTGACGCTTTAAATAGATGCACTTTAGGAATGCACCGTTTTAAGTACCTACTGGGGTTTTTATAATTGGATTATTTAGTGGCCGTGGTGGTCCAGTGGCGAGTAACCTTGCCTGCCGTGCAGGAGTCGATGGTTCGATCCCCGTCCAGGCCGACTCGTATCAATGAGTTTTACGGAATTTAAGTACGATTTGTAACACTACTGGCTTTTCGTCGTGAGGAAACCTGCATGCTTCAATTTCGAGGCATGTATTGTACCCACTGTCCATTATAAGTGGCGACGGGATCATCCCCCGTCACACTGGACAGAGTTTCGGTACTACTGGTGAAACGTGGATGCTCTGAGGTTTCAGAACATCTCTGACTACCCCCTCGGGGTCGTGATAGTCGTGAGCATATACATACATACATTATTTAGAAAAAAGTATTATTAAACCTTATTGTAAAGTTATTCTTGAGGGGAATAGAATAAAACACATTTATTTGCCAGAATAGTGTATTTGTCTCTTGTTTGTTAATTCCTCTACCCTAAGGTTTTATGGAAGAAATCGCTTTTTAGCTATAAGAACGCTTTTTTGTACTTACTTGTAATTCCTTATCTCGTATGTTCTATTTTGGTGTGCAATAAACTATAATTGAATTGTCTGAAATATAAAATATGAAGCAAGACATATTCGGCCACACGTGCAAATTTTAAGGTCAATCAATTACAAATTTAGTCATCTTCTTATTAATTACTTATTAATTATAATAAAACAGAAAAAATGTTTCAACATTCAAAACATTTCAGATTTTAAAAAACCATTACCAAAAAACTTGTCATTCGTATTTTTTTTATCACAATTCCGCCATAATTATAGCATTTGCTGTACCTTGTCCAATAAAATAAATTAAAACAAACTAAGCATTTACGTTATATAGTTTGCATGCCCTCAATATAATGTATCTTAAATATAATCATTATCGTTCCAAAGTAAACTAACTAGTTAACTGACAGGGTTTTATAAAATTTAGTTTTCACTTTAGCGAATCAAAACTAACTGTATCAAATCAAAATGTTTATTCATTAGTATGAAAATATGATCTAAAATGATCCTTCCATTAAGTGTTGCCAGGTTCATCGGAATTGTTAATGATACACAGTTTTCGGATTTGCGCTTGTTTTTGAACGCAGACATTTTGGATTTTGCCCAAAATTTCGTTGGAATCGAATTGACAGGGTGACATTCGATAATAGAGTAGTTAAATAAATGCGCATTTTATAGTAGTGTCTACCTTGTGTACCATTTGTGTACTCACATCATGTCACCAAAAGGGTTTGTTCGGGTTCCATATACAGGGTGTTAGAGTAAACAGTTGCATTAATTTAAAGGATGGTTGTATCCATGATGCTGAAACAACTTTCCCTGAGAAACCTATAAGAAATTCTCAATTTCTTTTTTTGATTTTTCATACAAATGTTCGATCAGCTGATTGCATTTAGCATGGAAAGTTCGAAAAATTTTTTGCGTATTTCCAAAGGTTTCTTAGAGAAAGTTGTTCAGTATCATGGATACAATTACCCTTCAAAGTAGTGCAACTGTTTACTCGAACAACCTGTATACTTGTATACTAGAAAATAGAAGACTTTTAACTTCCTAATTCGGTCTGTCTGCCGTAGCCCCTTCTCTGGAGAGCTTTATTAGTACCTAAAGTAAGGTACTTATCAAAGATCTCAAGATTGCTAGTTAGTAAGGAATATCACAGATTACTTACTATAATTACTACCGTAAGTAATATTAAATTAAATCAACATCATTTTTGTCGAATGGAAGTAATCGAACCTTAAGATGCGTAATTAAGTAATTAAGCGTATTTAATTAAGAAGAGAAAGAAGTAGGAGATGTGTATCAGACAATGGCTTGACAATATTACGTTATGCCATTTAATGTAGTATTTATTTTGTAGTTTTAATTTGTATATTTTGTTTTGCAGAGTTTCTGGCTACATCTTCTCACGGAACACCTTCCGACCAGATGGTAGAGTCAAAAAAATTACGTCGAAAAGCTACAGTATGTGTGATATTATTATGACTAGCAATTTTTTTATTTTGAATTGAATTTTCAGAATCGTAGCAATTCGCGATCAAAGCGCGTGTCTCTGACAAGTGACATAGGCGTGAGTTTATGCACATGATGTATAATTATACAAGGTGTAACAAAACCCCCTAGTAATACAAAAGGGGGTGCTTTAGACCATCAAACTGAACAACTTTCACTACAGAGCCAACGAAGAAAAAAATAAAAAAAATCCACTCTTTCATACAAAACTGCAGTACCGTCTCGAGTCTATGGGACAGCAGATTTTTTAATTTTTTCTCGACGTTGGCTTCATAGTAGAATTTGTTCAGTTTGATGGTCTGAAGCACCCCCTTAAGTATTATTAGGGCATTTCGTTACACACTGTATATTCATATCAAATTCTTGTAAAAGGTGCAACGTTTTGATCTTTAACACACTCAGAAGTGTTTACAAATAAAGATAAATAGATCTAGATAGTAAACTATACAGGAACCAGGCTTCGAAGGTCGTCACGACTATATAACTAGTGGCCTCACTGTAATAAATACCTTCTTGTCTAATCTATACGTTTGTTGTGGCGATGAACAAAGAAGCAGATACCTATATACAAGGTGTTACAAAAATACAAATAAACATTTAAGGGGGTGGTTGAGACCATCAAACTGAACAACTTTCACTATGGGAGCAATATAGAAATCGCGAAAAAAAAATTTGATCTTCCATACTAAACTACAAATCTACTCGACCTAAATGTATGGGATAGTTGATTTTTTTTTTCGCGATTTCAATGTTGGTCCCATAGTGAAAGTTGTTTAGGTTGATGGTCTAAACAATCCCCTTTAAAGTTTTAAATACTTATTTTTACTTTTGTAACACCTTGTATAACAGTTATTATGACATAATAACATTATAGTAATTTTTCGATAAGTAATCGAAGAAAATCGACTTCCACCGAGTGACAATGTCGATGCCTATTAAATAAATAGTAAATGTAAAAAGTTAATATCTCACAGAGTTTGTTAAGAGCAATAACATTTCCGAGAAGAGTTAAAAAGCGAGCTACTACAGCTAGTTTGGTTGAAAAGGTTAAAAGCTCAGGGACTGGAAATCAGAGTTGAATGAGTGAAACCATTAAGGGCAGTACTAAATACAAGCACCTACTTCAACTGAGTTGGGTCTAAAAATGTTTATAAAGAAGCATAAGCATATGCTCACGACTAAATTTCCCGTCAGAGATATTATGGTACTCATAACATCCACGTTTCACTAGTAGTACCGAAACTCTGTCCAGTGTGACGGGGAGTGAGCCCGTCGCCACTTGTAATGGACAGTGGGTACAATACATGCCTCGAAAATAGAGCATGCAGGTTTCCTCACGATGTTTTCCTTCACCGAAAAGCCAGTGGTTTATAACAAAGTTATAACAAAACACCCTATTAATATTTAATGGGCTGGTTTTGACCATCAAACTGAACAACTTTGACTATGGAGCCAACATGAGGAAAAAATAAAAAAAATATGTTGTGCCAAGTTGTACCAGTGTAAAAAATAACAAGGACCTACTTCGTCCGGGTTGGATCTAAAAATGTTTACAAAGAAGGTGTAAGAAAACACCCTAGTAATATTTAAAGGGCTGGTTTTGACGATCAAACTGAACAACTTTCACTATGGAGCTAACATAGGGAAAAAATGAAAAAAGTAAGCCGTTTCAACTGCAGTGCTCGGACATTGGTTCTGATGAGGCTATCTTTAGGGCTGTTCAAAACTTGAAGGTTGCAGCCCTGAACATTGAGCTGACGTTTTCACACAGGTTCTTAAGACAGAAGGTCCTTCTTCTACTAGACTTTCGATTTCCAAGGGGAACACCGAATGATATGTCACTTTATGCGTTTTTCCCCAATTGGCTAGGACATTGCAGGCTGAATCACCTGGTTGTCTGAAAAGAAAGATGATTCGTGTTTCGGATGGGACGTTAAGCCGTTAGTACCGGCTAATATCTCTGGTGGTAGCAGTCGTTACATAAAAACCACGCAAAGTGGTCTGGAAAAATTCTGACACCAGGGCTTGCTGCCCACACGATAAGAAGAAGAAGACTAGACTTTCCTCTTCCTAAAATTTATCCCTGTGATTGATCGCCTCTTTAAAATTATACTATAACATTCTAGGAGCGCTTCATCACAAATCTATTTTCCGTTCTATAGCAATTCTACACTGAATGTGAAAATAATCCATTAATCCGTCAATGACTGGCCAATGTAATGCATAGTCATGACTGCGAGTGGTCACCGGTGTTTAGCGTCACTCTCATATTTATTGCGCGCCATATTTAACGGCCACGCTTTTAAACTGGAATATTGAATATTGACTAGTTATTAAGCGACCTGTCATAGGCTTCAGTGATGGCGGAAAACTTGGAAATTAATCATTATTAAGCCTACTCGAGTTCTGAGCCTTTTAAAAGTTGCATTTTAATGGCCGGAAGTTAGATTCTGTTTCAGATAATAATAGAATTTAGGAATTTATGAATTAGGAATCAACGGATCATGCCAAAAAATAATTCTTATATTTTAGGGAAATCACCAAACAGAATAGCTTTGACTTTTGGGCCAATAGCGACATTGCAAAAAACACGAAAATCGCTCTGATTTATTTCGCAATTTTGATGTTGGCATCATAGTGAAAGTTGTTCAGTTTGACTACTGACTAAAAATTCATCCAGAATGTTGTCTAAACTATTATAAAACTGTAACAGTAGTATGTCTGTACATTGAACATATTTACACGAAAAAAAAGATTACGATATGGATTTTAAGGTACTCCAAATCAACCTTATTTAGAATTTTTGTCGGTCGGATTGTCTGTTTTTTTTATTGTTTGTTTGAAACTTGTTTTGTTTGATAAGTGATTATCAGACGAAGTCGTGTGTAAACTCTAGTATACTATAAATATAATGATTATAATGTTTCAAGGTAAGTGCACATTAATACCTATAGTATCCAGCCCACGCATGCGAGGAATGACACGTCAAACAGTCGCAGCGTCACGCCATGCCAGTAGTTAAAGGTTAATAGAAAGTGGTAAAACAATGCGTCCGTCCGTCACAATGCCCATTGTGTTTAGTGATGAGTCACCGTTGCATGTGACGGCGTCGGTGATGGTGACACGAGCGTGAGGGGGTTAAGGATGGTTTTATTGGTGTTTAGCTGGTCTCAGGGTTCTACTGTAGTGTTTTTGCACATAAAACTTTAAAAAATGAAACTTGTAGGATCTCACTACAAGGAAAAGGTCTTCTCACACGAATAATAGTGTGAAGGAGTAAGCCATACTCATGAAGCAAATATTTTGGTATTGCGTTGCTTGATGTGTCGCCGTGTGTACACCATGCACGCCTCGTAAGGCGGATTCTGTTCTATGAAAACTTTTAACAATTGCGAGTGTAAGCAGATCTTATATTTCCATTTAGATGTTAGTATACAGGGTCCTTATTAAAATACTGACACTTTTTAAGGGGATGATCAGACCGTCAAACTGAACAACTTTCTCTAAGGGGCCAACATCAAAATCGCGAAAAAAATCAGCTGTCCCATACATTTAGCTCAAGTAGGTTTGTAGTTTAGTATGGAACAGCTGATTATTTATTCGCGATTTCGATGTTGGTCCTATAGAGAAATTTGTTCAGTTTGACGGTCTGATCATTCTCTTAAAAAAGTGTCAGCATATAAAGAAGGACCCTACACAATATGACTCGACCTCTACATAGGAGTTATGTCATTGTTTTGCATACAGAAGATGCTTTCCTCTCGATGCTGTTTCCTCAATCATCTTGTCAAGAGGCAGAAAGCTATTTGTGTTGCTTTTTGAACGTAGTTTTGCTCAAATAATGCCTTTACTTTGACATTCCTATAGGAAATATTACTTAAATGTTTGCTGGTTAGGTTACACTATTATTTGTGTGTAATTGTATTTTCATTAGTTCTATTTCTAACTGGTACTACTGTTGAAAGGTAGATGTTCTGAGGTTTCAGGATATCTCTGACTACATATGCTATCCTTATTTTTAGACCCCGACACAAAAAGAGGGGTGGTATAAGCTTCACGCCAATTTCTGTGTGTCTGTCTGTCTGTGGCATCGTAGCTCTCTAACGGATTGACCGATTTTGATGCGGTTTTTTTACATGAAAGCAAGTTTCCTTGTTTAATTATTTGTAACTGTTTAGCTTTGAATATAGTAGTCAAAATAAAACTACATTTGATACTTAATATTTTATCTAAACACATCTATAAGTAAAAGTAGGTACAAAAACAGGTTTAAATATTGAATACTAGCATTAAACTAAACACCCGCATCTCAGACACCAGCACCAGCATTGCATTACTGTACGGACGGACAGAAACCTATTAATTAACTATACTTTTTATAGTTAAGAGAGTAACGTCCGTGCCAATCTGCCGGTAGCTCTGGCGGTGTGCGTCGCAGCCGAAGAATCACCATTCAACTTAACGTTTTTTTTTTTTAATTTGTCATTTTTATCTTGTCTGTGTGTTGGCTTCTTGCGGTACACCATTGTGGATGATTAATAATGGATACAGGATGTACAATCAGTTTTTTTTGTGAAAGTTGATAGAAGGTATACTCTTACGCCTGCGCTCTGCATTGCAGAGGTTGCTGAGAACTTTTTTTTTTAATTTATAATTAATGGACTTTTTGCTTGTGCGTTAGCACTGCATTTCCGCCAATGTCAAGTAGTTTGTGGGAGTATCTATCGCAATCTCTGGGATTATTTTTGGTCAAGAACAAGACGAGACTGAGGATTGCGGAGCCTCGCGGCAGGCATAAACGCGACGCGCGAACAACACGCGAGACGAGTGCTCGGGTCAGAACCTGCAACGTGACTCATGGGAATTATGATAAACTGAAATACATTTTGTATGCCTATGTCAAAACAGTTTCGAAGTAAAGTGCGTGCAAAGAAAGGTACATCAATAATAATTAGTGTACTTTTCAAATATTCGGGACCTACTATAATGCTATGAATATGCCCATTCATATTTTATTTAATATACTTGCCACACTTCCTAGTTTCCTAAATAACACGTCCAAGTTGTTTAAGTGCTTTTCATGAAGAAATATCCTACCTGGATGGTGGACCTGGTTTCTTTGTAATTTCTATGAGTGTTCAAAATTTTGAGATATTGAATTCGGTCTTGCTGGTTTAATGCACACCACTAAACGTCCATTAGCATGTGTACAGAACAAAAAGTAGGCAATTATAGTAAGCTTAGCGGCGGCGCCCGCGCAGGTCCACTCTATCGCTGATTGGATCGCTCTCGACGAAGCCTATCCATAGTGCGCTCCTACTAGGTACTTCTATTACTAAGTTAAGAATGTTTGCATTGATTGATAGATAGTAATATTGGCACAAATATATGTTTTTTTAAACCCTGAAGAAGTATAAACCACTAGTTTTTAATTACTAACAAAAATGTAAGGGTGTATTCAGACAATGAAACTAAACAACTTGCCTTAAGGAACATGGGTCGAAAAACTATTTTTTTTTGTGATCTCCCATAGAAAATCGATCAGCTGATCTGCACTTTTGTATGTGATGTCCAAAAAAAATCCAGTTTTTTTAGATTTAATACGCTCATCTGCTCATATGCTCTCCACTACCTACATATTCCCCGAGGGGGTAGTCAGAGATATTCTGAAACCTCAGAACATCCACGTTTCACTAATACCGAAACTCTGTACAGTGTGACGGGGAGTGAACCTGTCACCAAGCATGTATGCTTGTATTAAATATATACTCTTTCGCTATTTGAAAAAATACTAGCATACCTATTATTTAAGTCAATCGAAAAAAAATCGATTTGTTTTTGCAAATTCTATTTAGTTTTTATCAGCCGTTGACCTACTGTTGGGTAAAGGCCTCCCTTAATATTTTTTTAAGAATTAATGAAGAAAAATGTTTTTGTAAATACCTTTGAGAATATTTTATTCATGTTGGAAAATACAAAACAATCGTATTCGATTTTAATTTGAAATTACATTGTTTATTGAGTTCAAATTCTTAAACTTTCTGTATAAAAATATACTAGGTGGAACGTAACGAGGGACTTTCCTTTTAAGAGTATATTCAGACAAAGAAACTAAACGAAACCAAATTTTGGACCTCCTATACAAAAATGCGGATCAGTCGGTCTATTTTCTACAGGGTCCTTCTTAATATGCTGACACTTTTTATATAGGAGGTCCAACATTTTTTTTCGTTTTTCAACCCATGTTCCTTAGAGAAAGT
Organism: Agonopterix alstromeriana; assembly: GCA_963924505.1. Lineage (NCBI taxonomy): Eukaryota > Metazoa > Arthropoda > Insecta > Lepidoptera > Depressariidae > Agonopterix > Agonopterix alstromeriana. The sequence continues at coordinate 19,494,098 of OZ004664.1, forward strand.
TGTTTAGTTTCATTGTCTGAATACACCCTTAAAAGGAAAGTCCCACGTTACGTTCCACCCAATATAATATCAGACCCGAACTATAACTATCTAAATCATGTACCTTCTCATAATATAAGACAATCATCGAAGCCGCGCGCGCATCTTGTCAGTCAATCACTTCACGTCAGTTTTTTTAGAGTCATTCATGATCCGGCCATTGAGAGCTACCGGTCACTTTAGTATAGTTTACAACAAAAAGTAATGATCTATGGGTTTATTATTCAAACATTATGATGCAGAGGCCATAGTTATAATAATAGCAATTAAAGTGTTGTACGATAAATGAAATCGTTTTGAGATGTAGTACGTATTAACCGTAGATTAATATTTAGTTTATTTTATAAAGTCAGCAACGATAGGTGATGAACATTTCTCCCCTTTATCAACGGTTAAGAGAATTGGTGGTGATGTGTAACTTTGTGCGTTTTTCCCCAGTTGGTTAATACATTGCAGGCCGAATCACCTGATTGTCTGAAAAGAAAGATGATTCCGTGCTCGGATGGCACGTTAAGCCGTTGGTCCCGGCTTCTAACTCTGGTGGTAGTAGTCGTTACATAAAAACCACGTCAGAGGCCGTAAGGTGGTCTGAAAAAACTCTGACACCCGGGCTTGCCCACATGATAAGAAGAAAATAAAGAGAAATGTTTTATTCAAAATAATATCACATGGATAGCTTTCTGACATCATTTTTGACTCTACCACCGCGTCGGAAAGTGTACCGTTGTAGACAAGATGCGGCCTGAAACTCTACAACACACATCTTTAAAAAAAGTAATCAAAGTAAAATTATATCTATGTGAATAGGGTTCAGAAGTGTTACTACTTACCTTGTAGACCGTATTTACCACAAAGAAATAATTTCTGTAATATTACTCACTCCCATGCTACACACGGCGACACATTAAGCTACGCAAAACAAACATAAGCTGGCCGCGCGACGTTATACATTACTCTACCTACGCGCGGCCAGCTTTCTATGGTTTTCCGTAGCTTGATGTGTCGCTGTGTGTACGTACTCAGATTTCACCTTCATCGCTCGGACGCGGCGCTACTCAAATCGCTCTTCAAATATATGAGGTGAGGTGCGGTATTTGAAGTTAGAGCATGGCTATCTGCCTGTTGCCTGTTTTTCGCGTTTCCAAAGTTGGTCCCATAGTGAAAGTTTTTCACATTGATGGTCAGAAGCACCTCCTTACGTATGTGATTTTACATCCTGTACATAAAATCAACTAAGCTCATAGGTACTTGAAATGAAAACCTTACTAACCTCATTATCAAAATACATGTTTGTTGTTGAAAATTATATCCTCGATTTAATTTAATGTCCACAAAAAAAACCCAAAAGGAGACGTTTCAGGCCGAAACCTAATTGTTTCCCACAAGCCTCGGCCTCGGCCTCCGAGCGCCGAGACCTAAATCACAGATAAATCAGATAACTGAAATAAAACGGCTCGGCCCACCGCGCCCTGCGGCCTGGGCCATGAGATATGCGAACTGGATGAATTTAACCACCATCTGCCGAATTTTCTCTTTTCAAGTCATTAAGGACAATGATAGACATTGAGGATATTTCATTTTAGTGAAACAAATCAACGGGCCTGGTCTACTGATTGCGGCAAACCAATCCGGTGCACCTGCTAGAATGTACCAGCCACAATCGTAGAACAATTTGACACGATAAAAAGAAGAAGAATAGTAAACCATATTCGAAATTTCCATAAGTACACTTAATTTTGATCACTTGGGGATCGCAATAAAATGTATAGGTTTAAACAAAAAAAAACGTAAATATTGTTAAGTAAATTGCATTCTACTAGGGTCACAAGAATCACACCGTTTTTACAGGTTGAGTTTTGGAAAAATGTTATCTCAATGATTAATGTACAAGACTGTTCTGAATTCTGCTTTATGAACCAATACACTTTTCAGAACAATAAAATAGCTATACTCCATTCCAAATAGCAACGAAAAGGTAAGTTCAAAGTCAAAGTCAACATAATTTATTCAATATAGGAGCTTCAAGCCCACTTATTAAACATCAAATCAAGGCTATTTTGAATAACAGAAACGGAGATTCGAAATACTTACTCTCACTTTTTCTCTGAACAGCTTTAGTAACATCCAAGATATGTCGGATAGTATATCTTTATGATACATATATTATATTTGCTTATCACAATTGGTCCGAAAGCTAAATAGGAATCGGAAATTATTTTCGTCCTTATTTAAAATAAAGTTCCTACAGTTAATTCAATAATGAACAACAAGAAAATATGCATGAAATTTATAAATTAGATCATACATAGTAACTGACTTTGACTTTGACTTTGACATTTTACTTTTGACTTATTAAAGACATGATAATAATAAAGACAAGTTAGTTTCGTTACCTCGTGGCCAAGTTAGTTTCGTGGCCCACGCCGGTGGTCAGTGGGCCGTCAGACGTTGGGCGGGCGGACACAGGTTGTACGGAAACCAAGCGGTGGGCGGACGGGCATTAGCCGAACATATCGAACCTTATTATAAGGTACAAGCCGATTACTAATCAACCCTCCTATATTACGTACCTTTTTGAAAATTGGAAATGTTGTTTCCACTTTTGATACAAATTGGATCAATGAGCTCAGATTAAACTGTACTATGTATTTTTTAAAATCCATTTTGAAAGTTGTCAATTCTTTTTTTAATGTTTTGCGAGTATTATGCCTCTTCTGATATTTTAAAAAATCTTTGGTGTATAATAGAATACATGGTGGACACGAAGTGGTGGTGGTTGGGCACGCGTGGTGGACTAACGCCCATAAACCCTCCTTTAATGAAGTTCCCTGCTGTGAGAAGTATATAGGCTGATGACGATGTTGACGAGTAGAATACATTTTTCTTTGAAAGTACGAAAATAAGCTTTATTTCGTGATTTAGTATGAATCACAAATCACGAACGACCTATATTTTTGTCTTGAACAAGCTTTTCACATCACACACCAACCTAACCAACCTATGTATCTACAAACGGCAATAAATAACGTCCAAACCCGTCTATAATCCCCGGAGGCCGCGGTTTCAATAAGGATGTCCACAAAAAGCGACCAGCCCCCCACTTGCCGGAGCAACGCCCACGAGATTTGTCAGCGCACTGATATCCGGGTGTCCACCCGCTGTCCGATCCGGTGTTACGGATCGGACAACCGGACAAGGGGACTGAGGAAAGAGTTAGCAGAATCCCTTATAGATTAAACAGACGCGTTTTCTCACTAGATTCACTTTAGCTACTATAAAGCATCACGACTATATTTCTCGAGGGGGTAGTCAGAGATATTCTGAAACCTCAGAACATCCACGTTTCACCAGTAGTACCGAAACTTTGCTACTATAAAACATTGATATTTGATATTGAAGATCATAATCTTTTTAAGGGTGGAAAGAAAGGTTGTTCATAATGGTATCACGGTTCACTTTTATAATATTTAAGGTTTCAAGAGGGTTTGGCATGAAGCAATAGGTGGCCTAATTTCGTCCACTAAATATCGACTTATGAAACTGTGGAATACAACGTGTTAATGAATTAACGCAAAACTAGAAAGTAGTTTGTTTAGAATCGAGAGCAGAATCTAATTATCGTGGTTTCAATATAGGTAATTGTTGTCAAAATATTAATAATTTGTTTGTAAAATTTAAAATTGATTAAACTCGATCTCAGCTCACCTAACGGGCACACTCACCCTGCTTACAACCAAAACAAGATTCTTAAAATGTATCCATGAGCACTAGCGCTTTCAATCATTGCTGAAATGATGACAAATCATTTTTGCCTGAAGACTTAAAATGTGAATAACTTTAAATTTTAACTATCATAATAATGAAATTATTGTTTCAATCTATTTATTTTGTTATAAATCAGTTGGGTTGTATGAGGTTTTGCTCTTATTCATTAACACGTATATGGAAATGAAATGTTTTTATATTTTATAGAAAATGAATACAGAACCAGAATCATATCATACCTGAATACGTATCTGAAAGTCCTTTTGAAAAATTGTTGTAGAGTTTTTGCGCGCTTCTTCTCTACAGCCAGGAATTAGAATGCTATTTTTGAACCGTGAGATTTAAACATTTGCTCCTGCTGATTTGTGAAATTAATTGTTAGGTTCTACGAATAATGTCGTCTATAAATAAAACATTTTATTATTATTAATTATAATCAATTTAAGTAGGTAGGTTAGTAGTCACACGTTTCAAACAGTTCGTCTTTCCTCTATAAAATAAACGTTACTAAAATTAATACCAGCAATTTCTTTGAGGCGCATAATTTGTTGACGATAACTTAGAAAGCTCTTACCTTAACCACATAATAAATAGTACTTGCAGTAAAAGTAAAGGTCAAAAAACAAATGAACGTAATACATCCCCCGCGGCAGTGTTACAAAAACGCCAGTCGTCGGTGGCGGCGCTAATGTGGGCTCTAATTCGGCCCATTTGTCCACCATTTGCGACCGCAAGCCCGAAGGTCCGCTTGCGGTTGTGTCCGCTGAAAGTTTAGCTTCGAATTGTTTTATTTGTGGTTAGCTACTTTTTTATTTTAATTTGAATTGATTTATCAGATAAATAATTTGTTTTTGATTCTGACAGCTGAGTGAGCCATCGGTTATGATATTGATAAGATGCTTAGTAGTATCTACGTGGGTGATAGTCATCCATCATCACTTGACACGTCGCATCGCGTCGTTTCACACTGGAATATGAATTTACTAGTAATTTGCTTATATTTACTTATCCACAGACACAGAACTTCTAGTAATGTAACTGCCTGAATGATGGGAGTGGGTCTACAATCTACATAGACCCATCACCCACTTCTCATAGACCCGTTCGTAAGTCTAATGCTGTCTGTCTTATGCGCTCGCGCTAGTGCTCGTTTGGCCTGAGGATAGAAGGTGACCAGACTTACGCACTCGCACTATAGTTACACCTGTACAATAAAGGTGCAGGTACCTAGTAAGGGTAGTTATTGCAAAGTTTCAGCAGATAACAGCTTTTATTTAGTTAGGCATTAATTCAAAACTCTATTTTATTATCGCAAATATAGATCTTTACACGAATCTTGTACATAATGTACTTGGTCACATCTTAAGTACACAAGACAGAGGCAACAAAGTGAGGAGCATTCCGTTGTTTGCGTACGAAACGTCAGTATTGACTCAAGGCCCGCAATCAGGCCGGTCCAACCGCGGTCCGCGGCCCGCTGCGATGAATTTATTTTATTTATCGACTGATTTGTGTGCTGCGTTTGTTTGTCTTTCTTATAAAGTGAGGACTTGAGGAGTAATGGGGTGGGATGGAAATTTTATATTGTTTTCTGGGACTTGGTATTCAATCAAAAATTGTATTGTTTTGATTAATGCCGTATTATATTGGATATTTTAGGAAGAAAAAGAGAGATAACTTTTCTGGAAAGCTTTTATAATCAAGCATACATGCTGTGTAGAGTGTGACTACTATAAACCTACGGTCGTTCTAAAGTTGTCTCTGGTTTTCTATTTTTATTTTATAAAAAGATATAAAGTTGTTTTTTTCAGCATGGGATGTTAGAGATTATACTTAAATCTACCATTTAAAGCGCACAATTTAATCGAAATTTATTTTACCTTTTGGCTCAATAGTAGTAATATACAACGTGTTAATGAATTAACGCAAAACTAGAAAGTAGTTTGTTTAGAACCGCGAGCAGAAACGAATTATCATGGTTTCAACATAGGTAATTTTTTTCAAAATATTAATTAATATGTTTGAGAAATTTAAAATTTACTGAATTTGATCTCAACCTACCGCAAGAGCACACTCAACCTACTTACTACCAAAACAAGATTCTTAAAATGTATCCACGAGCACGCTAGCGCTTTCATTCATTGCTGAAATGATAACAAATCATTTTTGTCTGAAAACTTAAAATGCGAATAATTTAAAATTTTTTCCATCAAAAAAATGCAATTATTGTTTTAATCTAATTATTTTGTTATAAATCAGTTGGGGTGTATGAGGTTTTGCGCTTATTCATTAACACGTTGTATATAATAGCGTCAAGTAGCCATTCTGTCGCCGACAAAAACCACACAGAAAATGGAGTAGTCCATTCAATGCAGGGAACACATTACAAAGATAAGTATGTTGATATAATCCTTCAGACGTTCCGCTAACGTTGTGGTGACCACCAGACCCGGGACGGACGCGGCCGGCGCCGGCGCGGCCCGTGCGGCGTGCAGCTGCGGGTCGCTCGCTAACGGGCGCTCGTTTGCGGCCCATTAGTTCACCACCCGCGTCTTGCGGTCGCAGCCAGGCCTATTTGCGGTCACTAAGTGGGCGTTTACCAACTATTTGTTATGTTTTATCAATCAATAAGCTTAAAATTTAATGTTTGATAAAATAAGTTGAACAGGTCGTTTCTTTTTACTTTGACGCCAGAAAAGTTTGATCATAAATGTCATCAGCAGCTTTTATAGTTTTGACTAGCGTAGCCTTTGCCATCGTTTGGGTGTTATTAGAGGCTAAATCATTTTTTTAATTTACATTTTGATAACTGTAACAGTTTCTTGAAATGATGAATCAGAACTTTTCCTTTTTTTGTGATTGCAATAAAATTCATTCACGTAGATAACTTAAACAATCAGTAAAACATAATTTCGTCCACAACAGAAACCCATAGCGAAGTGAACAAGCTATAAATAACCCAAACTAAAACAAGGTCCAACTTTAAACAGAGCTCATAAATAGGGGCTCATAAAGCGAAACTAGACCTAAAAGTTTGCGTCCATCGAATAAATCATTGTCGACTATTCTCCCCGGAGGAAAACTCCGAATTCCGGGGAGTGTATGAGCTGCCCACCGCCATATGTCATCTCGGTCAAGCTGCTATTTGTCTTGCAAAAATGTCTGGGGAACATCTTAGGAATGTCGCGTCCCCTCGCCTGGCATCCAGGCAGGACAGGAAGGCACAGGAATGACGGAATGTGTTAGGGTTAGACTTACTTCGAGTGTTATTTGGAAATGGAAGGGTTCGATCCGTGACATGGTAGAACATGCGCTTACCTTTGAGTACGTGTTGAGTTGAGATAGGACTATGAATGTGGTTTCAATTTTAAGAACGAGATGAAAATGCAATCACTGTTACAATTTTAATTTATTTTTGATAGAAGAGGAACTCTTATTGTGAAAGTTTGTTGTGCGCTCCTCTTCTACTGTCAGCGTGGGCTATATGGCATGACAATCACTCATGCTGTAGTGGAAAGATTAGTCAGTCTGCAATTTTAGTATCAACACTGCAGCTTACTGCCCAGGGTGCACCAAACGAACTCAGGTTTCTAGCTGTTCCAAAGAAAACGCCAATGGTGACTCGGCTCGAATGTATAGAACAGCTGTGTCTTTTTTTCGCGAATTTCAATGTTGGTCCCATAGTTCAGTTTGTAGGCTGAAGCATAAGAATTTAACGCATTTAAGTTGACATATATTTCTATGTTTGTATTTCCCTCCTCCCTGTAGTTCTCCTGTATTTCTAAGTTTTATCTGGAACAATGAGATGGATGGGTGGATGTTCTGAGGTTTCATAATATTTCTGACTACCCCTTCGGAGAATATTGTCGTTAGCATATGCTATGCTATCTGGAGCAATCGCAGCAAATAGTCAGCGGACCAGTGTGGTGAAGTTTGAAGCTTCTGTGTGTAGAACACATTCTTTTAGTTGTAGCGACTCATTCCATTTACTGAGGTGATATGCTCACAACTATATTTACCGAGGGGTAGTCTGAGATATTTCCTCTCGGGGAATATAGTCGTAAGCATAGTCATGCATGCATTTACTGAGGTCTTGCTTGATAATCTGAGAACACAGCTACTCTACTTGCTATTATTTGCTCGCTAATCTCGCAGGCACCACCTACCAGGGTTTCATAGTTGTCTACTATTGCGTCTAGCTGGACAGTATCACTGCTTAGAGTGAAAAGATAATCTCAAGAAGGCTAATAAGCGTCAATCAGCCTCGTCCTGGCTGGTACAACTGCCAGGGTCGCATAGTTGCCCGGTGTTGCGCCGCACAATCGGATCGTATTTGCGTAAGCTGACCGGTGCCCTAATCCGGGAGGGGTTATTGATGAGACACCCCTGACTGGTGCCCACTAGTATTATGAGAGATGCAATTTGAAAGATCTAGAGGAGTTTCATGAGCGAAAGGAAATTTAGTACATTAATTAATTGTGCATCCTCATTAGTGGAGGACACTTGTTTATTTGCTTCAAATTACAGGCGAAAGCAGGCTGAAAACCAGCGATCCATTGACAATTTTGTCAAAAATGGATTCGGTTTGGTGTACACTTTGGTGTTCCTCTGAAGCTCTGTCATTGGGAATAATGACAGTGGAAATATGTATGTGTATGGATAGATGTGTTTTTATTTTTGAAGTAGCGGTTGTCACAGGATGATCCTGCTAAAGACTTCTAAAATTGACTGAAAATCACTGCGCCTTTTTCATCTCTCTTTTACAGTATTCAAAACATATGTCTTGGAAAGCTAAACTTGAAGAAATTTACATATTCTCACTACCGAATGTTTCAATATGGTTGTAAATTTTGCTGAAACTACCAACATTACCTTTTCAAGACACTTGTTGGTTTCCATGATGGAACGACACAACATGTCACATGGTGTTAGGTGGTAGTCCTTTCGATTGCATAACATCAACACTGCAAGCCTTTCTTCTTATACAGGGTCCTTCTTAATATGCTAACACTTTTTTGAGGAGATGATCAGACCATCAAACTGAACAACTTTCTCAATAGGACCAACATCGAAATCGCAAAAAAAAAATCTGCTGTTCCATACAAAACTGCAAACCTATTCGAGCCAAATGTTTGGAACAGCAGATTTTTTTTCGCAATTTCGAAGTTGGTGCCATAGAGAAAGTTGTTCAGTTTGACGGTCTGAAAAACCCCTTAAATTAGTGGCAGCATATTAAGAAGGACCCTATATACTCACCTCGTTTAAAGTACGGCATAAATTGTTTTTTCGTAGAACTATACCACAAAAACTTATATCCGGTGTCTTCACAAATTTCTCTTTCAATCTCGGTCACAAAGTTTGACCTGATTCAAAAACTCGACTGACTCGGTCACAAAGCACAAAGTTTGAATTGTTCAAATACAAATTCTGCACTTTATCAAGCCACGCTTCATCTTGTCACATGCACCATACACCCTAAGACGTCCAGTGAACAAGCAAGGGGCTCGTCAATTTACATTGTCCTTTACTTACCTCTCTAAACAGGATGAATAAGACGATTCAACCGGACATCAATTTAGAAAACACGGGATTTGGATCCTGCCCTTTGGCAAATTTTCTAAGAACCTCTGGCAAATTAATCTGATAGAATTTCGTTTTGTTTACAATTGATTATAATTTAATTGTACTATTTGCTTACGCTATATCATCCAGGAGAAAGTCAAAGTCAAAGTCAATATAATTTATTCAATATAGGAGCTTACAGCACACTTATCAAACGTCAAAACTTTTTTAAAGCTACCACCGCGTCGGAACGTGTTGTCGCTGTAGAGAAGATGCGGCCAGAAACTCTACAACATAACACGACTTAATAACTATTACAATATAAATTCTTAAGCTAAAGTTATGTAAACAATAATACATAGTCTATTTAATAAAATAATTGATACTATACAGTAAAGTAAATAAACTATAAGCTAGTGAGAAACTACGGAACCCTACACTGCGCATGGCCTGACTAGTATTGACCAGTTTTTTAGGGTTCTGTACCCAAAGGGTGAACATGGGACCCTATTCATAAGCCTACGCTGTCAGTCCGTCCGTCCTATCTGTTTAGGGCTATAACTTTTGAACCGTAATAGCTAGGCAGTTCAAATTTTTACAGAGTATGCGTTATTACTTATTACGGTGGATTTTCCAACAAAATAAAAATGACAAAAAGTTAATAATTAAGGGTCCTCATACAAGAAACTAGTTAATCGTAAAAACGGTAATACATAAAAGCGTCAAACTTGGTGTGGTTATAGGGAAAACTGTACAGTATTACAAAAAATTATAAAAACTGGCCAAGTGTTAGTCGTTCTCGTATTAATGGTCTAGTACAAAAAAAAATTGTTATTATGGTGTGGTACGGAACCCTCGGTGCGCGAGTAGCCCGACTCACACTTGACCGGTTATATTATTATTTGTTATCTAATTAGGTATAGTAACGCGCATTGTGTGAAAATTTCAACTGTCTAGCTATTACGGTTCAAAAGTTACAGCCCTAAATGGGTAGGATAGACAACGTCATCTTATGACGTCGAGTTTCGTTTGGTTTCAGCGATCTAGTGATAGTTGCAAAGGGATACGTGGACGTAGGCTCAGAGGTTAGATACCCTTGCGAAGGATGAACCGTGAAGGTCTAACTCTTTCTATGGAATCTCTTGGAAGTGTTAAGAGTTGATACGTCTTCAGAGATAGAAATCTGCCCTGAAGTTTCGTTGAAAGCTGGCTCAGGACACATGAGAGCTCATCAACGCCAAAAACGGAGTTGCCAAAATTGGTAAGAAGCAATACATAAAAAATATGTATGTATTATTATTATTTTTGTCTGGGCTATTGCAAGCAAGGGTCGTAATGTAACACTGCGACCATTGCTGGTCCATTGTGCTCGCCCCAAGCTCACCCAATTTTCCACATATTCGGAACTATTTTTTTTCGTTCTCGGGTATGCAGGTTTCCTCGGGTAAGCATGGTTTTGAAATTGAGTATTAGCAATTAACCGCAATGTAAGTAAACTTTACACAAACTGGTAAAAACAACTCTCAAAAAATATCTCAACTGTTTTATAAAACCTCTTTAAGAATAAGTGTGAAGCCCTGACACGCCACCCCAGGGTCCGTTATTTCCCCGACCGGTTCCTATCAGATGACCTGCCCCTGCCCCGGCCCCACCCTGCCCCAGCTTGCCCCGGGGCATCTTATCACGGACATTTAGCACTTGACATACGCACTCGTAGGAGTCGGAATAGTGTTTATTGTGTCGTAAAACTTGCTAGTTTCGGATGAGGTGTCAGCCCTTCTTGCTGCGTTTTGAATTAGATCGTGATACCGTTGTTTAAGATTGACTTTGTCTTATCTAGTTGGATAATGATGTTTTGTATTGTAAACTTTATTTATTAATTATAGATTCCATCTTGTAACTGTTTAATTCTTTGAATCAGGTAGAGATGCAAGCAAACTTACAAATTGTTCGCTATTATTTAATAAACGATGTTTTTCAGTTCTGAGATTAATAATTTTTTTTATCGTTTGTTAATGAATTAAAATATAAATAGTTGTATTAAACCAGTCACAGTTTTGTAGTAGATGTTCTTTGATCCAGTAGTTGGAGAATGTTGGCTGATTTTTATGACAACATTTTTAAAGTTAGAAACCGACCTTATAATACCTATCCTGTTTCATATGCAGTATATCCTACGAGGAGACTATAAGGGATAACGAATCTTTCTGTTTGGCTTCTGTATAAATGGCTAACTAAATATACCACTTGACACGCTACCTATATCACCCCATACCCCAAAAACACGAAAAAATCCTAAAAGATCTTTTTTCTGCAACTCAATTGTTAAATAAAACTGATATTAATTATATGTACCTATAAGTATATTGTTTTATCGTTGTACAACAATTTAGTTAGTTTTAGTTATGAATAAAAATTAAAATAAAAAAGAAAATTAAGTGTGCAATACACTTTCTGTTAAGTAGATAAGTTCTTTATTTTCTAATGAAGTTTGTCACAACTAACACATAATAATTATGCAATTAGCAACAGAAGAAAATAGTGATGTGATTACGATCCCGATTACGAATCAGTTATCATAATTATGTTATGATTTAACATCTCGTCATATTAACTGGAACTTGGAATTAACCAATAGTAACATTCAAATGAGTCACGCAAGGGTTAGGAGAGATGTATGGTATGCCCTGATGTGATTTGACTCTTTTGAGATTGAATCATGCAAGTGTTGTGATAGAAGGGTTAATTTTGATTGAATAAAGTTCCCCAGGAACCTACAGAATTGATTTAAGTTTAGTCAAAATGAAAAGATTACTACATTATGAGTTACTTGTACGTAACAAGAATGAGGCGTTTTCATTAAACAACAGAGAAAATCTGTGACACTGTTTGGATGGAGTTACAATCTCTAAAATTTGGCTCTGAGATAGATAGTGTTTAGGTTTTTTCTATATTCTCTAATAATTAAATGTTGATGGTTCAAATTTGAAAGACGTAATAGTATGATGCTTTGAATTAATGAACTTTTTTTGCATTTCATCTTCAATTATGTACAGCGACTAAAATGTTCGATTCCATTAGTTTATCTACTGGCAACACCAAAAAATTAAAATGTTTGTTCATAAATAACCAACTTTTTTAACATTAACCTTCAAATTAACTGGTTTCTCGTCAAATTTACTTATCATCTATAGATTTTATGTTTAATGCCATTAGGAAACGCTTGATTACAAAATTAAAATGTTCGGACAAAAAGTATTAGTTTCAAAATTTATTTGTACATTTCTTAAAGAACTAAAAGAGTTAATCTTTTAATTATACTCAATTAGACCTAAATTTTCACTTAATAACAAGATAAGTGGAAAAAATAGCACGTGAATTTTGTACAATTGTACATCTCACCACATACTACTCGTATGGTTTTGAAAAGATTTGATTCACTGAGTCAAATCTTCGAGTCTATACGCATCTCTTCAGCAAGCTACTAAGTCAAATAACGTGTTTATTACAAACTTAGCTATTACGCTGTCATACAACACACGCAAACGTGCGTTTGTGGTACTGTTTGACAGATAGATGTTATTTATTAAGATCACGGCGATTAATTAATAGTTCTTTATGTAAATTATCACCTGTAATGTCGCTGATTATTGCTGGTGTTCGTGGAGAGGTTTGATTGTTTGTGTGTAAGCTTTAGTTTTAAGATGAATTAAGCGATGTGTCTCATAGATAAAGTTTACTTTGCTATAACGAGCATATTCTACGACACAAAGCTGTGTTTTATGGACGCGTTAGGCACGGCAATTAACTTAATCTAGGTAGATACTAAGTTATATTATACACAAGATAATATGAGTTTTCATATAAAAGTTCACTAACTCCAAAAATCAAGTCGAGCCTTGTCTAACAAGGGATGTTTCCGAATTCGAATATGCTAAAATGAATGCAATTTTCGGGTGAATTGGTTATTGAAATTGAAAATACCAAAGTGTTCGAATAAATAATAATGGATATCATTTTCATATCATACTTTGTAGGCAGATCCTTTGTATTTAGAATAAAGCAAAAAAGAAAGGTAATCATAACGATAATTAATTTACCATTATCTCAGGCCAGCTGTCCAAAGATCTCATCAAACAAAAACCAACACCATGACACATACAAATAATACCAATTTACTTTTACTTTCGTTTTCAACCCCTATCTCACCCCCTACGTCATAGTTATCGAATAAGATCTCAACGATATTCAGACGATCCGAAAATTAGGCGAAACCGTACAGACAAGCGTGTCCACTCATACAAAACGTTAAAAAAAGGTTTTATACTTAGCTAAATAACCTTCAAGGTGGGGTCTTTCCGCCTTTTCTTTTCCAACAACACCCACTGAAATTTTAACTCAATTCCCCCATAAAATAGAGTCGAATTTGATTTGAAAATAAAATGTAACTTAAGTCGTAAAAGCAAGTAATAAATTGATATCTTGGTGTATCAGAGTCCGTCGCAAGGTGCATCGCAAGGTGTGCGGCGACCGTTGCGCCGCGCACCTTCCTCGCTACCGGCCATAAGTAATAATAGCGACCGTAACACAGCCGTGTAACAAACTGATTAGTGGAACGAAACGACGACACTTTTAGAGAGGGTAGATTGAGAAGATAGCTTTAAGTATACACTTCCTACTTTTACGGTTCTTGAGACGCTAATTTTAGTAGAGCACCTTAATTCGACGTGGTACTTTTTACACACTATCTATCTATCTATAACGTCACGCCTCTTTCCCAGTGGGGTAGGCAGAGACCAGAGCGCGCCATATACTACGATCCTTATATACCTCTTTTGCCTCATTCACATCCATACATCTCTTCATACATGCCCGTCGGTTTCGAGTACTCCGCACCTCCCCTTTTTTTAGGACGCAACCGATTTGATCAGAATACGTCCTACGAGGGCGCCCTCTGCCGTCACTTCCACTCACTTTAGCTCCATATATCTCTTTCGTACATCTGCTATCTCTCATCCTCTCCACATGCCCAAACCAACGAAGCATACCCTTCTCTATTCTTGTCACAACATCTTCATTCAATTGACATCGATCTCTAATCACACAATTTCTCACTCTATCTCGGCGATAGATTAACCTACCCGTAGTTGAACTATACAGGGTCCTTCTTAATATGCTGATACTTTTTAAGGGGGTGATCAGAACATCAAACTGAACAACTTTCTCTATGGGACCAACATTGAAATTGCGAAAAAAAAATCTACTGGCCCATACATTTTGTCTAGAGCAGGTTTGCAGTTCTGCATGGAACAGCTGATATTTTTTTCGCAATTTCGATGTTAGTGCAATAGAGAAAGTTGGTCAGTTTGTTGGTCTGATCATCCTCTTAAAAAAGTGTCAGCATATTAAGAAGGACCATATATGGTCATGGACATAGAGTTCAACTATGGGTATGGCTGTCGCTGTGTGTAGGTAGCTTGATTCCTTCAGGGTGAAATTGATATCATTAGCATCCTTTTAAACTAAGAGTCTACCCATAAAATTGAACAACTTTTACCAACATTAACATCAGGGGAAAAAATCTGTTGTACCAAAAGTTTTGGTTCGAGTAGGATTGCAGTTTTGTATGGAACAGTGGAGAGTTCCTATGGATCATCCCCTTAAAAAACCGTCAGCCTTATTTAAAAATCCTACTAATATTATAAACGCGAAAGTTTGTAAGTATGGATGGATGTTTGTTACTCTTTCACGTAAAAACTACTAAATGGATTTTAATGAAATTTGGCACTTAGATAGAATATGATCTGGATTAACACATAGAATACTTTTTTAAGGTCTACGCAGACGGTCTCGCGGGCAACAGCTAGTACCATATAAAGTTGTTTCAATCATTGAAATAGGAACTATATAAGTTGGAAATAAGTGAATGAAAAGTATTATAAAAGAGCGACTTCATGTTTAATAAAAGGAATAGCATAACAGTAAATAGATATACACAGTAATTACCTTATTAATTAAACTATCACTACAGACCGACTGTAAACACCAATGTTTATTGCCATTATTGCTTTATTAAGCAGTTGTTTCTTGAAGCACTCGCTAGAATTCTTATCAAATTGAGCGTGATATTACTTAGCAAATAATTGCATGTTTACGCATACGATGCGCGTACGCATTCGAATATTGCATACTTGTTTGTTGCATAGTGCTAACTGCTAATTCTTGTTGGACCGCTATGTTAATCCAGTATAATGTTTATGTATGTTTCAATTGTTATCATTTGTCATTATTCATAATTTGAGGGTAATAAAAATTTCCCAAATTGTTTTTTGACTAATGAAGGAACTGCTCGTTGGCGTAGTGGAGCTTTGGTATTGGAAACGATCACCGAAGTTAAGCAACGTCAGGTCCAGTCAGTCTTTGGATGGGTGACCGTTTAGTGATATTTCATCTCGAGCGTTTCCGAGCTTGGCCGAGTTGGTCTCGGATAGTTCCATCAGATGCCGTTGTAACTATTCGTTAAGCCAGGTCAGAGGTCTATTAAGGCGGCTTGAAAATTATCTGACAACAAGTTGACCACTAACTTGCATCCACCAACACGCACTAGGCCCGCGTAGTGGAGTAAGGCCCGCACACTCTCATCCTTATTCGTGAGAGGAGACCTTTGCCCTGCAGTGGAATTCTACAGACTATAACTTACTAACTTAGGAAGAAACAGTGAATTGATCTCGTTTTTTCTTTCTTTGAGTCCGATCCCCGTCAATCCATTCAACGATCTTACGCAATATATATGCTTCGTTAGTATGTATGTACCTACATATTACATGTATAGCCAACTTTGCTCGGCTCCTCTAAAGTTACCCTTAAAGAGGGTGTGAGGTGCACTATCAGAGTGGCCATTCTATATGTACGATAGGTTCCTCTTTTTATTTTTTTATTGTTATATTTTTATTTTTTGGTACTTTTGCGGTAGGGTCTTCAACTCTGCGATAATTGATCTCTGGAATTGGCTCTCTATGCTTTTTTTCTTATTGCAATCTTATTGTCTCCCGTTTGCAATGGAGAGAAGTCGGATATTTCTTTTTCCTACTCCTCTTATCTTCTTTGATTAATTCATTGCGGGTTCCAAGACAGATTAGAGTCATCCCCCGGGCTCGCTGGACTTCATTGTCTAGTGTTATGAATGGTCGCTGTTTTACAGGAGTTACAGCGGTAAGAATGTAAAAAAAACACGAAAATCGGAATCAAAATACAATTGCAAATCAACTATTTTTACAATAATATTTGTCAGTTATTTAAGGAAGTTTTACTAGATGATTATTAGATTTATTAGGTGTTTTATTGGTGATTATTACCCGTGCTATGGCGCGATCAATCATATGTTTTATTAGCAAAACGATCAACATTCAACTCGTACACAAAATGCAAATAAAAGTAATACTAACCAACAATTATCGCTCAGGCCGATTGTTCCACGCTATTCAATTTACATCGATTATTTAAATCGTTGATCAAACCATTGTTTAATGCGATATCATCTAATTACTTCCTAAAGAAATTTATTCTATTTGCACTTGAGTGTAACGAATTTTAAACGTAATACTCTACAATTTGAGGACTGCAACTTTTTACGCTATGACAAAAAACTTGCAGTCGATTGTAAATCACACAAAAACCGTTTTAAAACCAAAATCATCTATATTTTTGTCTATTTGTTCAATAAAAAGAATAAAGAATAAGAAAACCTCTCCCGAAAACTCAAATGGGTGAAAATGCCCATCAATTTGGTCAACTTTTACTTCTTATCGAGTGGGCAGCAAGCCCTGCAGGTCTAGCATGATTTCTCTACTTGCGCGACTTTACTTTTTCCTATACTACAACTCTCGGCAAGCGCGGCTTTCGCTCTCCGAAAAGCGTCTGAACAGGTTATTTTCTATGCAGCCAAGGCGCGTCGCGCGCGTGTAGAGACATCATACTAGACGTGCTGGTGTTAGAGAAACCACCCATAGCACAACTTTTACTATCGGACCTACCATGATAACTCAAAACAATATCAGCTATTTCATACTAAAATTCAATACCTAACGCGCAAAATGTATGAACTAGCAGACTTTCTTTGAGTTCTCATTGTTAGTCTCATAGTAAAAGATGTTCATTTTGATGGGTACTAACTTTACATTTTTGTCGAGTTTTCGGGAGAGGTCTTCTTACATACAGGGCGTATGCTAATTAGGCGAAAACTACTGAACCTATTTTGCCTTGTACATGAGCACTAATATTCGGGTGGATTCACAAATTAATTTTCCCATAATATCGCACCGTAACGCAACGCATTGCACCGTTCCTTGGGCCTTTACTATTCTACAGGTTTTTTGTTACATGTTTAATGATTATGACAAAAGGTGTACACATGTCAATGTAAGCGATGTCGCCGCAAAAACTTTACAGTACATTTTGACAGCTTTTATTTTTGCGATGTACGTTGGTCACGTTTCGCTAATTATCGTTCTTTAAATCGTCTTTACTTATTTCATTCCGCAATGAGAATTATTAAAAATGTTTTTCAAATCAATTAAAAATGTTTAATTGGTTCAGAACACACCTAGAGCAACTGGTTTCATACACAGCAACTATAAATTTGCGGGGAAAAAACGTATTCCATGTAGTATGTAGTCAACCGAAACGAAAGATAAAAAACCGTTATCGATCTACACTTACTGTTACAAAACTTTAAAAGAACTGTGACTGTAAATTAAAGATATTCTAGGGAAATACAGAGGATATGGTATAGGATAGGGACTGTAGGGATGTCACCCATAAATGATTTTTGACAACTAATAAGCTTAAAATTAGTTAAAAATGAATACCTATCTCAGGACTACACAGGACAGGATCTTCGCGTATATTTCACTCCGGCGGTGTCATCTATTCCGGGTGGAAAAAGTCGCGGGCATAAGCAATAGAATTTAAATATTTATAATTTTTTTGAAACAAAGCACGTAACCGACACAATATTTTATTTTCCGGAAGCTCAACAGTTTTTTCAGTAGTTATTTCAATGTTGATACTCAAAGGGGTGACCATAAACGTCGGTAGTGGACCGTGGCGATTGACAGTTCAGTCCCGCCGCGCCAGCTGCCGTGGGGTCACCCTACAAATGTCAATACCTGTCCTGTGACATTTATTAACGGGCAAGGGGTTAGGAGAAATTCCTTTAAGACTATTTCTTTTCCCATAGAAAGGGGAATTTTTCGTATTTGTCTTAACGATGTCAGCTAGGAGTCAATAAATACAAGAGCAAGTAATTATTTTAAAAATACGTTGTTATTTAAAACAGAAAAGAAAGCATCATTTTTTATCGCGTTGTATGGTCAGACGCAAAATCGATTAACTTTAGAGAAATTTAAATTTTGATAAATTTTGAACCAATCGTTATATTCCAGTCACAAATACGTACTATGTAAAATAATGCTAGATTAACTCTTCTTAAAGTGAAAAATCAAAATAATGCATTAAATGTGGCTTCTGACCACCCAACTAACTACTTTCAATATGGACTCAAAATATCAAAAACCGTAAAAATTTTTTTAAGAGAAAACAGCAAAGGCTACACGACCCACATGTAAGGGAAATAATTATTTATTAATAGCGATTACAGTGTTATACCTACTGTTAAAGTTAAAGTTAGTGGTTAAGAACCACTCCTTTTACTAAATATGAAACTAATTTAAGTTTACATCTGTGTAAGCCTGTAAAGGTCTTCCTCTATCTCTCTTCTCAACTGGCTGTGGAACTCTCTCCCATTTAATATAAGAGACTGTCAAACAATCGCCTCATTTAAAAAACAAGTCAAAGATCACTATCTCTCTCTTCAATAAACTAGTATATTTATTTATCTATTTATCATACTGGATATTTTTGTATGTATGTAAGTATATACCTGTATCTTTATTTAATATGTATTTATTAGTGTTCAATACTGATTTATTAGTTAAATGTGCACACCATGCCTGCCTGACTTTGTATACTCTCTCTCTGTCACGGGTTTGCTAGAAGAAATCTCTTTAGAGATAAGCTCGCCCTTTGTAACTGTCTATTATGCTGTTTTCATATATATTTCCGTATGTACAATAAAGAGTTAAATAAATAAATAAAAAAACTGTTTTCAGTAGAGTTTTGAGTGTTTGAACTTGAACACTATACGTTCGATCTTTACTCGGAAGTTGTATAGACAACTCTGTCTATAAAGGAAACAGGTGCGTGATGTTATAAAATAATAGTATAGGCAGGTAGTATAATAGTTTATGGCGCCTAGAACCTCCTTGATTAAGATGTTTTGCTATAAGGATATTAATGTAACTTCACTTTACAAGGATTGCGGATAATTATACATAATTGTTGGGTCCTTCTTAATATGCACACTAATATGACACTTTTTTTAAGGGGATGATCAAACCGTCATACTGAACATCTTCTGTCTCTATGGGACTAACATCGAAATCGCGAAAAAAAGGCTGTCCCATACACGGATGGTCTGAACATCGCCTTAAAAAGTGTCAGCATATTAAAAAGAACCGTATATGTTCGTACTCATGACAGTATTCCTTTTCAGTGTAGTCAGAAACTGTGATACAACTTCCAACCACCGAGGTTTTACACGAAGAGAACTGATTTTGATAAGCTAAGCACCTTCCACTGTGTATTAGTTGGTTTCTATACAAACATGTTGCTATACATGAAGTATACAATACTCTAAAAGGTAGTCAGAGGTTAGTTCCTATTCCAAACATCTAAATCGGGGAATTTAAGGCTATATTAGTATTGTCGCGCTCCGTACAAACGAAGTCTGGTGATATTTTCAATACTAACCGATTAAACTCAATGAAATTTTGCAGAAACAATCTAGAAGCAAATCTCTATGCTTGTATCGTGTCAGATTTTCCTTAAAATGAACAGTTTTAAAGTTACAGTGCCTCAAAGATTTCCAAACAAATCTTAAATTAATCCTAGCATTGAAACTATATATTTTAACGAAAATTGGACACGATACAAGCATAGAGATTTGTTTCTAGATTGTTTCTGCAAAATTTCATTAAGTTTAATTGGTTAGTATTGAAAATATCACCAGACTTCGTTTGTATGTAGCGCGCATTTACGCATTCGGAATACACTTGTCTTAACCCATCGCTAGGTTTGCCCCATCAATTATGCCTGGTCTCGTGCCGGCAACTAAAGTCCGGCCGCTGAAAGATTGCGTTTGACAGTTACCATAAAATTGTAAAAACTGAATGAAAACTATAAATGCCGATCATTATTTAGTAGCTTTTTGAACTTAAAAGGGCAGCTAGGGCCCTGTGTACTAGAGTGAGCACAGGTAAACAATATTTTCATTCAGTTTTTTACAATTTTATGGTAACTGTCAAACGCAATCTTTCAGCGGCCGGACTTTAATCTTTTCCTTTACCTATAATTTTAGCAAAAAGGAAAAGAAACTTTCGTTAAGTTTTTATCACTTAACGAAAACTAGCAAGTCGCCACAATGAGGCGGTAACAAATCAAAACAACATAAAACATTCCTTAAACAGCTATCAAACTACAAACGGTCGTGATAACCGAACGTTGAGTCGCTAAGTAGTTTACTTAAACTGCCCTAAATCTTCATTTAAACAACTATTTGCATTAACTTTGTTAATAACTTTAAAAGTTTAACCCTTTATCACCTTAAATATGAAGAGTTGGCTAGATTGCGTTTTTATGCTTGTATTTTATAAAGGAAAAAGGTTCGGGTGGCTACGATATGTAAAAGATAACTGAGATCTGAGATCACTATACAGGGTATAAACTTAAATGCGATACGATTACGACGGCCCGATAGCACAGTCGGTAGTGAACCTGCCTGCTGTGCCGAGGGTCGCGGGTTCGAATCCCGTAAGGGACAAATATTTGTATAATGAATATGAATATTTGTACCCGAGTCATGGACGTTTGTATCTATTTATGTATTCTATATCGTTGTCTAGTCATCATAATACAAGTCCAGGCTAGATTCTGGTACTTTAAATGTGACTAGATAATTGTGTGACAATGTCCAAGATATTTATTTAAATGCGTTACATACTTAAGGGGGTGCTTCTGATCGTCAAACTGAACAACTTTCACCATATGATCAACTTTGAAATAGCAAAAAATGTCAATGGCAACTAGACCCAAATGTATGGAACAGCAGATATTTTTTTCTCGTTTTCAATATTGGTCCCATAATGAAAGTTGTTCAGGTTGATTGTTAAAACACCCCCTTAAGTGTGTAACGCATTTAAGTTGTAGACTCCACAAACTTAAATGCGTAAATCTCTACAGCGTAGATATTGAAAATACTTTGGCACGGGGTTCATTTGTAATAAAACTAAAACTAAACTAAACTAAAATACTCGTAAGAAAGAAAATTAACAGATGCAAAGCCATGACGAAAAACTAATTTATCAACCCGACCACACACATTGATAACTAAGACTTGTAAAATATAACACCATCCATTACAACAGTGTGCAGTGCAGCAAACAAACTGACCTTACGGATGCGTAATTACAAATCGCCGTATTATCCGTTATTATAAGCCGGGGGTAATGCAGCGGAACAACTGGTGCATTTCTTGCAGTTCTCGGCGCCTCCACGGACCATTACGCCGAAACAAGTACGTTTTTATCTGCCACTTTGAAAAATTGGGCTTCAGATCCTGATTATACTGCTGTTTACTTGGGATGAGTAATGACAGAGAGTAAAGAAAATCTAGCTCAGACACGTAATATAGCAATTAAAATCTCTGGATTATAAAAACATTAATGCAAGGAAAGTAATTTTACAGGAACATTCAAGAATTAAGTTGTATATTTTCCACTCAACGCGCTCACAAAAACGTCTCGGAGCATCATCACAACTCTGCAGTAACCGCGCCCTGACACAAACAACATTCTGAACACAAACGGTAATTACTCGTCAATACAAAACACTCGTTATCTTTTTTCCACAACCAATTTTACGCACAGTTTATCTCAAGGTAATGGTGAGGCGTCACGATAGAAAAATGCATTATTAAGCCCCATAACAGTGCAATACCATAGAACGAGGTGTACCAACAAAAATAATCGTACCCTTTCAGAAAGTTGGTGTAAATTACGCGAGAGATCGCCTTTATGCGTCCCCATTGTCCGACACCGGGCCACTTTGGGGTGACTTAAATCCGAAATTGGGTATTTCGAAAAATGTGCATGTGTCATTTATCACGACCCTCCGTTAGCCGCTATAGTGAGAGGAAAAAACCTAACCCTATTTAAAAAACTACATCCCTCGCTTAATCCTGCAGCCAGGGCGTCGCGCACACACTAACAGTATTAAATTTTTGTAGTATTTAATACAATGGCGTCGGCGGCGAATAAATATTGGATGAATGCGATGGAGCCGCTAGGAGATAATCCTTATTAAGTGAGATCGAATATTAACGATCCTCTGAGTTACTATTTACGTAATCAGCGCACTGTTCAGCGCATTCACTACATACCTCTGACAGTTTGTGTAACATCAACTTGCTTCTTCAATTCAATGTGCTGCTGGTATCTTATCGCTGGACAGTATTATTCCCATTGCTATTGCGCATAGTTGCTCTCGTTCTCCTTTTCTTTTGGGGCGGGAGGAAAACGATAATTAATCTTCCAACTACCTTTTTAAGTGCCTATAGAGTTGTAGCAAGATTCATAATTATTTAGTGCTAAAATCTTTTTAATGGTAATGCCATAAAGTTTTGAGTGTTGAGGTTTCAGG
Organism: Agonopterix alstromeriana; assembly: GCA_963924505.1. Lineage (NCBI taxonomy): Eukaryota > Metazoa > Arthropoda > Insecta > Lepidoptera > Depressariidae > Agonopterix > Agonopterix alstromeriana. Next base: position 19,517,279 of record OZ004664.1, read on the forward strand.
ACGGAACGATTTATTAAGTGTAGGTATATAATTATGTCTAGCGTTATTTGTCCATCAAGAGAAACTCTACATAATAAGTTTAAATTCTTTAAATTAACTTGACCGTCTTCATCTAACTCTAATAGAATTGCCTACTAGATGACAAGGCAAAATAATCAAATTACACCACCTCAATTTGAAGGCAGAAATTAAGACAGGCACGTGTCACATTAATTCTGGCTACTGTGTAGCGATAGGAAGCGTTTAGACGAGCGGTTAAAGTTTTCAATATTTAGGCCCCGGCAGACGCACGTGCCGCCGCGTGCCCCGCGTTAGACCCCCGCCTGGCACCACCGCCACAACAACGCTTTATTTTTTATTATTTTCATAATTCACATTTCACAATAACAACTGAGAAGGCGTTTCGCACGGTTAGCTTATGAAACCACTTTCTCGAACCGCGCGGGGATCGCGACGGCTTACCGCAAGGACCACTTATGGGCCCGTTTTTATTTATATCATAACATTGCGTTTTGTGATCCACTTTATCAAATGCTTTACAGTGATCGCCCGCCGTGGGGTTGAAATGACTCGGATAATAATTTAGCCGGCATTCTTCTTGTGACGGTGTTTGGCTTATTGTGTTTTTTGGCGTGGATTAGCGAGCAGCGGGCGATGGCCCATAAAAAAGATTCAGTATTGGACATTTCGTAGGACAAATATTAATCCGCTGGATTTCGTCGCAGTCGATATTTCACTTGTCTGCAGTGCGCTCTTATTGTTGAGTCTTGATTAAATTTATCTGATCTAGTTTTTTATCTCATCCTTCAAAGAGGTTGTTTAAAAGAAACTAAATGTCTATATCTAATCAAAACTGCATATTTTTAAAGATCGCAAGATAGCCTTACAGCCTTGGAAGTGAATTTGCGAATCCAAGGGAATAAGGATTTAGTGGTCAATAGATTATGCAATAAATTTTAAGTACTTATGTAGAACAAGCCATACTGTACCTACTTCTATAGTATATAATTATGTATCCTAATTAGTACGAATATCTGAAGCAAAGTTCAGCTAAATCCTGCTGTTGGAGAATTAAAATGCTCCAATAGGGCTTTCATTTGGCTTAAAAAATAATGCTATCTTTTTTCTTTCTTCGTACGATAACTACATTAAAGACTAGGTAAAAATCTTAGGATCCAAACTCTTTATAGCAGTGGTATCTTCATACTAAGATTTTGACATCAATTTGATAACGTAAATAGATACTCTAACAGAACAGATACCTCAAATGTTTAGTTGTATAAAAGGCTTACTTTTATTTACAGGTTTCAGGGTGGAACGGCCGAAACTCAATACTTTATTGCCTTACCAATTGCATAAGAAATCTTATTCCTTGACTCGCCTTATACGACATCCACTAGTGATCCATTCTACAACTAGGTTAAAGCACCATTTACCTTTCTGACCACCCCAAATGAACACAAGTGAGTTTGTCGCTGAAGCGCCGCGCCGTTACCAAAATTAATAAAAGAAACAATTACAGTATGCACAAAAGCGTTTTCGATTAAAACCGTTCAAGTTTTACGAGCTAGTATCTAATAGGGGTAGACTGAGAAATATCTTCGTGTGCATATTGAGAGTTGCATCTAAGTGGAATTTTTAGTGTTCCACGCCAAGGGAGTCTTATCCAAATTGCCGTGGCGCGGGTTCTGGGGGAGTCCTTTTTTATTTTAGAGTAATTTCCCATTACATTTTACGTGAGTCAGGATGTTGTGGGGTGAATTTTTTGCGAATTCCATTTCTTAACAAACCGCGGCAGGGTTTTTTCGTTTTGTTCTGTCATTGAATTGTCTTGTCTGGGTGTTGGGTGAATTAAATATTTGTTGACATTGTAAAAATCCATAATATCCATAATATCGTTAGTAAAGTATCGTATAGTTATGCCCTAATATACCCCGAGAGGAGTTAGAGAATTTTTTTTCGGATAGCGATTCATAAAATCCTATACAATTATATACAGGGTCCTTCTTAATATACTGACACTTTTTTAAGGGGATGATCAGACCGTCGAACTGAACAACTTTCTCTACGGCGCCAACATCGAAATCGCTAAAAAAAAATCAGCTATTCCATAAAAAATTGCAAACCAACTTGAGCCAAATGTATGGGACAGCAGATTTTTTTTTCGCGATTTCTATGTTGGTGCCATAGAGAAAGTTGTTCAGTTTGATGGTCTGATCATCCCCTTAAAAAGTGTCAGCATATTCAGTTGGACCCTATATAGATAAACAGTCATCATCATCTCCAACTTTAGCCACTAGTGTCTATTCACTTCAGTGTTCATGTAATTAAGTATCATAATATTAAGTTTTGAAGATGAAATGAGCAGTGTCAAGCAGCCATAAGGTAGCGAACACCCACAAACGCATAGTTTTCTCATAATTGTTCAAATCCTGGAGCCAGTGAGTCTAAGAAAGATTTGTTTAAAACATGTATACAAATCTTGATCTACAAGGTGTTACAAAAATGCAAATAAAAATGTAAAGGGGTGGTTTAGACCATCAAACTGAACAACTTTCACTATAGTACCAATATCGAAATCGCGAAAAAAATCTGATGTTCCATACTAAACTACAAATCTACTAGAGCTTAGTACGCGATTTCGATGTTGGTCCGATAGTGAAAGTTGTTCAGTTTGATGGTCTAAACAACCTCTTGATAAGTTTTAAATGTTTTACTTTTTTAACACCTTGTATAATGCCAGTGGTGTTTTTATCATCGCTCAAGTGTTAAAATAATAATTAATCCCCACATTCTATCATTCTAAACAAAACTATTAAAGAATTAATTAACTTCTTCACCAAAACAGTTTTCTAAACATCTCAAAACATGCAATTAACTTTTTAATTTCACTGCACCATAAAGCCGGCATACGTCGGGCCCTCCCCGCAGAGATAAAAAATAAATAAAACAGTGGATTGAGATAGTGATTCCTCAGACAACAAGTTACTTGCTACTGTGTGGAATGATACTCCTGTGTTAAGAGAAGTTTATTCCGAATGCCGTAAATGCGCGCTGCATACAAACGAAGTCTGGTGATATTTTCAATACTAACCAATTAAACTCAATGAAATTTTGCAGAAACAATCTAGGAACAAATCTCTATGATTGTATCGTGTCAGATTTTCGTTAAAATATACAGTTTCAATGCTAGGGTTAATTTAATGTTTGTATGGAAATCTTTATGGCACTGTAACTTTAAAACTGTACATTTTAAGAAAAATCTGACATGATACAAGCATAGAAATTTGATTCTAGATTGTTGCTGCAAAATTTCATTGAGTTTAATCGGTTAATATTGAAAATATCACCAGACTTCGTTTGTATGGAACGCGCCAACAGTAATATACCCTTAAATGAACAGTGGCATGAGGAAGGTAGTAGAGGTTCTATATTGAATTGAGATAAGTAGCAGTGTAATTTAAGTGTTTATCTTAACCCTTCGTCTGTGGATGTCACGGATCCGTGACTAAGACAATAACAATTCTTTTGTGTCTGGAATCTCCACAGACGAGAGGTTAATGTACCTATATTTTGTTATGCCCATAAATTTTATAATACATCCAATTAATATGTATGTATGTACATGCTCACGACTATATTCTCCGAGGGGGTAGTCAGAGATGTTCTGAAACCTCAGAACATCCACGTTTCACCAGTAGTACCGAAACTCTGTCCAGTGTGACGGGGGGTAAGCCCGTCGTCACTTATAATGGACAGTGGATACAATACATGCCTCGAAATTGAAGCATGTAGGTAATCCAATTCCAATCCAATCAAACTATCAATCAATTTTCATCCAATTAATATATAAAAGATAAGTAGCATGCATTATATCTATCTATCTATGTATAACGTCACGCCTCTTTCCCAGTGGGGTAGGCAGATACCAGAGCGCGTCATCTACTACGAACCTTACATACCTCTCTTGCCTCATGCACATCCATACATCTCTTCATACATGACCGTCGGTTTCGAGTACTCCGCACCTCCCCTTTTTGTAGGATGCAACCGATCGTTCATAATATATTTTGTCAAATTTGCATGTAAGTACATTAAAGAGTAAAATAAAAAGTTGTTTCAATGTTTAATTGCTAATGAAATGTGCATATTATACAGGGTGTAACAAAACACCCTAGTAATACTTAAGGGGGTGCTTCAGACGGAACAACTTTCACTATGGGGGCCAAAATCAAAATCGCGAAATTAAAATCTGCTGTACCATACATTTACGCTACTCCACATTTTTTAATTAATAAAATCTTCTTTAGTGACTTTAGTTTATCACTGAATATTAAAACCAATACATCTTTTTTTGAAAACCCCATGCATTTTAAATAAATGACCGTCATAACAAGGTACATCTCCTCTATCATTACAAGCCCCAACCAATAAGATCGAATCCGATAAAATATTTATCGTAATCAAAAACCGAAAGCGTATCATCACAACTGTCTGTCTGTCTACCCCTAAAATATAGTCTGTACGTGTAAGAAGGAAGTATTAAAGTCGTACAAGTTAACCCCAGCGTGGGGCGCTTTAAATACATCCGATAAAAAACTAAACGACACCCCTCGGGTTAAAAAAACCCACCCCAAGGAAAAGGCAAATGGAAACGTCCATAAAGGAAAATTTATCCGCAAATTAATTTGTAGCGGTACGAAATAAAATTAAAATTGTCTGAGATACGTTGTTTGGTGTGTCAATGCGAAGATTTCAAGTTTTAGTTCCGACTCAAAACTGGCAAATATTTTCGATGCTTTTTGTTTCGGTGGTCCAGTGGCGAGTAACCTTGCCTGTCGTGCAGGAGGTGATGGTTCGATTCCCGTCCAGACCGAATCGTACCAATGAGTTTTTTGGAATTTATGTACGATTTGTAACACCACTGGCTTTTCAGTAAAGGAAAACATCGTGAGGAAACCTGCATGCATCAATTTCGAGGCATGTATTGTACCCACTGTCCATTATGTGGCGACGGGCTCACCCCTCGTCACACTGGACAAAGTTTCGGTACTGGTGAAACGTGGATGTTCTGAGGTTTCAGAATATCTTTGACTACCCCCCTGGGGAATATAGTCGTGAGCATATGCATGCATGCAAGCTTTTTCTTTTCAAAGTTTTACCTATACATTCTTCTACTTTTATGATACCTTCAGAATACCTGACTGCCCTCGGGGAATATGGTATAATCGTGAGCATATGCATGCATGTACTTTTATGATTTTATTGAGTGTCTTCTTTCCATGGTTGTACCTACACTGTTTTCGGCTGGATTATAGAATAAATTTCGGGAATGATACCACTTTCATACGTCTACATTTTTAAAATCACCTTTCTGAAGTCTAATTTGTAGCAAACTACTAAACCGTCGTCCTCTCTGGAAAACCCACTTCTTAGCTATAACTGTTTATGCTAATACCACTCCAATATATTACACGATGTCAATTTAATTTTTATGTGGAAGCGAATTATGGGAGAGTCGTCCCAATAAATCAACTCTCGACTTTCCAGAAGTAAAAACAAATCGGATTTTGTTTACAAAACGAACTCTGCATTCTTTACGGCCGTTAATTTTCAATTTGTCCCATAATTATGACAGGTCACATATATTTAACGTGTGGGAAATTTGTGTCGAAATCGAAGAATGTTTGCCATTAAAGTCGAGAGGGCCAGTTGCACCGAGCGTGATTTATTGTTAACAAACTGACATTAGATTTTTATGTCCGTGTCTCGTAGGTTGTAAATAACACGGAACTTCCCTGATGTACAGTCGACGCCGTAGATCGGTGATAGATGCTCGTTTGTACTGATGCTGATGCTTCCGTGATTGTTATTGCTTTTGTAAAGATTCTAGACACAATGGAACACGAGGTCTTTGTTGGAACGGTAGTATTGACGTGACTTTTACTGTTTGTTGCTTGACGCTGACAATATACAGGATCCTTCTTAATATGCTGACACTTTTTTATGGGGATGATCAGACCATCAAACTGAACAACTTTCTCTATGGGACCAAAATCGAAATCGCGAAAAAAAATACATCTGGCTCGAGCAGGTTTCCATTTTGATATGGAACAGATGATTTTTCGCGATTAAGATGTTGGTGCCATAGAGAAAGTTGTTCAGTTTGACGGTCTGATCGTAACCTTAAAAAGTGTCAACATATTGAGAAGGACCCTATATAATATTATGTCGGTATTTTCTTAAATAATCTTTTTACTTATTTAGGTCTTGATAGTTTCTTAACCAATCAATGGGATATACAAAAGTAATCAACATTAATTTACTATGGAGTGTGACGTCTATACTTTGTGTAGATGGATATTGCTTTATGAGTTGTCTTCTTTTAGATATTTGGGTGAATCAACTTTACTACTGTCGTATCTATCATATTCTAAATGTGACAGTGTGTGCAATAGTTCAGCTCAAAATGAAATCATTGTAATAGTTTAATAGTTTATAAGGTGATATTGAAACCGTTAGCCCAAATAACTATATTTGTCATAATCAAATACTTACAGTAAAGTTTAATGGCAGATTAACCTGCAGACTGTACAGTAAGATTAACGTATCTGATTTATTTATTTAAGCTTTATGATGGATGGAGGTGGCCGAATTACCTCTAACTGACGTTACTGAACTTTGCCATTGAAATAAAAATCATATATCTTTACTTGACCTCCGGTTTTTCCAAATACATACATTAAAATAAAACTGTGTTTGAAACTTTGAAGTACCGCCCGAGTACTTTCTATTTAAGTACATACTAGGTTCATTATTTCATATACAACGTGTTAATGAATTAACGCAAAACTAGAAAGTAGTTTGTTTAGAATCGAGAGCAGAATCTAATTATCATGTTTTCAACATAGGTTTTTTTTTGAAAATATTAAATCATTTGTTTGTAAAATTTGAAATTTACTGAACTCGATCTCTACCCACCGCACGGTCACACTTACTACTTACTATCAAAACAAAATTCTTAAAATGTATCCACGAGCATGCTAGCGCTTTCATTCATTGCTGAAATGAGAACAAATCATTTTTGCCTGAAAACTTAAAATGCGAATAACTTTAAATTTAACTATCAAATAATCAAATTATTGTTTCAATCTAATTATTTTGTTATAAGTCGGTTGGGGTGTATGAGGTTTTGCGCTTATTCATTAACACGTTGTATAATTTCGATCATGGGGATTGGGGAACTATTTTTGAATGCCATACGTTACGAGACTCTAATGTTCGATTTTAATATTCAGTTAGGTTTACACGTTTTGTTTCCATTTATAAAGTTGTTGAGTTTTTATTGACATATGCGATCCGATGATTTTCATACAAAAGCCGAACGCTCATGTTTTTCCGACGCATTGCACCGATTGGTCCCATCCATCTCACTTCCCCGTGAGGCTATTGAAACTTTAATGCAATTCTTTCGTATAATTGCCTAATCTCTCCACTTTAAATAGGTGCCCTCAATCTACGGAACCCTCAGACAAGGTGAACTAACCGACCCTGAAATGGTTATTTTTTTAAAGTTCCCCGTTATGAGTCGGAGGGAGGGATCTGAGACCAATATTAGAGGACTTTATATTGATTATTTGTAATCTTTTCTGTTTTATGCATCGTTGGGTGTGTGATTTAAGAAGTTTTGTTTAATAGGGGGATGTTTTAGGGAGATACGAGTAATCACAGGCATTCTGAAATCAAATTAGGGATGAAGGAAATGAAAATAGTTAAATATATGGCTTTAATTCTAGTTCATGTTTTTGTTCGTTATATATAAACGTTAGTCTGATTCGGTCAAGGATCGTTTTTTGAGTAAAAACACAGTTGAGAGGAGATGACTAGGCTCCCGTGGCAAGCTCAAACCTGAACCCACCCGAATGACGCAACCGCTCGCGGCTAAACTTGTAACGGGAACGGGAGTCGGAAACTTAGCTGTAACTACGAACATCTACACTTTTTTAAATTATGTAGTTGTTGAGGTTGAGTTTTAGTCTGTTCTGCGATATTATAATACCTAATGTACGAGTATTTTGTTAAATTTAATGTGTTTTAAAGTTTTGAATTTCCTTATCTGCATCTCTTAATGTTTCTTAAATATAGCACGTTTGTCATGATACAAATCTAGACTTATATTCTGGAATATTAATTAGTTCTAAATCTAGATATTCTGTTTTAATAAAAGTAGCAGTTTTTGATAACTGCCGTTAGAAAGACCTAAATTCGAGTTCGTATTCATTATGGGGTGGCTAGAAACTTTGGCAAAACTCAAACTCAAACTATCAATACTCAATATGTTTTATTCAAAATAATATCACATGGATAGCTTCTGACGTCATTTTTGACTCTACCATCGCGTCGTAAGGTCAGAAACTCTATAACACACATCTTTTAAAAAAAACAAAATATACAAAGTACAGTACTTACAAAATACAATATCGAATTACATAGTGTAACATTGTCAAGACCAGACCTTTTGGTCATTCATATAATCATCGAGTTTATAGTAGCCTTTTTTACACAGGACTTGCTTAACATGGGACTTAATGGACATGAGCAAAACTGCAAATACCATTTTATACGTTAAAAGTCCATATTAAAGTATTAGCAAATTTTTGTTCGAATTGAAACAATAACCAACACAAAATCAAGTATGCATGCTGTTGGGTGGAACCATGGATTTAGAATTATAAAGAATACCAAAATCCTCCTTACAAGCATGGCAATAAGAAAATTGGCCATGGCGGTCGGTAATGTTCAACCTTATTTCGTACCGATGTTTCAAACTATAGGTTTGTCCCTTTCTGTCAGACTAAAAATTAAATAAAAATTATTTTATTTTCGTCGTTGGATTAGAAAGGGATAAACCAACAACGACGATGAAAACGTACGAAAGAAGATTGAATATTACCGCCCCGCCAAGGAGTATTTTCATGTTTCACCGCTTGTAAGGCAGTCTGTACTACAGGTATAGACAGTATTTAACTAATTAATAGTCGGATTTGGTATATTCACTGTCTTTTGCCAACTAGCTGTCAGGTGACCTATCAACCAACTAAACCCTTGCGTAAAAAATAAGAAACCATATATTTTATAGATGGGCCGGAAAGATAGGCCAAAGTCTTAACACCTTTTATCCCGGAGAATGGACGTCACCGTGAGGGTCGACACCGGAAGAGATGGAGAGACGACCTGGATGGCTTCGACAAAGAGTGAGTGGAACTGGCTCAGGACAGGGATGCATGGAGGATAAAGGGAGAGGCCTCTGCTCAGCAGTGGGATGAAACAAGCTATGAAAAAATATACCTTTATAACAGTTACCTTTTATAACACCCACGGGAAGAAATGGAGTAGTTCATTTTAAGCCAGAACACCGCGGTTATTTTATTGATCTTACTTTGTTTCTCACTGCTGGGCAAATGACCGTCTTCTCAACGGTTAAAAATGTTACAACAAAATCCATTTAAAAAAAAAGAAATTGTCTCAACTATCCATTTTCACATTGGCATAATGCACATAGAAAATTACTATTTTATTATAATTTTAAAAGACAGTTTATTTTAATGGGGCATTAATTAACATTCCTCTGTCAAGTTTCAAGGTCGATTGGACACAGTCCGGCGCGGGCGCAGCACATGTTTACGATCTAGAAGCCATCGAGTTATGGAACTTTTGAGATTTACATTAATTAATGAAAGAAATGTACCGCTTTCTTGCTAATGAGCGAATGAAACGTGAAATAAATTAGATCGAATCCGGATCTTGGGTTGTGGTGCTGTGTTGTTATGGCGTTTTTTTGTCAAAGATTTTGTACAGATAGGTAATAAAAAGGTAACATTTAATGACATTACCGCCTATTTTTGTACCTTCTGTATTTCCTGTTTGTTTACTCTCTGTATAATAAAGTATAATTGACTAAGAGGAAGGATCTCTCTTTAAGACCTGGAGATCCTTCCTCTTAGATAATTGATTGATTGATTTAATGACATTTGACTATAATGAGATTGTACATCACGTATTTGAACAAAACTAATTATTAGGTACAACTTTATGTAAAAATTGATTTCACAATTATTTTTGTAAAATGGACTTTGATTGAAACCATCATCATAAGCCTATATACGTACAACTGCTGAAGAAAAAGCGTTTCAGGTGGCAAATTTGTGGTCAACTTGCTATCAGAGCATTTTTTAGCCGTAGGTCGTTATTTTAATTCGATTACAATATGAGGTTTTCAAGAAGTTTCATATCACGACAAAACATTACATAACTGATTACATAACTGGTGATATTTTGCCTTTAAATGGAAAGAGACGACACTAACGAAAATTTTACTTTCACACCATCAAAGAGTCTATAATTTTCCGAATCACTAATAGGCATAATTTGGCCGCATGATAACATCTGTAAGATGCATAGTCTATACGACGTCAGCTTTCTCCGTGCTGTCTGAAAACGACCACGGGCTATAAAATAAACGATAATAAAATAATATTTATTAGATTTACGAAACATGTCTTTTGGCGCTTTACCGTTGACCTTGTGGTTTCTAGTTTTATCTTATTTGAGATCTTACAATTTACGGGTCGTATATTTTAAAATTTCTTCGTTTCCAATTTTAGTATGGCTAAACTTCCCACTTAGGTGATGACAAAATTGCAATAAATTGCCACTTTGAACTGAGACAAAAGTGTTAAATTGGGTTTTTATTTATTTCTAGATACTCAAATCCGTATAATAGTTTTTTTAATGAAGAAACTGTAAAACACTTGAATTTAATGAAGACACTTGAGCAAAGGAAATTTCAAAGAAAAAAATTTGAGTCCAATCCCGCAAAAGTCTTTCGATCAAATGTCTCTTCGGTGAAATGTCGTTCGCTTAACTGTCCATCGCGCAAGTGTCCTTCCTGCATGTTTCTTTTGCTCAAATGTCCAAAATCCGGACCACACATATTAGAGTTTTTCAATAATGATGAGTCAATTATGATGTTAACAAATTTCTTTATAATAGCAGTATTTCTGTAGACCTATGGTGATACTCACGACTTACGTCGTAAGTCACACCACTATAATACCTTCTCGGTGAAGAAATACATCGTGAGGAAGACTACAATGCTACAATTTCGAGGCATGTATTGAGTTCATGGCTGTCACACTGAACAGAGTTTAGGCACTGCTAAGTGAACTGTGGATATTATGAATATAACATAATACTGTCTCTGACTAACGCTTGGAGAAAATATTCCTAAGAATTTGTATGCAGAATTTAGCTTATAATAGTGCAGCAGTGCTTTTACAAAATGTTTCTATAGGTACAGTTTAGTAGGTAGGTAACTACAAACTATAGGGTCCAACTTAATATGCTGACACTTTTTTAAGGGGATAATTAGATCGTCAAAATGAACAACTTTCTCTATGACACCAACATCGAAATCGGGAAAAAAAAACAGCTGTCTTATACATTTGGCTCGAGTAGGTTTGCAGTTTTGTATGGGACAGCAGTATTTTTTTTTTGCGATTTCGATGTTGGTCCCATAGAGAAAGCTGTTCAGTTTGATGGTCTGAACATCCCCTTAAAAAGTGTCAGCATATTATGAAGGATATACTCAACACTCAATATTTTTATAGCATTCCATCATTTACAACAAGTTATTAACTTATAAGCTAAGAGATCATTATGGACCCTGTAGGGCACAGCAACTATGAACATTACATGAAGAAATTGGGTTGTTCAAACACGAAGATACACATAATTGGGTTGTTAAAACACGAAAATTCACACCCACACTTACACATTTTAACTCATATTTCCAAAAAAACGCTTGTATTTACGGAGTGAGGAGATCAGCAATCTATACCGGAGTTTTCTGCCTCACAGATACTTATTCTTGTAACACAATTAACTGAAAAGAGAAAAACAAGCTCTAAAATCACTAATCAGCTATAACACCTGTATTTAAGCTAATATAATTTGAATGTTATTAGGTAGGTATCGCAAACGGGGACAAAGGAGATTTTTGGTTGGTTATTTTTGACCCCGCCTGCAATACCTACCTAATAACATTCAAATTATATTAGCTTAAATACAGGTGTTATAGCTGATTAGTGATTTTAGAGCTTGTTTTTCTCTTTTCAGTTAATAGGTTTTTTATGCAGTCGGGTTTTTTGTTTATCTTAATAATTTAGTTTATTTCATACTTTTTAGTCTTGTGTCGAAACGGTAACATAAAAGTACTATAATATTTATATATTTGGAATCGTCTGATCACTAGCTTTCATTTGATACCCATATTGTAATTTTTAACAAAAAAAAATTGTTTATTCCCCTTCTCTTTTTTAATTTGTAGACGCCATCTTGAAATAATATACCCTATGTCACTCTCACGATTTTTACGAATCCAATGACACCCCATACGTTAAAATCCATCAAGCCGTTTAGGCTGTAGGCCGTGCCAAAGAAATAGACATACAAACATACATACATACATACATACATAGATACATACATACATACATACGCTCGAAAAACATAACCCTCCTTCTGTCGCAGTCGGGTAAAAACTAGCTAAGTCCGAAGCAAAGCTCTAGAAGAAAACATAAACAAAAGCAACATTTCCAAACGACATATCGCTCGTCACGCATTCCTCAAGCACAGATTATAATTCAACGACCTTAACCCACTTCCTTCTCTTTATATTATTATATCTATACGTATAATTCGCGGCTTAAATTAACATACAAAATCAGGCTTAAATTAACGTACAGACTGCATGTGTACGAGATTTATTGTCGATCAAATGTTTGTACAAAAAACGTACTCACATCCAAACAAAAAGTCCCTAAACAAAACTCTTAATGAACATAGAATAAAGACGAATGTGATTCGATTTAGGAGATTTAAACGAGGAATAAAATGATTTAGAATGCGAGTTGGACAAAGGTAGCTGTTGAGATACAAAGTGTCTTTTAAATTAGAATGCTTACATTTATGTTGTTGGGTCCATGTAGGGCTGGCAGCTCTCGGAGGTGTCTGATGAGGAAAAAATAACTTGTAAAAAGATAGGCTCTGAGATCTAAAAATCTTATGAAAATAAAACGATGTCCATATTTTTTCGAGCTTTAAGTTTCATTGCTTATCTGTAATCAGAAGACAAACTTATCGCATCATGCTTGTCAGTCGATAGATAAACAATTTCAGCACACGGACTTTTGACTCTTCGTAATTGAATTATACTTGATAACCGGGTAACTGGATAACCGGGATGGCACTTGAGATAATTTGAAAACAGACAATGATAAAACAAAATAGTTGTCAAAGGTATTTTTAGGACCTCTACTATGAGTTTTCACTGCACTTTACTACTATAGTCACGTCACAAATTTTGTATGCTAGAAATTAGTTCTAAACGTAACCACTAGGAGCGCTGTACGAAATTCAATACAAAACTGGTGACGTAACTACAGTAGTAAAGTACAGTGAAAACTCATGGTAGGCCTACTGCTGTCATATTTATTTAGATGATTAGAAAACACCTTACGCATGCATTATTTGTCGACCCCACAACCACACCATGTGTTGTGGGTCCACTGGTAAGACTGCCAGAACACAGGTCCTTGGTTCGAATCTAGGTTGGGCCATGTATATTTGTTTTGTAATTGTTTGTTTTCTTAAATAATAAAAAGCCTAGTAACTTGGTTAGCCTTGTAGTTTGGGATCAGAACCAAGTTGTGCTATGAGGGTTACGTAATGTCAAAAATGCCATCACTCATCGCATTTGGAGAAAAAATTGTCTGGTGGTAGTATAACGAGTTTTGACAGCCCTTTTTTGGTTACGATTCTAGCATTATACAGAGCCCTTCTTAATATACTGACACGTTTCTAAGGGGATAATCAGAACGTCAAACTAAACAACTTTCCCCGCTAATTTAAAAAAAAAAAACTTTCCCCCTTAATTCCCGCAGTCACTCCATGCAGTCAACCCTGCTGCAGCGTTCGGCGTGCATTCCTCGCGCCGACATTCCGTCGCTGACACGTGGTAGGAAGTGGGCGCTGCGCTAGTGCGAACTGGTACCGATATGCGCTTTACATTACATTACATACACCCATTATGTACTGGCGAGTAGTTGTAGGGGTATCTAACGATAACGACTACGGCAGTTCGATGGATGAAAATAAATTGTCCTGCAGAAGAGTCAAGTAGTATTTTTTTTAATGAATCTAGCTTCGTGCTTCAAAGTTCGATATAACATTCATCGACTTAGTTCTCGTAAGTCACAGTCTCACTTAAACACTGTTATTTCTACAAATCAAAGAATTAACTATTAACTATTAATAAAAAATTATCAATTTATATTTTGATAATTTATTTGGCTTTAAAAAAAAAACGATGAATATTTTCGTTGCTTCTATTCTGTATGTTATTATTACTACAGGGTGAAATTGATATTATTAGCATCCTTTTAAACTAAGTGTATACTCACCCATCAAACTGAACAACTTTTACTATGGGAGCAAACCGATCGGAGTAAAAAAAATCTGATGTCAAGTCTGTACATTTGAGTCGAGTAGGCACTGCAGTTTAGTATGGAACAACAGATTTTTTTTCTCCGATCGGTTCGCTCTCATGTTAAAAGTTGTTCAGTTGGATGGGTATGTATGGGTATAGTTTAAAAGGATGGTAATGATATCAACTTCACCCTGTATAACTTTGTTTCATTATATCGTTGTATTTAGAAAATGGGGTACGCTTATTCATTTGATACCCTCTTCCATCCTGAATGAATCCTTTAACAAAGTCTGTGACCGCACTGTAAAGTATGGTCGTATGTTTACCTTAAAAGTAAGCTTTAGGCTATATCTTCTCATACAATTATAAAAACAACTATGCCTTCAGCCACTTAAGAAAAAGAGCTTAATTTACAGAAACTCGCGAACATCCTGCTCAATAAGTCAAGCGTGGTTGTATGTTGGCAATTGGCACCGGACGGGTTACAAATAACATAATGCGATTTGTGTGACAGCCGGCGGTGGGCGTAGATTATGACGCGGCTCGTTATCCGCGCTTTATTGTTTATCGGCGCGAACGCAGCGGCGGCGGTGCGGCGGTGCGCCGGCGCGGGCCAGCATCGCATCGCCGGGGTGCGCTAATGGGCTGCGCTGTAGGGTTAAACTTTGTAGCCGTCGTGTGAGGCATCTTGAGTTGTTCAGGAGGTGCAAATAAATTTCTATGGGATGTTAATTCCATTGACTGGAAAATAATAGTAAGGATGGGCGCTTATTTGTGACAGGACGCATTTGTTCTGGTAGTGGGAACGATATAGGCACATTTTGAATATTATTAGCATTTAATGACACGTCGTCATGGCGAAGGCACTACCGTACCCCCTAATTCTTTTTTTATCGGTCTAAAATGTCTCCTCCATTGCTGAGGGTCGCGACTGTATGCAGCCCTGTCTTCAGTCATGTTGACCAAAAAATTAAGTATGGCTTCTGTTTACCATGTTCGTTCTTGTTAGAGCTCGTCCACTAGCATACCGTTCAAGTGTTCATTTGACTCTGTCTAGGCTATTTCAGAAATGGTATAATGTGGTTCAAAGAAAGACAATATCATAAATTTTTCTTGGAACATCGTTATGAGCAAAATCATAAAACTGAGTGCCCACTGAAATTATTAATTTCTAATTAAATTAATAAGATTAATTTTTGGCATATCATGAGAAAAATAAAAACAATCTTGGCGAAACGCTGGTGAAACAAGAGAAAAAAAAATAACACAACTTTTTTTTCTAATTTGATTTATCTTAATCAGTTTTCCGCAAGATATTTTTTTTATTATTAAATATTTCTTCAGTGCTTTAAACTTTGAGAAAACTTTGGAGAAAATTAATAATTATATTAAAAACGCTTTTAAATAATGCGAAAAATATAATCTCCATTTTCCAAAGTATATTAGGGCGATAACACATCGGAGGTAATGCGTCAAACGTCGTCACGGGGCGCAGGCAGGCGCAGCGCAGGCGCAGGCGCAGGCACGCTGCACGTAGGAGTCCGTCAAACCGCCAGGTGTGGCACCGACCTTATTTATTGCGCGCCGTGGGCCCGCAGATTTATTACACTCGCTATAATAGCACTGGATACTATGTACCTTAATGCCGATTTAAAAAATTACCTACACTTCAAATATTTATTACAATTACAAAATGCTATGTGTAATTGTAATAAATTTACTTAGAAGCTTTATGCGTTCTTTTTTTATTTTGCGATGTCAATTTTTATTAAGGTGGGCTTATAATTTTTGTCGAGTACTTTCATTTACAATGCATTTATGTGTTCGTAATTTTCTAATGAAAAAAAAACTACACTTCAATGCATTTTGTAATTGTAATAAATTAACTTTATGTGTTTTCTTTTCCAATGTCATGGAAACTTTGTTTAAGCTTACAATTTTACTGAGTACTTTCATTAACTATGCATTTATTTTATGTATTTGTAATTTTTTGAATGAATTTAGTTTTATATAGGCTCTTCGATTATACTATATTTCTCATTTAATTCTTTGAGACACTTGTATATAAGCTAGCCGTCCATCACTCGAACCGATATAAATGTAGTTTTTACTGATCGAACGAACTTAGATTATTATGAGTATTACTTATTATAGAATATTATTCTATACTGGGTCCTTCATAATATGCTGACACTTTTTAAGGGGATGATCAGACCGTAAAATTTAACAATTTTCTCTACGGCACCAACATCGAAATCACGAAAAAAAAATCACCTCTTCCATACAAAATTGCAAACCTACTTGAGCCAAATGTATGGGACAGCTGTTTTTTTGATGTTGGTCCCATAGAAAAAGTTGTTCAGTTTGACGGTCGATCAGACCGTCAATCCCCTTTATCTATAATCCCCTTAAAAAAGTGTCAGCATATTAAGTTGGACCCTATATATTTTCATGTTCATAAGAGACCTATACATAAA
Organism: Agonopterix alstromeriana; assembly: GCA_963924505.1. Taxonomy (NCBI): domain Eukaryota; kingdom Metazoa; phylum Arthropoda; class Insecta; order Lepidoptera; family Depressariidae; genus Agonopterix; species Agonopterix alstromeriana. The sequence continues at coordinate 19,534,304 of OZ004664.1, forward strand.
CGATCTTTTAATAGCCGCGATTATAGTTAGCGGTATAACCGTGACATCGCCACGATTCCACCGCGGCACAGATTGATCTCAGAAATATCGGTCTGATGACGCGGCGATATCGCGACGATATCGTTTCGTTTGTGTGATGTGGCTTTGAGGGGATATAATTCGGAGCGCGCTACATACAAACGTACTATGGTGATATTTTCAATACTAACCAATTAAAGTCAATGAAATTATGCTGAAACTATCTTGAAACAAATATCTATGCTTGTATGGAGTCAGATTATTGTTAAAATATACAGTTTAATTTAAGATTTGTATGGAAATCTTTGAGGCACAGTAACTTTTAAACTATACATTTTAACGAAAATCTGGCTCTATACAAGCATAGAAACGTGTTTTTATATTGATTCCGAAAAATTTCATTGAGTTTAATTGGTTAGTATTGAAAATATCACCATAGTACGTTTGTATGGAGCGCGCTCCGAATTATATCCTCTTAACCGTCTTATCTTTTTCCTTCCTGCGGCACATGAATTATCTTTCTTTATAACAAACAAACATACGAAATAAATAGCACAAGAAAAAGTCAGAGAACATTAAAGCGAGTTACTTACCCGACAAAGATATTAGGTACCAACAGTATCCCTTAAGCCTTGCCTTAGTTTAACCCTTCTGCTTTATTGCGATGCTCATTACTAAAGGGTTAACCATTCGTTCCTTACACCAAATTGCCTGAATAAATGGATTTTAGTCCTTACGCCATGGACAGAAGAGTTATGTAAGGAGACGTCTTCCTTAGATTGAACAGTAAAAAGCTTGAGTTAACCAGCCTGCAGTATTTTTATGTCAAATTAGCGATTTAGGGGTCACTTGGTGGGTTGAGGAAAAGTTTTTGATAAAGTTGAGTTATTTTAGAATTAAATGACTTTAAAGGGAAGAATATACATGTATTTTCCCTTTAAAGATAACATTGTGAAATGGGTACTAATTTAAGCGTTTTCATAGAGATTTTTTTTACTAGCCGAATTATAAATACAGTGTTACCATCTGGAAAATAGAGAATCTGCCAAAATCTGCCACACACCTTAAAGAAAAATGCCACATATATTTTAGTGTGTCCAAAATCTTATTTTAAAGAATTTGTGCAGGGTTTACCATAAAACTTAGGTTACTTAAAACCTCTTTGTACGTCCACACCACATTTGCTTCTAGTCTAGGAAAAATAAGGTTTGAGATTGCATTAAAGACACTTTAGTAAATTGTGTTTGAAATAATAGTACTGTTAGTTTATAACACTTTTGTCGAGATTTTGTGGTTATATAGGCTCAGGAACCTGAGAAATACCTTAAAATTGATATTAATGTACAAATGGCAAGCTTATTTCTAAAAATATTTCGACCAGCATACCAGCAATAGAGACAGCTAATTATCAAAAGGCAAATTTAATGTGTAAAAACAAACAGTAAATAATTTAGTTTTGAGGTTATAATTTTTGAAGACTTACAAAATATTAAATATCTACCCAAATTAACGATATTAACCGTGGATTATTATTGTTATAAGTAAAACGTATTGAACGAAGTCATCCTGTACAAAATCACCAGTTTTCCATTTTTTGTTCATACCTAAATTTAATGTTTTGTAAATGTCTTAATTATTCCATAATACAACATAAAAAATCGGGGATTATTGAGAATTTATGTTTTTCAGGTGTGTACTATATTCTACTATATTCCAAATTTTCACCAAAAGTGCAATTAATGCAACCTACTCCATACAAAAATCCGTAGATTTCCCCGACTATTCATATTATATCTATTTTTTTTCAATAATAATCATTTCCTTTGCGAAAAAAAATTGGAAAGAAAATAAAAACAATCCATCGCTTCCTTGTAGAGACTGTATTGGAATGGGAGGTGCCTGGTCTGTAAACGGATTTCATGTCAGTTAATAATGTGTTTAATAACAAATTGTCTATTTGTTCTCCAAAAATTATAAAAGATCTTTAATTAATAACTATAAAGTTATCTGACAAATCCTGCCACTTTTGTAGTCCGTCAGCAACATCTGACAAAGTGAAAATACGATAGCCAAATCTGCCAAAATGACAGAAATCTGCCACAAATGTTCACACTGTAATTATACGTAACCAACTCTGCTGGCTCAGCGACCCAGAGGGTCTTGGACTCCGAAACGAGAGAACGCCTCTTTATCATATCCTGAGCAACCTCTTGGCAGTAGCTTGCGCTTGAATCTCACTTAGATCAGCCTCCACTCGCTCCAGCTATACTTGGGGTGACCCACTTGACGTCGGTCTGTAGGTCGACCCAAATATGCTCTTCTGACGTTCAGATCCTCACAATTTTTTTCTACATGGCCAAGAATACTGGTATTTAATGAAAATCGGTTCACTATCTCATCATCATTTCACGTTAACTGTCAATGTCACTACTATTTTGAATGTGTTACCAACCTACATTCGCGTTTGCAACTTTATTTCGTAGATTGATTACTTCATCTATGACTGATCGCATGAAATAACGCCGCGGGCGACGTAGACGAACGACGGCCGAAATAATTTAATTACTTCTCATAATAATTAGGTACCTGCGTCTACGCCCGCCCGCAACAGCAGGTGCGCTCGCGCATCTCACTTCCATTCACTAGAGGCACAGTAGACTTAATAATCAGTGACAAAACGTACCTAATGACATCTAAGAATTATTTTACTTTGGGATGATTACCTAAGAGTGACTTGAGGCTTATGAAGTCATTACTAGTATGAGTACCGTGAGAGAGCTTTACCATACACTTTTTTAAGGGGATTATCAGACCTTCAAACTAAACAACTTTTAATATGAAACCAACATCAAAAGCGAAAAAAAAATCAGCTCTTCCATACAAAACTGCAATCCTACTCGAGCCAAATGAATGGGCTACCTGTTTTTTTTTTTCGTGATTTCGATGTTGGTTCCATTGAGAAAGTTGTTCAGTTTGACGGTCTGATCATCGCCTTAAAAAAGTGTCAGCATATTAAGTTGGACCCTGTATATTAATAACTATAAGCCTGAATACGTTTTTGTGCCAGCCATCCTGTATTACAGGTAAGAGCACGCTGCGATTTTAAATTTTGAAAATATCATGGTCAGATTTTGTCAGTCCAAAGTTATATTTTATTCTGGAATCTCAATATGTAACCCTCATCAAAGCAGTACCTACCAACATATTTTAGGTAACTCCAGCAACGTCTTGTTCTGAGGCTCTTACCAGCTGCACGCTATACGCCAGTTCCTTTCGTTTTCCACAAGTTTGATTCAATCTGCTTCACCGTCGAAGCAGAGTCCAACCAATTTGTCAGCAGTGCCAAGCAGTAGATGCTCCTTCAGTTCCATAGTAAAAGTCCTTTCACGTTTTCCTATCAAGATTCCTCAACATACTTCAAGTCCACTGGTTCAAAAGCATTTGTGTTTCAAAAAACAGCAGATACCTTAATTTAAAACAATTATGGCTACTTTACATAATGTATTCAGTGTTAATAATTCTATTATTGTAATCTTATACGTTTGTAGATAACTTATTGGTCGTGATAGCCGGTCGGATAGAGGAAGGCCGATCGAATTGATAAGATATAGTTTGTTGCAATAAACTTGTAGAGTTATGTTTGTTTTGTTGATTAATTTTAAATTGGTATTAACGATACGCCATAAACTTCAAATGGAGGCTGGATTTTGAAGTTGGAAATTATGTAGTTCCATAACATTACGTTGATTAGATTTTTTCTAGATAATAATAATATTATTGTTTATTTCTAGTATTGCCATTTAGCATAGGTGTATACAGGGTGAAATTTATATCATTAGCATCCTTTTAAATGAAGAGTCTACCCATCAAACTGAGCAACTTTTACTATGGGAGCAAACCGATAGGACCAAAAAAAATCTGCTGTTCCATACTAAACTGCAATGCCTCTGCCTCAAATGTATGCAACAACAGATTTTGTTCAGTTTGATGGATAGACTCTTAGTTTAAAAGAATGCTAATGATATCAATTTCACGCTGTAGTATTATAGTCTAAACACAACTACTATACATAATAGTCACCGCCTGAAAAATGGGAGCGAGTCCTCATAGATCCGACCCCCTGTCTCATGTTGCCTGTCCTATGTCTGTGCTCAGAGACATATTCTTCCTTTTCTGAAACGACAACTAAGCTCACTTGCCTCGTTAACCGTATCATCTCCCTCTGACTAAGGACAGAAGGTGATTAATTACTTGTGCATATTTTAAGCTAAATAAATTGTATGTACATTAATTAAATTATAAAAATATGCTTGTACATTGTTCTCATCACAAACTAAAGTAAGGCTTTTGTTTTGGAAACGTAACAAGATTCGAACCCAGTATATAGGGTCCAACTTAGTATGCTGACACTTTTTAGGGAATGATCAGACCGTCAAATTGAACAACTTTCTCTATGGGACCAACATCGAAATCGCGAAAAAAAAATCAGCTGTCCACATTTGTCTCAAGTAGGTTTGCAGTTTTGTAAGGAAGAGGTGATTTTTTTTTCGATGTTGGTGCCGTAGAGAAAGTTGTTCAGTTTGACGGTCTCATCATCCTCTTAAAAAAGTGTCAGCATATTAAGTAGGACCCTGTATATTTTGCCAGTCTGACGTAGTAACCATCACACCAACATATTCGTATGTATTTCTTAACTAGAGTTAACCCGCTACTTCATCCACACAAAATATATACTAAATTTTGAGTCAGATCATAAGGTATCAAACAAAAAAGGTTTCATTAAAATCGGTTCTGTAGTTTTTGCATAATGCTTGCACAAATAAACACACAAACAGATAGACAAAGATTCTTAAAAAGATTGATATGGAGTAAGGTACGAGTACATCTAAAAACCATATCGTAATCTTTTTTTTGTAAATATCCTCAATGTACAGACACACTTCTGTTACAGTTTTGTAATAGTTATAAGATAACCTGGATAATCAAGCCTCATGTCTCGACCCTAATCATGCACTAATAGACTCCAATGGTTGAAGATACCCAATTCCTTCTCACCTTCATTGGCGAAAGGCATTTGCAAAGGCAATAGGATCCTAACTTTCTAAACAAGTAGAAGATAATGAAGCTCGGCATTCATTAGCCGACTGCACTAAGCTAGCTGGCAAGATCAGGAGCTTGCTCAGTTGCAAGTGATTGATACGCCGAGAGTTTATCAGTCACGTCGGATGTCGACCGTTGATACACCGAGTCGTGCCAATGCTAATTATCATTGTGCTATCTGCTAGTTAGGTAGGTATAGTATAGATACAGGTAGGTAGGAGTGGTAGAATGTCGTCTGACTTGTTGGCTGTCTTGTTCGCTGTACAGGGTGATAATTTAATATTCGCAAATATTATAAGAACTTAGATCTGATGTTAGATTTCGAGGTCAAGGTGTTTCAGCCAGTCTTTCCTGACCGGGTTAGCCTGTGGAGTTCTTCAATTCCACTGGGGAAGCGGTGCAGAGTGCACTCATTTACTTTCCACGTGGGAGAGAGTCTGGTCAGGTGCTCCCTCAAACCCCACTTGTAGAGCTGATAGTTGGTCCTTCCATGGTTGATTCTGAACCAGTTAAGCTTAACCCAGGATTTACGGTCCTTTTCAAAACCAACCGGCTTGACAGTCGGGTCCGCTCGAGGCTTCTTCATGATGATCATTAAAGGGGTTTATAAATCTCTACTTTTAAAATACATGACTGACAGATGTGTGTCTCTACATTAAATATCTTTACAATCCCTATTCCTGACTTCAAACACCATTTTTTTTTAATTTTTTATTTGTCCGTTTGTTTGTTCGCTCATAACCCTAAAACAACTGGACCGATTTTATGAAATTTTTTGTATTTGAAAGCTTATGATTAAACTAAAAATCTGGTATATTATTTATCACGCTACGATGATGGGAACCTGTGCGGAAAAAGTCGCAGGTAAACTCCAGTGATAAATAAATTTAAAAAACTCATAGGTGGAAGTCCGACACAGCCAGGGAAGGAACCGCAAGCCCCTCAATGAAAGGCGCGTCTACCAGCCAGTAAGAGTACGTTACAAAGATTTAACTTAAGTTTATAAAGTAAACACCCTTTATGCATGTTATTGCATAGACTAAACCTTATTATGAGCGCAGACTAAGATTTACAACTCGGCTCTCAGCAGTGATTGAAGTTTATTTGTTTTTATTACTACTTGTACCTGCTATTGGAAAATAAGTAACTGTCTTGCTTTTTAATTACTATACAGGGTATAACCACGGTATAAGCACAATTGATCTTGTGCATTTACATTCAATTTTACACCTTATCAATACACGAGACAGCCTATAATTGCGAAATAATAACTTCGAACTTAGAACGTTTGGGGTTCACACGAGACTACTTTTAATGATTTTTAACATTCAAAATTAGAATCTAAAGTTACAGGGAATAAAATCCAAAGTTGCGGATTTCATGTTACCTCGCCCCCCGCAAAAAATTGCAGAAATGTTTGTTAGTAGAATTACACGCGTAACCAGTCCACATATAAATAGTTAAAGGGAGCCAACGTCGAGAAAAAATAAAAAAAATCTACTATGAAATACATTTGAGTCGAGACGGTAGGTACTGCAATCTGTATGAAAGAGCGGTTTTTTCCACGATTTCGATGTTGGGTCTATAGTGAAAGTTGCTCATTTTGATGGTCTGTAGCACCTCCTTAAGTATTACTAGGGTGTATTTAGGATTTAGGTATTAACAATTAAAGAAATGTGCAATTGCTAATGGTATCAGCAAGTTACTAGAAGCATCATTCCCTAAAAACGAATATTACAGAAAATTAGAAAAGTTTTTATATCAACTATCAACTGACTACGCATAAAGGTTGTAGTTTTGAGTATGTACAAATATAACATTGCTAATGGCTCACGATACACAAAAGTGTACAATTATACTAAAATATTTCGCGTAAACAAATAAATTATTACTAAGCAATGATCTGTTGCGATCGTAATACGGGATTTTCGTAGACATTGTAGAAGCTAGATGTGTCCGCGATATATTAAAATAATTATTGTTATTTGATAACCCAAATAACGCAAATTGGTAAGAAAATTTCATGTTATAGTAAAAGATATCTGATTCATTTGTCGTTTAAAAAGTTTTAGCATTTTCTTCTCAAGTGTAAGTGCATACTTATATTATATCAAACAATGAAAGAGTTAAGTCACGATTATGTTAAGTCAAGATGATTTTTATGTACCCTGTTCAGAATCCCACTGCTATCCGAACGCCTCATCTCATTAAGTATCTACCTAATAGGTTATAAGCAAATATAAAATGCTTCTCAATAAATAGAATGAAACAAACAAACTCTTCAGAAAGGCATGTAAGTTTTCATCGTCATTTTCTGGTTTAGAAACCTCGAAGCCGACAACTGGGTGGATACAACAACGGCACAACTCAAAAATTGGCAAATTTGAGTTAGCACCGCATTTTGGTTCTACATCCCATACTTTATCTTGTGCAATATAGACCTAACTCGATATTTCACTGAATCTAACCCTTGCTGTGTAGTAACTACAGACGAATTTGTTCGCGCGCACTCTCTCGCGCCAACTTTAATGTCATTTTTCTCAAAATCAACTTTTTTGACTTGTGCCGTTGTTGTATTCACCCAGCGAACTATACTGTGGAATTCGGTTTGTGGTGACTTTTACCTGTCATGTTTCTCTTTTTTTAATCTCAGCTCTGCCAGGCCTGTGTCACTCCACAGCTCAGGTACGCTTGACGGCCGATCCCCACCGAGGGGTAAATAGCAATACAAATGGTTAGGTATACCGTGTAAACATCTTGGTCAAATCTCATTAGATATGCCGCCATTTTGTGAGTAGTCAATGCGAATTTCATGTCTAATGACTCGGTTCACGTGCACTGTTGTGACGATTAGTAGATTATTCGCGAATTGTACGATAGGACGGGTGCGAACAACTTTGCACCTTATTGCCGTACAGAAAGAGAATCGCTATTTATTTTTATCTCTTTTCAAAGTGATTCTTCTGTACGGGTAGTACTAGTATTCTGTGGCTTTACCGCAGAATAACCAATAGTAAGTGCAATCACGAAGCTTGCAATTTACCACTACTAAAGACAACAATTGCAGGATAAGTTTACAGACTGTTACTTTTTATTGGTTTGACAGCGTGCTATAATTAAGTTGAAACTGTGTCGTATCTAGTGCGTGTTAGTGCGTGGTTCAGCAGTAATAGTGAATAACGGTACGAGGGCTCGCAAGTGTTATGGTATGGACGAACTAACTGCCTGATTATCATTATACGAATGTGAACCTACTGTTCTAATGTCATTGATTTTCGATAATTATTTGTTTGGTGTTTATTTTTTGTTTATAACTTTAGTAAATGACGTTTTGGAGCTTGGGTATTAAAACATCCGACCATGAGACGATAGTTTAAGACGCTCCCTAGAGTTAAACGTAGGGCCGGGCCATATTTTGCGGTTTTTAGAAGCTATCTTCTCGTTATTTGAAAGTCATACAAATTAATACAAATATAGTACTAATCTTCAACATCAGGGCTTTATTTACTATAAAGTTTATTTTCTTATTTTTTATAAAATTCATATGATACCTGTGTTCAAAGGAAAGCCTAAATATTGGAAAAAATCTGTATTATGCTTCTACTTTAAAAGTTGAAGTCACTTTTAGTTGTGACACACACCATTATGTACATGTAGTATGTACAATATTAAGATCTAAAAAAACTATTTGAAGTACATTTTTTAAGACCAATATTTATTGAGTTAATTAGATAGTTGTAAAATTAGAATGACATAATGAAGTACAAGCCAGTAGTTAGTAGTTTAGTAGATGTGAGGCGGCCCTGATAGGGTCAAGGTCGTTTGGTCAGGGAAATCTCTTAAGTGGAACCGGTGGTGGTCGGTGGTGTTGTTCTGTTGGTGTTGCTTCGTATTCTTACTTTGTGAACTGTAATTAATATGTGTGTATTACGCATGCGTTTAAATTTTTTATGTACGCATCTTACTTCATTTTATGGCGATTGTTTTTAATCCAAGTAGGAGGCAGTCTTTGACTAATTATTATAAGGACTAGCCTTGCGGTAGCATTTCCCCTCTGCCACGGTATAAGCACAATTGATCTTGTGCATTTACATTCAATTTTAAACCTTATCACTAAACGAGACAGCCTATAATTGCGAAATAATAACTTCGAACTTAGAACGTTTGGGGTTCACGCGAGACTACTTTTCACGATTTTTAACATTCAAAATTAGAATCTAAAGTTAAGGGGAATAAAATCCAAAGTTGCGGATTTCATGTTACCTCGCCCCCCCCAAAAAGTGTCAGAAATGTTTGTTAGTAGAATTACACGCGTAACCAGTCCACATATAAATAGTCAAAGGAGGCAGTAAGGCAGGTGGAAGAGATTAGACCACTAGCTAGGAATTACCTGGGATATGGTCTTTTATTTTTCGTTTTTCTTACATAAGTTATACATGTTACCGGAACGAAAAAAATAAACAGTATTGGATAATTTATCTACTGAAATCATGAATTGAATTCACGATTAAACGATACACGATAGAATTTCTTTTCTAAAAAAATTAGGAAAATAATGCATTTTTAACACTATTTTCTCAAATTAGAATAACTTGCAACCGTTTATAATTACTGGAATTTTACTCACATATTCACCAAAAGTTTATCTAGTGAAATAATTTAAAAAAATGATAAAACTTTTATTAATTCTGTTTAATCGAAAATACGGCACTTACACGCTTTTTTCGCAGAGCTGGGCAATCGCTTTTCTCATAGAAAATATTCGCCTGAACCTATGGCCCCATAAGCCACAAGAATAGGGTCTTTCTTAATATTATGTTATTAGACATTTGACTCCACTCTTATCTTTAAGTATCCATTCACATCCTCACTCTTTTTACAACTAATATCTTTACCCTTGATCGAGAAAGTCAATTACGAAAACGAGTAAAAAAATAAAGAAAAATTCTCAACAAAAACCGAACGTCAAATCAATATAACCGACCCAATTCCCAAAAAGTATTCAACATCACGACAACAATAACCACATACAAGCATACATAACAATATATACTAGACAGATACATACAGCTATTTATGCGCAGCAGCGTCCGTACATCAGAAATCACTATTTAGGTTATCGACACCGCTCAATCCAATAGATTCCAGGATTTTTTTTCTACAAGTGAGTGCATGAAATATATTAGAGCAATAAAAAGAGGCTCCGACATCGTAAAAATAGATGTGGAAGTAGCGGGTTCCGCATCAATAATTCAAGATTACGCGGTCCGTGGTACCACCGTGCTGTGCTGGATACATCAGTCAACCAGTAGCTGCATAATTCGTGCAGATATTTTAAAAAATTGTTTAATATGAAAAGGGAGCTTTGGCGAGAAAGGAAAGTCGCCGTTAACTATATACATTTATTAACACGTGTTAAAGTATTTACATTTCAATGAATTATTTTATAAGGAGCAAATGTGTTTTCATAACAGAAGAAAACACGTATGTGACGTGCCATGTCAACTGTATTCTAAAAAAGTCTTATTCTTTTTCTAAAATAAAGCGTGGAGTTTGGCACGCGTTTAACAAAGGAGGTTGCCACAGAGCTTTGCTTACATTTAAATATAGTTGGTGGTTTTAGCACGGCTTCTAACTAGCCCTGACTAAACAAGGATATCTTTTTTAAAATTATTGAAAATAATTCATTAAGGTAATTGTTGTTTTACGACTCCGAAATTAACAACTTTTTCTCGTTTTTATTCATCTCTTTTGCTTAAAAAATATTGTTTCTATCTAGTTTTAGGGTTTCATTCAAAATCCATGCGTCTAAAAACCAAGACTTTCCAATCATAAAAATTCCCGTTAATTCAAAACATATTAATTAACCGTTAATTGGGACTCGGTCTCAGTATCGGCACTGATTGTTTAGTGTATTGGGGTGGCGTGGCGTGGTGCCGTGGACGCGTGGATAGATTTCTCATTTCCACTGTTCACTTGTAGTAGTGGGTAGAGGGGTGGAACTGAAAAGTCTTAGGAGATTTGGAATTATTAAATATCTGTAAAAAAAATATAGAGTTTAGTTGAGTATGTCATAGAAAATCTTGTTTCGTTATCTTACTACTATATAGGGTCCTTCTTAATATGCTGACACTTTTTTAAGGGGATAATCAGACCGTCAAACTGAACCACTTTCTCTATGGCACCAACATCGAAATCACGAAAAAAAAATCTGCTGTTGCATACAAATCTGCTAACCTACTCGAGCCATATGTATGGGACAGCTGTTTATTTTTTAGCGATTTCGATGTTGGTCCCATAGAGAAAGTTGTTCAGTTTGATGGTCTGATGATCCTCTTAAAAAAACTGTCAGCATATTATGTTGGACTCTGTATAAAAGATCTAAATAAAAAGTGCAAATACAGGGTGAAATTGATATCATTAGCATCCTTTTAAACTAAGAGTCTACCCATCAAATTGAACAACTATCGGAGCAAACCGATAGGACCGAAAAAAATCGGTTGTTGCATACATTTGAGTCGAGTAGGCATTGCAGTTTAGCATGGAACAGCAGATTTTTGCAGCAGTTTGATGGTAGACTCTTTGTTTAAAAGGATGTTAATGATATCAATTTCACCCTGTAAAAACAATTATGACCAAAATCCCTTTCGGGAAGGGGCAGAACTTCTGTTACAACTACCACTCTTATATTTAAGCATGCAATTGCAGCACTCACTTATAGCACTTTAAAGTTTCAGCTTTTTCTAGCAATTCGATACTGAGACAAAATCAACACCACCTACCGTCTGCTCTACATAATATTTTGCGACCTAAACAGCTAACATTAAAGTCTAATTTCCCCTGCTTAACATTTATTATGTAACTTTGCAACATTTTTCCCAGGAATCCGAAACTTGACAATATAATAGTAAGGTAATTACATAAACTATAACCATAAAGTAAGATCATGATTCCACCGTCGGTTCCATCAAATAGGAAGTCACGTGTGTCATGCTATTATAACACTTATGGTGTTTTCATAAGTGTTTTGCTGGTTGTTTTGCGGAGGACGAATAGTATTATGTACTGAGTCAAGGTCGCATAGTTAAGTCACTTGTACAGTAGGCCACGGTATAATGTCACAGATAAAAATACTATTATTTTTTTTTAGTTTTTTTACGACATCATTTGTTTTGTCAATGTATCTCATATCTGGATAACGGAATTTTCGCGCGTTTTTAAATTATTTGATTGAATATTTCCGTAGTCAAACAAGGAACCCTCATACTTACGTCCATTCTGTCTGTCTGTATGCCCCGCCTCAATTACTCACTCATTTTTGCACCTTTTGAATCAAAATCAAAACGAAAGGGGTTGGATAAAAAGAGTTTTTTTTAAATCGAGTAAGGTGTCGTTTGATAGCTCAGATATATATCTCGCGCTCAAAGTCAAAAATATGGCGAAAGCATCACGCCAGGTCGTGTATAGGGTCCTTCTTAATATGCTGACACTTTTTTAAGGGGATGATCAGACCGTCAAACTAAATAACTTTCTCTATGGCACCAACATCGAAATCCAAAAAAAAAGCTGCTCTTCGAATACAAAACTGCAAACCTCCTCGAGCCAAATGTATGGAACAACTGATTTTTTTTCGCGATTTTGATGTTGATCCCTTAGAGAAAGTTGTTCAGTTTGATGGTCTGATCATCCCCTTAAAAAAGTGTCAGCATATTAAGAAGGACCCTGTAGAATAGAATAGAAAACTTTATTTTCGACCAACTGAGATCACAATTTTGTTAGTATATCTATATAGGATATCTTTAGTTTAGCAAATCCTCTCAACTATATTTCCCGATAGATAGTCAAAGGTATTCTAAACATATCAATATTCAGAATACCTACAAAAAGACTGATATCTTAATAAATTTTTTCAATTTGACCGATTTATTTAAATAAGGAACTCATATGTTTTTGTTGTAGTTTATAGTACCTTATCGACGCACCATTGAAGCCTAGAGTAGATGGTGACAACGTAATTTCCTCCAACCCCTCTCCTGCATTCCCGGCACCTCTACCTCTTTCACATTCACGACGCGAACTACTTACGATGCGAGTCGTCTTCACCTTGAACTTCCAATCCCTTCTCTTACAATGGAAAACGAAACCTACGTTTACCAACATCATATCCCATTCCATCTTTGTAATTGTACCTAATAGGAAGGATCTAAACTGTTAAGTTCATTCCGTACTGTAACAAACACACGCACACACGTACACTCACACATACACACACGCACTCATTCATATGTAATATTCCCACACAGTTAAACAAATTGCATAATCAAACTTAAGATATCATACAAAATAAGAGTAATGTTTAAAACGCTGGTAATTTTAAGTTTATGGTTTAAAACCATTTATCCCTATTAGATTAATAACTATTCTCCTAGACAATGTTCTTGTAAATGTTTCTCCTAGACTAAGTTTTAGTAAGGGTAACCGTGCGGGTGGAGGCCTGGTGTCCTGTGACACCTTATTCAAGCTCACCGACAGGTGAACTTAGTCCAGGCACCAGTCTCCACACTACTGTAATAATGTAAATAATATTAGTTCAGAGGTACCTAAATCTCTTATTGTTTATTATTGTATGTGGAGAGAAATAAATAAATTTATTATTTATTATTTATTTATTATCTCCATAGAGTCCGCATAAATTTACAATTGTAGTTGGTCTCTTTTGTCTTATGACGTAACTTTAATAGTAGAATGAGATGGAACTATAGATATTTGTTTATGCGGCTGTCCACTTTTTTTTGAGCTAGTGTGTGTGAAAAGTGACCGTAAACATAAGGCCATATGTCACTTGGTGCCTTTTGTCCATACTACTTGACACCACACACTCAAACCTAAACGTCAAAAAAAGTGGACACTTTACAATTGGTAAGGCTCACTCTAGTCTTAAAGAGAGATCCTTCCTCTTAGAATTGTACCTACTATGTTACTAATCAACTGTGCAGATGACCTTGTGTTTCTTCTCTCTTTGTATTTCTGGCTTATTCTAGACTAGACCACCCTATTTATTCCTGTAGTTCATCCCCATGAGCGTAAGTAAAGGGTCCTTCTTAATATGCTGATAGTTTTTTAAGGGGATGACCAGACCATCAAACTGAACAACTTTCTCGATGGAACCAACATCGAAATCGCGAAAAAAGATCTGCTGTCAGCTGTCAGCAGCAGCAGCAATCGGAACAGCGGATTTTATTCACTTGCAATTATTTCGGTATCGGTATAAAACAATTGGGGTGCAATGTGTTATTTATTTAACACATTGTATATTTGTCTTTTTCTTATTCCAAAGAGAACAAGAATGAAAATCAGACTAGATAAGTCCTATAATGGGTTCTAGAAAAACTTTTTCCTTAGAAATAAAATGGGATATAAAATTATCCGGACGACGGGCCGGGTGGATCCGAACCGGGTGGGCTGTCAAAAAAATAACGTTTCACATTTAAAAAGAAATATAGTAACGACACAGGGACGTGCCGCGAAGGGGACTGTACATGTTTGTTGTTGAGATATAAGTACCAGTAGGTTTTACGTTACCATTTGAGACTTTTTTATGAGAATTCTTCTTTGACTATTTATATGTGGTCTGGTTACGCGTGTAGTTCTACTAACAAACATTTCTGCCACTTTTTGCGGGGGGCGAGGTAACATGAAATCCGCAACTTTGGATTTTATTCCCCATAACTTTAGATTTTAATTTTGAATGTTAAAAATCATGAAAAGTAGTCTCGTGTGAACCCCAAACGTTCTAAGTTCGAAGTTATTATTTCGCAATTATAGGCTGTCTCGTTTAGTGATAAGGTGTAAAATTGAATGTAAATGCACAAGATCAATTGTGCTTATATCGTGGCAGAGGGGAAATGCTACCGCAAGGCTAGTCCTTATAATAATTAGTCAAAGGTTACCATTTGAGACTTTTTTATGAGAATTCTTCTATGTTGATTTTCTCATAAACGATTTCGACTGCAGCGACTGCTTAATTTAGAAAAGCAGTCAGGTACGCAGGCTATTATTAACCCCCGACGCTAAAAGGGGGGTGTTATAAGTTTGACGCCTCTGTCGGTCTGTCTGTCTGTGTGTCGATCTGTCTGTCTGTGGCATCGTAGCTCCCTAACGAGTGGACCGATTTCGATGCGGCTTTTTTTAATAGAAAGAAATTTTTTGCGATAGAAGAAACATTAAAAATTATGAAATAAAATTAACGGGGACCGCGATTGATAGTCCAAAAGAAAACTCAATGGTCATTTCATAGCGGACCCCCACGCACTAAAAGACCTTAAATATCTTATAGAGAGTTAAAAAGTAATACAAACATTTGTTTACATCAAAAATAACTTTTTAAATGTTGTGTTTTTAGCGTTAGAAGTTTTTTATTAAGTGCATTCAGAGTACGCTAAACACAAAATGTAGTCTTTCGCGCCTCTTACGACAACTGTCTTGTATGATGCTATTTAAAGCCGTATAACACAATACATGGCCACGAGAATTCATGTGTGGTAAAAGCATATGTTTCACAGCATTCATAGCCTATGCTTAGTCAAACGTGTATGTTGTGAGGTTTGAGAATATCTCTGACTATTCCCTTTGAGGTGTATAGTCGTAAGCATTATGCTAAGCTAGGCATAGCCTATGTCAACCCACTGCAGTTAAGAGGATATAATTCGGAGCGCGCTCCATACAAACGTACTATGGTGATATTTTCAATACTAACCAATTAAACTCAATGAAATTTTTCAGAATCAATCTAAAAACAAATTTCTATGCTTGTATACAGTCAGATTTTCGTTAAAATGTATAGTTTTAAAGTTACAGTGCCTCAAAGATTTCCATACAAATCTTAAATTAATCCTAGCATTGAAATTGTATATTTTAACGAAAATCTGACTCCATACGCGCATAGATATTTGTTTCAAGATTGTTTCTGAAAAATTTCATTGACTTTAATTAGTTGGTATTGAAAATATCACCATAGTACGTTTGTATGAAGCGCGATCCGAATTATATACCCTTAAGTCTTCTTCACAATATGCTGCTTCCTGGTCGATGGTAATAATACTAATCGTATCTTAATTATTCCAGTACGATTCGCTCGTACAGAACTGTTACTGCTCGCAAGTAGAGATCAATCAAGAGATAAGATTTAACAAAGAATAGGGGTTCACCATCACAGGAATTTACAGGACATATTTCAACATGTCAAAAAAGGAGACAGCTGATTATGAACAGAATGGCAGGAAGTGCCTCTACTAACTCGGTATACACCACAGACATAATTACAGCAATTTAATCTAGATTTCTAATAAGATTAAAGACTAGATCGTCAGAAAGGCGGTGCGTTGGGAAACACGCGCAACCAGGATCCATTCAATTTCGCGTCGACGGCAATAAAGTGTGATTGTCACGCACGTACACATTGCATAAAGCCGCATTACTGGCGGGGGAGAGGGGGATACGAGGGATGAGGGGTACGCACCCCCAGGGGTGGCGTTTAACGCACGTAGGGATTTTTTAAAAGTACACTTTTTGGGTTAGACGGTTTTGGTTTTGACTGTTTCATAAAAATATTGGGGCAGAAGGAAATCAATAAAAATGCTCTATTCGTATTTTTTAAAAGCTTTCATTGTTACTAGGGGTTTCTCCAATGGTTTTTATCGACTTCAGTTTCAAAACTATCTCAAGGATTCGTCAACGCATTAGCTTGCAGTATCAGAACATATTACAGAAGTCATGAGATTAAACAGGTGGCCAAAATGTTACATTTCTACTATTAGACAACAAATTTGATGTGACCGGTTTCTTTAATCCTTCTATTATTTTATCCGCCGATAGCCGTGGTGGCCCAGTGGCGAGTACCTTGCCTACCATGCAGGAGGATATGGTTCGATCTCCGCCCAGGCTGACACGTACCAATGATTTTTTTGGAACTAATATACGATTTGTAACACCACTGGCTTTTCGGCGAAAGAAAATATCGTGAAGAAACCTGCGTGCTTCAATTTCGAGGCATGTATTGGCTCACTCCCATCACACTACTACTACTACTACTACTGGTACTACTGGTGAAACGTGGATGTTCTGAGTTTTCAGAATATCTATGACATTCCCCCTTGGGGAATATAGTCGTAAGCATATACTATGCTATGCTATTATTTTATCAATCTCCTCAGATCGCAACAGCCGATAGCGAAAACGCCAGCCCTTAATAATAACCAGACGTGAAACATAAAATATGCTGAAACTTATTTCGATAACTGTTCTATGCGATCCTCTCAAAAATTCAGAGTATGTGATCACTGTTCAATAATAAACTACCCTAACTCAAAACCAGCCCCAACAGAAAGAGAAACCATTCGTCCAGCATCCACTTGTCTCAGCATCGATTGCCGGAATCCCGACGTCCTGCGGGATGGAGCGTTACTCCTCAGTGGAGACGTGAGCCGCATCCCAAACTGAACGCAATCGCTCACCCCATTACGCTACGATACTATTCGTAGGGTCCAAGAGATAGGTGGTAGCAACAGCGTTGGGTAGATGGGTGCTCCCGATCATTTTCCCCGAAGGAGTAGATAGAGATATCCATACTAGTATTATCAATACGGAAGTATCTCAATATATCGTTTTCAAGGCTTAAATGAATTCTAAAAATTTATTCAAATTAAAAACAATGTACTAAACAAATCGAATCTGCAACGCGGGCTTCGTCAAACCTCTATATCCGCTACAAGCTTCGTCAACGGCAACACACAAGATATAATCCACATGCAAGCTTCGTCAGACTATCACTAACTAAACTAAAGGCACTGCTCTGAGCTACCCCGGTTCAAAGGTCCCGATGCTGGTCGCATTGCTGGATGGTCAGAAAAATAATCTGTACTAGAAAGGCTCCCAAGCATGGGTCCCCTTTAGTTTAAGCTTAAATTAAATACTCATTTATTTCAGACAAAAATCCATAATTTGGTTAGTAGGTTAAAACAATGTTTACTTTAAATTATGTTAGTGAGTGTTAATTAGGTATCTGAAGCAATAACATATTATGCATGTATAATTATTGTTTATTTGAATGTCCCAATCACCACCTCCACCCAGCTTAACCTCCTACCCGATTTTGATCAAATATGAATATAAATAGCTTAAACTCTGAGGAAAAAGGTTACATTTAGTTCAAAAATATGTTATAATGAAGAACATCCGTATTTCTCTGGCAGAGCCAAAACTCAGTCCAGTGTGACAGGTAGTGAACCCATCGCGGACTTCAGATTGATTGAATGGCCTTTCTTTTTCCCGCTGTCGCTGCCTCTCATAACTTGTCCAGTCAGAACACATTACTGGGATCGATGTCAGATCGAACCGGGAGCAATCAAGTTCCTTACAACTGAAAACATACTATATCCTCACCGATTATAGCTTACAGTTGTTTGGCCGAAGTTTCTTTAGCATAATGAATTGTAGCCATTTTTTTCAGGAACAGCTAGTTGGTTGGCTAATTTATGGTGATCGGAGATAAGTTTCAGTTAATTTGTTTGTCGGAAGTTGGACTGTAGTTTGAGTGGTACAAAGTTTTTTTTTGATCGTGCATGAGATTACTTCGGGTAGCGATTTTTGAATAATGAATGTTGTTAAATACAAGGTGTTACAAAAATAAAAATAAACATTTAAGGGGGTGGTTCAGACCATCAAACTGAACAACTTTCACTATGGGACAAACGCGAAAAAAATCTCTTGTTCCATACTAAACTACAAATCTACTCACGCTTGTACACGCCCTAACAAAAGATCATTCACCTCCATTCATAAATCATTACAACTTCCGATTCACTAAAATATGAAAATGTATTCAAAATAATGCGTTAAAAATTACCCAGTCTATTTGTCAAAACAAATATGTTCATATTTGAAATATTTGGGCAATTAAACTTGAATTAGCATCTCAATGAATACATCGGGGTATGCCGCATATACACATGATAGTATTTGCATTGTACTCGTACCTAGTATACTTGTACCTTTACAATATTTTAATGGAACATTTGCACTAAGGATAAACATTATTTTACAAGTTACAGCTGACACGGGACCATTTTATAGGCCTTGAGTTTATGGTAAATTCTACTAGTGAGAGTCATTTGTCACTGATCTAGCCAAAAAAATTCCTAGACCAAAGGTTAGCACCGGCGCGGCTGCGTTTTAGAGCTAGTAATTCTGCACATTGTTTCTTATAAATAATAATTTTATACTAGATATTATGAGCCGTAGTGGTCCAGTGGCGAGTAACCTTGCCTGCCGTGCAGGAGGCGATGGTTCGATCCCCATCCAGACCGACTCGTACCAATGAGTTTTTCGGAATTTATGTACGATTTGTAACACCACGTGGCTTTTCGGTGAAGGAAAACATCGTGAGGAAACCTGCATGCTTCAATTTCGAGGCATGTATTGTACCCACTGTCCATTATGTGGCGACGGGCTCACCCCCGTCACGCTGGACAGAGTTTCGGTACTACTTGTGAAACGTGGATGTTCTGAGGTTTCAGAATATCTCTGACTACCTCCTCGGGGAATATGGTCGTGAGCATATGCATGCATGATATTCTGAAGCGTCGGTGGCGCGTTGCAAAAAGCTATGGAAACTCAATCTTGAGGTCCAGGTTCGAATGCTCGCTGAATCGCTGAAGAAGCAATATCGATGCGTATGTGAAGTCTACTAATCCGCATTGGGCACGCGTGGTGGACTAGCGCCCATGCATCCTCCCCGAGGGTAGGCCTGTGTCCTGCAGTGGGACGTATACAGGGTATAAGTAACAGCCCAGCAAATACTGAAACGGTGAACTCAGACCATCAAACTGAACAACTTACGTTATGGAGCCTACCTCAGGAAACACCAAAAAAAATCAGCCGTCTCATACCAAACGGTTGCACCTACCCGACTCAAATTTATGGGACTACTGATTTTTTTTCGCGTTTCCTGAGGTACGTTACCTAGTGAAAGTTGTTCAATTTGTCTGAGTTCACCGTTTCATTATTTACTAGGCTGTATCTTACACCCTGTATATGCTGTGATGATAATGATTAGATAATCTAACATTTCAGTTTGAATCTTTGTATACTTTTGTCACAATTTATCCTTATACGAAAATATGTAGGTCTATAATGCCACAGACTAATGCGCAGTTGGCCGAGGCATGCGCGGTGATCAAGGCCGGCACTTCCCGCGACTCCTGCGCAGGTCGCACAAACAAAACTATAAAATACTAGTTTAAAATACTACCTACTGACATTTTTTCTAGGTTTAAAGGGTATAGATAAAATGTATATTTCGTTTCGGTATGGAAACCAGTTGGATGTAACTGTCGCTGGTTAAATTGCTAGTTAGAGTTGATCGTTTGATAAGTAACTTGATACTAGTTATATGGCTTATGTAAGAAATAAGTAGGTACCATGGACAGTCAGAAGCGAAGATATTATTGTATAGCTTTCATTTCTTTAAGACCGGTTTTACTTAATACCTAGAGTGTGACCGCAACTGGCATACGAACATGTCTGTAATATCAGTATACTTCCTCCACTAATAAGTATAAAAGGATACCGATTTGTTAAATAGCAGGTGAAAAGCTGACTTGAAATTACTCCAATAGCAGTTTGATCTCAAATTGTCCTACACCACACCGCACTAGCTACAAGTATGTTATTTGTTTTCAAGAGCGTTTCACACAGTAAATTGGGTGACGGTTTTGACTTCCGGAGTTTACCCCAGAATTTTCATATTTATCTTCATAAAATGTAAAGTTTTCCATTCTAACCAACCTATTGATGTCTAATAGGAAATAACCAGACATTTATTCACGTCCACCCAATCATTCCTATCTGTACCAGCTAATCTGTAT
This sequence comes from Agonopterix alstromeriana, assembly GCA_963924505.1. Classification (NCBI taxonomy): domain Eukaryota; kingdom Metazoa; phylum Arthropoda; class Insecta; order Lepidoptera; family Depressariidae; genus Agonopterix; species Agonopterix alstromeriana. Next base: position 19,555,345 of record OZ004664.1, read on the forward strand.
TTACAAAACCAATTATCCATTTAGCAACGAGGTTTTTTGCTCGACACGATCACGATTGAATCCTAGCAGGCACAAAAAGCTCACGCATGTGTTGCCTACCGCTAGGTAGGTAGGTAGGTAGTAGGTAGGTGGTTAGGTACCTACGGGTCGTGACATACGGAAGAGACTGCGGTCATTAATCACGCAGGATCACGCGCGGCTGCTCCGTGACCGAGTCGCTACCGTGTAGATCTTTATACTGATGTTATTGCTATGGCGCTAGTATTGAACTTGGTGAGACTAAGGATTAATTCACACGGTATCGTCAAGAGTTTTCTAACGGCCAGTTTCCTATCGATTTTGATTGTAATGAAGTCCTGCCTGTCTCGTATCATGACTCTTGACCTCTTCCCGCGATTTCCAGAGAGCGACCGCGTTCCACCAGGTACTTAATACTCCAAAAGCCCAGCTCGTGGAGAGTGATCAAATCCTTTCATCATTTTAAGAGAGAAGAGAGAGAGAGAGAGAGCTCTTTATTCTTTAATGTAATAGATTTAACCTTTTGAATACTTATTAACAAAAAACAAATAAATGTCGGTAAATTATAAATAAAAAGTAGATTTAATATAATGTGTTGGAAGAACTAGTAAATTTAAGACGACTATAATATAGTCGTGAGTATAAAACTATATTGTCGATATCCAATCTTTCAATCCACCTCTACATTCTAACAAGTCATTTAGTACCTGTCTCTTAGAAGTCAAGATACTTTGCATACTGATTCCCATAACAGTCCGTGGACGTGTGCCGACCCTCTTAGATCAGTGTCGATATGGCGCGCTCTGAACCTGACAGGCTCAGGCATTTAGCATGCACTTAATAGTTCTGCGTTCCAATGATTGCGAACAGCACGAATATCTTATCAATTCTGGACATTTCACATCATTTAACGTAATTCTATCGAATTGTTGAAATTCTTTGAAACACGCGAACGGTTGAGATCTGGCCTCGGGCGGGATTGTGTTGAGATGGAAAGTGACCGCGGGATGAATTGGGAATTAAATTATAGCGCGCGGACTCTGGATAGCCTTTGGGTAGTGTTAACTTATGTATGGATATGGTAACTTTGGATGTAGGAGAAAAAATATTTTGCAAAAGAAGAAAATGCCATTATAGAATGATATATACATATGTATAATAAAAAGGCGAATAATTCTCGTTTAGGGAGAAAACAAACACTCCGAAAACTAACAAAAAAAATGTTGACCGGATGTGGATTATATTTGTCTATCTTGACCATCATGTCTCTTTCCTAGAGAAGGCAGAAATTATAGATTTTAAGCATATGCTCACGACTATGTTCCCCGAGGGGGTAGTTAGAGATATTCTGAAACCACAGAACATCCACGTTTCGCTAGTACCGAAACTCTGTCCAGTGTGACGGGGAGTGAGCCCGTCGCCACTTGTAATAGACAGTGGGTAAAATACATGCCTTTAAATTGAAGCACGCAGGTTTCCTCACGATGTTTTCCTCCACCGAAAAGCCAGTGGTGTTATTTTTATGTTTTATGTTATTATAAAAGTTTGTCAAATGAATTTTGTGATTATTCTAAATATTCTAATATTTTGAAATAAAGTGAATGAAAGCAAAGGCCTTCATTATTTATCTCTTAATACGTTTTTTGAATGAACGTTTTTAAAATTACTGTTAACTATGTTACTACGAAAGTCAACACTTACGAGTAGATTGTCTCTTTATCGAACACTGTTCATCGATTGTCTGTTAATCGATGGTACGCTTTATCGAATGTCTAGGTTCACGTTTCAGAATGAACCGTGAATGATTGCTTGCTAGTAAATTAAAATATAATCTGTGGCAACGCTCGATGCATGTCTGGGAATCGAATCTATGACCTTGGCGTCGTCGCAGCCAAACAAAATAACAGAATAACAAACGTTAGTGTCAGATGATCTATTTGAAATGCTGATTGATGATGCATTGCCTGATGCTTAATAACTTCATTATAATGAATACTTCTAATAGATTTATAACAAACATAGATTTCGAAACGTAAATACTACACATCTTCAATGTCAATAATTTTACTAACTACTTTTACTAAGTTTCATTATTCATTTATTCATAAAAAAAACAAAATATAATACTTTTGTTTGCCTGCTGGGTCTAAAGGTCCACTCCAATTCTTGCTATGTATATATTTTACGAGGTGAATAAGGGATTAGATTCATTTCGTGAAAGTTACCATTAGGTACTATAGCTGCGAGATTAAAAACTGCCTATTCTTTATTCGATTTAATAGTTATTTTTTATACAAGAGTGCAAAGTTGCTTTTTAACCGCGTGCTCAATTTTGATGACCGAGCAAGCGAAGGATTCTAAAATTAGAATCCTGAGCGTTAGCAAGGCAATCAAAAGAGCACGAGGTGAAAAATCTTTGCATTCGAGTGCACCTAACTTTTCATCCCACCTCAGCGAGGAAATGACTAAATGACAAAAAAAAACTATGATAAATTCGACAGCATGGAGGGACAAGTAAATAGGTTTAATAATGTTTTGAATTCACAAACTTAGTGCACACGATGTTCTAAATTTAATTTACTTTATCCTCTAGTGGATAAAAACGGCTTTGGCACTCAGATATCGAAGAGCAAAAATACTCTTTCCGAGATGGGGGGATGAAAAATCCTTTTCAAATCAGAAAACTTTAAACTTTTCCAAAAAATGTGATTGGTATAAGTAGAAGCGATCAATTAAAATTGTATTATACAAAATGTTCTACTACGCTGTCTCTAGTCATAGTGGTCAAACCCAACTGCATTAGAAATACATAGCAACCTGCGCACGCGACAAACTGACCACTTCATCATTCTTCCTTTGAAAGGTCCTCTGGTCTACTAGAACACTAGCTCCTGGACTCGTTCTAAACTCAACTTTAACACGAACCATTAAGGTGCTAAGGGTGTTTACGTGAGTAACGATGTACCCTTGGTTACGATGACGGCTGGTCATTGTAAATATTGGCTTAGCTCCGTCATTTATCAGTCCAAGTTATTTGTTCGTCTCGAGTTCTTTACGGGCGCTGTTTGAAAGGTGCTCATGTATATATTTGAATAGCTTGGTGTTGGGAGACTTGTAAAACAGTTACTTGTAAATAAGTAATGATTTTCTATCAATCGAATGAAATATGATAATAAATATGAGATGTAAACAAACAAACACCGGCCAAGAGCGTGTCGGACTCGCCCATGAAAGGGTTCCGTGGTAATTATATGAAAAACTTATCCCGACATAGTTTTGACAACTATGTTTATGTTGCAGGATTTTTCCGACACTGATTGTGCTATTGTTCGTTATAATTTCCATTGAAAGCCTACTTACGATGAAATATAATGTATAATAGATTCAGGTTTTTACTCCAATATTAGAACAATTTGAGGGAGGGGCAAGGGGGGCTAGGGTTTGCTCTGTTGTTAACTTTGAGCGCATATATCTCGAGATACAAGTATTGAAACAAATTTTCTATAAGTGTTTTGTTCCACACTATACGAGCTATCCAACGATACCTCACTCACTCAAAAAAACTAATTTTAATTCAAAAGGTGAAATAATGTGCGAGTCATTGAGGCGGGATTGGGCATACAGACATAATTATGGACGAAAGTTTAAGGGCTCCTTGTTTGACTACGGAACCCTAAAAGCTAAATGTTACCAAAAGTATTATATCCTTATGAAACTCGAAAGATAAACCTGAAAAAATGATTTTATTTAAATATACCATAAACTCACCAACCACCAACTCGACCATAACCCTATTCCGGGCTGGCAGAAGATGACATCTTCCCGAGCTTTTCAGAGAGAAACCCAAGTAGTATGGAAAAATGTCGAGTCCCGCGCAAGTAGAGAAATTCTAGTCTTATTCACTGTTTGCCAGCTTCTACAGATGTCATTTTATTGCACTGATCTTAAAAAAACAGCACAAACGAATAACATTTTATTCAAAAACGAAACCGCCAATATCGTCAGGAACTCAAAAAAGCCATACCGTGCGCGGGCGCTTCGCGTGCCGCCATCCCATAAACCGTCGCTGCGCCGCGAGCCACACGTCTCCTGATAACCTATTAACGCTCGCTACATGACCATTACCACGCCAGCCGGAGTACGAGCCTAAATCCAACGCTTTATGTGGACTCTTGTTATTTACAAGTATCGCAGACGTCTTATTTCTGACTGATGAAGTTCATTCATTTCAGACAAATGATGATCACTGTTATAAGTTGTCTGACCACAGGGGCTATACTTACCGCTGAATGGGTGCTACAGGGCTTTAGATATTTTATCTGATGTGACGTACACAGTCCGGTGCAAATAAACCGAGTAGCTGCCGCGAAAGTCTACGATGATGGAATGGTAGCGTGTGGAGGGCTTCTTTGCCTCCGTATCTCACCCCGCAGTGAGCTGTACGTTCCTTTGTGGTCAGACTATAGTAATGTGTTACTCGCCCAAAAACCTTCACAAAAAAAAGATTTGTGCAGGTCGCATCCATCGGTCGGGTTCCCCGCGACCAGGTGGGGGGTTGTCCAACAGAGCATCTATCGGTTATCTATATTTAATGACTGATGAAATACCGACGAATACTTTGTTGCTTCCCATCTTCCACACAACCCAGTCCACCACCATTGCAATTTCTTCTTCAGGTACCCTGAAGGCCAGGCCAGGCCAGTAGCTAAAATTTTCCTTGGATCAATTGACTTTGCTATATATGCTGTGCCTACCGAGCAAAAAGTTTCCATTATTCTACTGTGCACAGTCAAGAAGTAAAACCTTCCAGGATGAAAGTCTATGTTTATGAGAAAGTTTTAGTTGTGAACAGAAAGCGTATTGCTATTTTAGAAAATAATCTTTGAAACGTCAGAAAACACAATAAAGCCAAAAGCTACAGTCATACGGATGCAAAGCAAATAAGGAACAATTAAGCAATTTAAATACACAAACAAAACAAGGAAATCAATTATATACCAATGTCTTCAGAAGCAACACTAACCTTTACCCAAAGCAAACAGTCATTAAACAAGAAATGGACCTGATATCCATCACTCTCGAGGCATCGACGAGGCTGCTTCAGGTGCCTCCATAAATCAACGGACGTCATGCGGTCAGCTGGCATTTTTCCCTCTCATAATATGATTAGTTACGAAACTATATTTTATTGGACGGTTGGAATGATACCAAAGTTTTGAGGTTAACCGCTTTCGTACAAAATGTCGAAGGTTGATCATCTCCACTAATTGATTGTGTGAGTGCATTAATGATCGTGTCGAAATCGTCTAAACGGGTCGAGGTGTCCAACGGCACCTGTTGAAAACTAATATTTTAAATTGTAATGTTATTCGCAAATAATATTCATTTGCATAATTTAGACGTTTTTAAATTCGCTACAAGTTTGTGGCGTTTAAAAAAATGTTGACAAAGAAAAGACTAGCACGGCATCCGTAACTTGCTACAGATATCTCGTCGATCCCTGCCGCGTAGTCATCAACGCCCAATACCGAGGTCCGTCCATACCCCTTCGCGGTTTCTTACACTGGTTTGATTGACCTACCAGGATGCTTTGTCGTCACTGCTGTGGTCCCCCCATAGTCCGCAGTAATAACGAGTCGATGCTCCCATGGTTACATCTGGTGTGGTGTCCGACTTATATAGCGTTAACCGTAAGAGGAGGCTAAGACTTTCAGATATTCTTTGTCTAATGCCCACATCATGTTGCTACCGTACTGGTTAGAGTCACTCCACTGCATCCAACTAAACCATACTGCCTGAACATAGGGGTTACCACTATTACAATTAGATTCAGGAGAATCTGAAAGAATGGGTAGCGGCTACGATCAGGAAGGAGGACAAGAACATTACTGTGCATCATTGGTCAGGGCTGAGTATTTCAGTTTCTCCTGAATCGAATTGTGAAAGTAGTGACCTCTATGTTCAGGCGGTGGGGTTTAGTTGGAAGTGACTGTAACCAGTACGTTAGCTACACGATGTGGGCATCAGACAAAGTGATGACAATACCTGAAAGTATTAGTCACCTCTTACGAGACCGGTCTAGGTTCCACACGAGATGTTACCATTTTTATGGTGTGTATTAAACTGCAAAGAGTTCATTCAGTGATCAAGTCAGTCTTAAAACGTGCTTGTCCCGCGTGGTCTCACACCATGAATTAGTTTTAACAATTAAATCGATCCTTTAATAGTTTGTTTCCTACACCACACATTAACATCGACCTTCGAGGTTTAATCCTAAAAACTGGCGAAGGGCGTGTCGGACACGCCCATGATAGGATTCTGCAGCCATTTTGTAGTGGCTGCTTAACTATTTTTGCACAAACTTCGTTTGTAAAGGTGTTTTGTTCCATTTTATAAGAACTTTCCAACTACACCTTCGTCGACGGAGAACATTTATTGCTTCTTAATTATCACATTTTTGATTTATTATTATCTGTATTTCTGCCAATATTTGACAAATGATAAAGTAATTGAGGAGGATCATACAGACAGACAGAATGGACGAAAATATAAGGTTTCTTTGTTTGACTGTTTAACTCTAACAATGAATGCTCCGTGGTAATCGATTATCAACGTTAGATCTCACCTAATAGTTGAGCGCACGCGCTTGCGCAGACCTGTTATTAAAGTGTTATTGCAAAGGTCGGATCTTCAAATTATGTTGGATTTTGGAACGGAAGTGATTGTTTAGTTTCATATTTTGGTTCGTTGCATTGTGCTTGGTAATGTGTTTGTGAATTGTAATAACTTCATTGAACATTGAAGCTGAATAAATAGTTACTAATGGAACATTGGTAATAACCTAAATTATAAATTAAGTAGATAATTTGAGAGATTTAAATAATTATAAATCTGTACAGTCTCGTTCAAAAATATGTAACCATTCAACGTTTGTTAAATATCAAATGAGATATACAGACGGACAGAATGGACGAAGTGTAAGGGTTGGTTTGACTACGGAGCCCTAAAAATTTGGCATAAGCAGAATTTCAGCAGTCTGCGCATACGACGTCGAAAGCACATCTACTGAAAAATAATTCTCACCACAACGCATTATAGATCTACGGACATAAACAATTACGGTCCATAACTCCGTGAGATGAACATTAAACAAATCAGTGGTTATGCTAAAGTAATGGATCGTCAAACCAGAACGATAACGCGTTTATAATCCGTAACGTTTTACTTTGGATGTTTATATTTTAGTTTTGTGTTGATACTTTGTAATAGTACACAAAGAGTCCTCTATTTACACAGGGTATAAGTGACAGCCTAGAAAATAATGAAACGGTAAGCTCAGACCATCAAACTGGATTACACTAAAACAACTTTCACTATGGAGCCTACCTTAGGAAACGCGAAAAAAAATCAGCTGGCCTATACAAAATTGCTGTACCTACCTGACTCAAATGTATGGATTTTATTCGCTTTTCCTGAGGTAAGCTCCATATTGAAAGGTGTTCAGTTTGATGGTCTTAGTTCACCGTTTCAGTATTTGCTGGGCTGTCACTTACACCTTGTATAAAATCGAAGTTAATAATTAAAAGTAGCTTTTAACTATCTTAACCAAAAATATGGTGTAGGTCAAGTCCGCGCAGTACCCGAGATGCTGGCGGCGTATTTCCTCGCTGAATAGCTAAACTGATCCGTGGAGCGAGGAAAGCATCAGCTCTTGGACCCCCTTGTAATAGTTAGTATTCATTGACTTCGTAGAGGAAGATCTAACTAAAGGTTTTCTTCTGAGAAGGTAGCGAGATAACTTTTTAACACTTTCGCTGCTAAGCTCCTCCAGTTGTAACGTGAAAACGACCAATGCGGCTCACCTCATGGTTCACCCGCACAGGCTTAAGGTTTGGGTGACTCTCGCTGTAGGTCATGAGGACAAGCGAAATGCAATATAAATTGACCTTCCTCGTAGGTCGTGTGCACATACGTAACGTTGAAACGATAAACGTGGCCACGTTTACGTTACGTTAACGTTAGTCTCGTGGGTCAGTCGCGCAGGCGTAAGTTTCTCGGTGACTCGCGCGGTAAGTCACAAGCACAGCCGAAATGCAATAGAACTGACTCGTTAAGTGCATTAGCATTGCGGCCCATTTGTCACCGACCTACGACGTAGGTCGTCAGCAGCAAAAGTGTTAAAGAACTGGAGGGCCGAGGGCTATTTTTTTAATGTCACTCCACAGAGAGAAAGTACATTACTACATGGCATGGCGATGTTTGTGTGACCATTCACGTACACACACAACGCCTGTAGAAAAACTGGCTTGGCCACTGGTCAATCTATGGTCGAGCGCGTCACTTGATTACTTTGTGCGTTCCTTAGAAACTTTGTCTCTGTAGAATATTTACTCGTGTGGTAAAGTTTCAAATAACGGTGCCTATTGTCAGGTTTAATGGAATAACTAAATTAATGTTATATTTTATGTAATAAAAGCAGTAAACTAGTGCAATACTGACCCCGGAGATCAAGTGTCTGTTTTTGTCGTGACCTGACCGTAGACAAAAGTGTGTAAGCATTTTAGTGGTGTGAATGCAATGTCCAAATATCCTATTCTCACTAAAAAGAGGGTTATATGATAGGTTAATTTGTTATAGTGACCTCTTATGATTCTTCTGCTTACTACTTTCCTTTCATTACGCACATAATTCCCAATAGGTAGGTATCTGTCTATACTTCATTTCAAATAAGGACGAAAAGATTTACTGATATAGCTTTCTGGCCAATTCTGATTTGCAAAAATAATTATTTATCAGGAAGATATACTATCCAACATACGGTGTTTCAAATCATCTCTGTTTCTGTAATTCAAAACAGCTTTACAATTTCGTTGCTATTTGAAATGGAGTATAGTCGAGGCATAACTAAGAAGTAGCTATATAGAAAGCTACAGAGATAGCATAACGACGCCATTAGACAGTTTAATTTACAACCTAGCGTAGAGATGAGCAGTTGATGAAATAAATTCGGTATCAAAAGTAACGGGCCGGTACCGGGACCGTGGAGCCGGTGCCAGATACCGGATACCGGTCGCGAGCCAAGTTTATGGAGCAATAAAACTTTGAGCCTGTGTCCCCGTGGCGAACATCGCGGCCGCTAGACTACGTACCGATAGCAGAACAGTCACATACTAAGAATTTTAATTCACATAAAAAATTGAAAAAAAAAATTATCTTCTTTTTTAGTTCTGCTTAAGGAGCAACTACTGCTTTTTACTGTAGAATATTGATGGGATTATAAACGCTCGGTGCTCATCGAACAAGGAGAAACTTAAGCAATTTGTGAAAACCAAAAATCGGTAATACATCTTATCTCATGTTAGAGACGAAATTAATGAATAATTATTAACTTGACTATTATAATTATTGGTGGCTGAAAATCCTCTTTAGGTCTGACTCAATAGCAAGTGAAATAATAAGTCAATTTTCGTTCGGTTCTCATATCAAGGGTCTTTCTTCTCTTCGTGCCCAAAAAATATATGCACGTGTACGAGTAATATTTAATTTATATTAAAACTACATACATAAAACAAGTAAAAAAAAAATAATGAAATATGTGGCAGTGTTTGTGTTGCTAGCGGTACATTACGCATTTCGTAAAGAGGACTATAAATTGAAGGTTATTTCGTTATTACACAGAGATTGTACAACATTTGTGGGTGATAAAACGTTATCACGCGCTGTTACTCATTCCACAATAACCCTATATTTCACACATTTCTATCATCTTTTACAAATTGGATTTTTATCATAATATCTAGGATGTACTAGTAATTTTAATCACCAGCTGTTCTACATAACCCCACAATACCCACTGCAGTACCGGTGTGGTTAATAACATTACAACATATACCTATTTAAAAGTACAGGTCATATTTCTGTTAAAATCAGGAAGACTTTAATTCGAAATTGTTAAAAAGTACAAATAATCAGGCTGTATGGTCAATATGTCATGGCTCCTAAAAAGTAATGTAAGGAAAAAAAATAGAAATGTCACTGGTGGTATCATAGAAATATTAATTTACTACGTAAAGTATTCGCGCTGTTTTGGAAAAGATTTACGGGAGAAAAGGATTTGGGAAAAACCCCCAACGCCAAAAACAACCATTTAAACAGAAAATTAATTCGTTTACCTATTTTTTTTATGTAAGCAAATGTATGTTTTACTTTTTAACTCTCTTTTAAGATATTTTAGGTCTATTAATGCGTAGGGGATTCGAACCCAGACCTCATCTTATGATTGAGTTTCCATACCTCTCCGCAAAGCGCCACCGCCACTCTATACAGGGTCCTTCTTAATATGCTGACACTTTTGACGTTGATTTTGACGTTGGTGCCATAGAGAAAGTTGATCAGTTTGACGGTCTGATCAGCCCCTTAAAAAAGTGTCAGCGTTTTAAGAAGGACTCTGTATGAAAAAAAGTCATTTAAGAATATTGCCAACTTCATAAACAATTATACAAATAGCTACTCGATACCATGATATATCTTCTAGCTATTAAAACTAATATGTAACTATTATACATATAACTTGTCATAGATCACGAACTTTCACTAGCACTCCTTAGTCGGTTAACGATCGATTATTAGTGTTCTCGAGCACTAATATCATTGATTGTTAACTTTTATTACATTTTTTGGATTTTCCATATCTTGGCTGTCACATAAATTTGGATTATATTAGTTGATAGTTTAGTGCGAAAGTGCTTTCACATTTATTTGTATGTTATTGTGTATGTACCTTTCATACTACTTTATTATGGTGAGTCATCATCATCGTCACGCATGGTGACTAGATAAAAAACCGGTGAAGTGTGAGTCGGGCTACTCGCGCACCGAGGGTTCCGTACAACACTACCACACATCATATTAACTTACAAAACAGTTTTGTTTTCTCTGGGATCTTTAGCGCGAGACCGACTCACACTTGGCAGGTTTTTATTTTTTGTTGTCATACTGTAGAGTTTTCTCTAGAATCACACCAAGTTTGACGCTTGTGTGTATGAAAGTTTTTACGATAGAGCGAGAAAAAAAATCTTTGATAAAATGAGTTTCTTGAATGAGTCCCTTATTTTGTGAAACTTTATGAAATTTTTATAATAACGCACATTATGTGAAAATTTCAACTGTCTAGCTATTACGGTTCAAAAGTTACAGCCTTAAATAGGTCGGACGGATGGACGACGGACGGACAACGTTGGCTTAGTAATAGAGTCCCGTTGTTATCCTTTGGGTATATCCTAAAAAGCATCAGAGATGTTGACCATCGTCATCCTGAGAGCATTAGTTCCTTCTTGTGACACCAATTTAGTTTGGTGCTATTCTAAGGCAGATGCGCTTTTTCAACTTATCATCTAAACTATTATAAAACTGTAAAATAAGTGTGACTGTGATACTAACTATGATACTGAACAACTATCCCAAAGAAACATATAGGGAATTCGCAAAATTTAGTTTCGACTTTTCATACAAACGTTCGACCAGTTGATTTCATTTAGTATGGAAAGTCCATGGTAACACAACTATGCAAGGTTACACTTGCATAATGCTAGTAACCTATCACCACTTGACACATCATTTCGCACAGAAATGTATGTAAATAGTTGACAAGAAAACACTTTTTACAATTGCACACAGTTCTGTGAAATTAGTATAGGTAAGTGTGGTATTAGGGTTTTAAAAACCACGTCATAAAAAGTTAAGCTTTACTTATTAAAACTAGAAATTAGTTCTTCATAACGTTAATACAAGCAATAACTACTGCAAATAAGTTTAACAGAGAAATGGTAACGATTATATTCTCACACGTAGATGTAATTGTAATGGCGCCTCGTAAAGAAGTTAATGCAATAAACTACATTATTTATTGTAGACCTGTTAATAACATTGTCTTTGATATTATACTTACCATTAAACTTTAGGCTCGGATCGGGTCTCGATTGGTCGGTGCGTGAGTTTGCGTTTCCTACGAAAGCAGTTAGCTAGTTAGTGCATAAGTGTTTGAACTTAACATCGGTGCACTATCTCGTTTTTTACTTTCTTGAATCTGATGGAACGGAGAACCGTTACGATCAGAGAAGAGGTCAGGTGAAGTCACTAATTGATAGCCACATGTTCGTTGTGAGCATCAGGAGACCGTTGAACCAGGAGAAGTTCTATTCTTATCCAATTTCAGTTCTAATCACATTGCAATCCAATTACTATTCAACTGTGCTGAATTTCACGGTTCAATCTCCGAATATTTACCGCGATTGCAGCGATGAACGATGATATGATATGAGTCACCTTTTACCACACTCGTTTATGTTGGACAAATACACAATTTACGGTTAAATAGAACTTGGGGTCCAGCAAACGGAAAAACCACCATTTTGGCACGCGCAACGCGCAAAGTAAAGACATCTTCTTAATCTATCTCTTTTCTCAAAGGCGGTATAATACCACGAGGCACATTTTGCGCATTAATGGTTCAAAATAGATCTTTTGACTGTTGATTAAATTCAACTCTGAAAACGCAACAGTGGCTATATCGAGAGCTATTTAGAGCCTAACACGGAATCGAAACTCAATAATTGTCTAATCTAAGATAAGTTGTAAAGTTTATGTGATCGGTGCATTAAGTTGGTTGGCGACAAATAAGTTTTGCCTCCAACCCGCTCCATTAATAATGTCGTATACCTATTTATAGTTATACTAGTTGTATTGGTTTAACTATTCGAAGCTTCAAGGATTTGTTTAAATGTCAATTTAATAATGTTTTATCATCCTGATTTATCTTTAGTATTTTAATTTTAAAAATAGTTACTCAAAAGTGGAAAATACAAACTTGATAAAAAATACGTACCTATATTGACCAATGAAATGTTTTATTTGGTAAGTGTGTATAGATGTGAACTGAATAGAGTAAAATATTATAAAACATAGTAATTAGGATGTACGAGTAGGTACTACGTAATACGAGTTATACTTACACCGAGGAAATATTTGGCTTATACAAAAAAGAAGTGTATTTCAAGTGGTCGTTATGATTATGATAATTCTATATTATCATAAAATTAACACGTTTGTGATACAGTAGAACTTAATACGCTACTGCATAACAGGTTATTCTTTTAAATGTTTCACTTAAACATAGATATTTTTAATTTTTCGTTGTAAACACAGTCGCTTGGATGCTGGATTCAATCTTTTATCAATGAAATCCCAAAAAATTTTGATCATAATTCGAAAATTAACTATCAGTTTACAGACATAATTTCGCTGGACAGAGTTTCGGTACTACTAGTGAAACGTGGATGTTCTGAGGTTTCCGGAAATATCTGACTACCCCCTCCGGGAATATAGTCGTGAGCATATGCTATGCTAACTTTCAGTTTACAGGTTTATTTCCGAATGTCACATATTCTATTTTGCACACGTATAACAGTTTACATACTCGATTGTTTGAAACTAAAAAATTTCACTTGCAGTACATTTTATTGTCATTAAGTTATCAATCTTCTGGGTTAGCTCGCTACATCTTTGTCCTAAGGACTGGATTGAGGTCAAGAGCAAATACAAAAAAAAAACTATAAAAATATTATTATTCCTCTAGATGATCAATGTGGAAAATCTCGTTTGTGTTGCTTACATTTGCTGTTTATTGTTTGCTTCCATAACAGGACACAGGAATATCCCTAGCTTAACCTAACGGCTTAGGTTACCCACACTAATTGTATATCTGCTTTCTCTGCACAGCAACAGTGACCTTATTGACATAAACAACCTCAATCGTAAGGAATAAAGTCCTTTGAGTGAAAGCATGCTAATGGTTCAATAAAGCAATGCTCCGCTAAGTGGTCGATTACTGACGTATTTACAGCTTGCATGAGCTTGATGCCAATTGAACGGTTGCTGGAAAGTGGTCATGGAATTATAATCAACACCTTCTTTTTCACGACTTTTAAACTTAGTCTACTTATATGAGGACAAGTTATGCGTATAATTCTACTAACAAACTTTTCTGCCACTTTTTGCGGGGGGCAAGGTAGCACGAGATACGCATCTTTGAATTTTATTCCATTAGGTTAAATTCTAATTTTGAATGTTAAAAATCATGAAAAACAGTGTCGTGTGAACCCCAAACGTCATAAGTTCTAAATTATTGATCCGTAATTATAGGCTGTCGCGTTTAGTGATAAGGTATAAAATTGTATGTAAATGCGTAAGATCTTTTGATCTTGCACGTTGGCAGAGGGGAAATGCTACAGCGAGGCGGGTCCGTATATAATTCGTCTAAGCTGGTAAACGATCTTCTGGTTAAATAGATTTGGCTTTCTGATACCGTCCAAAGACGATAATTAAAGAAATAAAAAAAAAAGTTCATTGTACTTTTATATTCTTCAAGTTCGCCGTGAGTTTAAAAAGTATATAATTAAAAATAACTTTAATCGATAAAGTGATTTTAAAAAAGAAATACGGTTTTTCTTTCTGTACTGATTTAGTAAGAATGGTTCAGTGAGACTTTTTATTTGCTCTTGGTGATGTGTTGCTCGATCTCTGTCACCTTTATTCGCGTAAAAGGTCCATGCCCTGCAATGGGACGTGTACACGTCCCACTGCACGCAGATGATGATTAATTTCAAGGTCATCAGTTTTCGTATCAATTTCTTTTACAATCATATCAGAAAACAGTTGGGTTCTTGGCAATACGCGAGCGTTCGAGTAATTTATGTTTATATATGCAGAAATGTACAAAGTGGGCGCCCGTTTACGATCACGACATCGTAATCGGCGAGAGGTGTTAACAGGAATTTAACGTCCCTAATTATATTGATTTACAAGCCAAATAGACCGCCACCTGGGTAATTAGCTTTATTTTTTGGTAATCGACTCTTAGAAGCGAATGGTTCGCTATGGTTGCAAGAGCCCTAGATTTAATAACATATTTATGATTTACATAATTTTTGTTGCTTTATTTTAAAGTGGAATTTGTTTAGTGATATTATTTTGAAAAGATCTTTTATCGAAGATGCTTCGATGAGTTTAACTTGCATTAATGGGCACATGGCAAAAAATACAGTATCCCTAGAGAAAGTTGTTCAGTTTGGTGGTCAGATCATCCCCTTAAAAAACCGTCAGCATACTAAGAAGGACCCGGGAAATTCTTGAGAAATTGACAACGTTATTGCATTGCTTTAAAAATTATTAGGAAGATACGATACTATATGATGATGTTGATGATGATGATTGAGACAAGCTCAGATCTACCCAACACCGAAAGCATGCATGCATGTGAAACAAGCGAGATAAGTCTGTCAGAATAAGTAGCAGTTGGCGTTTTGTTGTCTCAGCCTACCCGAGTGAAAGACAGGCGTAAGATGTATGTATGTATGTAAAACTAGATCAGCAATCAACGAAAAGCTTCCCAGTAGCTGCGTACGCGCAGGTTGTTTGTTTCGCAACGGAGCCGCTCTATTAGAGCTGACCTGTCTCCGCGGAAGGTCGTCCGGTGCTGATGCCTGTGACCAGTATGGCGACTTATTGGAACTCGACATCCGATGGTTTTGTGTGGACATTACCGTTACATGCTACCTCTATCTGACTGCAATTACTAACCTTATTACCATGCTTTGTGATTACAGTTAATTCCGTATTTCGAGCGATAAGTATAAATTTGTTTCTTAAACTAAGATTAATTGTGGTGACATCATTGAGCTTACAGAGTAACATATAATATCATTGAGTGACATGGTACTTATTAAATGTACGGATTGAATTCGAGTTTTTTGACAATAGCTGAAGCAAGACTTGAAACCTGGATCTCTAGTTTATTTGAGAAACCGACACAAATTCAAAATCAGAAATTTTTATTGGTTAAGAAATCGAAATTTTATTCATACCTATCGCAAAAGCATCGAATATTCTAAAAATATTCAAGAAATCTACATTTCACTAGAAATGCCTGAACTCTATCCTGTATGAGACTTTGAATTGACACAAAAGACACAATACTCGTGACGTAGGTTTTCTCACAGCGATTTCCTTACAGTCAGCCAGTACAAATAAGTCTTCCTGGTCTAAGCAAATCCTAAACGGATTAGTTTAAGTCGCGGTCTCATCCACCACATGTCTTTCGTCCAGCATCCCACTCGTCCATTTAGCTATCTCCATCAGAAACGTAAACAATTTGCTGCGAGTCAATTTCAACAGCCGCCGCAGTCGCCGGCACCGGTCGGAATTTCCTCACTAGTCGAATAACTGTTAGATCTGATAAAATATCGCTGGAAGGTTACTTTTTGTCACGTGTGTTGCATGAATAGGTTCAGTACTTATTTATTGGTTAGTCCCATCTTCCCTTCCTTCATTACCAGTTCCATATTTTTCTTTGCATGCATGCATTCAATTAATGCAGATATTCTGAAACCTCAGAACATCCACGTTTCACTAATGTACCGAAACTCAGTCCAATGTGACGGGGAGTGAGCCCGTAGCCACTTGTAATGTTGTAACTCAGTGGTACGAGTCCGACTGGACGGGGATCGAACCATCGCCTCCTGCACAGCAGGCAAGGTTACTCGCCACTGGACCACCACGGCTACTCCTATTTAAATGGTTTATTATGTATATGTACACATAAGTATATAATATCTACTATTCGATGTACACAGCATTCACGTGCGTCAACAACTTGAGTTAATATTTTTATCTTCTATGAGTGCGATTCAAAAACAGCATTGTCTCTAGTTTCACATTTTAGTTATTTATCTTATTGTAGAAGAAATTTGTGTTTCCAACATACAAACATGGGAAAATTAAAATGGTAAATCGTGGTCACCTTTGACAACAAAAATTTGACTGACTGATGATGAATGAAGATTAGCAACTTGGGGTGATTTCACTTTACAGTATCTCGAGAATCAACAAGGTTTGAAGCGGAGCGTCAGTGTATCTAAATACGAAAAAACAATTAAGTTGATTCACTTCCTTATGCTAAAACTGATTTAATTGGTTCATAGGAGGGTGGATATTTGTTATAGTGTTTGTTTTTGTGGAGCTTACAGTTTTTTAAGGATGTGTTTATTTTAAGTTTCATCAATGCTGTAAATCTTCATAAGAATAAATTAATAAAATATAGGTACAGGGTTCAATTTAATATGCTGACAGTTTTTTAAGAGGATAAAAAGATCATCAAACTGAACAAATTTCTCTATGGGTCCAACATCGAAATCAGCTGTCTCATACATTTGGCTCGTGTAAGTTTGCAGCTTTGTATGGAATTTCTTTTTCGCGATTTCGATGTTGGTCCTATAGAGAAAGTTTTTCAGTTTGATGGTTTGATCATCCTCTTAAAAAAGTGTCACAATATCAAGTTGGACCCTGTATACAGGGTATGTCTAGAAAACAGTTATTCAAACAAATTGTTGAACATTAATTTTATAGGTACATACAGTGTAGGCTTTTTACAACTTATATGCCTACAAAGTTAAGAACCTGTCAAACTACACTTATCTTGATAATGTATTTTCCTGTTGGCAACCCTAACGCCGAGTATAACCAGGCAATCGAAATGACCTTCGAGGTTTTATCGCCAATAACGATTTGCGTGATACTGTATCCTTCCATCGAATCGATTTCATCGTATTCGAGCAATATTCCACGATCAATTTATTGTATAGTTGTAGAAAGCGAGGCGAGGCGTCTCCTAAGTGCTGTTTTACTGCTGTAGTGTAGGTATAAAGATTTCTAAATAAAGTAAGGCTTTTTATTAGAAATCTGACTGTAGAAGGCTTGAGTCAAGGTAGATTAGGAAAGGTCAGATGTCAATATCGTGGCACTGTAAATTTCTATGCTATGTCGTTTTAAGAGATAAGTTTTAGATAATAAAGTAAGTATATTGGACGTGGTCAAACAATTTATCTAGTTCCAGTTCCATAATCAAGTCTAGACTTATATTATGCTGATCAGATAACCGTATAAATGCGTTCATATGCACACGCCCCTGTCCCATTGGAGTAGGCAGAGACATTTGATCTTTATTGTGCATAAATTTAGGTAACAACAAGAGTAGGTGACGTTACAAGAAATAAACGTCTTCCAAATTTTGCCTTCTCCAGACGTATACATAAACATTAACACATCATCATCATCTGGATTTATGAGAAGTTTATTCCGAATGCGTAAATGCACGCTGCATTCAAACGAAGTAGTCTGGTGATATTTTCAATACTAACCAATTAAAGTCAATGAAATTTTTCAGAAACAATCTAGGAACAAATCTCTATGCTTGTATGAAGTCTGATTTTCGTTAAAATATACAGTTTTAATGCTAGGATTAATTTAAGATTCTTATGAAAATCTTCTAGGCACTGTAACTTTAAAACTATACATTTTAACGAAAATCTGACTTCATACAAGCATAGAGATTAGTTTCTAGATTGTTTCAGAAAAATTTCATTGACTTTAATTAGTTAGTATTGAAAATATCACCAGACTTGGTTTGTGTGGAGCACGCTCCGAATTATATTCCCTTAAAACATTGTCCCAATGCGGGTAGATAGTAACTTTGACTTCGCATGGCAGGTCTACTGACAAGTCCGCTGTCGAATGTTAAATTAGTCGAGTGTTTTATACATTTTTAAAAGAGATTTAATAGTAATGTATTTTTATTACCTCTTTTAAGTAAATATACTAAATAGAGCTTTATTAATCAAATATTTATTAGCTTCAAGCACTGGTGTTGGCTCTATATAAAAACGAACTAATACCTTATCATTTTCATCATCATCATCATCAATCCACTGCTGGGCATAGGCCTCCTTTTTATTGCGCCACTCCTCACGGTCCTGTGCCAATCTGATCCATGTACGACCCACAACCCTTACAATGTCGTCTGACGATCGCATCGGTGGTCTACCCACGGACCTCCTTCCTTCTCTTGGCCACCATTCCGATATTGCCTTGGTCCACCGGCCGTCTTTCCTTCTAGCCAAATGTCCTGCCCATCTCCACTTCAACTTTGTAATCCGGTCTCCAACGTCGTCGTCGTTAGTTCTTCGACGGATTTCTACGTAGGGTACGCAGAAGCATGGACGCAGACCAGGCAAAACATGCACCAAATAAAATTCGCACAAAGAGCCATGGAGCGTACCATACTGGGCATGTCGCTTATCATTTTATAAAATAAATAATAATTAAAAGCACTAAGATTACAAGTTTATAACTTTATTACAAGTAATTTAGATAAAAACTAGCTTCTTATCAAACAATTTACGATTTCTTAAACAATAATCATATAATTAAGGGCAAAAATGAAAACATCCTGATATTTAACTCGAAACAAGTTATCCGACCGAACGAGTAAAATGTTATTTTTATCCGCTTTTTACGTAGTTATCGGTTATAGACGGTAATTATAGCTAAATAATAATACCTAATACCGTTCATCGCTTTTATGGAGATAGAGTCCGACCGGTCGATTATATCGATTAAGCCCATTAACTACTTAAATGAATTGCTAAGTTTACATTTTTCCTCTAATCACTGGCAATTTTGCTCACATTCCACTATTAAAAGACGTTAAAAAATAGCGGACAAAGTAAGAATACAAAACGTTTTAAAGTTTACGCTTCAATTAACTCGACTAGTTTTGTTTGAAAGAGTTGCTTCGATACATGCAATGATTTGAACAAAGCAATTGACACCTAATGTTCTGTGGTAACACTTCGAAATTACTCCATGACGATCATAGAGTTATTATGGTACAGAGGAATTTTCTGCTAAAACATTTAATTATGAACCTTATTGCAATTAATCAGAGTTTTGACTGGCTTTTCAGTGAAGGAAAACATAGTGAAGAAAAGTACTTCCTTTAATTTCGAGGCGTGTTTTGTCAGATTGGACAGAGTTTGGACACTGCTAGTGAAATGTGGATATTAATTATGGTAAATATAGGGTCCTTCTTAATATGCTGACACTTTTTGAGGGGATAATCAGACCGTCAAACTGAATAACTTTCTCTATAGGACCAATATCGAACGCGAAAAAAACAGCTGTCCCATACATTTGACTCTAGTAAGTTTGCAGTTTTGTAAGGAGCAGCGGTTTTTTTTTCGAGATTTGGATGTTTGTCCCATAGAGAAAGTTGTTCAGTTTGATGGTCTGGTGATCCTCTTGAAAAACTGACAGCATATTTAGAAGGACCCTGTATAGTATTTCTATAACTGCACTGCACTTTTAGCCACTGCTTTGGGTCTCACCTCTGATCGTACAGATTTCCTATTCAATCAGATTCAGGAGATTAAGGACCAGAGATCTCACCGATCTCCGCTACCCAATCCGCCGCGTAGCCCAGCAACGTCCTATGCCGAGGTCCGTTCCCCTCTGGGTGCGCCTAGGTCGGTTGCTTAAGTTCATTCATTTGGCTCGGTAGACCCTTAGTGGTCCCTCCAATAGTCCGCAGTAAAAAGCAGTAACTGCTCCCTGAGCAATACTGTAATAGTCATCTCCAAAAAAAAAGGGCCCAGGGAGTGTATACACGGCGACAGATCAACCTAACCATAGTTGAACTCTATGTTCATAGATACAGAGTTCAACTATGGGTGGGTTAATCTGTCGCTGTATGAACATAGTGTTTAGCGGAACTTTACTTTAAAAAATCCTTTGCACCTGACTGCGTTTACTACACACAGGCTTTTCTTAATATACTGACACTTTTTTTTGCATAATTAATAAGAAAAACCCTATACAGGGTTCAACTTAATACGCTTACAATTTTTAAGAGGATGATCAGACCATCAAACTGAAAAACTTTATCTATTGGACCAACATCGAAATCGCGAAAAAAAATCAGCTGTTCTATTCAAAACTGCAAACCTACTTGAGCCATATGTATGGGACAGCCGATTGTTTATTTCTTTCGCGCTTTCGAGTTTGGTTCCATAGAGAATGTTGTTCAGTGTGATAGTATAATCATCCCCTTAAAAGTGTTAGCATTTTAAGGAGGACCCTGTATTATGAAGCGGTTCGCGGTCGCTGTACCTACCTAGTCGAAATCGTCTAAGTGATTATCGTATAATCGTCTGAAGTCATATGTCTGGGGAAAATAGTCGTAAGCATTGTGCATATGACGGACACAAGGAAAAATCTTTCTTTCTCTCATATCCGTAGAACTGTGTCCATTCAAGTATTAAAAAATAGAAAAAGACAGCTATAATAGTGTTCAACGGAATAATTTCTCTGTCAGTCAGTCAGTGTACATTGTAAATCTTTCATTCATCATACTTTAATCGAAAATAAGATCAACAGCTATCCTACCATCGAACGTTATTGAATGAAGCAGAGCAAGACGACTATAGTCTTAGTACACGTGTGAGCGAGATGGGGATAAGATTACTGAGCCATTCGATTTCTTTTCTCGATCGATACACAATAAATCTTTGGGATGTTTTCTTTTTGTTGAGTGTTCGAGATAAGTACCTCACGAGTGGAGACAGTTCGAAGCTACCGGGTTTTGGGTTCGATTCCTGAGATGCTCTTTTATTTATTTGTACTTTATATTCGATTTATTGTCACTCCAACCTTTATGGGTTTCAATGAATTGTATTAATTTCTATGGTTGGTTTTTCTTTTAAGTTTTTAGAAGCGTCTCTAATGTATTACTTATCCGTCGTCCATTGAAAAAGAGGTCTAGCCTTCTAGCTATGATCAGTGTGATGCCTGGCAATCAACCGTGGTCCTACTATTATTAGTTGGAACTTAAATAAATCACGTGAAAACATCGATAGCGCGATGAAAATATCGACAAGATTTAGAAACGCATTTTTTTTTTGTAATTCTATCACAAAAGTTGTAAAAGGTGGGATTTATATTATATAGCGAAATACAAGTCAGGTTAATAAATATTCAATTATACATACAAACACTCACGGTCACTATCCCTATCGCACCCCGAAGCATTGCTACAACTACCAAATATATTTGAAGCAGTTTGAATTGAAGGTATCAAACTGGAATGACGTGTCATGTGGTGATCGAGGGATAGCCTTTTGCCCACAGAAACACTGCAGAAGAAACCACATCCCTTAGTCGCCTTATACGACACCTACGGAACAAAATGGGGTTATTCATTGCGGCTTTAAAAATAAACTCATATTCATATTCCCATTTGGAGTAGTCACTTCAACTACCATTTAAAAACATTTGATAGAAAATTATAATTTAATGTTATCCAGATGCTTTTATGTAGTTTTAGGTCGGATTGACGTATTAATAACAAAACGATCCATTTACAGTTTAGCTAGGTGTCTATAACAACGCATAAATAATCTTTAACTGACAAATCGACCGACACTCGACTATTAGCGAGCCAATCTATTATCACTTTGCATACAAATTTGACATAACAAAGGTAATATAATACTAATGTTTATTATGAACAACTTCGTGAGTGGAATGAAGCTGGCCTTAGCTTTGGTCTCGTTGGGTTGACCAGATATCTATAACAACAACCATTGAGTGTACCTACCTGCATCGTGAATCAAAGATGAAAGCTCAGCCCGCCTAGACAAAGTGACATTCTACTCGTATTGGCGTTGACGCTAGTAGAAAATGACTGAATGTAATTTCAATTCAATTTTTTGTTTAGTGGCATCCGATGTGTTATCACAATTCAGCCAAAGTCTCCTTATGTGGAGAGTATACGTAGGAAAATGATCAGTGGTATTAATTAAGTCTAGCGTGACAGTTTTGCCAATGTTAGTAGTTTATAATCTCAAGTGATTGTTTTAAGGTTAAAACACAAAAGAGCTCACAAAATGGCGGACCCACGTGCAAGCTTAACGCGCCGATACGCACGCGTCCGTACTCCGCCAGACTTGCAGCGCGACTCGATGGCTGAATGTATGGATTTGACATTAGCGATCGAAACATTTTGACGATCGATAATGTCAAATCCATACATTATGTAATTTTCTACTAGCGTCAACGCCAATAGAATGTCACTTTGTCCAGGGGGGCTGTTCAGTTAGAAGCATGGAAAAGAACTTGTCACCGGGTTCTCAAGTAGACATACCTTTCATGCCATGAACCTATCCGAAGCTGTTAAGGCTCATGGTACGAGCCATAACAGGTCACCGCAATCTAAACCAGCATCTACACAGAATGGGGCTTGTAGAGTCACCCAATTGCAGATTCTGCTGTGAAGCAGAGGAAACGCCCATACATCTCCTCTGCAAATGCGAAGTGCTATCCAGGTCGCGGACAATATTGGTCAGTGACCAAGCCCTAGCTAGAAAATAATAAATAATAAAACCAGTCAAGAGCGAGTCAGGCTACTCGCACACCGAAGATTCCGTACCATGTGACCACACAACATATTAACTTCCAAAAACTTTTGTTTTTTCTGGGACCTTTAGCGCGAGACTGACTCACACTTGGCTGGTTTTTATTATTTGGTGTTATATTGTAGAGTTTGCTCTATAATTACACCAGGTTTGACGCTTGAATGCATTACCGTTTTTGCGATAGACAGGGAATATAAAACGTTGAAAAAACTAGTTTTATGAATGAGGACCATCCT
Source organism: Agonopterix alstromeriana (assembly GCA_963924505.1). Taxonomy (NCBI): domain Eukaryota; kingdom Metazoa; phylum Arthropoda; class Insecta; order Lepidoptera; family Depressariidae; genus Agonopterix; species Agonopterix alstromeriana. Next base: position 19,578,959 of record OZ004664.1, read on the forward strand.
TAATTTTTTAATTATTGTTATCTTTATTATGTGTAATAATAACACACATTCTGTGAACATTTTAATAGTCTAAGTATTACAGTCCTAAATAGGTCGGACAGACAGACAGACGGACAGACAAACATGCGGACAACGTAGGCTTAGTAATAGAGTCACGTTTTCACCCTTTGGCTACGGAACCATAAAATATCTAAATCGTTTTATTACGTAGTCACTCTTGGCATGAAGACACCGAGGTAGTAGGTATGTATCAGAGAAGAATGAAGGATTCCACCACATGTGAGCGGAATCCCTTCCCGATGCGATGGCAGAAGGTTGAAAGAGGGGTAACTCATTTTGTGCCTTGCTCTTCTCTACCTCTATATTTACTGCTTATAAATAAAATGTATTCTTATTTTAAAACACTGATTAATTGATAGCAACAATGTAACCACACTGCTATAAACAAAAGAGATAAATGATGGACTCTCTCAGACACACCTCATCTCACCGGGGAGGCTCCTAACAAGACATACTTATTACCCAAATAGACGTAGCGTAATGTAACTTAGCGCTTTATTTATTCAAATTGCACGTCTCATAATTCACGTATTTATTACGCTATCTAATTAATGATCGCTCGCTAACTGGACGATTGTGGACGCCCTCTGTATAATAATGAAAGACCACACACAGTAGCTGATTTACGGTGATTTTTCCATATTATTTAATCTATAATTAAAATCCCACTAAGTGGCAAAAAATTTGCTATCAACAACCTCCTTTTAATTGTAGCAACGTTCATTTTCATAGCCGTTTCAATGTTACTGGAGATGATGGTATGAAGAAAGAGAGTAAGTAAGTTATAGTTTGTAGAATCCCACTGCAGGGCAAAGGCCTTCTCTCACGAATAAGAGTGAGAGGGAGTGGGCCATACTCCACCAGGAGAGCCCAGTGCATATTGGTGTAGGCAAGTTAGTGGTCAACTTGCTTTTAGAGAATTTTCAAGCTGCCTTAATAGGCCGCTGACCTGACTTAACGAATAGTTACAATGCTATCTGACGGAACTATCTGAGAACAACTGCTTAACCTGCCTTCCGAAGCACGGAAACGCTCGATATGAAATACCACTAAACGGTCACCCATCCAAAGACTGACCGAACCTGACGTTGCTTATCTTCGGTGATCGTTTCAAATACCGAAGCTCCACCACGCCAACGAACGCTTCGATGGTATGAAGTGTCAAGTTGTTATATTAGCTTTACGCTCACTAAAACACAATAAAAACCGTTATCTTTAATTCGTCTCGTAAGACAACCATGCACGAGAGGAAATTGACAATAAATAGTCTTTTCTTAATTAAAAAGGATTAATTAACCAAAATTCTCCATTTTAAATGTAAATAAGTATCGTTTCAGATTCATTTAAAAAATTACTAGCTCATAAGGTATAGCAATATTTATATTGACAGATATGACGGTTGCGCCCGCGTACGGTGAGAGCTGTGTATCGATATATATCGCGGAATTTTTTCAATAAAATCGATCCAGCCGAAATTACGGGGCGCTATAAAAATGAAATATGCGCCGATCTCGAGGGGTAATGTATATTTAATTACTGGACACTTTTGATTGGAAAAGTAATTTATCGACGGCGCTGATTTAGTGACAGTTAATTTGTCGGAAGCATTTTAATTTCGGTTTACATATCATGACATATGGGAGCTTGCAAAGTTTCATTATTAATCAAAACATATTATAAAAGAGAACTGTTATTCGGAATTTACGTAATGGATCTATTTTATTATAATTTATCAGTTTTTCAATACTTCGAACAACAGCACACATGTCCCATCATACGAGTTCGTTGTGAGAGGAATCATACTACGCGTAGCTATACAGAGTGTATTGAAAAGTATCATTACCCTTTTAACCACATACTCTACCCATCAAACTGAACAACTTTTACTATGGGAGCAAACCTGTCAGAACAAAAAAAATCAGCTATACCATACTAAAGTGCAATGCCTACTCGACTAAAATGTATGAGACAGCTGATTTTTTTTTTGCTCTGACATGTTTGCTCCCACAGTAAAAGTTGTTCATTTTGATGGGTAGAGTATGTGGTTTAAACGTTAATGATACTTATCCTTACATCCTGTATAGTGTCAGTTTTATAGAATTTTCAGTATCTTGATTTAATCATCAAATCATACGTCTTCCGTGCAAAGCTACCTCCGTGGTCTTATGGTTAAGAGCAAAGCTTTTGACACGGAGATCACGGGTTCGATTCCTACGGGGACACCTAGTGATATGTCACTTTGTGCGTTTTTCCCCAGTTGGTTAGGACATTGCAGACTGAATCACCTGATTGTCTGAAAAGAAAGTTGATTTCTTGCTTTGGATGGCACGTTAAGCCGTTGGTCCCGGCTACTATCTCTGGTGGTAGTAGTCGTTACAAAAACCATGTCAGAGGCCGTAAGGCGGTCTGAACAAACTCTGAGACAAGGGCTTGCTGCCCGCACGATAAGAAAAAGATCATCAAACCCTTAATTATAGTCGAATCATTTGGTATACGAGTACGTTTATAACACTAAAAATGGCAATTGATATTTGATATATCTAAGTACAGTATATTGTAAGTACTGGTATGCATGTCATGAGCCATTACACGGAATATCAGTCACGTTATTCGGCAATTAAAGGTTAAAAGATAATTGCGAATTAAAGTAATCGTTCGCCGGACGGTAGATATTAAAGGTGCGTAAATTATCGAGCGCTCGTTATTGGCGGATAGCCGCTTATCGGGATAATCAATCATCGAAACTGTTACACGCTTTCTTTGCGAGAATCTCACATGTCTGTGGAAAACGAAGAGATTGGTTAGAAGTCAGCTTTGGTGTCCGTATTTTTATTTCAGAAGTAAACGGTTGTTTAAAGTAAACCGTATTTTTATTCAGGGTTAGCATAGCATATGCTCTCGACTATATTCCCCGAAGGGGTAGTCAGAGATATTCTGAAACCTCAGAACATCCACGTTTCACCAGTAGTACCGAAACTCTGTCCAGTGTGACGGGGGGTGAGCCCGTCGCCACTTATAATGGACAGTGGGTACAATATATGCCTCGAAATTGAAGCATGCAGGTTTCCTCACGATGTTTTCCTTCACCGAAAAGCCAGTGGTGTTACAAATCGTACATAAATTCCGAAAAACTCAATGGTACGATTTACAACAAAAAAATCTGACTCTTTTTACGAGGATGATTAGACCAGTAAACCGAACCACTTTCTCTATGAGACTAACATTGAAATCGCAAAAAAGAAATCCGCTCTCCCATACATTTTGCGGTTTTGGTTTGTTTGGATTTTTCCGAAACCTCGTAAAAACCGTTACCATGTTAAGAAGGACCCTTCATACCAAATATAACCTTGTTGTGGCTACGAAATGTAACATGCATTTTTATTATCATAATAATATTTAAAACTTATATAAAAGCAATTATCTGTTATCAAAATATTCATTAAGTTATCTTATTCTTTTTCTGTCGAGTCTGTGAATCGTGATAAAGATATTTGCCAATCAACAATAGAGAGTTGCTGATTGCCTAAATATCGGACCGGACATATCGTATTCAAATTTTGTAAGTATTCATTGAAATTAACTTCTTCGTATAAATATGACTATCGCGTTTCCATGACCATTTCCATGCTATATTGTGACGGAAAAAAGACTGCGTCGTTATCTGCCGTATCTAGTAAGCTTACCACAAGTTGACACCCTACCCAGTCACTATGATATAGATACTTTAGTAGATTGACTACCATTTTTTGTTCTGGATTTCGTACAAACTCCTAGCGCAATACAAAACGCGCATCAAAAGCACTGTACTGTAAAATTTCAATTCATTGTAGATCTTGTAGTATGGTAATTGGACTGATTGGGACAATGCAATGTGCCTTACGTTAATGACTATAAGTAGTTCGTAAGTTATCAATAAGTGCAAAATATATTATTAGTCGAATTCAATATAGGTACAAGGTCCTTCTCAATATGCTGACACTTTTTTAAGGGGATGATCAGACCATCAAACTGAACAACTTTCTCTATAGCACCAACATCAAAATCGCGAAAGAAAAAGCAGCTGTTCCATACGAAACTGCAAATCACTCGAGCCTAATGTATGGGACAACAGATTTTTTTTCGCGATTTCGATGTTAGTCTGATAGATAAAGTTGTTCAGTTTGATGGTCTGATCATCCCCTTAAAAAAGTGTTAGCATATTAAGAAGGACCCTGTATGACACTCAAACTATGTATGTTTTGACTCTACCAACCCGCGTCTCTTAAGCATACCACATGCCGACCTTGCCTAGATACTACGGTCGGCTTCAAACAAGTTTGGTCAGGCACATATCAAAAACCTTAACGTGCCATAATTCTTCGATTCCTTTATAACCTTTCTAGATCATTTTAAAAACACCCAAAAATCGAAACATGATGCGTTACGGTTAATAACACGTTAACCTCGACACGTTCTTAATTGTTGAATCACGCGAGCGCCGATCATTTTGGATCCTTTAGTATAGTGATGTTACAATTATGATCATCATCATTACCTTTAGCCTATAATCGTCCCATTGCTGGGCTCAGGTCTCCCTCAAGGAGACCATGCGTGCCCAATGCCGATTGGTTGACGGCCCGATAGCACAGTCTGTAGTGAACCTGCCTGCTGTGCCGAGGGGCGCGGGTTCGAATCCCGTAAGGGACAAATATTTGTATGATGAATATGAATATTTGTACCCGAGTCATGGATGTTTGTATCTATATATGTATTCTATATCGTTGTCTAGTCATCATAACACAAGTCCAGGCTAGATTCTGGTACTTTAAATGTGACTAGATAATTTGTGTGAAAATGTCCAAGATATTTTTTTATTTTTTTATTTATTATTGGTAGACTTCAGACACGCATCAAAATTTATTCTTCAGCGCATGCAGTTTTCCTCGCGATGTTTGTCTTCACCGTTTTATAGCAGTCGGCATTATTAATAATAGTTCTCTGTGGTATTACGTATATAAGTTGGCATGGCATGAAGTCCATGCGAATCCGAACTCGGACACTCATACACTTAAGTTACTTGACATACTCGTAGCTCTGATAATTTGCAAGCTGAAGTCGTATTGGGCTGGTCATTATATCTGCCGAACTGAAAACCGATGGGGAGTCCGAGGTCTAGAATGGAGATCACAAACTAGCTAACGTAGTGTAGTTCGCATTCTTTCGCATTTCACTAGCAGAGAAGAGAAAATCAATATACTCTGAGATGAACGTCAAGTGGTACTTGTGATATTCCATGATCAAAAACTGCATAAGAAACCATAATATTACTATAAACTTGATAGATATGAATGACCGAAATGTCTAGTCTTGACAATGTTACACTATATAATTCAATATTGTATTTGCTAGTATACTTTGACTATATAGTTTTTTTAAGATGTGTGTTGTATAGTTTCTGGCCGCATCTTCTCTACAACGGAACACCTTCCGACGCGGTGGTAGAGTCAAAGATGACGTCAGAAAGCTCTATCCATGTGATATTATTTTTAATAAAACATTTTTTTGTTCAAATACCTACCTATATGTAGGTAACTGTAGTAAATTATGATTATTGAACGATTATGAAAAAGATTGCTAATAACCTGAACTATTTAAGAAGATATCTAAATCATCACAAATATTCATAAAAGGAGCTCCTTACCACATCCCCTATTAACTCAGTGGGGAACAAAGTACCATTATTTATTAGCAACAAATCGAGACTTCGCCGGCCATTCATGAGGCCCTGAGCCCATTGTGAGCCCACATCGTTTGTTCTCTTATATTTGGTGCGCGCGCATCCAGCTTCCCGCCACCGCACCGCCTAATTTGTATTTCGAATCTATATCTATAATATTGTTTTATTTACATTATGGCTTTTGTTTTCAAATAATATTTTGATGGCGACTGATATACAAAGTATATCAAGTATATAGGCATGTTTTTAATATATGATTCAGTGCAAGTTATAGTGCGTCAGAAACTCTCTAAAGAAAAAAGCATCTTCTGATTTATTTGGATTGTTCCAAGTTGTTTAGATTCATGGTCTGAATATACCCTAAAAGTTATGTTAGTAATTAAAAACACCATACAGGGTGTAAGGAAAAGTATCATCAACCTTCAAACCACATACTCTATCCATCAAACTGAACAACTTTTATTATGGGAGCAAACCTGTAAGGAAAAGTATCATTAACCTTTGAATACGGATTATTAGGGTAGACAAAGACAGGAAACAGGAAAGCCAAAGCAACAAAAAAAACTTTTCATAAATACGTTTGATCAGCTGATTGTGTTTAGTATGGAAAGTCCACGATTTTTTTGCTAATTTCCTATTGGCTTCTTAGGGAAAGTTGTTTAGTATCATGGGTATATTTCTTCCCGTGGGTTTTGTACAAGGTGGTTAAGGGATACAATTACATTTAGTACTTTTGTTACTGTTGTTAAGTCCTTAATAAGAACACGGTTCAGAGTTAAATATTGGTTCACAGTTAATAAAATAATATGTAATTACAGTACCTACTCTGTGATAATATTATTCAACATTACCTCCGTGAGGAAGGCTGAATGTCACCCAAAGGGCAAACGAGAGGGCTATGCTCGGACTTTCCCAACGAGATCGAATCAGAATTGAAGAGATCCGCAGAAGAACCAGAGTAGCTGACATAGCCCAAAGAATTGCTAAACTAAAGTAGCAGTGGGCGGGGCACATTGCTCGCTGAACCGATGGCCGATGAGGCCGAAAGATCTCGAGTGTTGACCGCGTACCGGAAAGCGTAGCGTGGTGGACCGACGACCTGGTGAAGGCGGCGGGAACCCGTTGGATGAGGGACCAGGAAGTCGTTATGGTGATCCTTCGGGAAGGTCTATGTCCAGCAGAGGACGTCCTTCGGCTGAGATGATGATGATGACCCTCGTGAGACGATAGAATGAGTATATTTGTTATATTTTTGTAATTTTAAAACGAGTATAGGCACTGGCAAGGCTTCAGGAAATCCCATATTATCAACGCTGACAGTAATATCAAAGTTTTTAATAGCGACGATCGATTTACGTGAACTAATAGCAGGTTGGGAGTAAAACCAACTCTCTTGGCTTATTGGTACGATTAATCTCTCCGCAAACCACAGTGCGCCGGCGCAATAATATACAGTCACACCGCCTCGAAATGAAAAACTTAGGTAAGTCAAAATTTTTGGTTTTCTAACCTAGAATTTAAGAACTCTACAACGGGCTAAAGACAAGACTCGAAAATCTAATTAGAGAAACGCTAGGTTTATTTTGAAATAATGTTTTTGTGCTACTCAACAGCAATATGTTACCAAGGGGAAAACATAGGCAGCATGGTTATAGGTATAGAGTAGACTTGGATTTTAAGTAATTGCTGATGACGCAAAGGTTTGAAATGCTGAAAGTTTTACGAGCATAAACGAACGGATCTAGTATGCTATACAGGGTGTAAACTTAAATACGTTAGGTATTTGTGGAGCGCTTCAATTCATCAAACTGAACAACTTTTTCTATGGGACCAACTTAGAAATCGCGAAAAAATTACAAGAGCAAATAGAGATTACGTACTTACTTACTAGGTACTTTTTCTACGGGACCAACATCGAAACAATTTTTGGACCTTAAAATTATTATCATTATTTACGGACCAAAAAGAAATAAGTAGAAATCGGTGTATCAAAAAACATACCGGTAGAAACAAACTTGGTCCAAAATAGTTATCTATCAAGTTATTACAGTTTACCACAACATCGTGCAAGGGATAAAATGTAACGTAGCATCTCAACGAAGAAGTTTATTATTACTGCCAGCTCCTTTCGGGCAGGGGCGGTACCAGGCGCCCAGAGAACCAAGTGGCTATCTCGTAATGCTAGTCAGGCTACCGTGTAATGCCAGCCTAGCAGGCTAGACGCGGCTACCGTTTCGGAGATTGCCTATAATATCCCATTTAACGTCACAGGTTGACAGTTGTTGACTTGTTGAGGAAATGATTATGGTGTAGATAAGTACAGTGAAAGCCGTATCGAAGTTGCTGCAAAATCAACTCAAGGTGCTGACCATAATCTTTAGGATGAAAAGATAACTCCTTACAAGTATCCGATTGGAATGTCAGATTAAGGTACTACGATTAGAATCAAAGTTTTATATCCGATAGAAACTGTTAAAGAATTACTTTAAACTTTTTATTGATAGAATAACACGTTCCATATACGTCATATTCCAAATACCAATAAATCACGAACGTGAATGAAACGTCCGCACCCACTACCACATTCCTACACCACCCTGCTATACCTTAAGTTAACTACGTAGAATTTAAAATTGAATGGTACAAAGGCCAAGTAAACATAAGTGTATAGAAGTCTCGATAGCAACACAAACATAGAGGTGCATAAAAACAACACAGGAGGCAGGCAGCCTGGCTACCAGGCAAGCAGGGCCGCGCGGAGGTGGCCGGTGCATAGCGACCGGTCGGGTAATGATACCACTGCCTTTTAGGGCGCCTGTTATGATCGCTGCGAGCCTTAGTGTGGATATTACTGCTTTATTCCTTTATGTTCCTAATATAATTTTATTATGCATTTCATTGGAGGTTTATTGATACTTTTACTAGCTGAAAATAGACAGATTTTTGGTTCTAATCAGAATTACTTCACACGTAATATATTACTTACACAATCATAAACGTTCCAATTTGTATAAAAACACGTACGTACTTAATTGAATGAAAATACAGTTCGTATCCATATTAATCTTTCGTGTCAGCCCTTCAACAGCCAGTTTGTCCACTCTCATTAAGATCGCGCAGTAGTACTTACAACTGAGTTTTTCCATTGCCACTTGACAACGTTGAGACACAGCTCCTCGCGACTTCTGCTGTCCTGGTACTTTTGCTTTGTCTAGGAGCTGCCTACGATCGTAGATAAGCCTAGTTTTTAAAACTGAATCTAGTTTTTCTATCCCAATAAGGTAGGTCTTGTGGTTTAAATGGTTTTCCAGCTTGTTGGGATTGTCAGTAAATTCTTCGGTTTCTTGTTCAATGTTGTACTATTTATTTTACTCAGAAGTGCACAAGTAATTTTTTTCTGGATGCCTTTTTTGCTTACATACTGGAAGCAATTATTGAGTCTTAAGGATTTAAATGTAAAGTTTATATTGCTTTACCAATAACCAAGTCTCGTGCGTTTTTGATTTTGTTGAACAATGAATTCACAGTTAAAACGAGTTGCCTAAAAGCGCTTTCTTTTCACATATATATCAAACAAATAGGGAAAGTGTGATAAGTGATACTTAAAGTAGTATCCACACTCGAGACACCCACACTCCCTGCCCACCTGTTTATCTCCTCTATCTTCGTGATAAGGAGTCGAACCCGCTATCTGAACACGGCTACCGCGGCACCGCTCTAAATGCATTTCCCTTGTTACACGTTAATAAGCGTTTGGAATCTAAGTGACCTTGCCGCGCGAGGAGTTAAGATCTTGGTAGGTTCTGGTTTCAATTCGTATGTTTTTGTTTATGTTGTACATTTCGATTTAAAAAATGAAATGTACCAGGTTGGACAAGCTACATAGTTTTTAGGATTCCGTAACGAAAGGGTGAAAACGGGATCCTATTACTAAGCCTACGTTGTCCGTCCGTCCGTCCTACCTATTTAGGGCTGTAACTATTGAACGGTAATAGCTAGACAGTTATGCTAGCTTCACAGAGTATGCATTATTAGGGCTTATTTGTCAACAAATATTTAAAAACTTACAAAAAGTTTAAAATTAAGGAGGGTTCTCAACAAGAAACTAGTTTTTATCAACGTTTTTTCTTCTCGCTCTATCGTAAAAACGGTAATACATCAACACACCAACACAAGCGTCAAACTTGTTGTGATTATTTGTGTGGTGGTGTGGTACGGAACCCTCAGTGCGCGAGTAGCCCAATTCGCACTTGACCGGTTTTATTTCATAAGCTAGGTATGCTGCTTCGATATTTATGATGTCATAATAATATGTATTTTTCTACATCTGCCGCTATTACGAATAACGTTATTATCTTCAAATAAAATAAACCAATCTTTCGGTATGCACCTTATTCCTCATCAACAGTGATGCAACAGCGTGATGGAGTTATACCTATAAAACAAGGAGTGTATCCAGCATAAGCATATGCTCACGACTATATTCCCGTAGGGTAGTCAGAGATATTCTGAAACCTCAGAACATTCACGATTCACCAGTAGTACCGAAACTCTGTCCAGTGTGACGGGGGGTGATCCCGTCGCCACTTATAATGGACAGTGGGTAGAATACATGCCTCGAAATTGAACCATGCAGGTTTCCTCACGATGTTTCCTTCACCGAAAAGCCAGTGGTGTTGCAAATCGTACATAAATTCCGAAAAACTCATTGGTACGAGCCAGCCTTTACGGGGATTGAACCATCGCTTCCTGCACGGCAGGCAAGGTTACTCGCCAATGGACCACCACGGCTCCAAATGAAGCAAGGAGCAAGGAGTGTATCCGTATTTATTAAAAGAGAGTAAAAGCTTTGTAAAAGGTTGCTTGTGGAACCTATTTGGAGGACCTTATAGAATGGTCTCATTAATTGCTTCTAGGATATTCCTATTTCTTTATAAGAGTTTGCAAGTATATTATGTGCGTGTGTGAATTTATGCGATGTAGTTTCTATATTATTTATAGAGACAATTAATATCGCACGATGCAATTAGTGACGACAACAAATCGTCTCACCTTTATAACATTTCTTAGGAAACTATTTATCTAAGATAAACCACTACGCTGTGATCACGATGTTGTAGGCATTACATTCCACACTTAAATCTAGACTTTAACTTAATTGAGTACAGATGATTATTGATTGCACATACATGTACTATGTAATAGTACATGACTATAAAATCAATTATTAAATTATAAAAAAATCCGGAAAAAGTGCGTGTCGGGCCACGCGCAGGGTAGGGTTCCGTAGTTGCCCGTTGCAATATAAGAACTTAGAAGGGAGCTTTTTGTTTTATACTACATGGTTTAACGGCTACAAGAACGTTTATAAGTACATTTTACAAGTTGACCGAATATGACTCGTTAACTTGTAATTTTTTCACGTATCCCGAAACAACCGTTTAGCTGTAGCGGGAAGGGGGGGGGGACACTTGGTTCTAACAACACGGTGTAGACGAGAAAAACTGCAACCCCATTTTTCATGTACCCTAAAAAAATATTTTTCAAGATTTTATCTGCGTGATCAATATTTATATCAAATTACAGCTTTCTAGTACTTAGCGTCTCTGAGCTAAGCCGTGGACAGACGGACAGACGGACGGACATGGTGAAACAATAAGGGTTCCTTGTTGACTACGGAACCCTAAAAACAAAGACAAACAATTGTCGTGGTCACAATCATACTTAAGTGCAATTATGAGCGATTATCACGCATTTTCTTTATTCTACAGAACGTCTTCGAAACAACGTTGTGGTAAACATAATTATAATCTGGTATAGGCTGGTATAAAACTATTTCAATAATATTTTGAAATTATCTTCATAGTTTTGCTTAATATCTTTAACTTTAAAATTACTCACATAATTCACTTCAGCAACATGCGTCGTCAAAGATATCTTTAACTTTGCATTTTTATAATATGTTCATAGACTAACTAATGTCTCTCTCATTTCTAAATATTCGATAAAAAGCAAACTACCTATCTCCACTTTTTTCATCCTGAAACCTAACTCAGCTAAAGTTGAATGCTAACAATTGCACCTTTCAGAATCAGAATCAGAATCAGAAATCATTTATTGTCACAAACTGGTATACATTTATAGGTCTTATCATAAAAATTTAGTCCACAGTTTTACCTATGTCAGGCATACAATATTATTTATAAGATAGTTGAATCCAACAAACACAGTAGGTATACAAAATTTTAAGTAGGTAGGCATTAATCTAACCTCCACGATAGGCACCATAATTATATTAAGTCAATATTAATCCTAGTTATGTCAATACATTTTATTATTATAATTTTATATTTTACACATACACTTTACAACATAAAACATTAAAATAATAAATTCAGTCCATTGTTTATCTAATAAAAATTATATGTCGGCGCATTAACATATGATGAAGTTTTTAAATAAAATTCATCCAGATAGCTCGCTCGCTAGCTTTTTAAAAGCTCGTTGGTACTATACTATATACACGGTCCAACTTAATATGCTGACAGTTTTTAAGAGCATGATCAGACCATGAAACTGCTTTCTCAATGGGACCAATGTCGAAATCGCGAAAAAAAAATCAGCTGTCCCATACAATTGGGTCGAGTAAATTTCAGTTTACCTACTTTGGAACAGCAGATTTTTTTTTTGCGATTTCAACATTGGTCCCATAGAGAAAGTTGTTCAGTCTGATGGTCTGACCATCCCCTTAAAAAGTGTCAGCATATTAAAAAGGACCCTGTATATACTGGTATAACACAAGGCCCCATTGGAAAATGGCATTTGGGCGATTCAGACCGTGATCCGAACTCGTGCTCGTGGTGCGACAAGGCTAAGGATCATTTCTGAGGCGAAAGGCGAACATTTTTTTTTTTTTGGAAATGACTAATACAGCGTTGCTCAGGGAGCAGTTACTGCTTTTTACTGCGGACTATTGAAGGGGCCACGATGGGTCTACCGAGCCAAATGAATGAACTTAAGCAACCGACCTAGGGGCACCCTGAGGGGTACGGACCTCGGCATAGGAAGTTGCTGGGGCTACGCGGCGGATTGGGTAGCTGGGATCGGTGAGAGAAAGGCGAACCATCTATGACAACTTGATACGTCATTCCGTCCTGAAACCTTTAATATGCTTAAAGTTATGCTTCAAAAGATGTTTGGTTGTAACAAAGCTTCTGAGCACCCCGAAAGGCATGATGGTCGTGATTTTATGTATCTCGGTAACAAATGAACGGTTGCATCTGATCATGACCTCAACAGGGACTTTCTCCGAACCTACAGTATACATAGACTGGTATAGTGTTGATAAGGTCTCGGGTGCCCCGGAGCACTATCAGCTGGATCGTCGCTCGCGGCGCCTGAGCTGCGCCCGCGCACCTCGTGCTAATTACCCGCACCGCACGCGCAATACTAACAACTGCCAGTAGAATATCTATGTACATATATGACTTTGATATGATTGCCAAACCAGAGGGCCAAGGCTCGAATCCCGGTTAGATTAAGAATATTAATTAAATAGAAGTGTTGTTAGAATTTCTGCCCGTATCTTTTCTACAGTCATAATACTTTACGACACGCGGAGGTAACTGCACATAAAATGACTGTAGCGTGTTAACATTAAATAAACGATTTTTAGTTTAAAGCATTGGAATGAATGCATGCATATGCTCAGGATTATATTCCCTGAGGGGGTAGTCAGAGATATTCTAAATAATCGATAAAGAAGATTGTAAATTTTTGCAGACGCACATTCATAAACGTTTTGGTCACCTACTTTGTCCAAGTGGACATCTTTCATCTTATCTAGGTTATGAACTACTTTTCTACTAAATTTCGCCAAAATGCATCTAAACTTCGCGTGAATGTCACACATAATCTAACATGCACTTACATACTGATGATTACAGACAGTTTATGACTTCGAGAGTAGAGTTTATGTTATTCTACTGCCTAATAACTGTACCAAACTATAAGAGAGCAAAACAAAGTCTACGTCTTTATATTATTATCGGGTTCGTGACCCACCGCGCCTGCGCCTGCGCCTGCGCCTGCGCGATCGAACCAAGATCACACTCGCGGACTACTTACGTTGACGATGCACGATTTTTGGAATGTATTGCTCCTGCTATCTTATAGGGACGTCGAGGCAATCTAATAGGAATCTTGAAACATTCTTTTTCAGTTTGAAATGATCTAACTACCAATAAGCTTTCACGACAAATAATGGCCTCTGATCGGAGCGTATAGGGAATTGTAGTCATGCTTATCTTTATGCAGGGTAAATTTTTTAAACTATTAGTCTATTCATCAAACTGAACAACTTTTAATATGGGAGCATACCGATCGGAGCAAAAACAAAATCTGCTGTTGCATACACATTTGAGTCGAGATTTGACATTGCAGTTTAGTATGGAACAGCAGATTTTTTTTTCTCGATCGATTTGGTCCCATAGTAAAAGTTGTTTGATGGATAGACTCTTCGTTTAAAAGGATGGTAATGATAACAATTTCACCCTGTATATTTTAAAACAAAGCCATAATAGGGTAATAGCAATGTAATAATTTGATAAGTAAGTTTTTTGACCAAAGTATAAATATACTTTAACGGACAAACCATTACATTTTATTGTATTGTATTGTATTTATTGCGAGTCACAAGTTATTGGGATGTTATATAATAAAAATTGGTACAGGTGACGCCCTGTAAGGGCACAGCAAACATAAAGAGCCACTAGTTGTCATATTCATAAGTTAAAAATTACTAGTCAAGTGGTAAATTAATAAATTAAAAAGTAATATCGTAGGTCAAAATCGCTAGTTGTAGAGTCATCGAGGCATTTAAGTATCGAATTTATCGTCAAAGAATTCCGAAATATTGTAGTAGCATTTGTTTAAAAGAAATATTTTTAGGTGATTACTAAATAGATGAAGTCTTTCAATGTTTTTTATAAAATTTGGTATGTGGTTATATATTTTAATTACCATATGGTGGGGGCTAGAAGATACAAGGTGCATTTTTGTGGATGGTCTAATTAATTTATGTAAATTCCGATTATTTCTTCTGTTATTAACCATTGAGGAGTACAAATTCATATGTTTTCTGACAAATTTACATGACTCAAGAATATAAACGGACGTGAGTGTCAATATTTTGTGCTTTAAAAAGTAAGGTCTACAAGATACCATTTGGTCAATATTTGTTAAAATTCTGATGCATTTCTTTTGGAGGATGAAAACATCTTCCACTTGACAACAATTTCCCCATAGAACTATTCCGTACGAGAGCCTTGAATGAGCATTAGCGTGGTAGGCTGCGAGAGTAGTCTTTAAGTCTGTAACACGCTTTAGCTGATGGAGAGCATAAACAAAAGAAGACAATTTATTTCTTAGTTTTAGAATATAGGGTTTCCAGGTCATATTTGTATCTAGGTCGATTCCCAATAAAATAGCACGATTTGCCATCTCAAGCGCTGAATTATCGTAGTTATAAATTATTTGAAGTGGCGGTTTTTGTGATGGTTTGAATTGGATGATCTTAGTTTTTTTAGGTTGAGTTCCAGGTTATGCATGACTAACCAATCTGAATCATTATTTAAAGATGAGTTTAATTTATTCTCTAGTTCGTTAGTATTTGAGCATGACACTAGGATAGAGACGTCATCAGCAAAAAGGACACATTCTTCGTCAATCATATTAGGAAGGCTGTTTATATAGATAAGGAACAGCGCACATCCCAAAACGCTACCTTGCTTTCAGATTTCTTTTGATTATTGCTTAGATTTAACTAAAACTTCGATCACTTTTCAATTCAATTCAATACGTTTATTTCGGAAAACAAGTTCCATAAAATTTTTATTAGTAGTACATAGTGTCATCTTACAACCTATGTTAGTAAATTACATTGAATGTCAAGATTTCAAATAAACAAATCAAAAGAAAAACAAAAATTACAATAATTTAGAATTTAAGATGAAAAATAAATAAATAATAAATAAATCAATTTGCCTATCTACATATTATATCTAGTCATAAGCGCAGACCAATGACTGGCGATGGGACACTCGAACTTGCCCCCTACCACCTTCAGGTTTTTCGTATTGTATAGTATACATCAATGCACTTGACAGAAAACATACGAATATGAAACATCAACTTACATTTACACATTCCTAAACTATAAACATTGCGTGTCTGTACATTGACAATATTTAAGAAATAACTAGTTTTTCCCACCAAAATAATTGCTCTACCACCAGGAAAAAAAAGGATATTCGGAGTATTAGAAATTGCACACTAACAATGATGACAAGTAACACAAACTTGCGGAAGTATAAGCCACATGGACTAGATCTCCCCATACCTCGCCCCTCGCAATAAAGATTCCTGCACAGCGCGTCGGGATGCCGGCGCCGGCGCGGGCGCGTGGTCGCAGGACGTGTTACTATTCACCACCATTCATGTAATTAGCATTATAAATCTTATGAATGAATGTACATTATCTAAGGGACTGAAAACTTGCTGGCCCATTTCTTTTTTGTTAAAAGTGGATTAGGTTTTCCCAATTGTGCTGATAAAAAAGGTTGGCACAGTTACTTGCTACTCAGAACCTTGTGATAGTTTTTTAACAAAATATCGATTTAAGCGAGTTATCGATATCGTTAGAAAGAATTTTAAAAAATTTTGTATTTTTTTTGCAGTTTAATCAAATCCGCTATTTGCTAGACCGCATTCGCTAAGCATGGTGACTTGCCCCGGCAATAATTATACCATAGAGGCTGATGATGATGAGATAAAAATAAAAGAAAATTCCACTCAAGTAGCAATAAAACACAAATAATGAAAAGGCAATAAAAAGTGAAATAAACTAAAAAGTGCATGCAGCAAGAGTGCCCCAACTTAAAGTCCAGTAGCTTAATATATTCCGTGTCGTATGTACCGGCACTGGCCGCGATCCCAACAAAACGAACGAGAGTTGGATATCCTTCGAGGGTTGCCACATGCTCGGGTTTTGCCTGGATTTTAAACTCGTATATATTTGGTTTTTGTGAGGAGATTGGTTTGATAAGATTCTGGGTGCCTATGAAGAAACTTTATGCCACTCTTAATTCTGGCTTAGATTAGATCGTCCCATTTCATGAGTGCTATATGAGTTAAGGTAACTTAGGGATATAGTTTCGTTTTCAGAGCATTTGTGAGTAATAAGCCTCCAATCCCTTTTGTTACAATTTACCAAATGCTTAGAAAAATTACCAGGACTGCATTTCTGTTTGAATGCGTAAAAAAATGATTTCTTTTTACCAGATACTCAAATTACCAGCACAACTGATACATAATATGATTGTTGTGAGAAAATAAATGTATATTATTTCATTTGTATTTTTAAATATGAATGGGATAAAAAAAGTGCCTACCAGAAACGCAAATTATCAGTCAGAATTTCATTTAGAAAATAAATTTTAACACATTATGCCTGAAAATTTGATTAATTCCACTATTTTCAACAACATTGCTGCGAATAAAAATGTTAGCATGAAATTGTAATGTTTGACTATCCGAATACCGAAAAGAAATACGAGTAGTTGGGATGAAAAATAATATTTCTTAAATATTAATTCCGGTAATTCCAATTAGGTTTACCAATCTGGCAACCCACATCCATCGCATGAATACACTTATCGCAAAGGAGCCGGCCCTTGGTAGGAACGAGAGGGCCTGATTATGTTGTGATCGTTAAAAACGCACTTAAAAGTAACATGTCTTCAATTGACTGGGCCGAGATAAGATAAGGCCGTCGTTGGTAATAGATCATGGTGGCGAATAAGATTTAAATAATACTTTTTTTAGAATAAAAATCTTATTGGTGTCTAAGATCGGATTCGACCAAACGCGAGTAAATTTTATTCTTAGATTAAGTAGCCCGTTACTCTAGAGTAAACAGATTTTGCATTTTACCAACCACCAATCTATGAACAAGTTGAGTTAAGAGAGAGTAAATTTTTAACGGCGTATCGTTCTTGTCATCTTCATCTTTCTTATCGTGCGGGCAAGCCCTGGTGTCAGAATTTTTTCAGACCGCCTTACGGCCTCTGACGTGGTTTTTATGTAATGACTACAGCTAAGAGAGAAAGAGAGCCGGGACCAAAAGCTTAACGTGCCATCCGAAGCACGGAATCATCTTGCTTTTCAGACAATCAGGTGATTCGGCCAGCAATGTCCTAACCACCTGGAAAAAAAACGCACAAAGTGACATATCACTATCACTAAGTGTCCCCTCGTGGGAATCGAACCTACGACCTCCGTGTCAAGAGCCCAATGCTCTTAACCATTAGACCACGGAGGCAGTTCTTTTCATGTCACTTGTGTTAATTTTATTTTAAAACCACAAGTGACGTATAAAGCTAACAAATTAAAAATGTATAACCTCACATTGTAATAAGTACGGATACAACAACCTTTCTGTAGGTGGATTATTCATTCGTTCATTACAATCATTCGAGCATAACTTTAGTCTGGGATTAGTGTGGTAGAACACGTATGAAGTTATTTCGGAGTAAATACTAAGAGTAAAATTATTTCTTGTTTCCTCTTGGATAAATCAAAGTTTGTGATGTTTTACTTAATTTCAAATGTAAAGTTTAGTGTTAATTGTAACTCGCCATTGCTCCCCAAAGATTCCACGTATACCATTTTCTGAGGAAAAATTACTATCAGCCACCTCTACAAGGAGTACTTGGTCATGAGTTTATGTACGTATCATCACCACCGATAACCTCTGCAGTCCATTTACCATCGTATCTACTAATCTCACATACACATCATTGTTCGAGACTAGTAAAAATGTAGCACACAGGTACAGTATACAGTATTTTAGCCGAACAATCACAAAATAAAATAAAATTTTATTTTACAATACGGTTAAAAGCAATAAAATGTAAGCGACTCTTTGATTAATTTTAGGCTTGCTTAAGTATATAACGTTTCAAATGCTAAAAAAATTACAAAAATAGTTATGTGTCTGTACTTCGCATGGGCTTAATTATGACCTCAATCTCACCGGGAGTTGTATTTTTGAAATTCAAACACATTTTAATTCGTATACATAAACGTCAAAATTGTTGCTTTCTGATGAATAAAGGATATGTGTAATTAAAAAATAGCACTCTGATGGTAAGGGAGGACGAAACCGAGGGTAAAACGCACTTACCCAGAAGATTCCAACTCAATCTTGCCTTGACGGATGCCAATTAAAAATTCCTTGTCTAAAATCCAAGGAAAACAACTCTCATTACCGTGGCTAAGTACGTAGGTGCTAATGAACGTGTTAATTAGATGCAAGTAGGTAGGTAAGTAGCGGGTAGGCACATAAGTCGCTGTTATCTGTTGATAGCGCTATCTCGTGCACCCACGACCATAGTGATATAATGCCTCGATCTGCGTGCTTGTACGGCTTTTACCTGTGCTCTTTTATTATAAGTATAATACGGTTCAAAAAGATACAGTGAAATTTTACGAATTTCAGTTCGTGGTGTGATGGTGTCCAATCATAATGATGGTACAGAGGCGCTTGTGTTCTAGTTGTTCGATCCTCAGCCCGACATTTGCTGGCCTTTAGTGCTGCCTCGGTAATTTCTTTGATTGCGTTGACCCATCTCGTAGAAATGCGTCTTCTACCTCTCTTTCCCTCCATATGGCCCTATATATCGCGACCGTGGTTGCATATAGATTATAGAGAGCCTCATTTTGATGTTCAAGTCTTCGAAGATGGACTCATTTATTCGGTGTTTAGTCCAGTAATTCAGATTTTATCAAAAGCTTTCGACAAAGTTCAATTTGTCAAATACATTCTTGTTAGAATTTATTTCGATTTGTTTGGCGTATTCGTTCTAGGTCTTTGTTCAGCCAGCGCTAAACAACATTGGTTCATTTAATTCTGAAGCACGTAATTGTTACTAAATAATAACACCTATGGATCTGATCATAAACACATTGAGTTGTATTGGTTCCAAAGTATATTTAGAGAATTTACTCAATAATAGTTAAACTAAAAATCCCACTCAAACCAACTTTTTAAAAGAATTAAGAAAGCAGCCGTCTAATTAGAAAGATACATATCTCCACAAAATATAGCTTCCTTACGTAATTGGCTGAGGGCGATGAAAATTTCACGCTAGCCTAATAGTGCGGCCTCACATGCGCCCGCGTCGACCCCGAGACATCATCCGTAGAGTTAGGAGACTTGCACATAGTCCGATGTCTAGTCAGAATAAGTATAATGTTTCAGACAAGATTGTCAAAGCTTAAGATAGTCCACGGGGAGAGTTTTGAGTCTTTTAAATTAGAATTTCTTAAGGTATTCCAACATCTTATAGTAAAATAAATTATGCGTTATAGTTTTCAAATCAACATTTGTGCGATAGTTTTAAAATGACTTTGTTTATTACATGATATAGTTTTGGGAAATAGAAGATTAAGTTCCTGTTTCACCACTTCTGAGTAAGTTCTTGTTAACTTATCCGATAGATAGTTTGACATATTTTGTATGAAATATATGTTAAAATATTTTTCGGATAAGCTAACAAGAACTTATTAAGAAGTGGTGAAACAGGCCCTAAATTACATAAATTGTGCATTTTTAGGGTGTATGATAAAAGTTATAAAATTTAATACTTATTTTCCATTCTACTTCTAGGCTTGTGGGTTGTTATTTGACGAAGGCTGCTTTTCTGATTCAGATTTTTTTTCTCATAATCATATTTCTTGTAGGCAACAAATGGGAACTCTATTTTGACACTAATTATATTCTTGTTCATGTCTATATCAAACCACCCGAAGGGAAATACCTTCGTGTCTTTGTTGTGTTCATATAAATGCATCTCACCAAACCACTGGACTCAGTCAGACGACCAGAGCGTGTACAAGGCACACTGTACCAGAGAGCCGATCGAAATTATTTTATTGACGGAAGCCGATACTCATTAACGAAGCTACCGGCCGACACTCACATAAACTGCTCCTATCTGACTCTACACACACCACTGTGCGCACAGGGTGATCTTATAACGATACTACTTTGCTACGACGAAACTTTAGGGAAAATGATGACCCGTTGAAGTCTTTTGTATGGAAGGGCTTTGATTTCTTGAAATTTATTGTTTTGGCATCGTAAATTTTTTTATACCCTCTTCCTTATAGGAATATAAATATATTCCAATTCCTAGCTTTCTAGCCAAATCTCATTAGGAATTACAAATTATTTTCGAAAAATAAAATTATACTATTCTGGGCATAAAGGCGGTCTTTGTAGATACGAGTTGTGTTTCAAATACCTATCCATTTCTGTAATTCATACCCTACTGAATTACAAAACGATGAGTTGATTTTGAACTTTCCTACTGCAGTTTCGGCGCGTTTGTATGATCAACGAACTATAAGATTCGTATTTATTCGAAATTCTTATTGATTATAAAATTTTGCGCTTATTGGAATAGATTTATGACATTAGTATCTTTTGTCAGTATCGCTCCTATTCCTCTAGTCTAGACTCCTAACGGTTTTACGATAAGCTAAAACCATTTCATTTAAATAAATAAATCTTTATTTTAGACTAATTCAATTCTGATTTAAATTCGTTCCTTACGGTACGGTACGATACGGTAAAATAATGTTATCTTAAGTGTAATTATTAATTAGATACATAATAATAATTTTCAGTTATAATTATATTGTTCCTGCGATTTCGTCCTCACCGGCTCCAACTATCTTAGCGAGATAAAATATAATTATACCTATTTTTAAGTCGAATCATAATCTTTTAATAAACAATAAGTTTCATCAAAATCTAGTCCATTTAGTTTACGCGTGATGCTCAAACACACAATAAATAACACTTTTCTTTTAAAGGTTTATGCTTAAAACATATAACTTGAACAAACGTACTCGTAGCTTCCGAACTTCTACTAGATGGAGCGAAGATCTGCACATGATGGCTGGAAGAGATTGGATACAAAAGTGATGAGCATATTTATTGGGAGAGTTCTATGTCCAGTAGTGGACTAGTACAGGATGATGATAATGGAAGAAATTGTTTCATTAAAGGCACTGTTTTATTTACAGTTCCATTGATAATAATTTCTCAAATTATACGATTTCTATGTAATGGCATTACAAAAGATAATTCTGTTTATTTTAATGAATGTTATTGTATCGTATATTCATACTCCCGACAAGAATCCCATTTGAGGTGCTCAAAAACATACCAACCAACCGTCTGCTAAGTTTACAATTGTAGCTTTTGCCTCTCATGAAAAAGTGTGAAAAAATAAATAAATTTATTTAAAAACATATTTAAATATAAGGTACGTGAGGACACTCCCTGTATTGACAGGCGGCGGTCTGGCCGGTGCCGGTACAGCGCGGATTGAGTTAAATGGCTCCTTATCTCGGCCCCTAATGGCCCCTGGAACATGTCAATTCATCACTTGCATGTCTCACACGCTCGACTTTTTCTAAATCATCCTTTTTCAACCACCCGCTATACGCTTTTATTTTGTTTCGGTGGCACGACATCATTTGGTGTTTTTGATTTTTTTATTTTTAGTTTGATATTGATAGGTACTAGTGAGTAGTAATGTACTTGTATAAAGTCACGACCATATTTTTGTATTGTGAAATTCCCACAATAGAATTTTAATTGTTTCCTGCAGGGATCCGTGAATGCATGCATAGCGTTGTAAAAGTTTAGGTAAATGGTATCTCACATTTTAACTTCAATAGCAACGAAAATACCATAAGTATCCCCAAACAAATTAAATATTTTGATTTACAGTTATCTTGTTAGAATCTAACTGCATTCAAGTGTTTACCTCATTCTAGTATCAATTTACAATTTTATGTTAAAAATACAGTGAAGTGAAGTAAAGTAAAGTGAGTTCACCCAATGGTAAAGAATAATTACAAAAGATAAAAAATATATTGCTCGCCTTTTGTCATTTTATTTCGATTACAACGTTTACATCCAATGTGGGTCTTATCAAAATTTTTAATTTTACTTTTTTTAGGTATGTAATTGTTATAATATTGTGTTCACCTTATCGCCGTTCCAAAAGAAATAAATAAAAATAAATATGTTAAGAATTAGTCGCTGAGTTATGCAAACACAATTAAAAGTAATAAAAACAGATTTTTACACTTTTTAAAGATTATACAAAACACCGAATTGTTTGAAGTTCTTGACAATCGCTTTGCTCTACACATAAACTAACTTAGAGACAGTGTACAGCAATAAGACATCGTCGTTTACGCCCTTAAAACAAAATTAACAATCGACATAATCTTTACTTAAAAAAGCGAATCGAGATAAATGTAAATCTCACCGCATGCAAACTTCACGGAGGCGAATGACGTGCGAAAATAACAATAAAGTGCAAAGTATGAATAAGTGTTGTTGCCATTTTACTGCTCGTTCATCGATCGTTAAATTTCGGAAGAGCCTTTCAATATTGGACGTAAAAACGTGTAAAAATGTAGTTGTTTTATACTTATGTGTTATAATGAACACTGCTACTGTTACATACGCTTGTTGTTAAGTACGAGTCGATCGAGCGGTAGAGGGTTCTGCTGACATTTTAAGAGAATTTATCAAAATATATAAATATTCTATTTTTGCCTGATTCAATTCAGGTTTGCTTTGTTTTATGTGTGTGAATTTCTTGACCACTTAAAGTAATAATAATATTTGTATTTATATAGGGTCCTTCTTAATATGCTGACAGTTTTTTAAGTGACCATCAAACTGAACAACTTTTTCTATGGGACCAACATCGAAATCGCGAAAAAAAACAGCTGCCCATACCAAACTGCGAACCTACTCGAGGTAAATGTATGGGACAGTCAATTTTTTTTTCGCGATTTCGATGTTGGTCCCATAGAGAAAGTTGTTCATTTTGATGGTCTAATTATCCCCTTATAAAAGTGTCAGCATATGTAGAAGGACCCTGTATATAAAATAATGTAGGTACTTAGATTGTATACATTATTGAGAGTTTAAACCCGTAAATGAAACGTATTGTGTATTAAAATAATTTTACTTGATTATTCTTTCTTTTAAATTAATCTCATCCTTAGAAGTAAATAAAAGTATGCACTATTATAGCCACTGTGTAGAGTGTCAGAATAATAGCGTGTGGCTGTCCATAGTCTCTGCCTACACCCATGGGATAACGCGCGTGCTGTGCGTTATGTATGTGTGTAGAGTGTAAATTCTTATTGGAAATTCAAAATTTCTTTCAGCAACAAAATAAATGTTTCGTTAGTACTTCAGCTCCCATGTGAGAGTTTGATTATGGGGTGAAATCAGGAACTAAAATTATTTTAATTTCAATAAAACACAACACAATCTTTCTTAGTTTTAGGTTTAATGTGAAATTATTGAAACATTTAAACCGTAATTAACAAAAAATCCAATGTTCAGATTCCAGTCCCGTTTCTATCAAAAAATTATGTCGCTTTGTATTTTTTTGATCTTATATCAAGCACCAAGCAACTTCAAGATATAACAAACCCACGCACCTCAACGACGGAACCCTAAAGCATAACTTAAAGAATTATAATAGGAACAAAAAGACTTATAAAGGAGCGGAAGCCTCTAAGTCGATAAGTGAGAAGCCGACAAAGCTACTAATACGTTTAGAAGGCAATATAAATCAGTGGACGCATAGTTATCAAGGTCCACAATTAAGACGTCGAGACCGAGAGCATCAGGTTTTATTCGACCAAATTAAGAAATGTGTCACCTAATTTTTATTGAGGGAGTTAGAAGGAATTTTTAATATTTCATGCTCGGTTACGTGTTCACTGATATTGTTTTTATAAAGCACTGTCTTTATTTATCTTCAGTTGAACTATTTTCTCGAGAAAGTCACAGAATAGGTAATATACAAGGTGTTACAAAAGTAAAAATTAACATTTAAAACTTTTAAGGGGGTTGTTTCGACCATCTAACTGAACAACTTTCACTATGGGACAAACATCGAAATCGAGAAAAGAAAACGGTTGTCCCATAACTTTAGCTCGATTAGATTTGTAGTTTAGTATTGAACATCACTTTTTTTCGTGATTTAGATATTAGCCCCATGGTGAAAGTTGTTCAGTTTGTTGGTCTAAACCACCCCCATTAATGTTTATTTTTATTTTTGTAGCACGTTGTATAGTTCTACCTAAAGTGTCAAAGCATGAAATGGATTTTGTTACATTACTTAAATAATAAGAATTGGTCTGCCTTGTAATTGTATACAAGTCTTGAGAGGAAAATATAATATTAATTCATGAAAGTAAATCTAATTGTTCGCACCAAAAATGATATTTTAATTTTTTTTTTAGGTTAATTTTCCAAATCGAACACTTATTTTTATTTTTTTAAAGGAAATGTACCAGAAAGATTTTATAATGGACTTCGAATTGATAAAGACTCTACTTTTTGTTTAGGTAACTAAAATAAAGCAATGATTTCCTCGAAATATACGTTTAACTTATTTTATTTGGCAAACATCATAATGTATAATCAATTAAATACGAAAACCAACTAATCAATAGAATAAAAACTAATCAGAAAAAATTTAACTAATCAATATCTAATAAATTCAGCGAAACCTTTTTTTTAATTGCAACGTAATCGAACTAAACCGGTCTCGAAGGAAAGTTGAAGCGATGAGTAACAAAAAATATTAAATTCTTCAAACTTTTTATAACTGCGATAACTAATTGTGACACTTACTCAGGTAACCCGGCCAGTTTCTTATTTCGTTTTTATAGAAGCAATATTCAGCCTGTTACTAAAGTCATATAATACCTACCTACATTTATTGACAGTTAACGACATTTTAAGAGCTGGCCGTCGGTCAAATTTCAGTAGCTCTAATTTTGTACCGTAACTACCGAAATACATAAATTGACGACGCTTCCTCAAGTTACTTAGGTATCGACAGGTGCTCGGCTACCAGGATTCCCTAGCCCGATACTACGCGGGATCCATGTGAACCTCATCAGTTCATCAGAATCACCAAAAACCTTTTTTTAAGGGGATATATTTCGGAGCGCGCTCCATACAAACGTACTATGGTGATACTCGTATTTTCAATACTAACCAATTAAAGTCAATGAAATTTCGCTGAAACAATCTTGAAACAAACATCTATGCTTGTATGGAGTCAGATTTTCGTTAAAATATACAGTTTCAATGCTAGGATTAATTTAAAATTTGTATGAAAATCTTTAAGGCACTGTAACTTTAAAACTATACATTTTAACGAAAATCTGACTCTATACAAACATAGAAATTTGTTTTTAGGTTGATTCTGAAAAATATCAATGAGTTTTATTTGTTTAGTATTGA
The DNA here is from genome assembly GCA_963924505.1 of Agonopterix alstromeriana. Classification (NCBI taxonomy): domain Eukaryota; kingdom Metazoa; phylum Arthropoda; class Insecta; order Lepidoptera; family Depressariidae; genus Agonopterix; species Agonopterix alstromeriana. Next base: position 19,605,163 of record OZ004664.1, read on the forward strand.
AAATATCACCATAGTACGTTTGTATGGAGCGCGCTCCGAATTATATCCTCTTAAAAGATGTGAGTGGTAGAGTTCCTGGCCGCATATTCTCTACAGTGGAACACTTTACGACGCTGTGATAGAGTAAAAAATGTCGCACACCAAATACACGGTGCCAACTAAAAGGGATTAGGCGCACAATGTCACATTCGCAAAATGTCTATGAACCCTAGGATTGTAACTTAGGTTCGAAACTCAAATGCTCGAAGTCTCAAATGGGTGAAAATTGTACCCACTCGAAATTTTTAGGTTCGGTAGTAATATGTTTTTCCAATGTTGACGATACTCACAAATTAGGGTAACAGAGGCCTTTGCCTTGCAGTGGAATCCTACAGGCTATATCTTAACTTTTTGGTGATACTCGTAATTATGTCCTTTAGAAAGAACGTTATTTTCCATTGCCATATATATTTGAAGACTAATTTCGAATGACTAAAATTATTACATCTCATCTCACTTATAATACTATAAATGCGAGAGTTTGTGACGATGTTTAGATGTTTGTGACTCAATCAAGCATAAACTGCGAATTTGGATGAAATTTGGCACACAGATAGAATATGTTCTGGATTAACACATCTTACTTTTTAAGGTCCACGCAGACGGAGTCGCGGGCAACAGCTAGTATAGAATAATTTTTTTAGTTTTATGTAACTGAATATGAAATGTTTGATATCGTTGCAAGATTTTATAATTGTATAAATTGTATTGTGAAGTAATTTGTGACGTAAAAAGTTGAGTTTTTGGGAAATACTTAAAACTTTTTTGTATATTTTTTTATTTCATGCTTAACTTTAGACTTCAGTTAGATGTTACTTGAATTGAGTGATCATTAAATTTCACTTTCGTTTGATGTCAAAACAGACTAGATTTCAAATTGGTTCCAAGAGACGACAACCTGTAGTACAGACGAATGTTTTCAATTTCTCGATGTTTGCTAGTCGCGTGTCACTACTCGCTGTAACGACCCGTGCATTCTCTGCAAAAACTGATCGCAACTCATCCCGAAGCAAAAAGCCCAGCAGGCTCGTACAACGACTATTTCGCTCGCCGAAAAAGGGAACAAATAACTCCGCTCTCGATAACAACACTCGAGAATCGATTTGGAGAGTAACCATTTAATTATTTTATCGATAATCTCGCATCGAGTGGCCAGCAACAAAATAAGAGGAGTGCGGAGTAATCGTCGCTTAGCCCGACGCCCGGTAGCCGCCGGCGGTGGCGGCCGATTTTATCGTCTCATAACAGACTCGATTTATAAGTATCGATTATATGTATCGATCCCTCGATACGCCGCTCACGGTCATTTGGCGCGTTTTTTCGCTCGCCCGTTCCACGGAGAACATGTTTTCTAAATAACAATTTTGTTCGATAACTAATTAATAGTGGTTTTTATGGTAAGTACATACTTTTATAATAATAACTCGGTTGTTTATAATGGAGTTACGCTCGTACATTCCAATAAGAATTGTTTCAAGGATCCGTCTGAGCAATTACCGAATTATAATGCAATCTGTTCGAATGTTATGTTGTACCTACAGCGATATTGTATCGATTGCTTAATCTGTTACCCTATACCTTGCCGATCATCGATGTTGGAACGATAATGCATTTTTGCTTTTCCTGTCGATTCTTAAATTCTAGTATGTTTTCCGTACTGTCGCTTCAAAATGCATCCATACTTAGGTACAATATATGGTCCTTCTTAATATGCTGACGGTTTTTTAAGAGGATGACCAGATCATCAAACTGAACAACTCTCTCCATGGGACCAATGTCGAAATCACGAAAAAAATATTAGCTGCTCCATCCAAAACTGCAAACCTACTCGAGCCAAATGAATGGGACAGCTGATATTTTTTTCGCGATATCAATGTTAGTCTCATATAGAAAGTTGTTCAAAGTTGGATCCTGTATACAGAGTCCTTCTTAATATGCTGACAGTTTTTAAGGGGATGATTAGACCATCAAACTGAACAACTTTCTCTATGGGACCAATGTCGAAATCGCGAAAAAAAAATCAGCTGTCCCATACAATTGGGTCGAGTAAATTTCAGTTTACTATGGAACAGCAGATTTTTATCTTCGCGATTTCTACATTTGTCCCATAGAGAAAGTTGTTCAGTTTGATGGTCTGACCATCCCCTTAAAAAAGTGTCAGCAGCAGCAGGAGTCGACCCTATATAAAAATTTGCGTCTTTTTCCTACAAAATGTAAGAAGTGCCTATGGATCTCGACTTTAGGCAGTCCTGTCATGATTCTTATAGCTCTAGATTCATCATAACAATCTCATAAATTCTTGTCGGTTTTTGACCTGGCATTATCTAAAGACGTCCTAAAATTGGTCGAGCTCAAATTGCTAGGAAATAATTGGTAAACCAATTAGAACTGTAAAATAAGATTTCATTGAAGTGTTTAGTGGGTGAAAGGTTAACCTGACCACTTGTCACGACTTAACGGGTCATTTCATCCTGAAAGTGAACCTTACCTACTTATAATTCCTACCCCTACTGCGGTTAGTAATAGGGTACCTATTTTTTGCCTATCTGTTCAAATCCACAACTTTGTATCAACGATTATTTTAAAAAACGAAAAAACGAATGTATTTTTACTGTAGGCAAATACGCATCCACACCGAAAGGGACTAATGACGTAATTTTATGTAGGTATGTATGTAAAAATCAGTTACACAATACCATTACAGGTCTCTAGATACCCACTACATATATCCTCCTTCCTTTCCATTATCATATCTCACCCAAATATTCCAATTCAAACTTTCCAATACAACATAATTTTTAGCCAGAATTTGATTTTGTTCCTCAAAAATTGTAGTTCAAACTTTCTCACCGACCAATAACATACGGATTTAATGAAAGATTCCGACGTATTTTTCCTAAAGTATCGAACGTTGCCGCTTATCTTCGGAGTAACATCCTAATATTCGCGAGCGAGTGTCCCGATGGGGCACTTGTTCCATACCACCGGTTCAGATAACGCTCTGCGAAGTTAAGAGCATATTTAACAGGAGATTCAATTAAAATTTGACATGTATACGAGTGGGCAGTAGTGGTGCGTGTGCGGCGACGGACGTTTTGTTAAGCATTTTATTGGTATTTGCAATTTTTTATCCAAGTGATAAGGTCTTGCTGTTTTCGATTCGGGGAAATTAGATTGTAATATTTTTTTATGTGAAGTTATTTTTGGTTAGCCTTTATGAATGAGTCGAAGGAAATGAATGATTGACTAAATTAGCTTTCAGTCACTAGTAAAAGTAGCTATGTGCTATACAGGGAAATTTTAATCAGTGCAGTGTGGAATGCATGGTTAAAGTTTAAGCATGCATTCTACTCAACAAACTGAATGACTTTCACTATAGAACCATCGAAAAAAAAATCTTATTTTATACATATGAGTCCAGTAGATATTTAATTTTAATTTATTTAATAGGTAAAAACAGCATAACGTATTTCGCTTTACAAATAAAATTTCCATATAATTCTAGTAGCTAATACATAGGCCAATTAAAGGAATATAGCATAAGCATATGCTCACGACTATGTTCCCCGAGGAAGTAGTCAGAGATATTCTGAAACCACAGAACATCCACGTTTCACCAATACTGTCCAGTGTGACGTGGAGTGAGCCCGTCGCCACTTCATCATATACACAAAGGTATACACAACATTCAAAAATCAGTGCAGATATTGCAGGACCTATTGCATAAAACAGCAGATCTTTTTTCAGGATTCCAAAGTTGACTCCTTAGTGAAAGTTGTTCAGTTTGATGTGTAGAATGGATGGCCAAAAGCCCTGTATGTTATACGACAGCCACAGATCAACGTACTCATAGTTGAACTCTATGTCGATGAACATAGAGTTCAACTACGGGTAGTCTGATCTGTCTGTTAGTACAATCGAAATAATGTCTATTGGATTCCAATTTTAATAATATATACTCACGACCATAATTACTTTTAGGATGGACTGGAATATTGTTATAAATGCAGACTTTTGAAGGGTGCAGATGCAGCAAAAGTAACTTTTTATGGTTTCAGGATGGAATGACATCAAGTGGTAAACCTTTCGTTTAAACAAATACTGCATTATTCAATTCTTTTTAGTCATCTCGTACGATACCCACAGGGGTTGTCTATTCTAAGTCGGAACCAAACTTGGTGAATAATACAATTTTTTTGTGTTCAATAAAAAATCTAAGAATTTATACTAGTTTAATTTGTTTATTATTAACCAACAGATTGACACATTAGGTACCTAACAACTAATGTAATGTTGTAATTTATTTAATTTTTTTTTTGTGAACTAACATGACATTGTCTAGTGACAATTGTCTTATAACTATCTATATATAACTATAACTCAATATGGATGAACAAAATGAAATTAATGTGTATAATTTCAAACGACCACCAATATAATTTTTGAAATAAGTGGAAAGAGTAACTCTACGTAGAAGAAAGACATACAATACATCAAGTACAAGTTGCACTGGTGCGCTATGAAGTGTTCCGTATATTTATTTTCTTTAGAGTAAAATTTTATCTTTATAATTTAACTAGGTTTTGCCCGCGACTTCATCCAGTTGAAATTAGAATATCGAAAATACCGACATCCTCTGTATTACAAATTTCATGTTTCTATTTTTAGTGGTTTAGGCTGTGCGTTGTATGTCAGTCAGTCACGGAACTGTTTTATATTGTACGAATGTCATCTAATATTTTGATGACAACACTGTCTTAACCCGTGTCTAAATTCCAAATAAATTAGTACTTACAAAATTATTGATCAGTGTTCCATTTGCAGATGACCCCCATGATTTGGTTCATTTGCAATGACAGTTAGATAAAGGGGAGGCCTTTGCCCAGCAGTGGGATGAAGTAGGCTAAGAAAAAATAATCTCCGCGAATATGATCATGAGCATTGCATTGCTATGCTGTGTTAGTGCGGAACCCTAATATACAGGGTCCTTCTAAATATGCTGACACTTTTTTTAAGCGGATGATCAGACCGTCTAACTGAACAACTTTCTATATGCACCAACATCGAAACCGCCAAAAAAAATCAGCTGTTCTATACAAAACTGCAAACCTTCTCGAGTCAAGTGTCCCATACATTTAGCTCGAGTTTTTTTCGCGATTTCTATTTTGATCCCATAGAGAAAGTTGTTCAGTTTGATGGTCTGGTCATCCCTTTAAAAAAGTGTCAGCATATAAAGAAGGATCCTGTATACACTTTGGTGTTAAACATCGTACGACATCTTAGTCACGGCTGTCGACAATACTACAATAGGTAACACAACATCTGTACAATCATACAACACGTCTCCCGGAGAGTCCACCGTCAACTATTATATGAACGACTCCGAAGCACTTTGTTTATTAACTCATTTGCATAATTTAGCCCTTTCGGCCGTCCGTCCAGTATCCAGCCCGTGACGGACTATGTTACTTTTTATTTGAGCAAAAAATTCGGCTCCCATTAAAATGTTTGCTGACGATTTCTTTACGGCCGGTGAAAGCCGGACCTATGAGATAATTAGCCCGATACCATAAACACAGCGTGCTCTCTATTTAAATCTACAAAAATATGCTAAATCCGTTTAAATCAACTGATCATGTAGATATGATAGCTTATTAATTTGCTCTATTATACTATTTGACAAGCTATTAACGGAAGTAACTTATTCAAATAAAGGTTCTAAATATGTTAATGTTATGCTAACTTAACCAATAACTTCATTATGATCTACTTACAGTTAATTTTACAAATGCACGCTTAATTAAATATTTAACATAATTTTTATCGTCAATAAACAACTTTGGGCTGAGGTGAAATTATGTGTCAAAGTGTTATTTTCTTTTTTATTTGGTATAAATGAATTCTGAAACATTATTTATTCAAATTCAAAACAATATAACAAAAATAATCTAATCCGCAACGCAGGCTTCGTCAAATCTTAATCACATACATCTATATCCGCTACAAGCTTCGTCAATGGCAGGACACAAGATAAAATCCGCATGCAAGCTTCGTCAGACTATCACTAACTAATCTAAAGGCACTGCCCTTCGCAACCCTGGCTCAAAGGTCCCAAAGATACTGGCTGATTATTTTCTTTTAATAATCAGATCGAATAATTTCATTTGGAAACTCAACAGGTGTTCATTGAAATTCAAATGTTTTTCTTTCGTTTTCCGACAATGAACTATATAATATATGGGAAAAGGTTTATATTGCAGTGCTATTTTGGGTAAAAAGTAACCTATCACTACTTAACATAATTAGCACTGAACTGAATTTAATTGTTTCAAAAGGCTATATTAGTAAAAATTAAAATATAGGCGAAAAGCTAAACAGTAAGATTTTGTTTTTTATACGTAGAATAACAAATTTTCCTCTGAATTTGAAGACCATCAAATTGCATTTTGGTACGCGTGGTGAGCTATACTCCATTCAAAATAGCAACGGAATTTTAAGGCTATTTTGTATTCCAGAGACAGAGATTTGAAACACTTCCGCTCAATTATTCTTAGAACAGCTTTAGTAACGTCCAAGATATGTCGGATAGTATATGTATCCAATAAATTAATTACATTTGGTAACCAGAATTGGCCAGAAAGCTAAATAGGAATCGAAAAATCTCGTCGTCCTTATTTGCAATGTGGTATAAATAAGCATAAGCATATGCTCAGGACTATATTCCTCGAGGGGGTAGTCAGAGATATTCTGAAACTTCAAAAGATCCACGTTTCACCAGTAGTAACGAAACTCTGTCCAGTGTGATGGGGGGTGAGCCCGTCGCCACTTATAATGTAGTCTAAATATACCTTTATATGGTGGGTTAGCCTTTCTGCCAATAGTAGCAATAGTAATGGCTGATTATGATGATGTCGAAGAAAAAATTTCAATGTGATACCAGAATTCCAAGACAATTATTTGCATATTCAGTATTAACACTTGACTTCGAAATTCCGAATTAAGATTGTAATGATAATGATGATTTTTAATATATTAGGAATATAACGAATGTTTCAGGTAAAGAAAACCTCAAACACCCTGTACAAACCGCAACGCTTGAACGTAATTAAACTTTATGACTTTTGACGTTATTGCCAACTCTTTCCTATTGTCCGTCAGTCTGTCCATTGCGTCATAGAAGACAATATAGTACCGCTGTTTGTTTTGGAACAATTAGCTGAACGAGCAAAAACTGGAGCAAATCGTAGTCTTTTGTAAAAACCGCCGCTGTTGTGTCCCTGCCGGTGTGTCGGTAGAAAAAAATGGGGTAAACTAATGTTTTGGTATGTTTGCATTGGGTACGAACCTTGTAACTGTTTTGGTATTATTGTTAAGAAATGTTTAAATGATACGTTATTTAAATAAGAGTGTAAGCATAGCATTAAACTAACATCTACAGGGTGAAATAAATGTAATTAGCATCCTTTTAAACTAAGAGTCTACCCATCAAACTGAACAACTTTTAATATGGGAGCAAACCGATCGAAACAAAAACAAAATCTGGATGCTAATGATATCAATTTCACCCTGTATATATCTAGGTGGTTAGTAAATATTCTAAATATAGTCCATTTTCATCTCGTATGTTTTGGGAGGTATCTAAAGGAAAATGCTTCGTACGCATTGTTTTTGAGGGTATTATAATATACTTGACAAGTAATTCAATCCTGAAACTTTCATTTGCTAGAGGTGAACCTTGCTACATCTGCACGCACCTGAAAACATAGTTGGTAGTTGTAGCGAACGGAATTATAAAAATTGTAAAATAAGATGTTTTACATTATTATGAAGACTTGTATTATTTCAATAATAGTTAAAGATATCGTGTTCAATAATTTTCAATAACATGCCAAATTTTAACGAAAATGTTTAGGAAAAAATTTTGAATAGTTGACAGTTTTATTTCAATTTGGAGTAGTTGAGAAAAACCGTCAGCATATAAAGAAGGACCCTATACAACGTGTATATGAATAAACGCAAAACTAGGAAATAGTTTGTTTAGAATCCAGAACAGAATCGAATTAACGAGGTTTTAACGTAGGTAAATTTTTTTCAAAATACTAAATATTTCGTGGATGTTCTGAGGTTTCAGAATATCTCTGACTACCCCCTCGGGGAATATAGTCGTGAGCATATGCTACTAAATATTTTTCTGTATAATTTAAAATTTACTGAAATCGATGCCAACCCACCGCACGAGCACATTCACCCTACTTACTACCAAAACAAGATTCTTAAAATGTATCCATGACCACGCTTTTATTCATTGCTGAAATAATAACAAACCATTTTTAAAATACGAATAACATTCAATTTTAATTACTAAAATAATAAAATTATTGTTACAATGCAATTATTTAGTTATTAATTAGTTGGGATGTATTTCGTTTTGCGCTTATTTTGTAACACATTGTATAAGTAGGTTACTCTAGCTGCTAGAATTAAAATTAAACTATTTTATACTTACATAGGGTCCAACTTATTATGCTGGTGGTTTCCAAGAGGATGACCAGACCATCAAATTGAACAATCTTCGCTATTGGATTAGCATGAAAATCACGAAAAACAATCAGCTGTCCCATACAAAACTGCAATCCTACCCAACTAAGGACAGACAATTTAATCGTGATTTCAATATTGGTCCCATATAGAGTACGTGAAGTAGTTCGATAAATTGATCATTCTCATAAAAAAACCGTCAGCATATTTAGTTGGACCCTGTATGTAATTATAAATATAATAATAACAGCATACTACAGTATTGGACTAACTTGCCTCCACCAACCTGCACTGGGCCCGCGTGGTAGAGTATGGCCCACTCCCTGTCACCCTTATTCGTGAGAGGAGGCCTTTGACCTGTAGTGGGATTCTACAGGCTATAACTTACTTACTTACAGTATTAGCAGTATGAACTATATAATATTCCAAATGAAGGGAGTTATTCTAGTTTAAATTACCCAACCTGTACATGAATCGACAAAGAAATACATTGTCATTGAAAAAAGTAAACTGTCACAAAATACACATAAAACAGTTAAACTTAAACTATAAAACACAAAGAGATAGCAACAGTTATCTGAAGACAATATCCATCGGACAGTAGTCAGTAGTCACCGCTACTTAAAAAACTGTAACGGTCCCGTTTTTTAACATCAACCCTTTTTAAGAAAACCGTTAGATCACACAAAGACCTAGCTCCTAAACTATACCCTCACAAACTAATAGATTATGCAAAAACCCAATGGGGTCTTCCTTTTCTCTGTATCAATTCCCATGCTCTTATAAAAGATCCAACGGCAATCGATATTCACAAAGATGACACCTTGTTTGAATATTCACAATCTTCCCATGAACTTTACAATCGATCTAAAGGGTTGCCTAGACTGGGGGATAGTAGATCTATAGGCAAATTCGATTATCTCACAGTATTCTCACGCACATCCCGCGGCGCAACAATAAATCTTTGCATACGATCCCTAAGAAAAAAACCCTATTAAAAAACAGCTATCTGTGAGCTACCCCCGACCCAATATGCATAAGAAAAGAACCCGTACACACCCAAATTATACGCCAAGGTGACAAGTGCTACCCTATGTAGTACCCAAATATTTCTCAACCCTTTGTTAGACGTTTAATATCGTACTTTCTGCACAGCCGATACGGTTGCGATTTTTTTTGTTCGCGACGTTTACCTGTGACCCTCGAATAGACGTGGGGACAGTTTATTTGCATTTTTTTTTGTATTATTTCTTTACAAATAGTATCTTAACCCTATTCAGTAATGTCAGGGGTTAGGTTGCACTTAATATTCAAAAAGGGCAGGTACATTTCTCTTAATATTCTCGCATAAATTATAGTCAGGTACATTTTGGTCTATTGTGCATCGCTGGAGGGGTCGCCGTGCGAAAGGAGTTAAATCTCCTTTTGCAGTTGTGCAATTTTGTTTTTTTAGCCGTGCACTCAGGGTGCATATTTCTAATGACGTTTATTTGCGCTTCAGTTTAGAAGCCGCTTCGAGAGCGGATCTACGACATTTTACTTCCTGAATGGTTTAACCCGTTTCCTTTGTAAGAATTTATGCAAAAAAGTTCTACCCATCCTATTTTTTTATTCAATAATATTTAGGGGCTATGCACATTATGCAAATGCGATGCATAAATTTTAATGCGATACAAAAGGGGTTACCATTTCAATTTTGTTCTTTATAGCTTATACGTTTAGGGTATATTTTCACTTGAATATTGTAAATTGTTTTTGTGGATTAAAAGTAAGTATGCAATTTTTTTCGTATCTGGCGTCTGTTTAGAAATGCAGTTCTTGATGATTTTTTTTCTCAGGACCGTCAAAGAAAGAGTCTTACCGTTATAAGGAGGTCGTTTGCGTGTTACCTTTTTATTGTATAAGGAGTGACATATGAACCGGGACCGGGGATTTGGATTAGAATATGTAATTACTTCCTTTACGATTTTCGGAAACGGTTGTTTGAGGCCGTTATGGGTGTAGGCACCTTTACCCGCGGGCCGCGAGGTGAGCGCGCGGGCCGCGGTTTGGCGCATCACGTTTGTATTGTCATGTTAATGGTTTCTGTATACTAATGAACGTTTTGTCGTATCGTTGTTTGAACATGCGTTTTTTAGCGGATTTTCAACATGCTCGATTACTTTAGCGTTAACTTAGCTAGTCATCAATCAATTGAATTATTTATTCAGAATAGTTAATTTTACACATTTTTTAACATCTTTGTATGTTAACTTAGTAGTCTTTCTTATTAGAGCGTCATTAACAGATGGAGGTAGTGGATTGAGTGTAATTGAGTTAAGGTTTGAATTTTTAACCCTTACAAAGCATCAACTTGATTTCTAAATCTTTTAAATTGTAGAACAGAGCAGAATACTTTATATGCTGACACTTTTTTAAGGGGATGATCAGATAGTCAAACTGAACAACTTTATGGCAACAACATCGAAATCGCAAAAAAAAATCTGGCTCGAGCAGGTTTCCATTTTTGTATGGAACGGATGATTTTTTTTCGCGAATTAGATGTTGGTTCTATAGAGAAAGTTGTTCAGTTTGATCATCCCCTTAAAAAGTGTCAGCATATTGCATGAAGGACCCTTTATACACACAGTAAAAAGATTTTTCAGTAGGTACTGTGGTATGTAGTGTTGTTGTTGTTCATAAACATAGTTAGTAACTGTTGTACCTAGCAGAATTTTATACATTTTACATGATTTTAAGATTATTTAATAAAAAGAAATATAATGTTAACGCCTTGATGGGTGTAATCAATCTTTATTACATCTTTTCGCAAATGTAAAAATAATGATCATTAATAAAATTAAACAGATTGCTCTCATACAATTTCCTTATTGATTGAATTATAAAACCGTTCTTTAAAAGTCAATTAAGAGCACTTACTCTTATACTTTTTAAACTGGGACATTTTTTCAACCAACATTACCAATAATATCGCTTAGCCGACAAAAATAAACAAACCTCGGGCCCGTTATTTAAAAAAATGCTCACCGAAAAGGGCGGTACACTGATTGTTGTCGAAGGAGGACTTTCGCAAAAAACCACACTTTTTTTTAAAGAAAAAAGACTTATCCCCTTTTTGCGCCTGCCCATTGTCTCCAGCGCTATTGTCTTGCCGATTTGAAATATTTTTATGCTTTCCGGATGACGATAATGTTTTTGACTTATTTTTCGATAACTATTATTTAGCGAATTTATTGATTTTCGGTTTTGGATCCGTTGTTTTTGTGACGGTCTCCGTTTGAAGGGAAGCTAGTGATTTTATCGTTTAAATAGCAATTTGTACACGGATGCCTCGACGTAACAGTCTAATAAAATTGCCTAATTGTTTGTTTTGTTGACAGCTATGTAATTTTCGAATTCGATATCTGATACGTTCTAAAATAACCGTAGCCCCAATACAGTCATCAAACAGTAGCGATAATACTCGTACCAGTTCGACCGCAAACAAACGTGAGCTGCATGGCCAGCTTCGACAATCGCAGACTTGATATTTGAAGTGCACTGTCCTTAGTGCGACATTTTTAATAAAGAAATCAGCAAACTTATATAAAGCGGATTCTTAACTAACTAGATCTGAATGACATTTTAGTTTATAAACTTTACGACTGGGATCTGTTTATGTGCCTAATAAATAAAATATTGTCTTATCTAAGCTACTGATATTGCCTACCTTTAGTCTAGTCTAGATATTTAGGTCTTCTTTTTATCGAGTGGACAAGCCCTGGTGTCAGAGTTTTCTCAGACCGCCTTTCGGCCTCTGAGGTGTTTTTTATGTAACGACTACTACCACAAGAGATAGTAGCCGGGACCAACGGCTTAACGATATAACGGAGATATTTAGGTAAATTCTATTAGATTCACAAAAAAACTAAAACGGCATCTATAACTCGAGCGTTTTTGTTTCATTAATTGTTTCATCTTATGATCGCTTTAGTATCGCGTAGTTCATTAGATAATCATCTGCATCTCATTAGCTTAGTATCGATACTGCTTGATTAGTATAATGAACGGTAGCGGTACATTTTGAAATATCACTAGAAAATAATACCATAAGTAAAAAATATAACAAACTGACATTAGACCAGAGACGATCATTTATCTCTTTTGCAAACATTAGATAGTAAAATTAGCATAATTGTGCATGTGATGATTTATTTACGAATTATTCAAATATTAATGGCGCCCATTGATTGGTATCGATACTTTTTTGTGGAATCGCGCCGATTTGCATGATAATGCTACGTTATACTAAAGGTGTTGCATTTTGTTCGATACATAAACACTGTGATATATCGCTTGTTGGTTAGCGCGATGCAGCTGTCGATTAATTAGTTTAATCTAAATAAATAAAATTATTGAAAAAATGCTACTTTAATTCAAATAAAATCCTCGCGAATAGCACCTGCACTTAAAGGAATAAGCGAGTTTATCGGGCATAGATCAACCACACACAATTCCACCACAGTAACTCCTAACTCCTGTAAAGCAGGACCAACAGCCACAAGGTCACAACACTAGACAATGCACATCTCGAAGGGATGTCTCTAATCTGTCTTGGAACCCTCAAAGAAGATAGGACAGAAAAAAAACATTAATATCCAATAACTATTTCTTCGAGATTAGTTACATCTGTACAGTATTCTTATCATCATCAACCTTATATGGTCCTTCTGAGACAGGTAGTGCACAGTATTTAAGGGGATGATCAGACCACAAATCTAAATAACTTTCTCTGTGGAAATAACATTAGCTGAAATCGGGAAAAAACATCATTAATTTTTTTGGTGATTTTAGAGTATTCTATCTCCCACTGCACAGCCCAGGTCCCCAGTCTCATGACTAACCGTAGGATGGAAGGAGGCTTGGCAGACAAAAGGTTAAATAGCTACTTTAAATCGTAATCGAAATTATGATAGTTTAATTTACGCTATTTAGTAATCCTCCGGTTAAATTTGTACTTACATGTAATATCATAATATAGTAGATGGAGTCAAAATAAAATTGGAAAGCTATGTGGTAAAACATTCTACAATGTTTATAGATAAATGAGCTCGAAGTAAAAATATTGACCTGCGGAAACTCTGTGCTGATTTTAGACCTACATCTACATGTATGACTTTGACCGTTGTTTTCTGGTTGGTTTGGAAGGTAGCCGAAAAATCATTAAATTTTTATAATTGGTGAAGATTTACTATACCACTTCTGTCCTAAGGCCTTTGTTTGATTAATTGAATAAATACATACTCGTATTAGATAGGATGTAGTTAACCAATTTGAAATGTAAGCCGCCGTAGAACTTCATCAAAGCAAACTTTTTACAGTTATATCTCTATTTTATTATGAATAAGCCATTGATATTTTATATTTAACTGAATTAGATTCACAATCAACGTTCGAAAAATGGCAGAACCAAAAGAGCTCATACGAGCTCTTTTTTGTACTAGCTGACAGTAAACATGCCACATACAACTAAGTTTATGAATCAAAAACAACTTATTCATGCCACCCAACAGCATGCATACTTGATTTGTGTGGGTTATATGTCAGATTCGGACAACAATTTGATAAGATTTTGTATTTTGTCAATGGTTAAAGGGTATATTACTGTTGGCGCGCTCCATACAAACGAAGTCTGGTGATATTTTCAATACTAACCGATTAAACTCAATGAAATTTTGCAGAAACAATCTAGAAACAAATCTCTATGCTTGTATCGTGTCAGATTTTCCTTGAAATGTACAGTTTTAAAGTTACAGTGCCTTAAATATTTCCATACAAATCTTAAATTAATCCTAGCATTGAAACTGTATATTTTAATGAAAATCGGATACGATACAAGCATAGAGATTTGTTCCTAGATTATTTCTGCAAACTTTTATTGAGTTTAATTGGTTAGTATTGAAAATATCACCAGACTTCGTTTGTATGCAGCGTGCATTTACGCATTCGGAATAAACTTCTCTTAAAGCACAAAAATGGGTGAATACGAAAATTCGAAGTCTATGTGTTAGTGACAAAGTTAGAGGGTTCTAATATAAGTTAGGCTACATTTCAAATTAGTTGACTGAACATCAAAATAACATTAATAATTCTCGCACCTTTCTAGAAAAAGTTGTCGCACCAGCTGCAACTCAACTATTATCCGCACAATTTGGCTGTAACGAATAAACTCGCGACATATGCTAATCTACAACCTACCCATAAATAAGGTCTATTTAATTCCATCAATAGTTCGAAAATCACTTGTTATTTATATGCTAATGCTGCATAACCCTAGGTGACTGTTGTATTGTTCTTTCTTTTTACAAAGGCCTGTAAATCAAGCAAGTTTTATATTTGTTACGTTGGGAGTAAGGGTTACTTTGAGGGATTTGTTTGTGCAATAATTTTGTAGGTAAAGTAGTAAGAATGTGACCTTATTTGCAATGTAGATGAGCATAAGTTTCCGGTGTCTATTGACGATCAATGATTAAGTGTTTGGTTATTTTTTTGTTTGATTTTTGCATCGTAACGTAGCAGATGTTATCGGAAAATAATTTGTTTATTATTAAGTACGATGTTATTATAATAATGGCAACATGAGTTGCAATTGGTCGATAGATGTCGCTACGTTTATGAAATTAAATTTTTCGCACCATTGTAAAAGCTAACTAGATACTCTTTCTTATACAGGGTGTAAGGAAAAGTGTCATTACCCTCTAAACCACATATTCTACCCATCAAAGTGAACAACTTTTACTATTGGAGTAAACCTGTTAGAACAAAAAAATATCAGTTGTCTCATACTAAACTGCAATACCTACTCGATTTAAATGTATGGGATCGCTGATATTTTTTTGTTCTGACAGGTTTGCACCCATAATAAAAGTTTTTCAGTGTCATGGTAGAGTATGTGGTTTCAAGGTTAATTATACTTTTCCTTACACCCTGTATTGTGATAATAGTTAGGTATCACACCGGAAGAAAATATATTTGTGATTTTATGAAGAATGATTGTTTCCTTGATTAAAATATATAGTTTGTTCAATTTCGTTAACTCGCAAATTAAGCTAGAGGAAGATCAAGATGGAGGGTGAAGTGTGAACATGAATCGGATAACGTCACTATATCATGAAACCTTAAAAATGATAAAAGTGAAACTTGATCAACTGCGTACACTTTTTTATACCATTTATACGTAGTACCTATTAACTTGTAAATATCTTCAATTTAATGACACGCTTCTGTTACAGTTTAGAAGTTATGTCACCGTCCATCCATACAGCGCCCGCGCCTTGACGACGAGACGCATTGTCGCAGGGCTGCGCGTGCGCTGGTCACGCACTATGCACAATAGAAACTGCGTGGAAAAGTCGCTGGAAAACTTCGACAGGTTCTTAACGTTTTTGTTATTCTTTGAATTTATGATATATCGACTGTATTGAGCAATAAATATTATGATAATGATTGTAACTGCCGTGACCATTGACTTTCATTAGTAAGTAAACTCTTAACCGAATTTCCTTACTGAATCGTGAAAATAGTTTCTCAATCCGCGGCTTTAGGAATCAATGATGTCCCAACCAATTGATGATTTTAGAGAGCTAATCTTTTGCTAATTATATCAACTCGTATTTCGTATGACAACCAAGTCATGAAGTAATATGGTATATCAACGTTTTTAAGCTATAGGAACCATACTGTTCTTACATAAGTTTTAATCATGAGCCAAAACGTATACACAAAATTTCACCAATCAAAAATCAAGCTAAACCTTACGTCAAAAAATGGTTCCTATCTTAAAAATTGCTTACAGCTTGAATATTGTGTTATTTTTCAAACTGCATCACAATATCAGTGGACGTGCAAAACAACGAGTGCGTACAAACGCGAGAGACGCGTTATTTTTGTCACATTGTCATTACAAGACGGTTCCGTCCAAATTGCGCCGGCGCGGTGCGATGCCACCATGCATATTCATCGGTTGCATTGTCTCACTACGTATTGTGGCCCACCTGAAACCTCCAGCCTTACTTGACCTCTCACAACACATAGGTCAACCCTTTAGTTACCTGTTGTGTAAGGAAAGTTGAGGGGAGTAGAAGATCAGGTAAAGGTGGTTGTAAGACACAAAGAGCGTTCATAAAATGTCAAGAGAGATCCGTCACTGAAAGAGCCGAGGCTCAAATGAGAGGTTGGTGTTAATCATAGTTTGTAACTGAACTAAATATGTTGTGTTATATTCAGTTATGGTTATAAAATTGTCTGAATTCGGGATATAAAGTACATCTATTTGATTGAGTGATTGTAGCATAAAAATCTAAATCTTAATCTTAACTATTATAAAACTGTAACAAAAGTGTGTCTGTACATTGAAGATATTTTCATGAAAAAGATTACAATATGGTTTTTAGGTATCCCGGACTCCAAAACAACCTTTTTTAGAATTTTTGTCCGTCTATTTTCTGTTTGTTTGTTAATATGTTTGTAACAGCATTACGCAAAAACTACTGAACCGATTTTGATGAAACTTTTTTTGTTTGATAGCTTATGATTTGACTTAATCTGGTATATCATTTGGGCGGACGAAGTCGCGGGTGAACTCTATTCATAAATAAAACAATAAAAGTATTTAAAAAGAATTAAATTTAGTATACAGGGTCCAACTTAATATGCTACCACTTTTTAAGAGGATTTTTAGGAGGAGGAATAAAATTTATGTTCAAAGTCAATATATGTAATTTATTCAATATAGGAGCTTGAAGCACACACTTTTTTTATAGCTTAAGAGAAGTTTATTCCGAATGCGTAAATGCGCGCTGCATACAAACGAAGTCTTGTGATATTTTCAATACTAATCAATTAAACTCAATGAAATTTTGCAGAAATAATCTAGGAACAAATGTCTATGCTTGTATCGTGTCCGATTTTCGTTAAAATATACAGTTTCAATGCTAGGATTAATTTAAGATTTGTATGGAAATCTTTGAGGCACTGTAACTTTAAAACTGTACATTTTGAGGAAAATCTGACACAAGATCCGATATAAGCATAGAGATTTATTTCTAGATTGCTTCTGCAAAATTTCATTGAGTTTTATCGGTTAGTATTGAAAATATCACCAGACTTCGTTTGTATGGAGCGCGCCAACAGTAATATAACCTTAACTTAGCAAACGAAGATTAGCTATCACTCTCAGTCAAATTAGGATGTTACTTTAGCATTTATAATAGTAAATTAATAGGATTCTTTTTGCTTTTAAAAATAGAAGAAAGTTACAATATAACTAATGGTGTAAAAAAAAATTTGGACGTTTAACATTTAAAACATCGTCACGCCGATAGAAAACGAATAAATTAATAGGAATAATTAATTATTTCGCACCATGACGCTTTCTCTAAGATCCTATTGACTTTTAGTTTTAACATGGCACGCAAATTATGACCTTTTGACATTAAGTTGTAAGATTCAAAATCAATTTAATTATGTATAGAACTATATCACTTTCTCATGACGTTTCTGGTTCCAAATTAATAAAGGTTGTGACTTATCGTCATCGTGTCGAAAGTGTCAATTATATGAATATTTATGATATCTGTATCATCGGCAATCTAAAATAATAGATATATTTTATATATTACGATATTCATACATCAATTCACGACCATAATCCCCATTGAGGTGGTCAGTAGGTTTGTTACAACAACTACCAACTACCTGTAGAAGCGTGTTGGTGTAGAAATGCTTATTTTTAGCAAAAAGCCTTAAATGCCGATGTCAGGTTAGAAATAAACTTCAAGTGGTGAGACTTTTGCCCACGATACATTGAATACCATAGTCACTTCACGCAACATACACTGGAAGAAGTAGGATAGTCCATTCTAAGACGTAACCACACATAATATAATACCCACATTGTTTCTTTTCTTATAACCCAGTCATTTTACAGAGATTTGTTAGGAGGGGTGGGGAGTAATTATGAATAGGACTTTTAAACTGTAACTGGAACTATTTAGTGACAAAAAGACTATCTGAAAACTTATTTAAAAAAATCGCTACGCAACATAGAAATCAAAATTGTTTCTCCCAGAAGGCTTTTAACTTAATAATATTAATACCAATGCACTCTTTTTAATTATGTTCAACTATATAAATGACATTTGAGTAATAAAATAGCCATCGAAATACAAAAATGAGTTACTCATAAGAAAATAAAAATGTGTTTTTCAAAGCTTTTAAGTACACAACAATATTTATTCCGTGTTTAAAAACGTATTAAAAAAAATACCAATCAATCAATCAAAATTGTTTATTCAAAATAATATCACATAGGTAACTTTCTGACGTCATGTTTTTGAATCTACCACCGCGTCGGAAGGTGACCGTCAGGTTTTTTAGAACGACATAAATGCTAAACATTGAAATTTGGGGCTGATGCTGAAGTGATTATTTTTTTAAGTTTTGTAAATTTCTAGGCTCTAATTGGCTCTTACATACAACACCAAAAAAAAATCAATTCATATTTAGTCCCGGGTCAAACCGTAAAATGACTGGGCTATTAGATGCTTTCAAATATAACCAATAAACTATAGCTTCTAATACATTAAAATTATTCAGCTGATTCCAAAATACTTTATGAGACAGGTTCAGCTTAATGACTTGGTGTCCATGGACATTTTAAAGATTTATTTCTATGATTAAAAACTAATTTCGCTTCGGTTTTCATTATTTTTGCATAATTTAGTGCCTAGTGCGTAACCTATGATCTATAGTTTGTAATTTATTCAAATAAATGTGACACAGCTATTGTGCAATTTTAGTCGAAATCAAAAGAAGTAAAAATTGTTTTTATAGCTTAAAGTAAAAGGTGACAAAATGATTGTACCTAACTTTAAATGCAAGCACAGGAATTTGAAAGCAAAGATGTTGGTGGAAATATCTCATCTAAATTTTTTGCTAAAATTAATTCATCTTTTTGGGTTTTGCCTTCCTCAAGGTGCGGTTACATAAAAGTTTAATAGAGAAAACCGTGGTTGTCCAGTGGCGAAGAAACTTGCCTGCCGTGCAGGAGGCGATGGTTCGATTCCCGTCCAGGCCGGCACTTATGTATAATTTGTAACACCACTGACTTTTCGGTGAAGGAAAACATTGTGAGGAAACCTGCATGCTTCAATTTCGAGGCATGTATTGTACCCATTATAAGTGGCGACGGGCTGACTCCCCGTCACACTGGACAGAGTTTCGGTATTACTGGTGAAATGTGGTTGTTCTGTGGTTTCAGAATATCTCTGACTACCCCCTCGGGGAATATAGTCGTGAGCATATGCTAGTTCATTATCGTTTTAATAATAGTGACTAGTTTTAATGATAGCAAGTTGTATTAAAAAATATTGTTTCTGTTTTTAAGTGTTTCATTGGTACCCTAAGCATGAAGCATAATGCAAAAGGATCACCCTTAAATAATATCGAGTTAAAAGTTTTTAAAATTAAATTGTTTAATGGCTTTATTTAAAACAATGTAATATAAAGTAGTTATAAATTATAATTAATCACCTCTTTATTCTTAAAATGCAAGGTCGTGTATAAAATGATAATTAAGATATAAAATGTATGTTCATGTTATTATTAAATAGACAAAAATTTGCACAAAAACAAATATTACAAGTTTGCCTCTTTCAAATAACTAATACACTATAGTACGTTCAAGGTAGCTCCGTGATTTTGACGGTTTTAGAGATTTTATAGTACTTTTTAAAGCTGTTTGATAAAGGTTTTTCGGCTCAAACATTTTCAGAATTGGATTAATCGCTCTAAAACGATCTGGCAAAATCGCGGAGCTGTCTTGGACGTAATATAGTTGATGCTGATTTTGACAGTCATGCGACTTTGCAACTTCAGAAACCATGTCTCGTTCGAAACAAAAGGGGAAAAACCACGCTCAAAGCTCACCCACGGAAAGAAAAGCAGAGTGGCCCATTCTTAGCCACTACACGACTACGCTCACAAACTTCCATCTGCGTTAAAACCATCACCTTCCGGCTTCTCCGTGGTCGGGTAAGAGGGTAACACTCAATAGTCATTCTTATGGGGATATAATTCGGAGCGTGCTCCATACAAACGAATCAGGTTATATTTTCAGTCAAGAGTCAATCTAGAAACTAATCTCTATTATATGTTATAATTTTTTCGTTCAAATGTATAATTTTGAAGTTACAGTGCGTCAAAGATTTGCATACAAATCTTAAATTAATTCTAGCATTAAAACTGTATATTTTAACGAAAATCTGACACGATACAAGCCTAGAGATTTGTTTCTATATTGTTTTTGTAAAATCTCATTATTTTAATTCTTGAAAATATAACCAGACTTCGTTTGTATGGAGCGCGCCAACGGTAATATTCCCTTAGGCTTCCCTCAGACAATGTACCACTTGGTACGCGTCCGACCTAATTATATAAACTAATTGTTAACGCGTCGGTTTGTTCATAATTACGCTAATTAAGACGCGCCTGCGCATACACCGAGAGTTGCTAGTTATGTCGTAATGGGAATCGGTAATTAATAATGGCTATTATAACAGCTTCTTTATCTTATTGTCTTCATAAATCTGACATGTAAATTTTTTATAAAAATTGTAAAAATTTTGGATAAATTTTAAAACGAATTATTTTAAAGATTAAATTACGGTTGTTTAAATAAAATTGCTAGTAGAGTTTTTTATAATCGTATAATAGGTACGTAAACTCTTGATCATAATTAATTTCGGGGTGATCAAAATTTAGGTACCTATAGTACAAAGACCATGTTTAGTTGTCGTATCGTCAATCTTCAGAGGCTGTAGAACTCCCCCCCCATCCAATATAAGAGGATGTCAAACAACGTGTAGATAGACAATTTTTTTAACTATTTAAATCTACACACGTATGCCTGCCTCACTTTGTAAACTCTCTCTCTGCTACGGCTCTGCCGGAAGAAATCTATTTCGATATAAGCTCGCCCTTTGCACTTGTCTATTACACTGTTTTCATTTATATTTTCATGTGTACAATAAATCGTTAAACAAATGAAACAAACCCATCACAATATCAAAAATACAGACCACCCCGAAAGGGAATAACACCGTGAGATTATTTCTACGTGTATATATATTTCTTATGTGACTTGTCATTGTTTATAACGCGGTTCATCTATACGAGCACCTTAGTTTTTAGAGTTCCGTACCCAAAGGGTGAAAACGGGAGCTTATTACTAAGCCTACACGTTGTCCGTCCCTCCGTCCTGCCTATATAGGGCTGTAACTTTTGAACCAAAAAAGCTAGACAATTTAAAAGTTCACCGAATATGCGTTATTACGGCGGATTTGTAAACAAACAATAAATATGTCAAAAAATCAATAATTAAGGGGAATCTTCATAAACGAAACTAGTTTTTATCAACGTTTTTTCTTCTCGCTCTATCGTATCATCATACATACAAGCGTCGAACTTGATGTGATTATAGAGAAAACTCTACAGTATAACAACAAATTATAAAAACTGGCCAAGTGTGGTTCGGTTCGCGCTAAAGGTCCCGGAGAAAACAAAACTTTATCTAAGTTAATATGTGGTGTGGTACAGAACCCTCGGTGCGCGAGTAGCCCAACTCGCACTTGGCCGGTTTTTATTTCCAGAGTCACGGTTGGGCTCATGCCCTTTTACAAAACAATGTGGCAATTTAATTGTGTCGTTCGGAAAACTGACGATGAAGTCGATGATGCCAAGTGTTTTAGAGTTCTGTTGGCAAATTAACAGAACCTTATCAAGTTTCCCGTGCGGTAGATGTAACAATCTTCTTCTTATCGTGTGGGCAGCAAGCCCTGGTGTAAGAGTTTATTCAGACCACCTTACGGCGTCTGTCGTGGTTTTTATGTAACTACCACATAATATGCTGTGACTTTTTTATGGGGATGATCAGACCGAAAAAACTGAACAACTTTCTCTATGGGAACAACATCGAAATCGCTAAAAAAAATCACCTGTCCTATACATTTGGCTCAAGTAGGTTTGCAGTTTTGTATGGAAGAGCTGATTTTTTTTCGCGATTTCGATGTTGTTGCCATAAAGAAAGTTGTTCAGTTTGACGGTCTGATCATCCCCTTAAAAAAGTGTCAGCATATTAAGAAGGACCCTTAATCCTAACAGGAAGACATTTTATACGCCATAGCACACTGAGGCTGAGATTCTGAGAAGTTTTTTAAGTCTTAGTTCGAACTCCCGCATGTCAAAGTCTATACATTTTTGCCCAGAAAAGAAGAAGCCGAAGAAGTTGCATTTTTCTGTAATTTTTTTTTCAAATATTTTTAATTTGACGGATTTTAGTCATTCTTTAATTATATTTTTGAAAAAGTTTGCTATGAATCTCTGTATGTATATAAGAGACTTTTACTGTAAATATATCTACGGAACCTCGAACATCTAAGCCCAAAACATTCATGGCCTGTTTTTCTGCGCGCGCGCACAAAAAAGCTTGTTCGGTCACGGCAGGCGGCGCGCGTTTTTGCGCACATCGGACTGTTTTTTGCGCACTGGGGGACCGGTGATGTGCGTTGCGCTAACTTTCATTATTTCTTACTGTTTTTAGTTTACTGTGGACTGAACAGTTACTGAACTGTTATTTTGTTGCTGAATAATTTATTAAAGGTCATTATGACAGGAGTAGTTCGTTAGAGTGATAGATCGACGATGCGTTGTTAATTTGGTAAGAACTCGGTAAAAAGTTGATTTCCAGTTTACGGACCTACAACATTGTCATTTTTTTATTTTATTATACCTCACTAGTTTTTAATTAGTAACATAACTTTAAGGGTGTATTCAGACAGTAAATCTAAACAACATTCCCTAAGGAACATGGGTCGCTAATTGAGATTTTTTTTTTGACCTTTGATGTAAAAGTGCGAATCAGCCGATTGATTTTCTATGGGACGTCGAACATTTTTCCTCCTTTTTCGACCCATGTTCCTTAGGAAA
This sequence comes from Agonopterix alstromeriana, assembly GCA_963924505.1. NCBI lineage: Eukaryota > Metazoa > Arthropoda > Insecta > Lepidoptera > Depressariidae > Agonopterix > Agonopterix alstromeriana. Next base: position 19,628,764 of record OZ004664.1, read on the forward strand.
AGTTGTTTAGTTTCATGGTCTGAAAACACCCTTAGAGTTATGTTAGTTATTAAAAACTAGTGGTTTATCGACTTCTAGTTTTGACATCGTCACATATCACTTTTTTATGACGATAATGATAAGCACACAGATTATCTAATCCTAATGAAAGATTTAGAATCGAGACTAGACTTACTATTGTACGAAAATTAGTATATACCTATCCATCCATGTACTAAATAGTAACACTTCGGTTTCATCTTTATAATCCTTATAATCTCTGACTACCATACTTCATTATCTTTGGTTTTTAATAAAATCTTCGATCTGAAAAACGGAAGTAAAAACCTCAATATAACAATAATATTAGAATTGCTAGTACGCGCTAGTACATTTTACAACTTATTCAACTTTGTTATAATGTGGTTTAATACGTTTTATGTTATTATCAGATGCCAAGATTGTTTTGGCTTTTCAATTTTAAATCACTTGTTTTAGTTATACACACGGCGACACAGTTAGCTACACAAAACCAACATAAGCTGGTCACGCGACACTATACGTAATTCAAACTACGCGAGGCCAGCAAATTTTGGTTTTGCTCGATGTGTCGCCGTGTGTACCTAAGTAGGTGCGGTAACATTTCATTTATGTATGAAGACGATTACTCAATATTTATTTCTGCAACATTTTTTGCAGTATATTATCCAAAAGTATCGGCCCATTGTCTCGCCGTGCGCTCCTGCTAAGGCTACGACTGCGCACCATATCGGATGTTTGGCGAGCATCCATTCGCGGTTGAATGTTGCCTGCGTGACGTCATCGGAACACATTGTTACCAATACGTTATGTTTTAGACTACTGTTGTATTGGGTGGTAAGTCTTATATTTTGGTTTTTATGTTAAGAATTATCAAACGGTGCCGGTGGCAGAAAACACTGTGAGGAAACCTCTACTAAAGAAAAAATCACTAATCAACATTGTATTGAGTATACGCATTGTATCATTATCTATGCAGTAGTTTGCCCGTACCCATACTGGTTGAAAAAACCGAAAAACATTTAAATAAATAATAAAAGCCTGGGACCATGGGGACCCGCAAAACAGCTTATAAAGGAGATATCGGCACGCCTTATAGAGACCACTTGTGATAAGAGGGCTGGCCGTTACCTACGTCAGCGCATAAGCTTGGTGATTCAGAGGGGGAATGCTGCCAGCGTTCTTGGAACCGTCCCTCGGGGAGAGGCTTTGGAGGAGGTTTACAGGTTGTAAGTCCCCCCTTTTTTTTTTTTTGGTGTAGGAATTTGACGAAGCTTGTTGCAGATATACGGGATGTATTTATTGACGAAACGTGTTGTGGATCAGAGTGGTGTATTTCCTTTGACGAAGCCTGTTGTGGATGTGAGTATTGTATTACCTTTGACGAAGCCTGTTGTGGATACGCACATTGTATTTTTTCTATAATTTTTGAATTTGAATAAATAATTTTTATTATTAATAATAAAAGAAATGTTTTGTTTTTCGAGTGCGCACTTTTCCATCACCATGTCTCGAGAACTAAACGGTTTAACTGAAGGATTCCTGGAAAACGTGGAAAGTGGAATGAATAAATTCTTCTTCTACTATGACAAATCTATCAAAGACATGTCAGTACATTGAAGATGATCCAGATAAAATATCGCGAATAGTATTTCTGGAAACATGAAAAATATCCCGTATATTTATTTAGAAAATGCACTTTCCACGTTTTCCAGGAATCCTTCAGTTAAACCGTTTAACTCTGAGACATGGTTCAGTGGTAGCTAAGGATCGGTGAGGTCATTAACTCCGGCATAGGCGAAGTGATTGATGTGTCCTACGTGATGCGCGGGCGCAGATCACGTGGTCGCAGGACATTGTGGTGTTGAGTACTGTTCATTGAAGTTCAATCTTTAGACCCTACGGGTTTTATATTATGTTTTTTCAAGAATTTTTGCAGACACAACAAAACCTAAACAATTCAGAGTTTGAACTGCTTGAACTTGTAACAAAGTACCCAGGACCATTGTTTTTACATGTAAAAGTGAATTTCCTTACCGTAACTATGTTTTCTTATTAAAGTTTCGGTGGATCTGGATTTAAAGTGTGATTACATAACTCAATTAAACAGGCCCGATTTGGCATACATTGCTTGCTATGATCGATACACTTTAAAATATAGAGAATAAATCAGGCTATGTTTGCCGAAATTGGGCCTGACTAATTGACAGTGAAAATTAACTTTAACGTAGTGGTGGATAGGATACGTGAAACAAAGCCTTGACTGAATTGAGGCTGAGATCAGGCAAGAAAGGAGTGGGTCGTCTGGCAGCCGGGTGGGCTGAAATATTGCGAAGAGAGTTGGAAAGACTTGGATGCGATTGATACCTGATCGGAAAGAATGGCTGAATGGGGAGGCGGCTTATACCTTGCAGTGAGAGGACAGAGTTTGATGATGATCTTGTTTTCCTATTCCTCTATTTTACGTTAGCTGTAAGTCTACATCATTATTATCGTCCACTGCCGAGCATAGATCATAAAACTCTATCCTCGGGCTTCCTCATCTAGTCGCTCCCAGTTCATAATCATCATCAGCCCATGATCGTCCACTGCTGAACTTAGGCCTCTCCCGAGGCGCGTCATAAAACTCTATCCTCGGGTTTCCTCATCCAGTCGCTCCCAGTTACCTTATATCAAAATATTATCAATCTAAGTTAGAAATCTAAGGTTTCCTGACCAGAAGAAAATTGTAGTAAAACATTTCTTAGAAGGTGAGAAGAGCATTAGAAACCAAACGTCCACCTTGACTGGCAGTCGATAGCTAATTATCTGTTTAGCCGGCCAAAGTAGCTAATTGACGGCTAAGCGTCGATTAGCCCGTCAAGCTAGTAATTGGTAGATTTAATTATGTTTGGGTAGACAATCAAACAAAGAGTTGGTCAAGATTATGTCTTCGGCTTCGTGACGAATCTTTTTTTGTATCTTTATAGAGGAAAGTATGCTTTATTATACATTGTACTTATATTTTATTAATCAATAACAGAATTCAATTAAAATTATTAAAAGTATAGCTAAACTAAACACTGAAATAATAAATCAAACACAGGATCCATCAACCTGAACAACTTTCTCTATGGCGCATAATTATGTCCCATTGTGAAAGTTGTTCCGTTTGATGGTCTAAACAACACCCTTAAAAGTTTTAAATATTTGTTTTCACTTTTGTAACACCTTGAATAGTATTACATCTTATCTTAACCTTAACTATTATAAAAGTGTAACAGAAGCGTGTCTGTACATTGAAGATATTTACATGAAAAAGATTACGATACGATTATGGGTTTTAGATATCCCGGACTCCAAATCAACCTTTTTTTAGTATTTTTATATGTCTGTTTGTTTGTTTGTATGTTTGTAACAGCATCACGCAAAAACTTCTGAACCGATTTTGATGTAACTTTTTGTTTGATAGCTTATGCTCTGACTTAAAATCTGGTATATTATTTGTGTGGAAGACGCGGGTTAACTCTAGTTACATATAAGATTTTTATTATTTGATAGAAATTCAACACTTTTGTCCTAGGTGTTTTTCCTCTTTTACTCGCAATTATTCAGTATAAATGTGCTACTCGTAGCTCTTTTTGCCAGTGCGAGTCCTCTTGTTTGAAGTGTCTAGGGTGTGTTTTAGTTATAGTTCGTTTATTTGTTGTTGATAAGTTTCTGGGACCACCTAAAATGGGAATACATTCGTGAGTACTTAAACGGATGTTTATCACGAAAGAAGACAAGTGAAAATAGGTACAGATGACGTATAACCCAAGTCTTTGTGCCATGCCATGTGCGCACGCGCAGGCACGACCCCGATGCCCACGCGCAGAACACACACCACTCTTTCACGCATCTTGCTTCTGGCTGTATGAGTACAATCTTCATAATATTGCACCTAGCAATCTTAACATGCCTTATGATTTTGAACTTAATACAATTAAGCTTACAGTACATTTCGGATTGTAAATCATTGTTAGGTACGGTATGGTGGTAGGAAAGGTTGTATATGTCTTTAATTACAATATAAATGCAATTTTTCGGACTTTAACGGTAGGTATATGGCCAGTCTTAATTTAAGTTTGCTGTAAACAGATTGTTATCTAGATTGATAGCTATAGCTTTTTTAAATAGTGGTGGCAAGTGACCTAACTATTTATTGATCCATAACTGCTGACTGCTGTAAAATTATATAAAAACGATTCTAACAGATAATATATACATTTATACAGTTAAATTATCAAAATCTTCAGTCAACTCCAGAGTAACTTTTAGACACAATACATGCCTCAAAATTGAAGCATGTAGGTTTCCTTACGATATTTTCCTTCACTGAAAAACCGGTCTTGTTACAAACTGTAACATAACTTATTTTTTTCTCACAGACAATTACCAACTTAAATATATCCTGCGTAGTTGACTGTAAGCTGTAGTAGAAATCGGCGATGAGAAATCACACTGATATCAAAGAAATAGTGAACCAAGTTAAGATAAACAATCAATTAAATATAGACACAAATCAAGACCATATACAGTTGACAATGGAAACACGATGATAAATAAATGTTTAAATACCTATTACGTAACTCTACTAAAGGAATCAAATGCAACATTGCTTACTTATTACAGTAGGTACTACATATTTTATTTATTAATACATTACCGCTTTGAGAAACGACGTGATATTTTATATTTAATTTTTATTTAGATTTTAGCTTAAAATAAATACCTTATTTTATTCATATTGATTTCAGTAACTTTGCTACAACTACCGCTATTTTTTAATCTATGTATATTTTTTTAGCGTATTTGGAGTTTCAGAATAGAATGCGAAAAAAAAAGTTGATAGATAGATAGCCTTTTGCCGATACTAGATAATTAGTGCAATTATATAGGGCCCTTCTTAATATGCTGATACTTTTTTTAGGGGATGATCAGATCGTAAAACTGGGCAACTTTCTCTATGGCACCAACATCGTTATCGCGAAAAAAAAATCTGCTGTCCCATACAAAAGTACAAACCTACTCGAGCCAAATGTATGGTACTGCTGACTTTTTTTTGTGATTTCGATGTTGGTCCCAGAGAGAAAGTTGTTCAGTTTGATGATCTGAACATTCTCTTCAAAAACTGTCAGCATATTAAGTAGGAACCTGTATAGTACAGCCCATCCAATACAGGGTGTTGTACCCATGATACTGAACAACTTTCTCTAAGAAACCTATAGGAAATTAACAAATAAAAACAGGTGCACTAACATTACTGTGAAAATTTGAAATGTTTTTTTGGGAATTTCCCTTTGTTACTTTGGAAAAAACCATAAGTACAATCATCCATTAAAGTAATGCAAATGTCTACCCTAAAACCCTTTACATCCAGCTTACTAAAGCCAGTAATGTAAGTAGAATCAAGTGTTAATATCGTATTGGTGCGGTGCACGAGCCATTGATATGCATTATGTATGATAACATGCAATTATAATGTTAATCAGACATGTGTTGTGTGGAGTCGACGGCGACGCGACGCAAGCTGAGACGCGACAGTGTTTGGATCACTTCATTTTTTACATAACTCTAATGAGAGTGATCATCTGATGAAGTTCTATAGTGCATGCGATTACATTTGTCACATTCAGGGTCCTTCTTAATATGCTGACTCTTTCTGAGGGGATGATCAGACCGTCAAACTTAACAAATTCCTCTATGGCACCAACATCGAAATCACAAAAAAAAATCACCTCTTCCATACAAAACCGCAAACCTACTTGAGCCATAATATGTATGGGACAGATGATTTTCTTTTCGTGATTTCGATGTTGATCCCATAAGTTGGACCCTATACAGAGTCCTTCTTAATATGCTGACACTTTTTTAAGGGGATGACCAGACTATCATACTGAACAACTTTCTCTAAGGGACCAACATCGAAATCAAGAAAAAAAAATCAGCTGTCCCATACATTTGGCTCGAGTTGGTTTGCGGCAGTGAAAGTTGTTCAGTTTGATGGTCTGATCATCTTCTTAAAATACCGTCAGCATATAAAGCAAGACCCTATACAGAGTCCTTCTTAACATAACCACTTTTTTAAGGGGATGATCAGACCATCAAACTGAACAACTTTCTCCATAGGACCAACATCGAAATACGAATAAAATCTGCTATCCCATACATTTGACACAAGTAGGTTTGCAGTTTTTTGATTTCGATCCCTATATGTGTAAAAATTTCAAAAAAACTATAATTTCAGCTTTTATTCAGTGTTGAAAACTTGTTATTCTCTCAACAGGCCGCTGTCTCCGCTGCATCGAGCGTCTAGTCTAGACGAGCATCTCTGCCAACACCTTGATGCCCGCGCCGTGCTATATTTCACTCGTGAAGGCTCAATGCCAACCACCCGACACTGTCAGCTACCGTACTGCGCATTACTAAGATTATAATGTGTTGAATGTAGGTTTATTATGTTTGGATAGAGTTTAGATTGCTTTGGCATTATAGGATAGAGACGATGCAATTTTATAAGTAAGAGGTTGATTTAGTGTTGTTTGTGTAAATAGATAAATACAAATATTTATGCATTAGGCATATCGATAACAAGGTTTGTAAATGAATAAGATTAAGTTTAACAAAAAAAGAATTAATAACGGGATCAGCTAAAAAAAATCTCAAAAGTCTCAAAAAATTAGCTAGATAGCTTTCTGACGTCACTTTTTAACTGAATAACTACTGCTTCGGAAGTTATTCCGTTGTACAGAAGACGCGGCCAAAAACTCTACAACACACATCTTGTAGATTAGTCAATATGATGTGGATAATGATAGTGATTCTGCCAAGTTCTCCTATGAACTGTACAATAAGACGTGCAGAAAACTCTTTGAATGGTTACTACACAAAATAATCATCATCAGCAACCAATTACGTCCCACACTGTAGGGTATTATAGGGTCCTTCTTAATATGCTGAAACTTTTTTAAGCGGATGATCAGACCGTCAAACTAAACAACTTTCTCTATGGGACCAAAATCTAAATTGCGAAAAAAAAATCTGCTGTTCCATACAAAATTTCAAACTTACTATTGCCAAATGTATGGGACAGCAGATTTTTTTTCGCGATTTCATTGTTGGTCCTATAGAGAAAGTTGTTCAGTTTATAGGTCTGATCATCCCCTTAAAAAGCGATCGCATAATTAAGAAGGACCCTGTACACGGCCACGCGTATAAGTAACTGAAAAAAATAAAAAAAATATTTCAAAAGTAATTTCAAAATATTTTTTCATTATGCATCATGGAAAATAAAAGCGGAGTGAACCAAGTGCTACGAACGTAGTAGCTTCGGCGTTCATAGTATAGACATCAACGAGACGCCATAGACTATCCAAAATGAATGTCACTGGAACCATACCAAAACATTTCAAAAGATTGGAATGCTATCTTCAAATTAAATAATGTATAAACTTCATAGATTTTCTTTTCAATTTAAATGACAACTCGTACAAATTTCAATGTGTTAATTCTGAATAGCACTTTAGTTGAACTCAGCAGTTGAAAATGTCAAAATTACTATGGAGATATGCATCTTTCTACTGCTGATTTGACTTTAAAAAATCGCACTCCTGAAGTGTGATTTTTGAAAGTTAAATCAGCAGTAGAAAGATGCATATCTCTACACTAATATTGACATTTTCAACTGCTGTGTTCAAAGTATGAGTTTCAAAAAACCGCACTCCTGATCGGGATAGATACTTAAAAGTTAAGTGCATGTGAAGCAGAATACGTAGAATCAATATCTAAACCATAAAGTTATTATACCTTACAATCTAAACGGCACAAAAAACCATGTGATATGTATGCTTACCCAGCAAATAGTCAAAAAAGAAGGTGAGGAAACTCAACTTATCGAAAGGATTGAAAAATGTCACCACAGATTGCTGATTGATGATCTTTTCCGAAAAGGAAATTAAAACTAATTAAACATACCGCCCCGCATCATGTTCCGCCCAAAGGTGCCGATTATGCTAGCATTATGCTGCAGACCGGCGGTCAAGACCTCTTTCCCGTAGCCATCGGCCAATTTCAAAAATAAATTTTTTGGCCTCTGTCCCCCACGTGCCAGCCGTTTCCACTGCCAAAATTTCTAAAATTGAAAAATTGGTCTAAGGCGGGACTTGAACCCGCAATCTTCCAAACCGGGGAATTGCTTTTTCCAATTTAGCTACTGAGCCACTACGCCAGAGAACCAAATTTATCAACCTATTGCGTCTTAAGGCACCTTATACCTAAGGGGTCTTATTTGGTTTAGTTTTATACTGAGTATAAATATGCTTATTATTTAAAAGGGCTCTGTGATTTTTTTATGTTAATGTTTTCCTTTATAACTTTAGTCTTGATGAAAATACTAAGATACGTGTAAACCATTGGCAACAAACAAACAATAATTCATACCTCATCAGTTCACACTGCCCTTTGCAGACGCAATAACAATTCATAGTACGTCGGAACGTTTGAATAATAACTCTAAATATGATATTTATGGGCTTATGAATTAGAACAGTGACAACCACCTTTCTAACGACCTTGGTGATCGCGTGGATTAATGTCGCCGTCGATCGCAACGGTCCGTCGCGGGTCGCAGGCGCAGCTCACCATGGAATATCTAACATATAAATATCGAATATGATTTCTGTGCATTAAATATATAAATAGTAACTTAGTGCCATGATAGCAACTACTGTACAAAGAATTAGAAGTAACGATATCGTTATTTTAATCTTCTTCCTGACATGACATGACTGCGCAAGGAATTATTATCGTGAGTTTAGACGGCTATACTCAACTGATATTACTCATGACTTAATAGAAAATATATCGAAATTGTTACTTTATTTTGCAGTGAAAACAGAAGTCTATAAAGTATGTAGTCTACGCAGATTGCGAAGATAACGTAGTTGCGTGCGACTTGACACTTGCGTATTGTACGGACGGCGAGTGGCGACACAGGTGCGGTCAGGGCTGCCAGCTGCCGGTCCGGCTCGTCCGGGGTCCGGGGTTCCTGTCCGGATGACTGTCACGGATTTGTCTGCAATCTGCCTTCAGCTTAATGTTACAATTGATATTTCGATGCCTTGTTTATTTTCTCAAAATATGTCTGGATGTTTATTTTTGTGACAGTCAGAAAGGCGGGTGTAGGTACGTAACTAACATTGGTAATGTCTTTATAGAAAATGTATCAACATTTTTACAGCTGTTGATTTAAAGAATAGTCAAACATTAGAGGACGAATTAAACTATCAGACTAAACAACTATCACTATGGCAACACAACTCTGAAGGTGCAAAGACATAGCAGCTGGGCTATATAAAACTTCAATATATACTCTTGTGTAAGCCACAATCTGGCAGTCAAACCCGTAGGCGTTGATGAGGCAAGATGGAACACGGTAGACGCTTACTACAGATCAATCTCTAGTGTTGTGTCTGTCTGGAATGTCAAAAGTGGCAACCCTAGCTACAAAGTTTATCTAGCAATTAAATACTTAATACCTATCATGGAAAAACAACAAACTAGATGTCAATATTTCTTAACGATTGGCACGTAATTACAAATAGTAAACACTTACGGTAGCGTTAAATGTTTAAAGGTTTATTAAATTGATCAAATGATTGAAAACGAAAACACTTTCAAATAACTTGATTGACTGCATTAAATATAACTTACGTAACCTCCATAATTATTATCATAAATCTAGTACTTATAGCATTGTATAGCAAAGGACTGGACAGGTCCATCAATAGGTTGATTTGAATTTTTTTACGTTTAATATATTTATTAACATGAAACAAATAAATGTAGGTAGCTGAATTAAAAATTAAAAATAGGTAGATTTAGTTTAGTTGGGTAGCGTAAAAATTTGTTGAAGAATATTTCGGACGAAATATAAAAAACATAATATATGATTTCGTTCCGAAATTAAAGGCTTTTTTTTTTTATTTATTTATTTATATGATTTCGTTCACGACTAAACCTAGACCGGTAAAACCGTAGTATAGTGTTTTCGTAAACGATCTTTCATGTGTAGAATGTAGGTATTGAAGCAACTTCGCCCACAACCATAGTGCATAACAAACTTCTTCCCTAAGTCACCTCGTAAGACACCCACGGGAAGAAATGGGGTGGTTCATTCTAAGCCACAAGAAAGCTTCATTATACTAGACACCATAATACTGCTAACGGTATCATTACAATGCAACCGTCGACAACACCCTCTATCCCTCAACCATCCATCACGCGAAAACTGAAATTTGACAGCGCGACCGCATCAATAAGCTCGAAATAATACAATCACCACCCACCAACAATGGATGACAACATTATCTATATTTAATTACACCTACAGTTGGCTAGTTAGTTAGACCCTAGATTTTTTGGGACTGTCATTACAATGCCGTCTGCATATTAGAGGACGAATCATACTAGTTTTGGTGGTATGATACATTGTGCTAATTTTATTTTCGGTTGTCACCATGTGATGCATTGTTCCCATTAGTAGTTTCATACTCGGTGATAATATAATCATTACCTAAATATTCAGGGATGGTTCAGGTGATCAAACGCGTTTCATACATTTGAGTCGAGTAGACATAGCCGATTAGTAAGGAACAGCAGATTTTTTTTTTAATATTTCATTTTCGTTTCTACAGAAAAAGTTATTCAGCTGAAGCACTCCTGAAAATATAGCTAAAGATTTTATATTCTTCTTATCGTATGTGCAGCAAGCCCTGGTGTCAGAGTTTTTCAGACCGCCTTACTGCCTCTGACGTGGTTTTTATAGATTATTATTACCCAGAATAGAGAAAGACATATTTTTAGAATGACCCACTGCATAAGAAGCCCAAATCTGTTAGACTACGGCCCATGTAAAGGACTTATTATACCAAGAGGGAAATCTTCGCTGTTCCAATGAAAAACACATCTTGCTACACCTAATATTAAAGCAGAGCAGTTCTCTGTCAGCCCATGAACTGTATATGTATTCCGAAAAAAGGTTAAAATCTAATTATTTCTATGAGGTCTGCTAAAACAAAAGAAATGATTATTGTCCTGTTTTTACTTCCTTAAAAATAAATCCATATTAAAATAACAATAGAGTTCATATTTCACCCTATATTGTTGCCCATTGTCCGAAGGGTTGGTTGATACCCACAATTCCTTATCAATATAAAGTAAAAACCGCTCGTCCGTCAGCCGATTCATCAGAGGGCAGATCGATCATGTTATGACATTCGGATCTCGGCTCACGCGCAGCTTGTATTGTCCAAGATTTGCTTGTGAGGGTGCGAGGGGATGTTAGAAGAAGGGTGGACTTGGTAATAGAAATATAAACCTTATTTGCTGTAAGTATTGGTCGCTCGTCGCTGTTGGTTCGTATTGGATCTCTGGTTTTATGTTATTATTTTCTTGACTTAGTGATTCCGGCTTACAATCATCATCACCATATTCAGCCTGTCATCGTTCACTCCTGTACTCTATCTTCGGCCTTCCTCATCGAGTCACACTTCATTACCTTTTCGACTTAAAATGGACCAGCCCATTTATTCCCGTTAGCTGCTGACGTACGATGCGACTAAGGGATAAGGTTTCTTCTTTAATTGGACGCCTAAAATAAGGATAGGTAGTTGTAGCCCAACCTCTGAATACCCAGAATTCATGATTTAAATGTAGTTTTGTAAGTTTTAATAGCCTTGTATACAGGAACCAAGGGATTGTCAGACCATCAAACTGAACAACTTTCTCTATGGGACCAACATAGATATCGCGTAAAAAAATCTGCTATCCCATACAAAACTGCAAACCTACTCGAGCCAAATGTATCGCACAGCAGATTTTTTTTTCGTGATTTCGATGTTGATCCCATAGAGAAAGTTCTTCAGTTTGATGGTCTGATCATCTTTTTAAAAACTTATCAGCATATTAAGAAGGACCTTGTATAGCTCTCCGATCAGAAGTAGAAGCGTATATCGTATGATGGAGCCAACGGATCAGACCAGTACTCGAGGTTAGGAAGATCGGCTTTGGACCATTACTGATGGGAATCATCAAAGAGGGATTATGATAAAATGTAATAGATATTAGTTTGCTATTGTAATGTCAAGGTTTTTCTGAATAAGTTCATAAAAATTTAATACCTTAGTGAGTAATCCATCTAGTTTAACAGTTCTCACTCCATAGTCGATGAAAATATTGTCAGAAATTGGAACAAAGGTTAGTTTGTGGCGTCTCAGTGATGCATGATTCACAAGTAAGAATAAAATATACCTCCTGACTCATTCAACTAATAATCTCAACGTGCACAATATATGTACATATCTACATAGAACAAGCATACAGGGTCCTCTTTAATATGCTGATCCTTTTTTAAGGGGATGATCAGACCGTCAAACTGAACAACTTTCTCTATGCCACCGACATCGAAATCGCGAAAACAAAATCAGCTCTTTCATACAAAACTGCAAGCCTACTTGAGCCAAATGGTACAGTAGATTTTTTTTGTGATTTCTATTATGGTGCCATAGAGAAAGTTGTTCAGTTTGACAATATGATCGTCCCCTTAAAAAAGTGTCAGCATATTAAGAAGGACCCTGTATATTCAATGTCGGCATAAGTTACTCATTTCACGTAGGTAATTCGAAGTAATCAGTAGGCACTTTGTCAATGCTCACTTTATTTAGAAATTTAACAATAACATTTAACATGTTCACTAATAATACTAATGTAATACATGGTGTTACAGAAAGGTGTGGTCACATTCAAGGGGTGCCTCAGAATATCAAACTGAATAACATTCACTATCTATAGAGCTAAGAGCTAACATCGAAATAGCGAAAAACTGACTGACGATGACTGACGATGACTGACGATGATGAGAAAAAGGTCCTACTTGACACTCAAATTACATCCTGAATTCACTTACATTATGTGCTTATGCGCCTCGATTTGTAATTAACTACAATCAGACCTAAAAACTACCATATCCATTACCAAATATTTTTTCACCATCCCTTTTAAAGTACAGTGACGTAGGTGCGGTAGGGTAAAACTTGAAAAGAGGGTGCTATTGTGCGATGCGACGACACCACCTCACGATTGATGGTCGAGGATTACTGATAACGCCTTATTTAGCAACGATGGACAGGATCCTCGGGATGGCTTAGGGGTCACGTTATGAACCGTGAAATTGTGTTATGGACAAAAGAGTTTCATAAATATTGTACACTGCGTCAATTTAGAGAGATACCATTTCTCCGAAAACGATAAGTGCGTAGCACCCACAGAAGTGCAGGAAGGGAAGTATGAAAATGGATGAGGTGAGTGGTGACCTGGAGGCGAGAGCGCGATTCTCCTTTACGACAAAAACGACGCTCTGCTACGTACTATAAGGTTTATATTGTGTTACTTAGATTATCCGCCACCGCCACACGTCTCTTCTGTACAAACCGGGGCTAAAACTGACCAAATAGTGAAACGAAGGTATAACTGACAAGGTATACTGACGGCCCGGTAGCTCAGTCGGTAGTAAACCTGCCTGCTGTGGTCGTGAGGGTCGCGGGTTCGAATCCCGTGAGGAAAAAATATTTGTATGATGAATATGAATATTTGTACCCGAGTCATGGATGTTTGTATCTATATGTGTATTCTATATCGTTGTCTAGTCATCATAATACAAGTCCAGGCTAGATTCTGGAACTTTAAATGTGACTAGATAATTTGTGTCACAAATTTCCAAGATATCTAATTGAAATGCAAATAGCTAATCTTTTTTCAGCTCATTTAAGTTTCGTAATAACAATGATATACAACGTGTTAATGAATAAGCGCAAAACCTCATACACCCCAACTGATTTAGAACAAAATAATTAGATGGAAACAAAAATTTCATTATATTTATAGTTAAAATTTAAAGTTATTCGCATTTTAAGTGTTGAGGCAAAAATGATTTGTTATCATTTCAGAAATGAATGAAAGAGTTAATGTGCTCATGGATACATTTTAAGAATCTTGTTTTGGTAGTAAGTAGGATGAGAGTACCCAAACGGTGGGTTGAGATCGAGTTCCGTAAATTTTAAATTTTACAAACAAATTATTTAATATTTTGAAAAAAATTACCTATGTTGAAAACATGATAATTCGATTCTGCTCTCGATTCTAAACAAACTACTTTCTAGTTTTGTGTTAATTCATTAACACGTTGTATAGGTAACCAAATGATTGAAACGCCAAAAAAACCCTTACAGTAGATAACAAGTACTTCTCACGATAGGTAGGTAGGTACCTTACATTAAAATTAATTAAAAACATAATTAAATTAAGTATTTTTTGTCAACCAACCTGTTTTGATATCATGTCTTCATTTTATTTCAATGTTAAAAGAGGCATTATTTCAAAACCCAGTTTATCGTAAAGCCGGAAACGTTAAAAATAGTCGTTTCATGCCGCGATGTTTTGTGAATTGTATTTATTGTTACAACTTTAATTATAGTTAAATACATTTCGTGATTATAAAAGTTAATCAAACAAAGAGTTTAATCTGTTAGAAGATTGGGGTTAACTTTCCTTGTAATTTTACCTTCTCCTTGCAAATAACGATCACGACATCTATAATTTGTTTAAATGGCATTTAATAGGTTTATTGTTAGTGGGTTATTAATGCATATTTCTATTTATTTCCTGCATTCGAAATTATCTGCAAAAAAGCTATAAAAATTTTTTTCTGGGCAAAGGTATGTTAGTGAAGTTTACTTTTATAAACTTGGAGGACAATGTCAAAGCAAGAATAGTTAAACATTATAGCATAAGAGTTAAGAGGAATTTTGGTAATCATCAGCTGCAAGGCTGATTCAGTATTCATAGGGTGTAGAGCCGCCTGCATAACTCCAGTCGGTTTAGGAGTTACAGCCGTTCAAAGGTCTGGTATGGTCGCTAAAAATTAATATGCATGAATATGCAGGTATTCTTGTAGTATGCACTGTAGCTATGCGAACAGCACAAAAACTGTCATGGTCTATCAGTCGGTTTAGGAGATACAGTCGTTCGAAGGTCGGAACTTTGAATGGCTGTATCTCTTAAACCAACTTACAGAACATGACAGTTTTTGTACCGTTCACAGAGCTACAGTACATATTACAATAATATCCTATGATCAGCCTTGCAGCTGATCGTTCGTGTGATACAGACCTTTGAACGGCTGTAACTCCTAAACCGACTGGAGTTATGCAGGCAGACCTGGTCCATCCCCATCACAGAAGTGCGCTACACCCTATGAATACTGAATCAGCCTTGCAGCTGATGGTTACCAAAATTCCTCTTATCTCTTATACTATTATAATTATACAAAATAATCACATTGCAATGAGCGGTTTTCCATCAATTTCTCTACGGATCGCTAGATGGCACTATAGCAGTGCCAATTTAAGTATAGATAAAGTATAGTTTTAAGTATAGTTATTGGGTAAATTCATTGTCATTAAAAAATGCCAGGTTAAAAGTAGCCGAAATCGAAGGGAATGTATGAAAAGATGTATGGACTTAGAGGAAGCAAGAGAGGTGTGTCAGAACCGCCCAAAGTGGAGATCTATAGTTTCTGCCTACCCCTCTGGGAAAAAGGCGTGAGTTTATGTATGTATGTATGTATGCATTTTATAATGTATAGGGTACAACTTGACATGCTGGCGGTTTTTTAAGATTTACGATATTAATATCAAAATCGCGAGAAAAAAAATTCTGCTGTCTCTAATTTATTTCGGACGAGTAGGACTTCAGTTTTAATGAAACCACAGATTTTTTATCGCGATTTCGATATTGATCAATCCATCCTCAGCATATTAAGAAGGACCAAATGTTCTGCATTTTCAGAATATCTTTGACTACCCCCTCGGGGAATATAGTCGTGAGCAAAATATTGTCCCTTTTGATAATATAGGGTCCAACTTAAAATGCTGACATTTTTTTAAGGGGATGATCAGACCGTCAAACTGAACATCTTTCTCTATGGGACCAACATCGACATCGCGAAAAAAAAATGCTGTCCCATACATAAATACATTTGGCTCAAGTAGGTTTGCAGTTTTGTATGGAAGAGCTGATTTTTTTTCGCGTTTTCGATGTTGGTGCAATAGAGAAAGTTGTTCAGTTTAACGGTCTGATCATCCCCTTAAAAAAGTGTCAGCATATTAAGAAGGACCCTGTATATGGGATATTTCTGACCACCCCGAAAGGGATTACGGTAGTGAGTTTACGTGTTGTATGTATGTATGTACACTATTATATGGAATATGTCTACTCGACATGATAACTTTGCAAGCTATTCCTAACTCTGAAAATTCCTAACTATAGAAGTATTATATTTTCCCGCACATATAAAGTAAACATTTGTCCTTGCAATCTGCGCGTGAGTCGCGACTCGTCGACGTTTCCAAGGCGTTTCCTCAACACGCCTGCTGTTTGTTCCACGTATTCACCTTACATTACTCTTATTTCCCTCGTCGTATGAATTATAACTGCTTGATTTGTTGGACTTTGTAAGTAGATCTATGTGATATGAGCCCGTAACAAAGGTATGTGGTACTTAGGTAGATGTAGGTAGGTAGGTGTGCCGGTGATATGTGGGCCTTCCGTGTTCTTGATAGGTGTTGTAGCTATAATGCTACTGATTTCTTAGTTCACAGATTATGTGAAAAACATGGCTTACCGCCTGGCCACGGGACAGGGTGAACTGCGGCGTGAATGCGATTTTAGAATACACTGCCTACGCGCCGCTGCGTGCTTGCGTAATAGTTGGCATACAACGCTCAGTGTATTCTAAAATCGTCATTCATCCGCCGTTCGCCTTGTCGCACGTCTAGCATGATTTCTCTTCGTGAGCGCGACTCGGTTTTATTCCATACTATTTGTCGCGGTAAGCACGGCTTTCGCTCTCCGATAAGCGTGGGACAAGGTTATTTTCTATGGAGCAAAGCAAAGGCGCGTCGCGCGCGTGTAGAGAAATCATACTAAACGTGTAGGTGGTTTAGATGGATTGTATTAGAAACTGGAAAGATATCCTACCTATCCTACAAACATTAAAATTCTAAAAGCGTGAAAATTGTGACTCAGACAGGCATTTGGATGAAACGGCTGAACGGATTTGGATGAAATTTGGTACACAGATAGAATATGATACTAGACACGGGGATACTTTTTTAAGGCAACGCAGATGAAGTCACATGCAAAAGCTAGTACTAAGTAATCGTAAGAAGCTAGTTACCACAAGCTTGCCTCTACCAGTCCGCCACTGCTATTTTCGACTTCTAGTTCGTCCAGTGAGAATAGTCAGAGATAATTAAGGACTATAACTTCTCCAGAGTATTTTTTTATGAAATGCTAACGCATGTAACTGGATTACTTTACATTTTCTTGCCTGAAATATGAAATAGACTAATGGTAAAACATGGTACAGCTACACTAGATGTAGTAAAATTTCTGGGCTCCGGATAGAAAATACGGTTATGAAACTATTAAATACAAAATGTCACTTCCAACATTTCAATTGACACTTTAATTGCACAAACACTAAACAAGTCCATTCCCAACTTAATCAAACATCTCAAATCATAATAACACAATGTAAAAATCTTATCCAAGCTTATTAACTTATCAATCACGATCTAGCAACAATCTTCTTCCATCAGTTAGTATCACAGTCTGTCCGTCCGTCCGTCCGTGAGGTCATTACTACGGAACAGTCACGTGGGAAGGATCAAAACAATAGACATTGATATTAACGTTAGATAAGAGAAGCAAGCGATACGTTATGCGTTGATAACTTGTTACTTTACGTTGTGGGGTTTAAGACAAAGTATTTTTTATAAGTTCTTGGGACAGAGTCTCAGATGGATCAACAAAGTTCACATTGGTATGACGTCAGAAATAGGGCAAAGCGGTGATAACAGACGCGAAAGGCCGACCTCGCCTTGCGCTTTCATTCATTGCTGAAATGATAACAAATCATTTTTGCCTGAAAACTTAAAATGCGAATAACTTTCAATTTTAACTACCAAATTAATGAAATTATTGTTTCAATCTAATTATTTTGTTATAAATCAGTTGGGGTGTATGAGGTTTTGCTCTTATTCATTAACACGTCGTATAAAGGGTTTCCTTACACCCTGTACAGGCACTCGTTGGCGTAGTGGAGCTTCGGTATAGGAAACAATCACCGAAGTTAAGCGATGCCAGATCCGGTCAGACTTTTGATTGACCGTTTTAGCTCCCTCGTGCTTAGAAAGGCACATTTCACGTTTAAAATAGTTGATCCTTGATATATCTGTTAGATTGCGATGTATCTATTCGGCTTAGTTATTAAGGCATGATAATTTCTAACAGGAAGTTGACTACTAACTTGCCTCCACCAATCTCCACTGGGCCAGCGTGGTGGAGTAGGCTCCATTCATTTTCTCTCATCGAGGAAAAAGGCCTTTGCCGTGCAGTAAATTTCTAACCATTTTTTTTTTATTATTTACATATTACAAAACCAACGCGAAAATTACTTACATTACATATTTCAAATCATCCATAACATACGCAGTGACTCGAGATGTCTAAGTAAACATTCAAGATAGAAATTCAAACCGCATCTATAAAATCTCACATCTATAAAACAGGAAGTAAGGACAGGTGATAACAAGTTGAGTAAAACGGTACTAAAACACAAGCATGCTACACGGCTATCAGCAAATCAGAATGTCGCATCGGATCTCGATACAGCCGCGATCACCGGACCTCGGACCTCGGACGTAAAACTTTTAATTGCCACAATTATGTAAGGGAATTTATGGAGGCACCAACAATTGTATGCGGATTCCCACGGTTTGGGACACGTACAGAGTTATCTAGATTTTGGACTTGGGGTCATGACCTTGCCTCGGTTCGACCTTTGTTTTCTCACTTGTGTCCCACTGTGCAGGTTATTATTGATATTTCCGTGTTTTGATCTTCTTTTGTTTTTAATTCGTTTCGTCTTTCCGATTAAGTTATTTACGGAAAAATTTCGGTTTGTCAGACATTCTGCCAGTTGCACGTACAAAGTCAAAGTCAACAATAATTTATTCAATGTAGGAGCTTGAAGCACACTTATTAAAAAGCTACCACCGCGTCGGAACGTGTTGTCGCTGTATAGAAGATGCGACCAGAAACTCTACATCATAACACGACTTAATGACTATTACAATATAAATTCTTAAGCTAGGGTTATGTATACAGTAATACATAGTCTATTTAATTAAATAAATGATACTACGTTCGTACGTTCATTAAAGTTAATCCTCCATTAATTCTCTTGCTGTCACTTTTTGTCTTGTTGACGTAGTAAAAGCTAGCAAGAGATTTAATAGAGGTTTAACTTTAATGAACGTACGTGCAACTGACCGTTAGTCAGTTAAAGTTTCAACCTAAATACATCCGAGACCTTTAACTAGTGTTTGCATTTAATAATATCGTCAAAAGGGTAAATGAAACTGTATTTTGATTTTATGATATACAAAATTCAAAAATAGCACAGCGGTAAATTAGCCCAATATATTATTTACCTTACTCTCTTTTTCCCCTGTATTGATCTGTAATATATAAAACAGAAGCCTCGATTGTTCCTGCAACTCCAATAATAGATGATCGTTTGTCGCACATAGTCTCTGTCACCTCCTAATCTCTCGTCTCTGGTTCCATTCAAACGACTGTATTCAGTACCTCTGATTCTCGTTCCGATACACCACCCATTGTCGACTCAGACCATTATCGTTTTTGACCTGATCGGATCTCACCACCAACCAAACTTTTCCGACACCTTCATCAAATTTGTATTCTATAGCAATACATTTAAGGTTATTAAACGTGCAAATGTAAGTTTGCGTAGTAATGTGTGACACAAGGATTTGTCAGAAGCGTTTAGAAATAAACGAGATGTTGATTGTGTTATGTAAGATGACGGATTTAGATTTGTCTGTCATGTTGTTGGTGAGGTTGTGGAGCTGACCGGATTAGGGGCCGTTGTTTTTACTTTATTTTTGCGATGGCTGAGTTTTTTTTTATTATTCGAAAATATGGAAAACACAAAGAAGCTCGATGAGTAATGAAATGAGATTAAGTTGTTGGTATCTTAGAAATTGTTAGGTCTTTAATGGATAAAAAACCTGATACGGCTTTGTTTCAAAAAGTGCTAAATCATTATGAAAGAAGACTGGGTGAATGTGGCCTATTAACCAATAGAGATGGGAGTTTATTTTATTAGGATATTATACATATTAGGAAAGAGGACTACAATCTCATAGTAACTTGTACAATAATTTTCTCAAAATCCTCGGAGCCGATTTTGATGCGCCTTTCTATGAGTAATGAGGAAAGTCTCCCAACAAAAATACCACACTTCCATCTCTATTGGTTCATAGGCCACTCCCCATACAAAGTTGCCCATTCTCTTTTATGAGCTAATTCAATTAAGGACAATGTAAATTAAACAATTCTTGTCATACTTTAATTCAAAAAATATCAACCTTGGAAAAATGTAACCAAATTAAGGTACCCTGTAAAAAGAATTGCTGAAAACAATACGCATCATCCACTTTTTGAACCACCGAACAAAAGTATCTGACAGCTAACGCACAAACAAAGTCAATAAACAAAGTTGACGTTTTATAAAAGTCTAAACACGTTCGGAACCCGGCGTCGCTCCTAATACGGCCTGTATAAACGGCTGGATCTGGTAGCGGGACAAAAAGCCACCTATAATGTTACTGGCTGCTTTGTGAGGCACGTACGCGCATCCTTCCTTTTGTCGTTACTCCTTGTTGGGGAGTTTGATTCGGATGACGATTTGACACACATTTAGGTTATCAGAGGTCGGGGAGATAAGCTTCTTAATTTAAGTCGATTATGAGGAAGAGAGAGGAAAGCATCGCTCATGCTGTGTGTGTTCAGTGGATGCATGCATATGCACAAGACTATATTCCCCGAGGGGTTCTAAAACCTCAGAACATCCACGTTACACTAGTACCGAAACTCTGTCCAGTGTGACGGGGAGTGAGCCCGTCGCCGCTTGTAATGGACAGTGGATACAATACATGCTTCGAATTGAATCGAATTGAAGCATGCAGGTTTCCTCACGCTGTTTTTCTTCACCGAAAAGCCAGTGGTGTTACAAATCGTACATAAATTCGGAAAAACTCATTGGTACGATTCGGCTTAGACGGGGATCGAACGAATACACCACTACATTTTCTACCAGGCTTCCTACTGAAAGGGGGTCAGTTAAACATTTATGGGGGACAGGGAGAGTCCATACTTTATATAGGTACCATACTCATTCTTATACTGTGACTGTGTTACCGCTATAACTCTTGCAGCACTATATTGTACTTACTTAGTTACCTGACTGTTGTTAAATTAACATTTTTACGTACATAAACTCACGACAGTAATCCCTTTAGGGGTGGTCAGAAACATTACTACAACTACCAACTTTCTATTCAAAAATATTTAGAGAAATATCAGAAAGATTTTTGACGTCATTTCTTTGACTCTACCACCGCTTCGGGAGGTGTTCCGTTGCAGAGAAGATGCGGCCAGAAACTGTACAACACAACTTTCAAACAAAACAAAATATATTAAATTAATAATACATTAAACTACAAAATGTAATATTGTCAAGACCATGTTGACAGTATGTTGCTCCTCGATCATAACTGCTGGTTTCTGTATCCACATGTCAGGTACAACTTTCATTCACTATCATTAAGTACATAAGATACTTTCCAATACGAATACCAGAAGACAAAATAATAAATCATAAAGATGTATAATTCAAGATCATACTTCGTGGATGGAATCAGAGATACAGATCGTACGTCGTCAATGAATGCTGCGTTTTTATGAATGCGCCCGCGCGGGTGACGTCACGGGCGAGGATCATTCAAACACACACATGCGCAGGAGCCTCTCTGTAGTTGGTTCTATAGAGAGGGATTCAATTAAGTTTGTTAAGCTATTGAAATGCTGACAAAGAGCTGTTTTGGAAGGGTGACTGAGTTCAATGATAAGAAAATCTTTACAACAGTTTTTGTAGACACTTTAGAGTAGAGTGAAAGTTTATATGCATTTATTTATACCATGACCCTATACCCTGTATAGGGTCCTTGTTTATAATGCTGACACTTTTTGAAGGGGATGGTCAGACAGTCAAACTGAACAACTTTAACTATAGGATCATAATCGAAATCTCGGAAATAAAATTGGATGCTCCATACTAAACTACAAATCTACTCGAGCGAATTGTATGGGGCAGCAGATTATTTTTTCGCGATTTCGATGTTGGTTCCATAGTGAAAGTTGTTCAGTTTGATGGTCTTAACAACCCTATTAAAAGTTTTAAATGTTTATTTTTACTTTTGTAACACCTTGTATAGGGTCCTTCTTAATAATGCTGACACTTTTTGAACGGGATGATCAGACAGTCAAACTGAACAACTTTCTCTATAGCCCCAACATTGAAATCGCGAAAAAAATTGCAAACCTACTCGAGCCAAATATATGGGACAGCTGTTTTTTTTTCGCGACTTCGATGTTGGTCCCATAGAGAAAGTTATTCACTTTGATGGTATGATCATCCCCTTAAATACGTGTCAGCATATTAAGAAGGACGCTGTATGTAATCTTAGACTTAATTTGAGAACAAAATCATATTATGAAAATAAATTCATATAAAGTCCAATGGCGTTGCACTATGGGTAGTTCTTTACGGTTATATCCCACCAGTGTAACTTACATACAATATCTTGTCTATGAATATGGTTAATTTGTAAATTTTGATGACTTAAAACGGCAAAATGAAATTGTAGTCCATAACACCTGACGACAAAGCATCATTTTGCTTGTATCTTTCCAGTCACAAGTGTTCATACTATTCATCCAGGTGTTAGCCCGCAGCGCAATCCACTCTCTCCTCTACTACGATTACAAGCAAATTAATAAACAACATTCAACAAAAAAGAGACACGCGATTGATAAGGTAATTGCAAACAAAACAAATACGATACGATCAGTTCAGTTCACACCTCTACTTCTTTCCACTAACAAGACTCTCAAATTTTTAAAATCTCACACTTATTCACAAAGACATAAGAGTAAATTCAGGTGACTAAGTGGAATGTACTCAAACGAGCAGTATCAGGCATCTATTCAAATCGATCTTATTAATATTAATATGAACCATTCCGCTGCATTACGCATTCACGAATTTGTTTAATGAAAAACGGTAGATTGTTTTGTTTTGTTTGTGCTGTGGCGTCGCGTCGGAGAATGTTCTTATTTGCTACTGATTCATTTGCCTCGGGTCATGAGAATTGTGAGATACAGAGTGATGCCTTTTTGAATCATTGTATATTATCGCCTGTCTTGAGTAGAAAGTTTGATTTAGCCTATTATACAGGGTCCATCTTAATATACCGAAAGTTTTTTAAGAGGATGATCAGACCAACAAACTGAACAACTTTCTCTATGGGACCAACATCGAAATCGCGAAAAAAAAACAGCTGACCCATACATATGGCTCGAGTAGGTTTGCGGTTTTGTATGCAACAGCTGATTTTTTTTTCGCGTTTTCGTTGGTGGTGCCATAGAGAAAGTTGTTCGGTTTGACGGTCTGATCATCCCCTTAAAAAAGTGTCAGCATATTAAGAAGGATCCTATATGCAAATATCAGGCAAATACTTCACCAAGTTACGCCTGGCCCAGTGGGTGGCGAAGTGACGTGGACATCTTAATGTCAGGATTTGTATTTCAAGCTTCTCCTAAGTCTCTGGCTTGGCTTAGCCTGTGACTGGGACATAATTTGATCTTATTACTTTATTTATGTGCTTTTTGAAGCACGGAGACAATCGAGATGGAAGATCAATCTTAGATCAATAATAAAAACTACAATAGATCTAGTTCTTATAATTGATCGATGATTCCAGTAAAGAATACAAAACCGATGAGTATGATAGTGAAAGCAGCTAAAAGAACTTTGCTATAACTGTACAATTAAAACACATTTATTTTATACCAAAGAATCTGACCACGCCAAAAGGGTATACTGTCAGTCAGTTTAAGTAGGTTTTATTAACAATATGATGTATGCTAGTTCAATGACTAGCCAAAACGAAAATTTGTATTCACCAAGGAAACAACCATTGAATAGACTTCGAGGAACAAAACGTTCGCGACCAAAATAGAGATGTTAGGTGTCAACGGTTACGTAACGCGATTTCTATAAGCAGATAAGAGGCATTGTTCTGCTAGTATCCCAGATAGCGAAGTGACTGGTGACGTCAGAGGCGCGGGCGCGGGCGCGGGCCGTGCGTGGGCGCACCCAGTCGCTGCTAGCGAGCGTCGCTCACCTTGAGCCGAGTATTTAGCGATAAATCCACAACTTGATGAAGGAAAAATGTTACTTCTTTTACGCGCCTATGTTTGACTAGATACTCGCCTGTTAGACATTAACATAAACTCCATGTATATTATGGCCTACGGAAGCAACTTTATGATAAGTTACAAGAAATCCGCTGCTGGATATGAGCCTCCTTCTTTAGAAGAGATCTGACGTAATCTCCAAGCTTGGTGGATGGACTGGCGATTGGAGTGAGAGGGAAATACTCATCAAAGTGAATACTGTTCACCATTTCTTGAGAAAGTCTTAGTCTCCAGGAGTAAATTTTTCGTTGCATCTATCGCCGATCTACCCTTCTCAAAGCAAGTATTTTGACCTCCCGGTAGGCATGAAATAGATTTTTTCCCTCATTTTGGGTGAAAAATGATGTCTGGTTATTCTACAGGGTCCTTCTCAATATGCTGATACTTTTTTAAGGGGATGATCAGACCGTTAAACTAAAAAATTTTCTTTATGGGACCAATTTCGAAATTGCAAAAAAAAAATCAACTGTCTCATACATTTGGCTTGAGTAGGTTTGCAATAGTGTATGGAAGAGCTGATTTTTTTTTCGAGATTTCGATCTTGGTGCCATAGAGAAAGTTGTTCAGTTGGACGGTCTGATCATCCCCATAAAAAAGTGTCAGCATAATAAGTTGGACTCTATATTTATGTAGGATCAGGGAAACAGAGCAGCCTGTATTACTACGTCCATACGAGTATTTGTTTTAGTAATGAACATTCCGAGTTTTAAATAATAAAATGTATTCATAAGCCGGCACTTACCATATTTGAGTGTGCGAGCGGTTGTCGGTGTCCATATGTATGAGTGGTTAAGATATTCTTATTTATGGGTCTATGTCAAGGTCGCCGGCGGTTAAGTGAGGTATCATCGCTTTGCATAATATCAAATTATTTATTCGCTCCGCGCTAAAACTGTCTGGTGTACGTTCAATTTGTAATTCAAATAAATTCTTGGCATTATTCTCGTTGGTGAGCTGTCATAATTGTAACGTGCGAGATTTTTTTACTCGTTTGAATAGCGTTCAGCAATTAGCATGGCACGCGCCTGCGCGATGTTTACATTAACATTTTGTGGTTGACATCTTCTTTTACTATTCTGAGGATTTATTTGTTAGAACAGGAATAAATGATTCTTCATCTTTTTCCAGTAAACAGTTTCACTACTGAAAGTGCAGTTTTTGTAATTATGTTATAGCGCAGCCGTGGTGGTCCAGTGGCGAATAACCTTGCCTGCCGTGCAGGCGATGGTTCTATCCCCGTCCAGGCCGACTCATACCAATGAGTTTTTCGGAATTTATGTACGATTTGTATTACCACTGGATTTTCGGTGAAGGAAAACATCGTGAGGAAACCCGCATGCTTCAATTTCGAGGCATGTATGTACCCACTGTCCATTATAAGTGGCGACGGGCTCACTCCCCGTCACACTGGACAGAGTTTCGGTACTACTAGTGAAACGTGGATGTTCTGGGTTTTTCAGAATATCTCTGACTACCCCCTCGGGGAATATAGTCGTGAGCATATTCTGAAATATCGCAGCAATAGTCCCATAGCATAGCTGTATTGTATTGTATATCATTTTTTTCAAACTTTTTTGTCCATATGTGTTAGTAACAGAATTCACTTATAACTATGTTAGTAGGTAGGTACTATAGGATAACAACCCTTACCCAAAGCCAGCCAACCCAGCTGCAGATGTACCCTGAGGCCAATATCTTTGGTTTTCCACTGGTCCTTTTCTCCTCTCCATCTCATACACTTCACCATCCTAGCAGAGTATGTTACCAATTGTCAGCATCAGCAGTAACATGCCACAATATAAGGGATGAAAGGTAATGTAATTTGTACCCTTTGTATTTCTGAAAATTTTAAAATAAAAATAAATAAAAAATGCTCCATTGATAAATTTGAAGAGAATTTACGTGATCTGGATGCGATGCTGATGAGCTATACCACAGCATATCAGTAAACTCTGTTTTGGCCCCGATTCTGGTCAAGAACTTTATGTTAGTAATATAATGAGATACACAGATATAAATGCAAATGATCGTTCTCCACGTGTCCAAACGCGGATAATTATTGTCATTATTAAATAATTATATCATAATTGAATGTAAATGAGAGGATTTCTACGAGTTAATGCTGTTAGGGTTAAGGACCGCTTTGTTTCCAAACGTTTTGCATATCCATTCATGTTTTCAAGTCGAGTTTTTTTTTCGTTCATCTTAATTTATGGGTTGTAAATGCGCTCGTAATGAATAAGATCTCACAATCTGCGCAATCTTGAGCTCTATGACTTGCTTATTTGCTTATTAAAACTAAGTTATGTTACGGCCCATTCGACGCGGTTTGCGGTCCAAGTACCGTTTTTTTAACTGACTGTTACTGAAACGACTGTGGATAAGACGAGAAAAATTTGTATCAGAATCAGAACAGGGGAGAGTTATAGTCTCTAACGACCTGCAGATGACATAATATGTATGTTTGAATAAAATATCACAATCTGAAGTAATAATCTAGTTCCACATAACGTGATATGGCGTATTAATATCATTATTATCCAGGAGTGACAGCAAAGTTTCAGGCAGTTAACCTCCCCATTTCTTCCCATAATGTTCTATAGCACGCTCTAAAAGATTACTCTGGTAGTTTTAGGTTTGTTGCAACTAACCGCCTCGATCTGTTTCAATCGTCTCTTAGGTCTGAAAGAAGAGTGACCGAAATGCGTAGAGGGAGAAGTAATAGAGGTAGGAACGTGTTTTGTCCTATTCACTCAATAAGAGATGCACATAGCAAATTCGCTCTAGTTAAAAAAGGAGATTGCTACCTAATTGCTGTCCTTACCGACGTAACCACTTTTTTGTACTACGGCCACCTGATTCCGATATGTCACTTCATATAAATTGTATAGGATTTTATGACTATTGCTGTGTCATACGCGGTTACAATGACATTCTATCTACCAGCGTAAGCGAAAAAAAAAACGTCTATGCCCAAATAGGTCTGCCATCTGGCCCCACCTGTGAAAGACCCGTTTGGTTTGTAACCGCATCTATTAATTTCCCTACATTATCAGTCTCTATTCTTTCATAAAATGACATGACCGCAAACCGCGTTGGCTTGACCATACTTTAAGTGTACCTTATTACTTATTAATGAGTAGTCGCGTGCCTCGGACTGCGTTTGTGAGTACAGTCGACACCGCAGTGGGTCACAAGTTTCGACTGTGCCGTGGTGTTAAGTGTAGGGAAGCTGTGTTGCAGGGTGTACCGACGCGTGCTGGACTCTAATTCGGTTCAACTAATGAACTTGTCAACGGTCACATTGTATTTCGACAAATTATACTCTCATGTTAATTTTGGCTATTTTGATATTATGTCATGAATGAAATTAATGAATGAAATAATACGAACTTTGTTCACGATATACACGGCCCTTCTTAATATGCTGACACCGTTTTAATTACGACACCAAAATCGAACTCGCGAAAAAAGTCTGCTGTTCCATACAAAACTGTGAACCTACTCGAGCCAAATGTACAGCTGATTTTTATTCGCGATTTCGATTTTGGTCCCATAGACAAAGTTGTTCAGTTTGATGGTCTGATCATCCTCTTGAAAAACTGTCAGCATATTAAGTGGGACCCTGTATGTGGTTACAGTATTAACAGATATAGGTAGGAAAACGGTACTACTACACTTTCAATAAACTCACGGCCATAATGTCTTCAGGGATTGTCAGACAATTTGCTGCAATTATTTTACTAACTGTGCAATTATAGCAAGGCAGTTTTTTGTGCAACGTTTAGCATAAAGGTCTCAATATGAAATGACGCGTGAAATGGTGACAGTAGGTGGCTATACATTCACCTACAAAAAAGTGCATATGAAACCTTTTTCCTTAGTCGTCTCATACGACAGCCCCGTGGAAGAAGGGTTAGTTAATTGTAACTACATGAAATAATTTTCGGAGTCTGAGAGATCACAACAGAAATGAAGTGATACGTCAGAGAACTAAAGTGGTTGACATAGCTCAGAAAATTAGCAAGCTGAAGTGGCAATGGGCTGGTCATATCTGCCGAAGAACTGACAACCGGTGGGGTGTCAGAGTTCTAGAGTGGAGACCGCGAACTGCTAGGCGTAGTGTGGGACGCCCTGCTGCCCGCTGGACAGACGACCTAAAAAAAGTAGCGGGGAGCGATTGGATGAGGAAGGCCGAGGACAGAGTTTTGAGGCGCGCCTTGGGAGAGGCCTATGTTCAGCAGTGGACGATGATGGGCTGATGATGATGATGATGATGAAATAATTTTAAAGGTTTCAGGTAGGTATATTCCGATCCCGTTTATGCAGGATATGGTTTCAAATGCCGCTAGCGAAAAGTTTATTTTTATTTTAGTATAGTGGTCTACATAAGTAAGACGACTGAGGACCACATCCTAAGTCACCTCAGCACCAGGTTCTATACTAAGGATAGCGGGTCTCTCCCGGTGAGAGTACGGGAACTGGAGAACAGGTCTACAGACTTCAAGGCCTTCAAGCTCCGAGTCTCCGTCGCTCACTTGAAGACGTTCCTGTGGCCGAAGTGTGGCCTACCAGAGTCGTGTTTAGACGCTTTAGGGAACCGAGGACAATAAACCGGAAATAAAGGGAGTATTAAGTGTTGAGATAATTTAGTCATATTTTATGTATTTTAGGTTAAGGTATTTATAATATGGGCCCGTGATAATGTTACATTGAACTGTTGCCTTGTTGAAAAAATAAGTGCTTGACTGTACCAATAGTTTATTGAAAACCGATTATACAGATGCAATAAAATAATAACCGTTTAAATTAGTATTTAGCCAGTATCAATAACTGCACTAAGTATTGTAGCGTGTTACATTATGTGGGTTACCAGAACTAATGAAGATTGACATGCACGAAACAGTCCTTAAGGGGATATAATTTGGAGCGCGCTCCATACAAACGAAGTCTGCTTATACGTTCAATACTAATCAATTAAAGTTAATGTAAATTTTTAGAAACAATCTAGAAACCAATATATGTGCTTTACATTTGTCATATTCCCGTTAAAATAAATAGTTATCGTGGCTCAAAGTTTTCTATACAATTCTTGAATTTAAACTATACATTTTAACGGAAATGTAGCACAGATATGGGTTTCTAGATCGTGTCTAAAAATTTCATTGACTTTAATCGAATTGAAAATATAATCAGATTTCATTTCTATAAAGCGCGCTCCGAATTTATGAACTTACAACTTATGAGACCAGGCATGAATGCATCGTATTAATTTGGCTCCTTTTCAATACAAATCTTGATTAGGTAGGTCCAACTAATAACAATTTACTGTTTGATCTCTATGGAGGGCACCCTCCTCTCTCTGATGGAGCTGAGATACCATGTTAATAAATTTCAGCACTTAGTTTACGTCAGAATATTTCCAAACTGCCTCAATATGTCCTTCTACATAGTTTATCGAATGTCTTGCAGCATTGTGCGGGACCAAATAATTGACACTTGCTACACCTTTGAGCTTCCGATACTTCTTCTTTTCGTGTGGAAACGTTGTTCCTCAGATCGTCCATTTCCAGCATCTTGCCACCTCTGTCGCACTGGCTGATGCGCTCATTAGGTCCTCCTCTCCACATTGTGGTTCACCTATACAGACTGTTAGTACATAAAGTATTGCTGTTTCGGGGAATAATTAAATATTGTGTAAGATTATCTTTGATCCATCCTACCCCAACCTATCCAGTCCTATACCAGGTCTTTCCACACAGGCCATTAGTACTTCCCTCCGGGGGTTAATATTTCAACTGGTTTGACAAAATTCTGAAAATATGTAGTTTCGATGCTATTTTCTCCGATACGAGGTACATTGCATTATTTCTTTTTTTAGAACTTGAAAGTAGCACTGTAGATCAAATGGTGTGGGTTTCTTCTACGTTATAAAGTAGAAAAAACGTTTTATTTTCGCGTAAGTGAGTACACTTATCTATAAATAGACCAGACGAGCAAGTAACGTGAATCGATACAAAGTTTCACACAATCGGCCGCAATTAACTCTAAGCATCGTCTTCTGACAGGTCGTTATGTTCTCTAGTCGAAATCGTTGAAGCGTGCTTCCTTGAGCCAATTAAAACGAGTCCGCGGTGCCCTGCCCCCCCCCCCCTCTCCGCACGCAGCACCGGCTCACCCCCGCCGCCATGCGAGTGGCACCTCGCAAAAAGTAGATAACAAGTGACGATCGTTCATGTACTGGTAATTTGGTGTCTAGTCTAGTTTCAAGATGTTCGTCATAGATAGTAACGGAAAATTACATTCATACATCTTCGATCACTAATAACAACCTATCTACGTAACGTAGCTAATCAATGTTCCAGACATGGCAGATTCAAAAGGGCACTTTGGTCTAGCTCGGTCTCGCTGATACTAGCTCAACATGTCAATTGTCAATGTCAAACGCACGCATAGTCTTCGACATGCACTGTCTTATCACCGTGCATTCAATTTTATAATCGCTTCTCAGCGATAAGCTCGCCTTATTTTGTACCTCTTGTATCTCTTCTTATATTTACTCCTTAAGTTTTTGTGTAAAATAAAGTATTATTCATTGATTATGATATACAAGGACATAAACTCACGGCTGTAAATTTCTGGATGGACCGGAACATTTACAACTCTTACAAACTGTGTAGCTAAGTTGGCTTTTGTATACAGGGTCCTACTTTATATGCTGACACTTTTATAAGGGGATGATCAGACCGTCAAATTGAATAACTTTCTCTATGGCACCAACATCGAAATCGCGAAAACAAATCAGCTTTTCCTACTCGAGCCAAATGTCTGGGGGTCTAGATTTTTTTTGAAATTTCTATTTTGTCCTGATTATCCCCTTAAAAATGGTCAGCATATAAAAAAGGACCCTGTATTTAAGGTTTCAGGATGGAATAACGTGTGCTCATAAATGTACTGCATAAGAAACGATTGGTCGCCTCGTTCGATACCACACCGCATGACTCTACAGTTCAAGCAGTATTACCACAGTAGGCAAACCAGTAAATCTCTCCGCTTTCACTGATGAGTTTTGCACATCTATTCATTAGATAGATATCCCTTTCGCTGTATTGATAGATCAATAAATACAAACTATGTGAAAATAGCGAACACCGTCCAAAAAGACCTGCAGATAATGCAATTCTTTTTTTAAATTCATAATTAAATTCTATAATATCATGTAAATTGCTATTTGACGTCATTTTTTGACTCGACAAAGATCTGACCGCAAAATTCCGCAACTATTTGTCTGGGAAACGAAATGTGATTTAAGTGAAGCTTTATACAGAGGATCATACAACGCCGCCGGGTTTCCTAGCAAAATCTTGCCGCAAGTCCCTTTACCATGATGATTTATGGTAGCATTTTTTCCACCGTTTGGGAAGTAATTAAGGCGCCACCTGAATGATACCGAAGTAAAGAACTGGAAAAACTAGGGTTGCCACCTCTCAGTCTACCGCAACTCTAGTGTTCCCAGGTTCAAAGAATTCATTTTTGCGTTAGAGTTGCGAACTGAGAGATGGCAACCCTAGTGTTTCCAGTTCTTGGTTGGTCGATTGGTTGATTGGTCTCTTTCAGGTGGCTCCTCATTTACTTCCCAAACAGATCGGTGGTACTATAGATCATCAAGGTAAAGGCACTTGTGAAAAGATTTTACTAGGTAACCCGGCGGCGTTGTATGAACCTCTGTATAAACATTCATATTAATCACATTTTGTTCACCAAACAAATAGATGCATAATTTTACGGACGGATCTCGTACCGGATGTCCTATTTCAGGGTAGTTCGAATTTTTACGATTTCGAACCACCTTCTAAAAACGCATTGGCAACAAACAAATCAACATTGTACAAACGAGTACCTAAGTATTTAATAACAATCTGCGAAAGTACAAAACACAGCTACAATACTCAGTTGTGGGAACGACATCAGATCGCATAACCCCAATACCAAGTGACGATATTACATCAATTGTTTAACAAAAACTCTTCGCTTGTACAACAACAAGATGGACAAAAAGTTGAAACGCCATGTTTACAATGTACCCATCCGTTGTACTTATGATATCGCTTTTCTTTGTAATTTGACTAGGGATGCGTCGTGGATTTACTTATTAAACTTTTTAATTATTTATAATTAATGGACTCTTGCTTCTGCGTTAGCACTGCATTTCCGCCAGTGTCAAGTAGTTTGTGGGAGTATCTATCCCAATCTCAGGGATTGTTTTTGGTCAAGAACAAGAAGAGAATGAGGATTGCGGGGCCTCGTGGCAGGCAAAAACTCGACGAGCGATAACCACGCGAGACAAGTGCTCAGGTCAGAACCTGGAAACGTGGCTCCCTTTATTAAACTCTATTAACGTAGTTTTCGTCGTAGAATCGATATGACGTGAGTTTGACTTTTATGATGGTGAAGAGATTTGCCAACCAGCGGATGTATGGGGGGTAGAATATCCCATGCTTTGTAGGTGAAGACATATATCTTTGACGTGTAGAAATCTCTTCAGAGATAAGCTCACCCTTTGTAAGTGTTTTCTCAACTTTCTGTATTATTGTTTTTATTGTGTGTACAATAAAGTATTATAATAAACTAACGTTTTTGTTTAATTTGATCGGTAGTTGCAGAAGGCAGTAAATGAATTCGGTTTCTTTTGCTGTAATTCTGTAGGCGATCGATTATGATACCATTCTGAAACCCAAAATAATGCTCCATCCTTACTTAGACTATTCTTATATGGTTCGTCTTCTTCTTTCTTTTCGTATCGATATAAATAAAAATTTTCCATGTTATATTCTGTATCATTTAGCGACTAAATTGAGTGTGAAGCCGATTTAAGGACTTCCACACTAGGCACTGAAGATCGTGATCTGGCGGAAGTCGTTTCTGGGGCTGTAATTCAATAAGACATAAACAGAAACAAATAAGACAAATTAATAGTTCATCTATTCTTTCTGACCACATCCAAAGAGTTATGGAAGCTAGTTTATGTAGGTGTATCGAATTAAAATAACTTTCAAAAAATATAAAACCAAAGACAGTTTTCTTTCTACTTCAACAAGTAGGCGACTTTACAAAACCAACATTTCTACTACATTATCATCAACCGCTAGTTGTTTCAATCTTTTATCTCGAAAGCTTTCAACATTTTAGTTTTATAGTCGTATCGGGAAATAAAGATGTGGTTTCATTAGTGCCGATACAGCGAGCGGTAATTACGGCGAGGCTGCGCAGGCGCACGCGGGCGTCTTCTCTCATAACGCTGACATCTTTACGAGACAACACGGCGGCGGTTTTTGCCACTAATAACGTCGTACAGATAAGCGTTCGAAACGCCGAATGTCTTCGAGATTATACGTTTGATTTAGAAACTTCATACTTAGTACTTTTCCTATTCGTTTCTCTTAAAGTTTTTGATGCGATGGAAAATGCAAAATCCGAGGCCGTTTACAGAATACACAAAGTCCCGCATTAATATAGAAACTTTATAGGGTTATAGAGAACCCGCGAGCTCTTGAGTTCGGTATATCAATACCGGCCTAAATGTCGTCGAGCTTAGAGCAGGCATGTGCGAAGTGAGTCATTTAGCAGCCAGGTGGGTTGACATTGCAATTTGCGCCGGAGGATAGGCGAATAGGAACAAATGTGTTATCAAAATGTAAAGTATGGTTATATTATTGTGGTGTATATTATTGTAAGACAGGCTTATAATAATATACACCAAGTTTGTCCTTATTTACTAAGGATGTAAGCTCAAAGTGGTTAAGTTCAATCCATCATAAGAAAAAGTTTACCAAACATCCACAGTACGCAACGGCTAGGCTGTACAATGTTACTTTATTTTAATTCTGTGCTCACATGCCCGCTATGCGCGAAGGTCTTCACAAAGAACATTGGCTACCAACAGAGTTGAATCAGTTTCTATAGCCGAAATCGATCAGGAGCATCAATTATGAATTGCTTATTTTTACTATTAAGCATGAGTGTGTTTTTTGCCTCCCTTGCTCAAGCCAAGCAAGCTGTATTGTACAAATCAATTTAAAACGTAGCGTTAGAAACGCAAGAGTGTGTACCTCTCCGTCCCACCCAATACTGTTGTAAGTGTATCTAGTGCGTAGGATCACCTATTGCGATACCATGTGTTTATTGCTCGCGTCCAATAACTTTTTATGTCAAAAATTGTGAAATTCCACCTCGATGAGGTTAAGTGCTACCAAATGGACTCGTTCCGATTTGACAATCATTATAAATTATGTGACTGGCTTTTTGGAGTTCCAAATTGAGATAAAATTAAATTCTCTATATGGATTTGACATCGTTTAGCTAGTCAGCTGTCCACGTGTCACGCGTTTTATTTATGAGCTGATTGAGTCTGTGAAAGTCTAACGTTATCTCAGTTTTAGGCGTTAATGTATATAATTATCTTGAAGACCAGTCGATCAATCAAAGGAGAGTTTGATGTCGGATTTAGTGTACCGTGTATAGATTGGTAAAAAAGGATTAGTTCTGTAATCATGTCTGTGGTTGTCCGCAGGCGACTTTCTCTGAAACTATTTTGTCGCACAACGCTTGTACAAAAGGAACAAACACTTTGATAGCTGAAAAAGGTAGCAACAATTTTTTACTTTCATAAAACAAAATAATATCAACCACAGAAAAGTTTTTAGAAACTTCTTATAGTAAATGATTTATAAATATATTATTACTATTCATTACTTAAAACTTTTCTTAATTACTTAAAAAATTATGCTTTTTGAAAACTACAGTTAATAGTTTTGCTCAAATTTTACAAAGAGTATATACATATAGGGTCCTTCTTAATATGCTGACAGTTTTTTAAGGGAATGCTCAGACCATCAAACTGAACAACTTTCTCTATGTGACCAACATCGAATTCAAGAAAAAAAATCAGCTGCCCCATATGAAACTGCGATTCTACTCGACCAAAATTATCTGCTGTCCCATACATTTTGCTACTTATCTTTATAAGAAGTGCGATTCTACTCGACCAAACTAGTC
This sequence comes from Agonopterix alstromeriana, assembly GCA_963924505.1. Lineage (NCBI taxonomy): Eukaryota > Metazoa > Arthropoda > Insecta > Lepidoptera > Depressariidae > Agonopterix > Agonopterix alstromeriana. The sequence continues at coordinate 19,664,383 of OZ004664.1, forward strand.
TGAACATCATCTTAAAAAACTGTCAGCATATTAAATCGGACCCCGTATATCTATATCTAGGTATTAGATACCTTGATATTATGACACTCGGATTTCCCTTACTATCCAGAAATAGTTCCTAGATTTGATCTCGATGCATTATCATATCATAAGAAACAAATTACGAACTATCAACATCGAAATTACGATCCATCATTTATAAGTTTTAATATTCATTAGAGATCAACTCGGTGGAGTGAGACGATACTTTATCTGTACGTATAGATTGTTGTTTTTGTGAGGAAGGTTGGTTAGAACAGTGTAACAAAATCGGTAATGTATGTTTTAGTTTTTTGCTGTGCAAGTTAGGCGATGAAAGCGAGAACTGCCCCGGGTAGCGGCACTTTACTAGAGGCGGCAAATTCGTGAAAAATATAGATTGATTGAGCTCTGTCTATAACCAATTCATAAAGCAGAAAAAAGTCGAGCTTACTTCATACACTCTAAGTTTCTATTTTAATTACTTTACCTACACATAATTCACCTAAAGAGTTCTGACTACAGCTAAGCATTGGTGCTAACAATTTGGAGCTTGCTTCGCTCCATATCTTTTACATAGGTTACTTTGCATATGTTTTGTACGTAAAAAGCTCTGGCTCCAACCGATTTGTTTTGAGGAGAAGTCGAGCTTCATTTGCGACATCCGCTCAAAGTTTCGGTTTTTGCATGGAATAACCAAAAGATGTCTGACCACAACCCGAATAGACATGCTAACAAATTTCGAGCTCGCTCCGTTATTCTTTCTGTATGTCTTCTTATAAAGATAAGGAGGCGGCAAAATCGGTCTGTGCTCCGGGCGACAGAAACCCACGCTACGCCACTGCCGTAAGTCGCCTCGTACGACTTCCACAGGAAGATATGGGGTGGTCCATTCTAAGCCGGAACCACAGATAGAAAGGTAATGATAATAAGAAAAGTTCTTACTTTTACTATCTAATGATGAAGCCTAATCTAATTTGTTGTCATTCATTCGATGTATTGAAGTAAAATTAGTATTAGTTGTGTAAGTAATTTTCCGCTATGAGGCTATGACTTGCACAGTGCAGTGTGAAGTCGACATGTTTTTGTGTGGGCAATTACTCTGAAATGATCGATATTCATTTATCGCGGGATGGAAACTCTTGCGCAGACTCTACAGCGTGTTGCCTCATTGGTTTCAGGGGCTACTAAATGCATATACGTATACGGAGTACCGGCCTCCTCTCACGAACAGGCGTGGTGGTCATACTACACATTTTTATGTACTCACATCATCATCACTATCAGCCTGTACAGGGTACTTCTGAATATGCTGACACTTTTTTAAGGGAATGATTAGACCGTCAAACTGAACAACTTTCTATATAGCACCGACATCGAAATCGCGAAAAAATATCTGCTGTATTATACATTTGGCTAGAGTAAGTTTGCAATTTTGTTTGGATCTGATGATTTTTTTTTTCACGATTTCAATGTTGGTGCCATAAAGAAAGTTGGTCAGTTTGACGGTCTGATCATCCCCTTAATAAAGTCTCAGCATAATAAGAAAGTCCCTGTATACGTTCTCAAGGTGTATGGGCGTTAATTTCGTCTTAAGGGTAGGTATGTTTCCTCACGATGTTTTCCACATATTTTGACGTAAACGACAAAAAGAAATAGGTATTCAAGTACGAGCTTTTGATTGAGTAGACAGACATGGTATGAATCTTGACATACCTTTCTTGTCTCTGAACAGTACTGAGAAATCAATTAGACTTCTTGCCAATGGCTACGTTGAAAATGAAAGAAAAGTTATTTTGAAATGTTTGTGTGATTTACGTTTTACAAAAAGAAGTATGGACACGGTCACTAGTTACTAACTACTGGTTGTCAGTCAATTATACCTTCATGTACTTATCCAAGAATAAACTGAACGTGTTAAGGAAAATAATTTAATAGGAAAATGGCAGAACATAAAGAAGCAGGTTTACTTTATTTACGTGGTCACATAAATATAATAATTCGAGCATTTACCCGTGCGGGCCAAGGTTGACCATACAAGGCTCGACGTCCCCCAAGGGTGGTGCAATTATATCTGCTTATTTATAGTGGGTATTTTAGCGTCAGTTTCCCAGCCTGTATTGTGTCCAACCGTCCGGAACACGCCGCAAAAACGGACACCGCATCACGGTCAAATGAAGATGTGTAATTAGCTGGTTTTTACTATCCGATAGCTGTGTTTTTATCGCCTTATATGGCCGCGAGCCAACGCCCGTTTACGTTGGCTGGACTTCAAAATAATAAGTTGGCGTGAATGTGAACCTCTCCCCTGGCTCTGCGTCGACCGGCGCGGTGCGGCGCGGCACGGCGCGGCGCGGTGCGGCGACTGCGCAAACATATAACTGTTTTTGTTTATCTATTATCTTGTCCCAAGACGGCCGAGCCGAACTAACTAGCATCGACTAAATACTGCGAATCTTTCTTAGAACATCGCAATTATTGTTCACTCAGTCTCGATACAAATTCGTGCGTAATGCACGACGGCAGTAGTTTGGAGTCATAAATAAAATGCGAGCTTTATATGGTATGGTATTCTGCAGAATTAAACGCTTCGCCATCAAGAATTATATTTTATCACAAAATTCCCATTTTCCTTCAAATCGGCTATAAATTATTTCGCCCGAGGTGCGCGAGCGCCGCCGACCGAGACGCGCGGCGTGTTAATGGCTGACGCAAAAAAAAAACGTGGGTAAATGAAAATGGCGAACAATTATTATATAAGCCGGTTGGACCTTAGAGTCCCCTGCGGCGCCGACCGCCGGCCGCCTGCGCCTGCGCCGAACGACCGACCGACGTGATGCGCAGACGCAAAACCACCAAGAACCCCCGTCACTCTGGATGCAATTAGCTGCAAAGGCCGCCTGAACTCAACTTTTTAATTAATAACGTTTCTTGGATACAGACACAAAAACCATTTAAATATAAAACAAATGGGAACAAAGAAGGTTCTAAAATGTACTTAATACTCCAATAGATCAAACAAACACTAAGTTCACGTGACAGAGATAATAACCTGCGATCATCACAATTATCACCTACCCATGACTATGCACCTTGTGGTGTCGATCAGTGTGTGGTACTTTGTGAAGTACCTAAAAAAAACAAAGTATTAAACAACGCACAAATTCAATCAGAGATGCACAAATTCACACAAACACGTACGTTTAGCCAGATTCAGAATAACGCATAAAATTGAAACCGTTTTGAATTGAACATTTACGACATAACAGCAGTAAAGTTGACATCCGAAGCCACACATCGTTCATCTCCCTCGCACCTACGAGGATATCTACCTACGAACAGCGGTTAAAGTTTACGATCAGACCTAGACTTAAGGTATTCCACTTGTTTCCTGCAAACAAGACAAATCAAATCACATTTTATTACCTATTTAATGCCTAAAGTGTTTTATAGCTAAACATAATATGTGAACACATATCTTAAATAACGCTATCTCATAACAAAACAAAAAATAAATATATGTTATTTAACAAAGTATGGAATTCATAAATAGGTGTACTTACTACGTAGTACCTGCCTATATTGATAAATACTACATGAAAAAAAAAACCGTCAAAGGTATGATGTTCCGTACCGAATTCTGTGATTGCTGTATTTTATTTAATTATTCAGGAAAGATTAGGAGCAAAAAAAAATTGTGGCATTAGAAATATTATTCTAGCAATTCAAATCCGTTTTATTTCAAATCTTCAACTCTACGTGAAACTATTGAAAGAGATTTCTGTTTGTAGTAATCAACAAAGATTTTTTGTATGATAGGCCCTAATGTAACGAACATTTCCTATCCTTGTGCCAAATATTATGTCTCGGTCTAAAATTAGTTATATAGACAAAATTGCCTCATGATCCAGTCAGTATACAAGTCAAGTCGTGACAAAAGATCATTGAACCCTATTGGCAAAATGTTAAAAATATTGGACAAAACAAAAGCTGGACAGTACTTAAATAATGTTGAGCAATGAAGGCGACACGTGTCGAACGAGACAAAACACTCGCAGACGTCAGATCAACATTTAATCCTGGACAAAATTGACTGTTGGACAGATACACTCCATTACCACATATATGGTCTATCAAACTAAAACGGTACACAGTATTGAGCCACGAGAACTGCGTCATTGTACCTATGTATAAATATAGATATATGTAATTGATTATAGATAGTTTCATACACATTAAATAAGACAAAAAATAGTTACAAAACTCTTAGTACTCATAACTCTATTTTCTATCCAATGATGGTTGAAATAAATCCTTTTGTTCTCTTCATATATTTAAATCGATATGCAAATAATGAATGTTAGTTTAAGAATCATATCATATTATTAATCGTTCAACTTTTTTGTTAGAACATACAATATACCTACAAAATAACTGTAGGTAGGTGGTATTGTCTAAATATTTTTACAAAAATCTGAACTTTTAAATTATATTAAGCTAGAAATAACATACTTTAGCCGCTTAGCCCATACATTATCGTCTTTAGAAGAATTCAAACTAAAAAGTGTGGAGGGTACTGCTTATTCCACTAAAAAGCAAAAACCATCTTCACAAATAGTCGAAAAGGCAATCAAAGTCTTTAAAGGGAACGTACTCACTTCATTGAAACTAAAAGAAAATATCTAAAATGCCGATCGTGTACGACCAAGAATGAATGACACTGGATGATCGAGCCTCACATTCCTCGACAGTAGTGGCCCCAGCTATAAACGCGATGGCTGCTCTCGCGCATGCTTTATGGGCGATATAAATAAAATAGCCTGGAACGAAGTGGAAATTACTAGAAGTGGTCCTATTAGGTACGTAACGCGGGAGCCCACGGACCTGTATTAGCATAGCCCTGCAGCGAACCCAACATCCTACTTTATGTTCTCGATACAAATTTATGTTCGATTTGCAAGTGAATTTTATCCGACCAATGAAGCTTGTATTAATAGATTCCATTTTCTTATACGACGTCCCGGAGTCGGACTGACGATACAATTATTGCAGTGGAAATATCTTATGGGAAAGCTACTCACGAAGATTATAATGCCAACATGTTTATGTTGCATTCCGCGAAGGGATATTATCATATTTGTTGCCTTTAGTAAGAGAAATAAAGGAACAACTTTGCTATACATTGAAAAGCAAAAACTAACAACATAATAACTAACAAATGAATAACATAGGAATGAAAAAAACGTTATTGCCAATAGTAGCGCAAAACATTGCTGCCAGTCCAGATAATAAATATTACCATCGATCATGCGTCCGCGCTGACACCTCGTGCGCTGCACTTTGAATAATTCGACCGTACCGAGTCGATCGAATGAATACATGAAAACTAATAGTAGCACCTAGCCGTTATTTAGAGGATGTCGTCAAAGCAGACATTGCAACACAAACATATCAAGCTAGAGCTGTCGACAAACAAGAGGTCGCAGTAACAGACGCGAAGCAGGAGCGCAAACGTTATAATTCTCAAAGCAAACATAACACAGTCGTAAAAAGTAAAACCACAAACTAACTGACGGGGCGTGGATGCCTCGACAACGCTCAATTATACACCTTTAACACTTATAAACCGCCAAATTAACATGTCATGAATATTATTTAACTTTTTCTCAATTACGATAATTCGCGTGCAATGCTCAAAGATCTGTTGCCCTAGAATTAAGTTGGGAGCAAAAACCTCAGGCAGATCTTTAGCAAGAATTTGCATACATTACAATACTAATTCATGCGCGTGCGAGAGCAAGTATGGAAAAAATTTAAGACACCCGGAAAGGAGCAGACACCGGCGCGTGCGCCGGTCAGCCAGACGCTCTACGAGAACGAGATGAGCCCCAATGACAGTTTATGTAAATCACTGACACATTACCATTTTGAAATAATGAATCATTTTATGATACAGTGTTACTATTTCAAGTACACTTGAATACTTTAGAACTAATCTATGCTAATTTAATTAACCATATAAGCACGAATGGTAGGTAATAGTCATTTCCTTCATTACCAATTTGAGACGAGTGATTTCCGATCTAGCAGTTCAGGAACTATTAGCGGGGTGATTAATGAAATAGTGGATTGGACATGAGCGCAGATCAGAGCTAATAGAATACATAAAGTGGAGCCGGTAAGAATGTCGTATTATTTAGAGACACGACTCGTGCATGACGTTTCCTAGTGGGAGTGGTGCGGATAGAGGCTCTCCTTGGACGCTCGGCTCGGAGCTATGCGCGTGCGACTATCTATGTCGGAAATTCTTCTGTCTGTCTGTATGAAATATGACCAGATAATTAATTTAATATAATATTTCGGTGTCAGTTAAATCAACTGCAGTAATAATACTACAATATTTCGTTCATCATTAAGCAATCATATATTGTATTGCTTCTTTATATTCGTAGCGCTTGAATTGTTAGGTGAATTCTTGCGTGAAACCTAAAAATAGATCCAGAATATGTTAACAAGAAAAATCGGAGTCGATTAAAGTATTAGTTGTAGTGTTTGTATGAGATGGCACGCGCCTGCGCAGCACAATAGCCACGTTCTGGCGCCGCCTGATCTCATCATTATTTAATTTGATGCGATCATACATTATTTACACGGCAACTTAAATATTTATAACTCTTAATCGCGTTTTGTAATGTGATGAAACGCGATCTGGTCCGGGTTTTACATCAGTGTTGCGGCTGCCGGTCTCTGAGACGACCTCCAGTCGTGAAGGTAGGCGCAATAATGTCTAAACTTGTTTATTTGCACTCCCGCTTAGATCTAGACTAGATTGTTAGGTTGTAATAGTGATCCAGATACTTCATAATCATAAAACACATTCTTATTGTGTAAATGTTTTGACACACAAAAAATAACCTGTCTGTGATTTAGTTGATGATAACAATAACAAACAATACACTTTGAACAGAAGCATGACACAGACATTGACTGTAACCGTACGGACGATATTATTGTAATATATGCAAATAATAATTAAATAAAAATCTTTGAACAAATACAGACATAAATAAAACTATTGTAGACGTCATGTCAATACCAGTTTGACAAGTAAATAATATATCACTCTACTATAAAACGCAAGTAATAATTATGTACATAATTAATTAAAGATATATTTCTGTAATAAAATATAATTGACGATAACAAATATAAGTTTTAATAGATAAAATAACAGTGTTTACAGAATAGATTCCTAAAATAGACAAAGATCGATGAAGAAAATGAAAGTGAACGTAAACTAACAGACAACATTAATAATTGACGATCAAGGCGAAGATACAAAAATAAAACAATAATTGGAGAATATCTCGAAATAACTAAAAAGTTGGGCAGGTGTTGTGAGGTGAGGCCCGTACAACGGCACCGGTTCAAGTGCACGAACACATCGGGATTGAAACGCAAGTAATTAAAAACATCGCCGTTACGCCAATTAATTTCTCAAAGTCAAAAGTTATTTCACGTATTCCAACAAACAATTTTGATAGCGCCATACGTGTAGCTACCTAAGTTGAACATAACACAGTGCGTATAGTTGGAACTTAGAATGACACCGTGTGTGTTGAGTTTGAATTTGTAATTGAAGATGTTTGGAGACTCGATACGGTTGGAGCCTTTATTGCCGGTGTAGAGACGGCTAATTAATTCTGACCGAGTAACTAGTCGGAGGTTTGTAATGTGCCCACAGGTTTCTCTCATTGAAGACCTTCTAATGAGCATAAGAATGACATGAACAATCTTTTTTAGATTATTCAAGATCACTTCAACGAAAGACACCTATATCTTATCTAAGACATCCAGCAGTGACGGAATGCTTAAAGCTATTAATCGAGCTAAATGTTTATACCTTTGTACTAGTAATGATCACGAGAAAGTCTACATAGAGTCCTCGAGTTAAAGTTGTTCATAAAGTGTCAACCGCATTATTACGCGAAGTAATATTTGCAATCAACACACATTTATCACACTTATAATAATTATAATTTACATCTATAGCACAATTAACATATAATGGAACCTGTTCATCGCAATCTTCTAAATCCGTCGCATGGTTGTCATCAATCCTCTCTTAGCAACTATTTACTTCGTCGAGTCACTTCGTGAAATATGTTATGAGTTTTACGCAGCCCTGTGCGTGATACTTCTAATTAATTTTGCCCGAGGCGCCCACCGCTTAAGGTACACACGGACACCGGCCATACATTTACACTGCGAAAGTAGTAAATTAACTAACTCAAAATAGGTAAGGAGACAAACGAGAATGTAATAGATACACTGGATGAGCCTAATGCAGATCCCAAAGAGGTTACACAAAGTGGTTTTAAGAATAAAAAAGTGAAAGTAAACATAGGGTTATCTAGTAACGTTCATAGTGAAATGATAAAGGCTAATAGTATAGATAACAAGAAATTGATAGAATGTGTTGTTATTATTCAGCTGAAGAAACTAATGAGCTAAGCTTTTGTCTACCCCTATGAAGGATCTCAGAACTAATCGAACCGAATCAGTTTTATTGCTATTAGCACTAGTAAAAAAATATTAATATACAAGGTTCTTCTTAAAATGCTGACACTTTTTTAAGGGGATGATCAGACCATCAAACTGAACAACTTTCTCTATTGGACCAACATCGAAATAAGTAAGTTTGCAGTTTTGTATAGAAGAGCAGATTTTTTTTTCGTGATTTCGATGTTGGTGCCATAGCGAAAGTTGGTCAGTTTGACGGTCTGATCATGCACTTAAAAAAGTTTCAGCATATTAAGAAGGACCCTATACAACGTGTTAATGAATAAGCGCAAAACCTCATACACCCCAACTGATTTGTAACAAAATAATTAGATTGAAATAATAATTTCATTATTTTGATGGTTAAAATTTTAAGTTATTCACATTTTAAGTTTTCAGGCAAAAATGATTTGTTATTATTTCAGCAATTAATGAAAGCGCTAACATGCTCATAGATACATTTTATGAATCTTGTTTTGGTAGTAAGTAGGGTGAGAGTGCCCAAGCAGTGGATTGAGATCGCAATAAGAAAATTTTAAATTTTAGAAACAACTTATTTAATATTTTGAAAAAAATTACCTGTGTTGAAAACATGATAATTCGATTCTGCTCTCGATTCTAAACAAACTAATTTCTAGTTTTGCGTTAATTCATTAACACGTTGTATATTGGGTGTACGTTGTATAATGGGAACAATGTAGAATATAATAATAATTAGCATGGATGAGGTCAAGCGTGTCATCATAGGCATTGCAACATATCTAGTGTAAATTAAAGTTATAATTGCCGTATGTTGCGTCGGGTTGTCGCAGCAGTTGATATACGCGCTGGAAATTATTTCATTCGCACATTTCCTTTTTTATCAACCTTCCATTTTTAGACACCAGGACCTGTAATGGACGCGTAATTATTTCTCATCAACTCCCGAGGGTGATATTTTTTCATTTAAGAAACTTTCTAGCTTGCATCGTTAGGGCTCTTTTACAAATATGGGCAATAGGAGGACGTTCATTGATCGCTTTAGTAGTCACGTAATTAGCAAAAACTCAAAGAACATACACTGTAAATTACAATTAATAAAAAGTGTTATTTTGGTTTTGTGTCTAATTATGATTAAACTTTAGAAGAAAGTCTAAAAAAAAATTGATACACCAAAAACGGCTAAAGCGGTTTTTCTTAATAACAAAGTTAAACCCGAACATTAAGCAAAGCAGAGTCCGTGACAGGCGAAATCGTAATTAACGTGCGGTATCTCGATCTAACATGCGCGTACGTCCGACAGTCCCACTAGTTTGGGCACAGCGCAGGCGCAGCCGTGGTGGAAAGCGGCCGCCGACCCCTGCGCAACACCTTGTTGGTATTGCTGAGCTGGATTTCACTAAATTTTTTATTAATTTATTTTAACACATTATTGTACACACGGAAATATAAATGAATACAGCATAATATACAAGTACAAAGGGCGAGCTTATCTCTGAAGAGATTTCTTCCAGCAGACCCATGATAAAGAGAAAGTTTACAAAGTAAGGCAGGCTTTTACTCTATATTTTGCGAATCTTTGTTCCATCTGTTGTAGAAATCTTGTTTGAGTTTTTCAAAAATTTTTCTCTAAATATCTAAATAACTACTGCAGTAATAACTCTTCACAAATACTCACTCCTCCTAAAAGTAAAAATTGTAATTTTTGATCAAGTTTTTGATTTCTTGTTTCTACCGCCCTATATGATACTCATATATTTTTAAGATAGAAATAATGTTAAATTTTCTAGAGTTTAAAGAAAAAATAACCACGGCCATTTCTTACCTTTTGATTTGATACCTTTTACTCCGAAACTCCACTTCTGTAAAAATTAACTGTATTGCAAATGCACGTCTTTAAAGAGATTAGTGCAGCGAGCGGTCATAAGTCTAGGTAAAGCATTTTTCCTTAAATATATTTAAGTAGCACTAAGGTGAGTTTTTCATTCTCAGATGGCAAGTTAATCATGATAAATTTGCTAAATTACTATTTTTATCGGAGGGTCAAGAAATAAAGGGTATACGCTCGTAAAAGTCAAGTTCAAAACCGTGACGGAGAGCAGTATAAATGTACCGTTCACTCGCATTATAACAAATGCTAAACTGACTGTAAAGGAATTCGTCGATGGCCCTATAAATCTTCTGCTTTTCTTTTTTTGGTACCTAATACCACCATAGAGACTGCAGCACTTTACGTAACATTGATTTCTATCGATAGCGTACAGTATTTATCGATCGGAACGCATCGATACGCACTGACACACAAACTTCTACTCAGAAAGCACCGTTAACCTTAATCGTGAGATATTAAACGTCTATAATTTAAGGTGTTTAACTGTTTACTCCTTTCATTACGCCTTAACAGCTGGGAGATTTAGATAAATGATCGTCAGGTCCACGTAGTGGTATTGTAACACATCACATCTTTCTGGTTTCTTAGATAGCAATCAGGACACGCAGACAGCAGAATGACCGGCCTTTGCATCACCGACTATATTAACGGCTACCGTCCGATGCTCCTCTAAGATTATATCAATTATTGAACAGATAATTGCGGGGCGTTTTGTTTTTCATTTAGAGCTGGATAACTTGAACACTTGTCTAATGGGTGTTGGTCAGTGTAACTCCTGTGTAACTAGGCTCAACAGTAAGTATGAAAACTAAACGGTTAAATCCATCAAGTCCGTGAGATTACAATAAACTGCTTGTAACCGCAATGAAGATAGAAAAGAATCAGGATACAAAATTTACCTAACAATCGTATGTTTTGCTAAATCGAAGTTCAAGAAGTGAATGAGTATTAAAATTCTTGAAGCTACTCTTAGATTTGTATACTACTTACGACAATTATTGGTCTTGTTCTGTAGTTTAAATTTAGCTATGACGCAAACAACGACAAGTTAAATATCCACTGTGTGGTTGAAAAGAAAAAAAAACCAGAAACCTGTACAGATGCTTGTGCCACGGTTTCGTCATACTGGTCTTAGTGTCAACCGGCCGAGGACCGCGTCCTCCGGTAATGAACCACCAGCTGAATAATAAACTACAGTTCATTCTTTAAACATTTGTCTACTATCAACTCTTTATGTGTTGGTAGTAAGTCTGATAGTGGCTTGTTTCACCGGTCTTCGTGTAAAAAACGAACTGTAATGTACACGTGAGCGACTTTTAATGTTATGCTAATCGATTGACGTCTCACAGTTGCTTGTGACTGCTTCACATTCTATCGGTATACTGTTTTTTCTTTATAATCACTAGTGTTGTTTTCTTTACATCTTCAGTTCTTTGTTGATTGTGCTCTGTAATGTGTCAACTGTTTTGTGCTTTCTTCACTTTTCATTTTTACTTTCTTTAAACTGTTTGTAATTGGTCCTGCATGCAAGTCATCTTTTGACCCTGAAACGTTTTCATAACTTGGTCTGCAGCTTGCGACAATGCCATTAGAGTTAAGAGTTCTACTTATTGCGTAGTGTCGTATAATGCTGTCCTCGTGGATCGCCCACGAGTCGAGCGATCTATTCAGAGCGACGACGGCCATATCGGCGGTGTGCGGTGTCGCCATCACGCGGCCTACCACTGGACACTGTCACCAATACTCTGTCTTAAAAGGAACGAAGGCTGTTCATTAAATGTCTGATGAATGGCCGTGAGCTAATGAAATATCATAATTTTGTTGCAAATAACAAATGGAGCTAGATGCACAAAATTGCGTGTTCATTGTCTTCATATGGTATAGGAAAATTTTAACTACAGCAGCAAATCATTGCATTCGGTCTCATCGAAGGGGAATTTACACAATAGAAGCACCAGTTTTCTTTCGTATCAGGTTCGAATATTTAGGTATATGATAAAACTATCAGTTGACTTTTCTGGGCGCTTCGCGCCGCTGATGTAGTCTAACAATATTAATATAAAGTTTATTGGGTCTTCTATAGTCCGTAGTAATAAGCAGTAGATGCTCAGTCAGTTCGAAAAAACATAGCTTCTTCTAGTAAATTAAACGAACAACTTTTACATAAATAGTCAACTATGCTTATAACATTAGATACATGACGATAAGATGAGAAATTCGTTAAGGTCCTTGACATACAAGAAGTATGTCAATTACCTGTACGATATTATATTTTAATTTAAAGAAGCAGGTTTGTTCTCTCAGGACAGAAGCGAGATTCCGTCTAAGGAATACCTATAATAATTCCGTACAATCTTGAATTAAATTAATTCAAATAGATAACAAACCAGCTTTAAGTGTGTCGGACAAAGCAAATAATATGTATAATATTATGTCTAATTCAAATACTTGGAACGCAGTGTCCAAAGCTAATACTTTACATTTTATTGATCAATAACTGTCCAGTGTCTTCTTAAGCCCATAATTGTCAAAAATATCCCCGGCAAGTGGATCGGCGCGCGCGCACGGCAGGTGGCGCACACCAACACAACCAGTCCATATACACACATATTTGTATAGCTAGCTCTATTGGTATGTAGTACTGTAAAACGATGTTTGCTCTCTCATTGCCTCTGAGTTTACTTTCTTAGGCTCCGCCAAAATATACGTACATACCCTTGACTCGAACCGTTATTATTTCCGTTATTATCTGTGCTAGTTATGCCCTATAATTTTAACTCACGCAATCATCAGCTTCACCGAATAGATAAATTAATAATACGTTATCGAATTCCTAATGCCCATTAATTTGGCAACCAAAGACAAAATCGTAAAATTTTATATCTACACGGACAAGGTTTAAACGATTATTTAAGTAATGAATGATTTATTTTATTGTCTGTTTAACGATTATTATTATAATGGACGTTAGTATCTAGTTGAGTAGGAACGATGTGCGTTGTTATTATTTCCTTAAACATTATAGTTTTAATTTTGCATTTGCAAAAAATATTTTTGTTTTTCAATTTAGTGGACTTACTTATGTTATGAGCTTATGGGTTTACTAAATTGTTATCATCCTATCACAATGCATCAAAATATTGGACTATAATCAGGACCTTTTTAGTTACATAAAGATTAAAGAAGCACCACCAAGATTAAAGACGACATACGTCGTCCTGTCGCATAAATTCGTATTCGGTACAAAATGGTTAACTCGTTTATAGCATTGGTAAATTTTCTGCCTCCAACGACTTTCTAACATGACCAATATTTTCTCGATCACAGTCAGTCTGCGCTTTCATGTGTGGTTGTAAGATGAGCCCCATGCTACGGTTATGTAAAGGTACTCGAGGGACAAAGTGTAGACTTGTTCCTCCCACACGTTTCCCTGTTTATGTTCCTCGTCTACTCTTTCGCCCAAATAATCAACGTGTGAACTTACTTGTTTGTGGTTTTATTGTTCTCTCACACGTTTTATGGGTACTTTATGGTCTCCGATGACATTATTTAAACAAATTGATGTGGTTTTGGCGAAGTTTATCTCTTCATAACATCGTTTTCGTCTTCATAAAGTTCTTTATTTTATAGTTGGACATCTAAATTTACTTAAAGTATTGTTTTTGTGACTAGTTTCAAATCGACTTTCTTATGAATAAATTCTACGTAGGAGGCTGTTTCCCGACCTTGAAAAGCTGACTGGTTTTACCACTAGCGATTCGCTGAGAATCTTCGGTTTCACTGTCTTCGGGTTTAGTTTCGATGTTTTCTAATAAGCAGTAAGGTAGTTCAATGCACTTAACAATAATAATGTTTGTGGAGGCGCGTGTAATGGCGCGCGCCGGTGGCATTACGCGCACGCGCAAATATTGGCCCGCGTGATGGACACAGCCGCAGCCGCTGTCGGAGCCAAGGTCGCGGTACACAAACATCTCTTGATGGAATGCTTTTACTGCTCTAAGCCTCTTTAGCGTTACATTCTGGTTCTGGACGACCACTTTAAATTCTTATCCTAGATTGAATACTTGAGTTAGTACCTTCCTATTATATGGGTACATATACTTGGGTACACACATTTTTCATCGGCGATGGAGTACGCACATTAGTGTAGTCAGAAACATTGCAACAGTTTCCAACTTCATTGTTAAGCTATTGAAGCTAGGCATACCTACCTTTGCGCATATAAATGTTTACATAGTTAAGAAAAAATTATATTTCTTCTTCCTAAATTTGAATACCTAGATACATTAGAAACTTTATTAGCATAATCATGAGTTTTGATTGGTTTGGATTCACATCACGAGTAAATCGTAAACGACACTAAGGCCTGTGACATACATTCGAAATTCAGATCCGGAATTGTGAATCAGGATTACGATTTCAAAATAGATTTTCCCCCTCCACAATTCCGTTCGGTATCAAATCCCATATAAAATCACAATCCTGATACGGAATTCCGGATTGGAATTCCGTATGTGTGTGGCACGTCTTATAAATGTTAAAGTTGTGGGACATGCAGCGACACGTCGACATGCAGCGCACAAATATAAATATTCCGTTATCGGCCGTACGTCGCGCGCGCTTATTACCCGCCCTTTATCCGATTTCATGAGTTAATCTGTGTGACACGACGATAGCCTAATGTGGACCTTACCGTCTTACAATCAACAACAATATCGCATTTAGAATGGACTTAATCTTCGATTCTTTGAATCTTTGGATTAGATCAGCAGTACCGCAAGGCTGTGTGTTTGGAACGCGGTTATTTGTCATTTATGTTTTGAAATTACAAATCAACAAGCGTTTATATTTGCAAGAGCATTAATTTGATAACTATTTCTAAATCTATATCATTAACTAAACTGGAAATCATAATAGGTATGACTACAAAATATTGACTAAGCTTATGAACGGATCCATTCATAGTTCATTCAAAAGTTACGTCAAAATTGGTCCTCTGTTTATGATTTCCAGGATAAATTCTAGATTTGAAAAAAGATTATTATTACTAAGTATAGGTAATATTCTATACCCAGGTTAAGAAAGTATAAGAATACCTATATGAGACCCTAAAATGTTGTCCAATGTACGAAATACCGAACACAATGAAGAAAATGACAAAATCCATAATATTCTAGCTGTGAGATGATTGAAAGTAAGAAGCGATCAGATTAGCAGCGCGGGCGCAGTTCACAGCGCTCAGAACAAAACGAGATAAAACCACCACGAGCTGGTGCCTCTGCCTACAGGCACTCACCACCACTAACTCTATGACATGCCTGTCACTGTTGCGACCTTCTTATGAACTTTACTTATGTTTAATTTATATCTTTGACCGTCATATATACTACCGACCGTACTATATCTGAGCATTATTAATAAGGTCATTCTTCAACACTACGTGAAAATAGTCAACAATGCAGCTAAGAATCTGAAATTTCAAACATTATTGATTATAAAGATGTAACAGTCATGTTGTGCTATATCCAATCAAATTAAAGATTGAAAAATTAAGTTCCTAAAAGACGCAAATTTTGTTCTCTGGGTAGTGGGCTCGGTGGTGAAATTGAAAAACGCAATTCCTCGGTTTGGACCAGTGCGGGTTCAAGTCCCGCCCGCGACTTAGTTTTTCAATCTTTAATTTGATAAGAATCTGAAAATCGTCATTTGATTTTAGACAAAATGGCATTAACTATATATTTATGGCTTTGACTATCCCCAAATTATTTACTGTATAAGTCTAACATGTCTGATCAATTCATGATTAATCAATACGCAAAACCACCTTACTCAAATACGCAAAAATTCAAAAAACATTGTATTATACTTGTACAATTACAATTAAATAAAACGATTAGTCAATATTAAGATCTACAGAAATGTCAAACAGCATCTTATATTTTTGGCTCTATAATATGTATGTAATTAGGTAATTAGGTATGTCTTAAATGGTATAATCGATGTAGTCATCTTATCTCAATATTCAAATGAAGAATAATAAGTATGTTCCCATGATTATCGTAATCAAACAGTCGCCAGCATTGTTGGTCGTGAAGTGGCCCGATGTCACAAGTATCAGTTTTGTTGCGCTTGCGCTGCGCCGAAAGCCAACAGTCTCGGTCGTCGGTCGGTGGCGTGGCGTTTGCGCCGCTCGCACCAAACATTGCGCTTCTTTGTGCTGCCGTACTTTGTCTCCATAGAGTAGTTAGGATTACTGAAAAATAACAGGTGTCCACAAATATAGCTGTCAAATACAACCGGCATATTTCTTCCTATGGCTGTCATACGAGGTGACTAAATTTTTAATGGTTTCTTATGCAGTGTTTTTGTTGTGAAAGGCCAGCCACCTATCATCAATTAACATCCATCCTGAAACTTTCCATGTCCTAATGGGGAGCACCTTGCTAGATTAATTACATATTGTTGAGAGTTGCAGCTCAGATCATAATAATAATTAGGATGCAACCTAGATCCTGCCCATCCAGAAATGGAATATTTCACAAATCTTTTACTTCACCGTGACATTATTATTATATAGGGTCTATCTTAATATGCTGACACTTTTTTAAGGGGATGATCAGACCATCAAATTGAACAACTTTCTCTATGGCATCAACATTGAAATCGCGAAAAAAAGGCAGCTGTTCCATACGAAACTGCAAACCTACTCGAGCCAAATGTATGGAACAGATGATTTTTTTTCGCGATTTCTTTGTTGGTTCCAAAAAGAAAGTTGTTCAGTTTGATGGTCTGATCATCCCCTTAAGTATCAGCATATTAAGAAGGACTCTGTATATTTATTTACGAACAACTAATATACATATATTATCTTCACAAAATTAATAGCATAAGCATAGCATAAGCATATGCTCACGACCAGATTCCCCGAGGGGGTAGTCAGAGATATTCTGAAACCACAGAACATCCACGTTTCACCAGTAGTTTCGATTCACAAAATTAATTAATGATTATTTTACCTACCAATTCCATACAGTTCATACGGTCCTTCCCGAATGATTTGCAAGCCTACAGCAATAAGAAAAAGCATGGCTATTAGATTGATGTACGAAATTCCCTCCAGTTAGCCTCTATATTAATCTTGGTTGGCTAATGACTTCACCACGATGACAAGTCAGACAGAAGAAGAAGATCACTGAAGACCTATTTATCTATTGCAGATAATTTAAGCAGAGTCTTTTAAGAAACACATGTTCCAATAGCTTTTTTACAGAAGAAAAACATGTCATCGACTCGGCAGAAAAAGGAGATTACAGCTCATAATTGAAGATCTACTCGGCCATTGCAGATATTTTAAGCAGAGTCCTTTAAGAAACACTTATTGTCATGGTTTTTTTACAGTAAAGTTAATAGAAAATGTATGATCTTCTGTACGGTCTACTCTATGTTTAAGACAGTTCACAGCTAGAGAGACAAAGAATGTTTAATTAGCCAGTATGTCAACTGTTTGCCGCAGTGTTCTGTTTGCCCTATCGCCTACCACACAGCCGCCGGCTGTTGATTCTCAGAATATCTTGCATCTACTGTCACATACACTAGTTATGGGAATTCGGAGGAGTTTGCTTTGTGACTGATATTTAATAATGTTGGGTTTTTGATTAGTTTGTTTTAGACTTAGTTACACATTGGTTACTGGCTACGACACTGGGGTTCTACTAGTATGTAGGACGGTATCAGTTTTAGTTTTATCTTTATTGACGTTTTTATGGAACATCATAATTTTGTTTCGCGATTTAGATTTTGGCTCCAAAGTAAAAGTTGTCGAGTTGGATGGTCTGAAACACCAAAAAGGTAAGATATCAAAAATTTACTCATTGCAAATGTATTCTAAACTCATGGTAGGTAGAGGTACCTAGGTACTAGCGAATCAGTATACAAATATTACAATAATGCGAAGAGATTTTTAAATGTGATAAAACCACACACATCTCGTTGCGACATCGAACCTGCACCGCCGCGCCGCCTCCACTGTCCCCAACATATTTATAACTTCCGCCATCGCGACAAAACATCGGTAATTGAGCGATCAAACCTCACCCATAACTCGCATACTCGCACCTATCGAGTTACATTACAACCCCAACACCATTCACACAAATTTCGCTGCCTCAACGGTATTGTTCTCCTCCCTTTCTTTCTTCAACCATAAGAGAGAAAGGCAAGCAACTGACCACACTGTAACCGGGCAGGTGGATAGTGACCACCGGTCAATGATATCAAATTACCGAAGATGTGAACCGATGGGAAATTTATTGACCTTACCGATGCTTGTAAAGTAACGCGGTGACCGAGAGAATGATTATAAATAAAGGTGACCGTTCGGACAAAGATAATGTACGCCAAATGTGGTGGTCACTGTGTACCTATCGTGTGAAACGAATTAATTTGAATTGTAATCGATCGGTTGAATTAAGCAGGGACATCGGGGCCCGGGTCACTGCGAAGGGCATGATACACTCCACACCGGTGTATTGTTTCGATATATTTCTTCCTGGGTCGCAACACAAACAATGGAAAATTCTGAATAACTAAATGTTTGCAACTGACTGAAGTAGAAATAAGTCAATGTAAAATAAAATAGTTTGTATTAACAAAGAGATTAATAGAGACAAACTTGATACCACGACATTGTAAGAGGAAGAAAAATTTCGTCACAACGCAAAAAAAGTTTACACTCAAACACTTTACTAGAACTATTAGCTTTTGTAGGTCCTTCAACATAATTATGACAACTAGCGACTTTTGAAAACCATCACTTTAGCCTCAAAAGCGATAACCAAACAATATTTGATCAGGATATTTCTCGTCAAAACAAGTTGTAGGTATACCATGGGTAGATTTTTTCACATGTTAGAATAAAAGCAAACCACGATCAATCTAATCCCGTGGCTCATAAAGATAGCTTGAGTTATCGAACATAGTTAATCGAAGCCGCGGGAAAGTGTCGTAATGTGCCTGTGTCCGTGTTCCCATCCGAGTGTTGGGTTTAATTCGGCGGAGCGGCGCGGGCGCAGCGTACTGCCATAAATTGTGTAGTGGGCCCAGCGTGATGCCGATTGCGTTACCGCTTCGATCTACAACTCTAATTGACCATACGTAGATATTTTAATATTGATCTTAGAATAATAGACTTGGAAGTATTTCTTACATCTATCATAGCTTCGGTGCTTGCGCCTACGCGGAGCTATGTCACGTTTGCATCGGAGACTCGGCCGCTCTATTCCTAAAATATTCGAAGTAGTGTATTTGGTAACAAAATATATCGTATCAAAAGAAGTAGGTATATGAGACTCCACTTACCTTTCAGACTAGAAGCTAAGTCCATAGAGACAGACTGTCTCTATGGACAAAATTTAACATCAAAGAAGAACTTTCTCCAAAATCTACAAGAACGAAGCCTCGGGTAATATAATGGTATTCGATTATTATAATTATTATCGTAAGCAAATTGACTTTGAGTTTCATTCAAAGAGAAGTAGAAATCTCAACTCAAGAAACTTTATTGTATCTGAACACTTTAGATAGCACGACGATGTCCATATTGATATATTAAATAAACTGCATTATGCATTGTTCAAAATGACCAATAAACTAAATAAAGCCAGCTCAAGATAAACGTTGACAGTTATTCCGAATAGTTTGTCAAAACCTACGTGGAGTCGCACCGTGGGACTTACGCAAAACACATTCAAATTCACTTCTATTTCTATAAACCTATTGCTCAATAATGATTCTCAGGTCCCAAATACGAAACTGGACGATTCAAATCTACCTAAAGCATCATATTCACATGAAACGATCAATAATTTAGACTCAACAGTACCGGTAGCCAAACTCGCTCTAATCCGTGTCCAATCTCTAGAGATTTTATAAAATTTCAATAATACCAATTGGTCGATCAGACTAGTACCTATAAAGTTGGTTTCGGTTGGCTCTTTTTTTGTGTGGGAACATTTCGTTTTTCAATCACGAGGTAACCTTTTTACAGCGGTTGGTGGTGGACGGTGATAAACATCGCAGGTTATGGGCGCGGTCAGCTTTGAAGTGCCGTTTCATCCCGATTGCCACGGAATATTTGGGTTCCCGATATATGGTAGAGTAACGGAGCGCTGAACGCAGGAGGTAAGTTATTGTACTAGCTTTTGCTTGCGCTTCGCATTACTTTTTATTGGTTTACTTCTTGAATTCATGGTTTGTTTCCTAACATCTGTAAAGGTAACGTTATCAAAGCATTACATAGGTAAACATATTTTGTGTAATATTGAAATTTGATTCCGATTGTAATAAAACAACATTGATTAATCGCTTTGTCTTTTGATTTCACCCTTTACTCAATAAATACTGATAATTGTATTCTCTTTGCAGATATTCAGATACTTTACCTTTACCGTTTTGAACGTGTAGTTGTAGTTGTAGCATGCTTCACTTGTGGTGTCAAGATTATTCCATTCCAAAGACTTGACAATTGGTGATAGATGGTTTAGTTTCTTAGTTAGCCTTAATGCATAACACAATCAGTGCATAATAAAATTAGAAGCTCTTTCAAGTTACATGTAAATACATAATTTAATAATTTAAATACTAATATTTAATCAAAATTGCAAATAATTTAAAAGCGATGTGTCAATGGTATGGCACGAGTTTTAGCAAAAAGCAATTAACATAATTTATTGAAGTGTTTAGATAATTTATAGGTCTTGTAACAAGGCAGGTGATAGCCAATACTTCGTCTTGACAACCAACGCTGTATGCTTAGAGGATGTGTCCTACATTCTAGCATCCTTTTCACTCGTCTGCCATTCACTCGAGTGCGTGTAACCCACACTATTTGTTATGTATCTGTGCCGCATGCTATTTGCGGCTCTTAGGTGAAATACTCACGTTTTTGAGGGAAATTTTAGATGTCTCTTAAAATGATTATTAATACTGTACATTATTCATAGTATCTCTGTCATAATAATCTTCTTTTATTAATGCTTTTTGGTGTTTCAAGACTGTCCTCAATTTTTGACCTCGCTTATCACCTTGGCTTGCCTGAAAGAGAGAAGTGATTCATCATTATAGGATCTACTGAGCAGAGCATAGCTACGTCATATAGAGAGGTAGGCAGTAGGTGTGTGCGTCGTGTGCGCCGCCCTGCGCGACAGCACTCGGGTGACTTTTGACTTTCGTGGTTAAGCTTCATAATATAATTGAGCCCGAACAAAATCCGGCCGAGTATTACCATACAATGGGGCAGCAGTTCCGCCGCGCCCGCCAGGTCGCCGGGGGCAAAAAAACACTACCACTCGCTCTACAAGCTAACGCACAACGACATATCCACCTACAACACTTCACAAGACTTGGAACTTTATTTCTCAAGAAGCTAAAACTAATTTGCAATGTGGCAATATGTGATTGTGATGTTCCAGGAACGGCGAGGAGGTTGGCAGACGTCCATCGAAGGCAGCCCATCATGAGCCCGACGACTGTTTGACGAGTGACAAGTCGAAAAAACGCGAGTGTAAGTTACGTAGTGGCCGAGCGAGTTGGACGCGACTCAGTTTTGAGTTATTGCGTTTGGTTTTTGCGTCGTCGTCTCGATGTCAGCAGCTCGGCTCGGGCCCGGCCGCGGCCGGGACTGATCGATGTCCTTTGTTTACTTTTCTGTCTGCGATGAGATCTTAGCGTTAAGGTTTTTGACGTTTTAAGCCCCTTTTTCTTGTTCGTTGGAATTCTGCAACGACTTTAAGCTGATTCTGCTTTTATTTTTCCACGTAAGTTTTAGTTTGGTTCGTCTTGTTATCTGAGTAATCGGGAGTGACTTGAATTGTTAATGAGAAGGGTAAAATGTGAATCGAATCAATGAAACAAACAAAACGATTTTGTATTTTTTTAAATCTCTTTTTTAGGCAATTATTGTTCATTCAACTATATTTTTCCTTTTTACCAAACTAGTGTTTTCAGTCACTTGTAGCAAAGTATCTTACCACCCAGAGAGGAATTGTGGTCTTGAGATTAAGTATATTTATGTATATACGAGATTTCACTTCGAAGATCAATTTCACAGCAATGACTAGAGTTTAACGTGTTGATGTGAAATCGTTATTATAAACGAGACTTGGCAAAAAGTTGTGGCTGTCATTTCATCAACAGTTCTCTCCCATTTTCTTTAATTCCACACTTCACTCAATGTAATATTTTAGAAACCACGGCAGAGTGACAGTGGTACGTGGTGTGGTGGCCGGCACGGCGGCACGGCGCAGCCCGCGCCTGCGCTCGCTGTCGCACTTTCTACGTACGCCGCGCACATACGCAACGAGCGTCTGCGCCCGCGCCGGCTACTTGCACATCCGGGTCTTCTGTCCCTTGCTGTATCTATTGATGATTGTCTTAGATTTTCTCCGATGACACCACCATGATTGTCTGATTGGCTATGGATAACTTGATTAGGGTTTAAAATAATGTGTAATACCTATACCTACAGCATCGGTCTCAATGTGCAGACGGTTTTTTAAAGGGATAAACATAACATCAATTGGAACAGCTTTCTTAAATCGAAATCGCGAAAAAACCAGCTGTTCCCAGTTTGCTGTGCCTATACAAAATTTTCGTGCTAGCGAGCTATGAAGAGAGCTATGCTCGGTGTTTCTCTGAGAGATCACATCAGAAATGAAGTGATACATCAGAGAACTAAAGTGGTTGACATAGCTCAGAAAATTAGCAAGCTGAAGTGGAAATAGGCTGGTCATATCTGCCGAAGAACTGACAACCGGTGGGGTGTCAGAGTTCTAGAGTGGAAAACGTGAACTGCTAGGCGTAGTGTGGGACGCCCTGCTGCCCGCTGGACAGACGACCGAAAAAAAGTAGCGGGAGCGATTGGATGAGGAAGGCCGAGGACAGAGTTTTGAGGCGCGCCTTGGGAGAGGCCTATGTTCAGCAGTGGACGATGATGGGCTGATGATGATACAAAATTTTCATACCAGTATAGTAGTCGCTGTAGTCAAAATCGAATCTGAGAAAATCATGATTATTGTAATTAAATTAGAGACACGTATAAGAAGCCATATCACTAGTGGACCGAGTACCTAACATCAAAATTCGACGAAGAACCAAGATAGAAGACGTGGGTAAGCGGATCATAAAGATGAAGTAGAGATGAGCAAAACACTTGACTAGACAGACCGGTGGACCAAGGCAATATCAATAGCAAACCACTAGCACGTTGGTCTGATGGCATTGTGAGAGTGACAGGATCGCATTTGATCAGATTAGCACAGGACTTTGACTATTTATATGTGGACTGGTTACGCGTGTAATTCTACGAACAAACATTTCTGCCACTTTTTGCGGGGGGCGAGGTAACATGAAATCCGCAACTTTGGATTTTATTCCCCATAACTTTAAATTCTAATTTTGAATATTAAAAATCATGAAAAGTGGTCTCGTGTGAACCCCAAACGTTCTAAGTTCGAAGTTATTATTTCGCAATTATAGGCTGTCTCGTTTAGTGTTAAGGTGTAAAATTTAATGTAAATGCACAAGATCAATTGTGCTTATACTGTGGCAGAAGGGAAATGCTACCGCAAGGCTAGTCCTTATAATAATTAGTCAAAGGCACAGGACCGTGAAGAATGGCGCAATAAAAGGGAAGCCTATGCCCAGTAATGCGTTGATTTTTTATATTGATTGATAAGAAGCTTTATTACAACTACCTACATTCTTTAAAAAAAAGTAATTGGGATTGGGACAGTCTATTATCAATATCACGACGTCCTTTTCCCAGAGGGGTAGGCAAATACTAGAGGGTAGTTTACTATGATCTTTACAACTCCTCCTCTCTACATTTTCAAATACATGCTCGCGCCGGTTTCGTGTACTCCGCTTCTAACCTTAGTAATATTTATCATCATCATCATCACAGCTTATAAAAGTCCCACTGAAGGGCACTACCCTCAAGGAGGGGGTATGGCCTTAAGTCCACCACGCGTCCACCAATGCGAATTGGTAGACTTCACATACGCATCGGATTTCCTTCTTCATCGTATACAGGTTTCCTAACGATGTTTTCCTTCACCGTTTGAGAGCCAGTTGGTATTACGTGCTTAAGTTAGAAAAACTCATTGGTACATGGCATGTCATCCGTACGGATTCGAACCTTGACATCAAGATTGAGCTTTCATAGCTCTCCGCAACGCGCCACCAACGCTCTCAACGAGAAAATTTTACATTTTCTCATCTTTAAACTCTCTATCTCTATCACAAAACGTAACTATTAATAAAATACTAACATTAAAGTACAGTGAGGGCAGGATAGAAACAGTATATGTGCGCAAGTCCGGTAGCTAGATACTGGCGTGATTACTTACGACGCGGCGCACTGGACGTGACTGTACTGCCAATGAGGTGAGCTGGCTATACTGCGGCCTGTAGTGTACTCATTGATGGAATTTTATATTGCTATAGCTTTTATTATAGGTGTGTGAAGGTTCAAAGTGCAAAGGAATTTATAGTTCGAAAGGAAACGAAGTTCTGTTTTCCAATTAGAGAATTGTAAGCTTTATAAGGTATTAACAAATAAACGCTTAACTAAAGAATTTAAACAGAAACTACATACACATATTCTCTACCGTTTTCGGGGTGGTGAGAAACTTTGCTATAATTGCTTTGACTTATTAAGAGGATATGTGAAAAAAATAGGATTCTTCAAAGCATCAGATATCATGAAGTACTAACAGTAGGAGTATGATTTCAGGATATGTGTAAATTGAACATATTATTAAAATTTTGATTGCCGCCAAAACACGATTAAGACAAATTTTCTCGATAGAAAAACAAGCCAAAGTAGCCTCCGTCTTTATCTATAAACGCTTGGAACTGCTAAACGGTGAATAATAGAAACACGAGACTTGATTTAAAAAAAAGAGATTGATATTTTATAAATTTTGATTGCAGCAGAAATTAACTTACATAAATAGTTAAATCACAACTAAATAAAGTTTGTTTTGGCGTTTACGTCGTTTTATTTAGTCAGGCGCGCGCGCCGCCCCATCTCTTTCTCTCGCGTCAGGCAGTAATATAAGCTATCACAATCTATTAAAAAGCTCAGTCGGCTGTGGCCTTTGCCCGCGTCAGACCTGCGTTCGCATGCCCAATTTCCGAATTACGATTAATTATCCAGCTTACGTGTAAATATTATAGTGTAATATATTCAATACAATCTAAAATAAATTCGAGGCCATAGCAGCTTCACATTTAAGAGAATATAATTCGGAGCGCGCTCCATACAAACGAAGTCTGGTGATATTTTCAATAGTAACCAATTAAAGTCAATGAAATTATTCAGAAAAAATCTAAAAAATAATCTCTATGCTTGTATGAAGTCAGATTTTCGTTAAAATGTATAGTTTTAAAGTTACAATACCTCAAAGATTTCCATACAAATCTTAAATTAATTCTAAAATTAAAACTGTATATTTAAACGAAAATCTGACTTCATACAAGCATAGAGATTAGTTTCTAGATTGTTTCTGCAAATTTTTCATTTACTGATTGGTTAGTATTGAAAATATCATCAGACTTCGTTTGTATGCAGCGCGCATTTACGCATTCGGAATAAACTTCTCTTAAGTATATTTCTCACTCAAATATGTATAGCAGTTTTTTTGGACTTCATAGACCAAGAGCTAGCTGTTATTATCTTTAAGTCGTCGGTCACGTAATGAAATCAATTTTCGGTTTTACTATCTTCAAATAATTATATTTATTTGTCATAATGGAATCTGATTATAAACGTATTTATGAACCGACTATTAATGACGCGCAGTGCCTCCTTCACGGTGCGTACCATGCGCTCCCACGCGCTGTCCATGAAGGGGGAGGCCGGGGGTACGTAGCGGCAGGTGATGCGCCGCGCCGTGGCCTCCTCCCTGACCGCCGCCAGCGCGGCCTTGGCGAGCTCCTTCTCCGCAACCTTGAAGCACGTCGCGTTGTCACTCCATAGCTCCTTAGGCACTCCTCTTCGTGCCACGAACCTCCTCAGGTCGCCGGTCGCCGGAGAAGTAGGCTTCGCTCTTCGTATCTTGCATAGTTGACAGTGTTTGATGACGTTCACGCACCGTCGGTCGTATCATTAGTACGCATAGTCGCTGCTGTAGCTCATTCACGACGGTTTCGATACCGCCATGTAGTCGCTCGTGTACGTGTTGTATGTACAGTCGCGTGAA
This sequence comes from Agonopterix alstromeriana, assembly GCA_963924505.1. NCBI lineage: Eukaryota > Metazoa > Arthropoda > Insecta > Lepidoptera > Depressariidae > Agonopterix > Agonopterix alstromeriana. Next base: position 19,691,095 of record OZ004664.1, read on the forward strand.
GTAGTGTTTCCCGTCGAGTACGGTCGGGCTCGCAGTGTCTTCAACGATGTCAGGTGCTACGTGGATTCTTCCTTTGAGCCATCTTCGCCGACGACCACTGATAGCGCCGACAGCTTGTCTCCCGGCTGAGGCGCCGCGCCGCTCCTTACTCGACGTAAATCTTCGGAAAGACAATCTTCTTGTACAGGTTTCCACCATAGTTTCTCAGCACGAATGAGATAGTGCGCTTCGATACCGATGGTGTTGCTATCTCATTTCTTCACGTACGGTGTCTCGCTCTTGCGTGTTTTCTTATCAATCTTTCAATCGTTTTTATTGTTTTCTTTCGTTCGTTTGCGCTTCGTAGCCAATACTGTTTCATTTTTCTTCTTTCGACATAAATTGACGAACTGTAGCATGCGCACCGTAGCTCGTAGCAAAAGTGGGAACGACGAAAATCGCTCGATTCTAGGTAGGTGAGCGTGGTCAGGTCGCTGGTGGGTGACGTAACAAGTCCCCTCTCTTCTCCTGTCTTCGGTGCTTCTGTCTTCGTCTCTTGTGGCCATTCTCGTTCGTGGTTTCGTAGGAAGCTCGGCCCGTTGTACCATCGGACGTCGCACCCGCCGATAGAGACCGTGGCGCCGCCCGAGTTGGCGGAAAACTGCTGTACTACTGAATTTGTATTGGACACCCATTCGCATAGCTCGAAGCCGGCTTGCCGATGAATGTAGTCGACTGATTTCGATACTTCTTTGGCTTCTTTTTCGGTCGGAAAACTTGTTATGTAGTCGTCCATGTAGTGGTTCTTTTCAATGGCTCGCGCGGCTTCAGGATACTTTTCTTTGAAGTCTGAAGCATTTCTATTCTTCACGTATAGCGCGGTGCATGGGGATGACATCGCGCCGAAGATCACCGACGTCATGCGGTACTCTCGCGGTCGCTGGTTCCCTCTCTCGTCGCCCCGCTATAGAAATCGTAGTGCCTCTCTGTCGTCCTCTTGAACTCATATTTGCATAAACATTAATTCCTTTATGTCAGCTGACACGGCGTGTTGGTGTTGACGAAATCGCATTACAACTCCCGACAGAGATTGCAGCAAGTCTGGACCGCAGAGTAACATATCGTTCAGGCTGCGTCCGGCTGTCTTCGCTGTGGCGTTGTGTACTACTCTTATCTTCGGTTTCGTGGGGTTAATGACCGCGAAGTGGGGTAGGTACCATGTTTTATTTGGCACCGGCGGTGTGGTAGCTTCCTCAGCGTAGCCCAAAGTGAAGAGGGTTTGCATTCTTTCTTCATATTTCTTTTTCAGGTCTTCATCTCGGTCTAGTTTCTTCTCTAGGTTGTGCAGCCGTTTGAGTGAGTTTTTGTAGTTGTTCGGAATCTTCATGTCGTCTTCTTTCCATATAAGTATTGTTTTGAAGCGTCTGTCGGGCAGGCGGTGACTGGTTTCATTCAATATCTTCAATGCGCGCTGCTCAGGGTCACTATTCTGTACTCGTTTTTCTATCCCGATTGATTCAAACTCGAAATAATTCTTCATCATCTTCTTTCGTGTATAGTTATTGAAATTATGTATTTTCATTAATAACGCCAAATAATATTATACAGGGTGTAAGGAAAAGTATCATTTTACTATGGGAGCAAACCGTTATGGGAGTTACAACTCTTTGCGTTCTACCTATCTATCTCAAGAACGGTTAACTATATTAAATATTATAAATGACCAAATTTGAAGAAAATTTAAAGTTCTACAATTTTTTTTAAAACTTCAAAGGTCATTTAGAGCATAGAAAAGAAGATATTTCCTAAAGACCTGTTTTTTGACATTTTACCTTGAATCTTTTGACCTGCATAAACGAGATTTTATGTGACATTTGACCTAACGTATAGGATGTCATAACGATGATTTAAAGAAGTTTGTAGCTTATTATCTAACCATCCATCCAACATTAAAAATAAATTAAAAAACGATGAATCTAAGCTATTTGAATATTGTAAAACCATAAATGTATTTAATAAAATCAAACAGGCAATTATCTGTGAACACTATTCTAAAATAAACACGCTTGTAAACAGAACCCGTCCGGGGAACCTCCGCTCAATACCTAATCTACCTACCTACAATCTACCGCGATACAACAACACTTATGGAATGCGGACGTGGGAATATTTACTTCCTCAGATATTGAACGAACTTCCCGAACGAGTCTTGTATGATCTCTGTCAAATAAAAAAACATAAAAAAATTAAGTCAATAGTAAAAAAATACTACCTAACAAATGTAAATGTATCGAGTTAGTGATCTCGCCACTCCTCATATAAACCATACGTGGTTTTCGTAGGGTGGCTAAGTGTGATAAGATGTATTTATGTTGTTTTAGTTAAATAAATTAAAAAAAAAAAAAAAAAAAAATCTCACATTCCGAGGTTGACCCTTTTTTTCACCTAATTTTCCTGGGGTACTCGGAGAAACAGTGATAATGAAAAACAAAACGGAACAAAACATTAAATTTGAAACGTAGGCAGGAACATACCAGAAGTATGAGAGAAAATAAAAGGTAATAAGTTGTAAATAATTTTCCAGCACTCTCTAACCTAAACCTGCATATACGTTTAAGACGCTGTGCAATAATGAACTACTTAAGTCACACTTATCGTAATGTACTAATGTAAATAAATGTTGATTTTAGGTTGTAAGATAAATATTATTAGTGATTTTGTAAATAAATGTTGATAAAATTCATTCATACCTGTTATAATATCCTGCATCATCCTCATCCTTCAATGCTATGCCATGCATCTGAGGGATGCGAGGTATTTTAGAATTACCTATGGATTTTCAAAATAGGTTTATGAGTGTTATACAACTTCTCAACCTGAAAGTTCTTGTGGTATCGAGAATAACTGAGATTATTGCAGTATTACGAAACTTATTTTTTCACGTTCTTCTTACATTTTTGTTGACGGCGTAAAATAACTTCCAGGTTTCATCTAGATAGTCGGTATGTTTTGACCATAGAATGTTTTGACTTGTATTATATCAATTACAAGTACAAAATAAGAAGTTGAATTGATTTGATTACGGGACCTAATGACGTAAAGTTACCAACAGGTAGCTCTCGTACTATAAAGTAAAACAAAATCCTGTAATGATAGTTTTTTTCCTTCTAGATAGGTACAGTGATTTTCGGTATGATATTAATGAGTTTTAAGTTTTTTAAGTGAAATCAATTAAAGAGTATCGTTAGTTAGGTATTGTTTCTATCTATAAATTGGTTGTCCGTAATTGATCCTGTAATAAATTAATAATTGATCAAGGAGGATAAATAGAACGATACTTAATTATGATATATTGTGTTTTTTCATACGACAAAAGGTACTAATAATATCTTAACAACGAAGCGTCTTCTACGCATTTTGAGTGATTTGATTTTCGCGGGCTAGTGCGCGACGATGTTCGGTAGCGGGGCGCGGGGCGCTTGCTGCGACTAAGCCACGCCCATTTCGCTTCAATTATTTTTCGACATAGGCCCTTAATAGCCGAACTACGATTTAGAATACAAATACAGGGTTTGTACTTAAATGCGTTGTTGTTAAGAGGATATAATTCGGACCGCGCTTCATACAAACGTACTATGGTGATATTTTCAATACTAACCAATTAAACTCAATGAAATTTTTCAGAATCAATCTAGAAACAAATTTCTATGCTTGTAAAGAGTCAGATTTTCGTTAAAATGTATAGTTTTAAAGTTACAGTGCCTCCAAGATTTCCATACAAATCTTAAATTAATCCTAGCATTGAAACTGTATATTTTAACGAAAATATGACTCCATACAAGCATAGATATTTGTTTCAAGATTGTTTCAGCAAAATTTCATTGACTTTAATTGGTTATTATTGAAAATATCTCCATAGTACGTTTGTATGGAACGCGCTCCGAATTATATCCCCTTAACTTGCTTTAGAGTCAATTGATGTTCTAAAGTTTAGACCATCATACATTGCACAACATAGAAATCGCGTAAAATAAATCAGCATTCCATAGAAAATGTCAATAGCTACTTGAGCAAAATTTATTAAACAGCGGATTTATTTTTCGCGATTTCAATACTGGTCCCATAGTAACAGTATACAGGGGGAAATTTATATCATTAGCATCCTTTTAGCATGCCTAATCGACTCAAATGTATACAACAGCAGATTATTTTTTGCTCCGATTCGTTTACTCCCTTAATAAAAGTTGTTCAGTTTGATGGGTAGACTCTTAGTTTAAAAGGATGCTAATGATATCAATTTCAACCTGTAGTATAGCTATATTTAGTTTGATGATCTCAAGCAGCGCTTTTAATATGTAACGCATTTTATAATGTGTATATTACATTACACTCACGCCTATGCCTCATGGGGGTAGGCAGAGGCAGTGGACCGCCACCCACTACGATTATGACCTCTCTGCCTGTGCCAAAATGTGCATAAGCATAAGCATATGCTCACGACTATATTCCCAGAGGGGGTAGTCAGAGATATTCTGAAACCTCAGAACATCCACGTTTCACCAGTAGTACCGAAACTCTGTCCAGTGTGACGGCGGGTGAGCCCGTCGCCAAAATATGTAGGTATAATAATTCTAAACACTAAAAAGCTAAGTGGATATACTTAGCTCTTCGTAATCAGAACAGAATCGTAATAACTGTAAAACTATAAACAATAATGATAATGCGTTTTTTAGTATTTTTATGAATAATTTATATGTAAAATAGCTAATTTAGTCCAGACGAAACACTATCTAGCTACAAGTTTAGTGGTATGAATATTCAAAATAAACAACTATTTTACAACTTTGTAAGTAGCTAAAGTAGTAAAACCAATCCATAAATAATTCAGTGATTGTATTATTATTTAATTGCTTCAAACCGTGTGTTAAGTGGCGACGGGCTCACCCCCGTCACACTAGACAGAGTTTCGGTACTACTGTTTCAGTACTTAAAAAGTGTCAGCCTATATAGGGTCCAACTTAATATGCTGACACTTTTTTAAGGTGATGATCAGACCATCAAACTGAACAACTTTCTTTATGGGACCAAGATCGAAATAGCGAAAAAAATATCTGCTGTCCCATACAATTGGGTCGAGTAAGATTTCAGTTTAGAATGGAAAAGCCGTTTTTTTCACGTTTTCGACATTGGTCCCATACAGAAAGTTGTTTAGTTTGATGGTCTGATCATCCCCTTAAAAAAGTGTCAGCATATTAAGAAGGACCCTGTATACTAAACTGCAATGCCTACTCGACTCAAATGTATGCAAAAGCGGATTTTTTTTTTGCTTTGATCAGTTTGCTCTCATAGTAAAACTTGTTCAGTTTGATGGTAGGTTGGTTTAAAGGTTTTCCTTTAGTTAGTTTACATAACTGTATGCCTAAAATGCGTGCTATCCGCGTGACTCCAAAAACGTTCTTAGCTCACAAAACATAGCATAAGAAACATTATCTATGATGATTTATTCTAAGCAAGAACCACACGGCCTTGTAAATTTTCAGAGATAAAAACGTTGCTAAAGACTAGCTACAAACTCGTTTTATTAAATCGAAAAGTCTGCAAAAACATGGCAGTCGTCATAGCCTACAAATAGGAACGATTCCCCAAAACATGGAGGATTTCTTTCAGTATCGATTCAGAGTGGCTGCTCACTTGGTATGCAGCTCACGCGTGGTGCGCACGGCGGGTTGCTCTATTTGGCCGGGGTCCTTATATGTCCGGCAAGCGTGGCCGGACGTCGTCTGACGATGACGCTGCGACGACGTGATGTGACCCGTCCTGTGTGTTAGATGGTAATTAATTTAATGGAGATCAATTTGCAAGACAATAATTTTAGCCCTTATGTTCTAAAGATGTATCTTACTATTCATACTTTAGTTCGAAGGGTAGCTGAAAGCTTTTTACCACACGAAAGGGAAATGAATTCGTAAATTTATGTGTCAATGTACGTTGCGGATAAAGTCCCTGTTAGTAGGTACATCCTGAGCATCGAGGCAAAATTCACATTGGTAATTAATGAGATTTCGAGTAAATTTTTCAGTTTTTAATGAATGGGCATCGTCAAAACGATTAAAATTTCTAGTGAGTGAGCGATATGGCTTTTTATTTCACAAATTTTGTTAGTTTTTCAGTATCTATCATGTTAACTTATTTGCTAGTGTAAAGTCTACAAAAGTAATATATTGCACAATTGTTCCTATAATCCTTGTGATATAATATTAATGTTTCCTGGTGATATAAAAACACTTAGTTTGCAGGTATTATTCTACGATAAATAGAATTTCAAAAGTTACGTGTACCTAAGTAACTTTCGAAATTCAATACCAGATTATTATTATATTCAGTTACATTCCGTTATCGATTTATGTATGCAAAAGCGTTTTTATTTCATTTTAACGTTCATTTATTTCTTGTGGAATGTGCATAACTATAAAGATATTAAATTGTAGCAGAGCAACGTTCAACGCGGCAGTAGAAACAGGAGGAAAGCATTTCCCTGACACGGTTTCCCGCACAAGGTTGACGGCCGCGCCACGGTCGCAGGACTGCTGCCACCTACCTACACTACACTACTACACATACTACTTGTACTCACTATCTTTACTCTTTTACATTCTGTTTTGCTCTTCATTGTCATAAATAGAGGCTATAAGCTTATTTAGAGGCGCTGCAGTTTGGAATAATGTGTTTGTTTTGTGAAAATGGAATTAAAGTGGTACTATACATAATTAAAAAGTTGAAATGGATTTGTTCCATGGCTTGTGTCAAAACAATTGACTGTTGAAAACATCTGTTCCTTCTGCAGCCTCTTAAACAGTTCTTCTAGGTTCTTGGCCTGTAGTCTACCATGTACTTTGGCTCCATTGCTTCTGCTGTATGTGATTTTACTGAAACAGTAGGCTGAAACTGTAATGTACTTTAAACTTAGACGCATTTTCGTGATTGTGAGAAGACAGCTTAGTATATGCGTCTTGGCATATACTTAGCTGTCTTCGCACAATCCTCTAGTTTTCATGTAGTAATTCATAAATATGGTTTTAAACCATTTTTTGCAAAATGAAAGTTAAAAAAATTGGCTCATATTTGTCTTTATTAGAGCATTTTAGCGCACATATGGGCGTTAGTATGGTTAGTTTAATTGTGCGAAGCCAGGTAGGTTGACCACAAATATAGCTCGAAGAAGCGCGAGATTTCCCTAGAGGATATTGACTACGTGACGAAAACCTAAGCTATAAAACATAAAAATAAATTAAATACATCGTGTGACCTTCTACAAACGTTAATCAGGAAATTTTTAACCAATTCAAATTAAGGACACCTAGTGACAAAACTGACAAATGCTATTGATAAATAATTTTGTTAGCATATTTGCCTCATCCATATTGAATAGTTGTTTAGGTCAAGAGGGACAGGTGCTGTAGACCATAGACTAGTCATAGGTAATCATAGACTAGTAGTCATATAATGGTATAGTATAAAGCAGTTATGTATATGACACTACCCGCATCATCGCGCGTCACCTGAACTTGCACGGTCGGCAACGAAAGTTGTAAAACTCTTCTGAACCATTTTCTAATAGACATAAACGTGCATATTAATGAACTTTAGTTGCCGACCGTTCACCATGTGCGCAATAAAAGTTATGGATGTATCTTCCTGTCTCGTAAATAAGATGACGCTATTTGTATAGTGCTGTCTTTTTTAAATAAGCAGGCGATAGTTTTGTACCTACATAACATAATACTTATGTTACATAAAACAATTAAAAAAAATAATAGATGCTACTATCTAATTTGTGATTTTTTCCTTCCACTTTTGCCCTAAAGGAAACAATCGTTCGCATATCCTAATTTTCTTTTCGATTGAAATCAGAATCTTTTCTACAACCAGCAACTAACCAAGGTTTTCTTAGCGGCTGTTCTATTAGATTTACACCAGTGTCTAAGTAAACATGTTAAAACAATGAACACGAAATTCATTTCGACATAAACCGAAAATATACTTAAAGTGAAAAAGATAGTCTTTAGATCCTGACTGTACCTTAACAAGAACATAAACTTATCCACTATTGACATGCCAATAATTAAACAGTATAACACTTAGAGGATCGTTATGACTACTGCATGGATATGCATACATGATTAGAGCCTCACAGTATAGTAATTAATACTTGGCTTCGCATCCAACTTTGAAAAACAGAAAATCAAACGCAAATAAACCAAATACAATGCTATTTTATAATCGGCCTGTCATTATCGTCCACTGTTAAACATAATAAGGTGCTACAAAAATCTACCCTTGTCCTTCTTCTTCCATTTTCCCCCCGGAATCTGTCTCAGATCATCCATCTAGTGATGTAGGGCATCCCACACTACGCCTGCTAGTTTATGGTCTCCATTCTAGAACTCAGACTCCCAGCAGTGGCAGAATACGTTACTTTAGGATTATAAAACCTTCCTTTTTCATAAGCCTTGGTGGTCCAGTGGCGAGTAACCTTGCCTGCCGTGCAGGAGGCGATGGTTCGGTCCCCGTCCAGACCGACTCATACCAATGAGTTTTTCGGAATTTATGTACGATTTGTAACACCACTGGCTTTTCGGTGAAGGAAAACATCGTGAGGAAACCTGCATGCTTCAATTTCGAGTAATGTATTGCACCCAGTGTCCATTATGTGGCGGCGGGCTCACCTCCTGTCACACTGGACAGAGTTTCGGTACTACTGGTGAAACGTGGATGTTCTGAAGTTTCAGAATATCTCTGACTACCCCCTCAGGGAATATAGTACTGAGCATATGCTATGCTATGCCTTTTTCAAACGTAAAAATTGTTTTTAGTATTTTGCTCATCAACTGCAGGGCCCTCTTTTCTCGAATAGAACGTAAAGACATTTAAATATTAGCTAATCATCTGCAGCTGCGACGTTCGCAGTTTTGAACTTAGCAACACCATACAGTCTAACAGTTTATCCTCTTGAATTAAAGCTGGATTTCGTTTCGTAAGTCAAGCCCGCAGTAGGTTAAAAAGGGATTATCAGGACAGGTAACATCGTCGCCGGTCGGTTCAATACATTTGATTACGAAATGTCAACAGGCTACCTACCTATCAAGGTAGGTATTTACTGGGCCAAGGCCCACCATGTTTCTAATCCTTTGGTTTCCGATAAGCAAGTAAACTATGGATAGGTAGGTACCTAAATGGTATAATGTAGAATCTGTTTACAAATTATTTGTAAAGAAGTGTTTAATTGTTATAAATTTGATTTTACATAAGCATAAGCATATGCTCACTACTATGTTCCCCGAGGGTGTAGGCAGAGATATTCTGAAACCTCAGAACATCCACGATTCACCAGTAGTACTGAAACTCTGTCCAGTGTGACGGGGGGTGTGCCCGTCGCCACATAATGGACAGTGGGTACAATACATGCCTCGAAATTGAAGCATGCAGGACAAAAATATCGTAGATCCCATTTCTGGTTATAGGCTACCCCATTCTTTACAAGGATGTCGTGTAAAGAGATATTATGTTTGCCTTTACAGTACCTACCTACTGTATTTTATTTTGTTGAAAAGTGCTAAAAGTAGGTATACCTAGATACATGTGGATATTGTGTCATAGGGTCGTATGCCGCCACCACATAATGTTTTTAAATATTTTTTATAAAAATGTTCTATTTATAACTTCTTAATATGTAAACTTATTGTTACACACAATAATAACAATATAAAAGTATGTACGTACTTATGTTTGCGTCAACCCGATGAAAAACTATTTCCAAGCTAGCATGCGGGCTGTGAGTTGCGCCAGCGCATTGCGCTCGCACTCCGACCACATCATTATGTATCCTGTGCCATTTGCTATAAACATACTATACGTAGGTACTTACTTACTTTATTAATGGGAATAAAGAACTTTATGACTATGAACATAAGACTGTCAGCTATCTTATTTGTATGTGTAATAGCGTATGGATTCCTAAAGGTATGCAAAAATGTACATAGTTATAGTACATATCGATATATTATCTATAGGTATATAAGATATATAGTATCGGTATTTAGAAATCTAAATTATGACTCAGTCTTTATACAGTTTGCAAGAACAAGCTATAAATTATATACGATTTTATATGTTGTGATTTTTGAAACAGGATTATTTTAATTTACTACCTGGTTCTAAAAACTTGTAGAAAAAATATCGAATGATAAAATAGTTCTAAATACTTTATCAACATCGCTCCTGTATACCCTTTTGCTACGTTTTTGTTTGCCAAGCAAAGTCCTCCACCCCTCAATGATTCCATCCATAGATCCATCTCCATCCCATACAAAGAAATATTTTTGTGTTTATCCATAGACTATCACGTACGAAGTTGGAGTAGAGCAGGAAGTTGAAATAGGTATTGTATATATCTGGAGAGCAGACTGCCTTAGAAGCGGTGAAACATGAAAATACTCCTTGGCGGGCGGTAATGTTCGTCCTTCTTTCGTAAATTCCCGTCGTTTTTTCTGAAGTCAACGTTATCCTTTCTAATCCAACGACAAAAATTTATAGAAAGGGATAAATGTAAAATCAGAAACTTCGACGACGGAAATGTACGAAAGAAGGACGAACATTACCGACCGCCATGGTCAATTTTCGTGTATCCATGCTTGTAAGAAGGTTATGGATCCATTGGTTATAAATCCATGGAGTAGAGTCATATTTAATTATACAACGTGTTAATGAATTAACGCAAATCTAGAAAGTAGTTTGTTTAGAATCGAGAGCTGAATCGAATTATCATGTTTTCAACATCGGTAATTTTTTTCAAAATGTTTAATAATTGGTTTGTAAATTTTAAAATTTACTGATCTCGATCTCAACCCACCGCTCGGGCACTTTCGCCTTACTTACTACCACAACAAGATTCTTAAAATGTATCCATGAGCACGTTGGCGCTTTCATTCATTGCTGAAATTATAACAAATCATTTTTGTCTCGAAACTTAAAATGCGAATAACTTCAAATTTTAACAATCAAAATAATGAAATTATTGTTTCAATCTAATTATTTTGTTATAAATCAGTTGGGGTGTATGAGGTTTCGCGCTTATTCATTAACACGTTTTATACATAATCCTCTAAGAAGTAGTCACTTAAGTACTGGCAAGCAAGCGACACTCGGACTACTCACTACTACTCAGAGATACCATTCGGTTGATGTGTTTTGCTGGCTTGCCAGTCTACACACAGAGTACTATAATTACTAAATAATAAGATAAGAAGAAACAGTCAGAAATTATAACTCTTAACAGCACAGCTGTGTAGGTAAGGATGGATTATAATTAATATCGTGTTTCAGGATGATTTAAGGTTCTTTCTAGGATTGGTATCAACGTAGATTACGTCGGACTTACGTGTGTCAAAGGATTATTACCGCAGTTTTGTACGAGTAATACAAACTATATAGCTATTTTATTCTGTTGTATTGCCTTTGCATTAACAATATAGGGATTAATTAAAGGATATTTTACAGTGTCCTTCTTATGGTTTAATTGGATGATTAGACCAACTATTAGGTCTATAAGTGACATTTATTTAGTTTGATGGACATACTATCCCTTTAAAAATCCTCGTCATATTAGGGACCCTGTATAACAGTCTTGTGACTGAAGTGTTAAAGAGAGACCTCTTTCGTATCTTTTAAATTGATTAGTCGCATAACTGATATTTAAAACAAATGTAAATGTCTAACGACTATTTAAAAATCTAATTAGATAGTTAAAATTGGTAAAACAGTGTCACATCATCAAATTGTCTAAACGACCCATTAAGGCCGAGTGTAGAAACATTAATTTTGCGAAATGTTACATTCGATAATATGTCAAAGTTCGCATGTGTACATTTATTGTATAAATCACGGTCAAGTCGTAAAAAAATGTTCGGAGAAGCGGTATAAGAGATTGTCACAATAAATTAGAATATTGATAGCGTGGCGGAGGTACAGTTCGCTATATTCGCCTAGCGCTAACGAGCGCACTAAAATATAAAAAAGCAATATCAGTATATCACGGGACTCGTCCGCGTTTTGGACAACATTCAATGAAAACTTTAAAATGTTCACTGAGAAAGCGTTGGAGTCGCATCATGTGACACTTTTATAATTTTACTCCAGCTGTTATCATTTGTAATTCTTCAGTTCTGTAGACCTATAAATTAGCTTAGTAACCCAGTTTAAAGTAAAATCAAACATGTTGTTTAAAAATTACGGCACTTAATTCTATTTAAAGTAAAATGTTGTAGGTATAATGAGTTGAAGTTGTAAGTAGACCGTCTATAAAAAACAGTAAATAAACTCGAATCTTGAGTTGAATTTTCCACTCAACATCCAAAAAGGTATGGCAAGGTTGGATAGACCCAGTGCGAGCCGCGGCATATTTCCAAGATCATGGTAGACAGGTGCTGTTTTGAGAATAAATTCATATTAGATTAACGTTATAACGAAGAAAAGAATAAAGCTGCGCCTAGCACCTGCAAGTGCGTGCGTGTCTCTATAGAAAGAAATCAATAATCGCGAAATATCACCGATACAATTGCGTACACAATCGACCGCGTCGTTCCGTCCCAATAGTCCCCATTACTTTGTCTTGCGCTTTTACACGTTACTGTCTAACCAGTAACAACTCTTCCTCATCGCATTTTTTCTTCAACAGTTTTTTTAGAAGCGACTCCACGCCTCGCCGTAACCAACAAAAACGTGTTCTACTCATTATGAAATACGAAACTATGATATTTCAAGTCGCCTTGCCGTTCGTACGACAAACGACCTCACTGTTGCGCAGTCGATGCCAGCACCAATAAATATACACTTTACTGTTATCTATAAACAACCTTCAGCTAGGAGTCCGACTCGGACCGGTATCGAGGCGAAACTATTCTAATAAAAAAACTAAAACCAGTCCAAATTAGAGATAAGATGGTGGAATTGAGTATACGCTATACGAGAGGAATTAAAAGCACGCGGCGGTGCGTAGGAGTCACAACACAACTATCTCTGAGCTAGTATAATTGTAGGTATACAATTTGCTCGTGAAACAATGGACAATCGTCGTGTGAAAGATCTGACCAGTGACAGCTATAATTTGAGCGTGATATATAGCTACAATTTATTTGTAATAGAGTGTCGATATGTTACGAGCGAGTGATTGATCTAACACGGTTATGTCGCCGATTTGATTGGCCCAACGTTCCATAACGTAATTATCTCCAAAATAGTCTAAAATGCATCGATTCAAGTATGTTTTAGGCAGCATTCTTTCCCACCTGTCTGCTAGATAGCTCATTGAATTTGATTTTTTGTTCCAATTATACCTAATACAATTTCAATACATAAATATTTGTCACTATTTTCATCATTACCACACATATTTTCATGTATGGTATCTATTAAAATACATCCATAATCGATGTCCCTATTTCTTGAAGCTGTCACTTGCTGGTGCTTCTGCGGTCTTCCAAAAAAGTCGTGTAACCGTTTAAGTGACTTTTTATCTGGAGCTTAAAAGGCTTGAACTAACAATTATTTAATACCTAGATAAAAGATAACATCACGCTTTTTCAGAGATCTATGGACACTCTCCCCTACTCTCTACTCCCTTTCCAGTTAAAGAAGACAATTTAAATGTTGAAATGGAACCATAGTGAAATTTCCTCCGTTTTATGAACTGGAACACCCTTTGAAGTATGTTGAACATTTACCTTAACACTTTGTATACTCTCGTCTTTACCTTCTTCCTGGCGATAAAGAGAAAAACTATGATTAGAAGTAGAGTCGGATGCAGTGACTCTAACCGGTAATCATACAGTGTGGGCATCAGAGATGTAGACGCCATCTCTTCAGGCATCTGTCTGTGTCGATACTATTCCAAACCGGACGCTACACGACGCAAACTATAATAATCAAACAGATAGTTTTCCTCAACTCATAAACTCTTCTCGGCACGAAGACAGCCATTAGCACCGAGCCGAGATCAGTTAATAACTCCACAACTATTTTAATAAGACCCGCACTGTCGTTCAATTACACAACACTTATTTATCATACCATGTCCCGCAAATCATACCATTATCGTAATTGGAAACGAAGACATAAGGATTATATTAGAGGACTTCTTTATATGGAATGGACTGTAATAAATATGTACTAATTGCTGATCAAAATGTCTGTTTGTCTGTTTCAGCGAACCGTCACGCTCTGGAGGTTTGATAACGATTCACTTGTTTCCTCTATTTAGTTTGTTTTTTTAAGTAATTTGGGAGTTTATGTACAGTCAGTCAAATATATTGTAGTAGTATAAATTCATTCATAAACATTGTATAAAACATTGTTCACCAGAAGAAGTGGTTAAAAATTAATATACAAAAATATACCGCTGATGTCGTGACGTATTTTCTCAAAACACATTCAGAAAAGTGACAAGATTGGCAGAGCGTAGCTCTTAAATAAGATGACGACCGCATTCGTAGGGAAGTTAGCATTTTCATCCATTGCGATTTTGAATTAGGCCATTATTTGAATAAGAGTGCGAAACATGAGCATTTTTATAAGTTACCATCATCCTTTGGTCATTATTATTGATGAAATTACCCTGTTTCAAATATTATTTATTTTAAACATGTTAGAGCCATGTTGTACTATTTCTATCAAATAAACATTTTATAATTAAGTCTCAGGCGGGACTTGAACCCGCACTCTTCCAAACAGGGGAATTGCGATTAACCAATTTCGCCACCAAGCCCACTACCCAGAGAACGAAATTTCCAATCTATTGTGTTGCATAAAATTACCCTGGATGTTCAAAATGAACATGAATCGCAAAAAATACTTATTTGTCGTTAAGTGTACCTAAGTAAATGTGCTGAGGTGATGATCTTGATGTCTGATTGGTCAAGGGCCGTTGGGTCCAAGATATAAGTTATCAGTTCACTAAGTATCTCTCATGGCACTCAGAGCATGGTGGAACTTATCTTAATTGAGACACCATTCATAACGTATATATTAAGTTCAGAGATAAGTAAGCTGCTTACGTTTTGATTTCAAGAGAAATCGGATGTCTGGTCGAAAGTATAATATTTCAAAAGGTTGTAGAAAACTTTGGGAATGCATTTCTAACATTGTAATGGAGAATATCACCCACTAGGCTTGGCCAAAGCTTAAGAGGATATAATTCGGAGCGCGCTCCATACAAACGTACTATGGTGATATTTTAAATTCTAACCAATTAAACTCAATGACATTTTTCAGAATCAATCTTAAAACAAATTTCTATGCTTGTATAGATTCCGATTTTCATTAAAATGTATAGTTTTAAGTTGCTGTGCCTCAAAGATTTCCGTACAAATCTTTAATTAATCCTAGCATTGAAACTGTATATTTTAACGAAAATCTGACTCCATACAAGCATAGATATATGTTTCAAGATTGTTTCAGCAAAATTTCATTGACTTTAATTGGTTAGTATTGAAAATATAACCATAGTACGTTTGTATGGAGCGCGCTCCGAATTATATCCCCTTAAAGTTTTTTAATGGATGTTTGTTTAAACTGCCGCAAATCATGAGAACCATTTATCAGTTTAGATATTTGATACTTGTATAACTCAATGAAATTCACAATTTCATACGGCTTTTCTGTACAACTTTGTGAACCGCTTTATCGAATTTTCTACAGATGTGTATCAAATGTTGATTTTATGTAATGTATACAGGGTCCTTCTTAAAATTCTGACACTTTTTTAAGGGGATGCTCAGACCATCATACTGAACAACTTTCTCTATGGCACCAATATCGAAATCGCGAAAAAAAAACAGCTGTCCCATACAAAACTGCAAACCTACTCGAGCTAAATGAATGGGACAGCAGATTTTTTTTCGCGATTTCGATGTTGGTCCCATAGAGAAAGTTGTTCAGTTTGACGGTCTGATCATCCCCTTAAAAAGTGTCAGCATAATAAGTTGGACCCTATATATCCGTTCATATTAAATGTTGATGGCGCGATTTAGGCTGCATGGTATTGACTGAATTTGACTGCAATCAGTTGCAGACACGCTCATTAAAGTGAATCCTCCATTAAATCTCTTGCTGTCACTTTTTATCTTGTTGACGTAGTAAAAGCTAGCAAGAGATTTTTTATTTATTTATAATTAATGGACTCTTGCTTGTGCGTTAGCACTGCCAATGCCACTGCCCAATCTCAGGGATTGTTTTTGATCAAGAACAAGATGAGATTGAGGATTGCGGAGCCTTGTGGCAGGCAAAATCGCGACGCGCGAAAACCACGCGAGAGAAGTGCTCTTGTCAGAACCTGCAACGTGACTCCAGCAAGAGATTTAATGGAGGATTAACTTTAATGAGCGTTTCTGTAACTGAGTTCAAACTCGTAGCTGTCATTCATAATCAATTAACCTTTTCTACAGCAAGGTGGCATAGGTTCTATTACACTCAAGAGGTATGACAACGGTAGCCACAATACCATTTATTTAATTATTCTACTTTTCAACCTTTTCAATCAACAAATTAATAATCCATTTGTAAAAGGCCTGTCTATTGTTAATGTTGTGATTACAGGGCGTTTATCGTCAGACAATCGGTGGTCCATTCACGAGGACCAATCAATCTATTAGACGACAATAGCAGTCGTCATGACTCCGTAAACATTGCGTGAGATTAACACTTTTACTACTTTGTTAGACATATATTATAAGGCACAGTATAAGAAAGAGTATCTATTACTACCTGTATAAGGTCTATCAAAATTAGCTGAAACTATTTTAAGGGGAGTTTCAGACCATCAAACTGAAAAACTTTCTCTGGGGACCAACATCGAAATCACGAAAAAAAAAAACAGCTGTTCAATACATACGGGTCGAGTTAGGTTCGCAGTTTTGTACGGGACAGTAGATTTTTTTTTTCGTGATTTCGATGTTGGTCCCATAAAGAGAGTTGTTCAGCTAGGTAATTTTGTTAGACCTTTTACAATTATTCCAAATTAACACAGATGTTATCTATCTTCCAAATCAAGACACAAAGAAATACTAAATAAGTACAATGTATTACGGTTTAACTATAGTATAAGTATACCTATAACTGTGATAAAATGTTAGTAATATGTAACCTAAGACGAGTGTGCAGTGTCAATACAAACATTTTTATTTTCCTTTATATTAAATGAAAACAAAATAAAAAAAGTTGATCGTGTAAATAGAGCAACATTCCAATTGGTAGAAGATATTGTTTACTGTATTAAATACTAACCACATTACATTATTACTAAATTGATTCGTCGTTTTTTGTGCCTGAAACCGTAAATGTGTGAAAAGTTAGCTGAGTGCCCCAAAATGTATCAAAGTTATGAGTTTATGTGTGTTTATAGCAACTTCACATTTTGTCTTCTTTCACAACATTTGGAATCAGGGCAATGAAAAAAAAACGATGCTCTTACCTACCCAGTGTAAAACAAAACAAACTAAAAACATTGTACGCAGATACTCCACCTGTAGCTTCTAGACTATGAAGCTGGTAAAAAAGTAGCTATTAACATAATGCTATAATAACGGTATTCCATATCTTACTTTATATTATTTTTATACTCTAATCTAAAGTTGCACTTTTTAGGGTTCCGTAGTCAACAAGGAACCCTTATAGTTTCGCCATGTCCGCCCGTCTGTACGCGACTTAGCTCAGAGACGATTAGTACCAGAAAGCTGTAATTAAGAATGCAAATAGTCAAACTATTGAGATAGTTTGAATATTTGCCAAAAAAAACGTTAATTCTATGTGAGTTTGGCGCTTCCACGAACAAGAGTCTCAAGAAGAACAACAGTCCACATCATCTCTTAAAGTCACACAATTTGCTTTTTAGGAACAAAGTATCGTCTACAACTACTCTACGAAATCAGATACAAATAAAACGCTCTTTTCAATATTTTCGTTTCAGTAAGAAGGAAAAATAAACAAACAGTAGCAATGTATCAGTCAGAAGTCAGATCAGAGACAGGAACGAAGAAGAATCATGCAGATAGCTCGTAAATACAGATTAAAGAATATCATGAGTCGGGCGCGCATCGATTTGCGGAACATCAAATATTGAAATGTCGAGCCTTGCGTAACGTTACGCTCGGGACACATAACTCCCAGATATGTTTTACTGCCGCACTCCCCCGCGCACTCATAAACTATGAATTTACCCAATCGCAGTCAGGTGCGATTGCTTACTCCTCCGATTTATTATCGATGCTAAGACCCCGGTACTATACGAACGACATGACACTCAAGCAGTAGCAATAATACAAAATACAAATCATTTATTGCAACCATCAAGAACAGCCACAGCAGCCTAGCCTCCAGCAACTGTACAGTTGTCAGCGTTGATCACTTAAGAGAAGTTTATTCTGAATGCGTAAATGCGCGCTGCATACAAACGAAGTCTTGTGATATTTTCAATACTAACAAATTAGACTTAATGAATTTTTTCAATAACGTTCTAGAAATCAATCTCTATGTTTGTATGAAGTCAGATTTTAGTTAAAATATACAGTTTTAGTGCTAGGATTAATTTAAGATTTGTATGGAAATCTTTGAGGCACTGTAACTTTAAAACTATTTGTATAATTTTAATGAAAATCGGACTTCACATAAACATAGCTTTTAAACACAAACATTAGTTTTTAGATTGTTTCTGAAATATTTCAGTGACTTTAATTGGTTAGTAGGTATTGAAAATATCACCAGACTTCGTTTGTATAGAGCGCACTCCGAATTATATTCCCTTAAGGACTTTGGCAAATTAATCACGTACTGTCAATTGATATGGTTCATTATAATATTCCTACATTACAAGTTTCTTGGTATGTTTAAATTTTTTATAGGCCGATTGTACACACTATGGTACCGAAAATGTGTGTGGTTTCAGTTCAGAATAGGCCTCTCCATAAATTTTTCTCGTATATCTCGTTTGAGGCGACCGCGATCAGGTTTCTTACGCAGTGCTGTACTGGAACGAAAGGCTGGCCACCTATCACCATTGACATCGTTCCATCCTGAAACCTAAATATGCTAAAAGTGACCCCTTCTATACGCGGCCCTAAGAGTTTTCCTCGTCTATACTTACGTGTAAGCGTAGGGTATGTTAATCACTTCCGCGTAGTGTCGTTACTGTGTGATTCGTATATTGGAGTATAAGTACGCGTTCACCGCATCTCCCCACTTTTATTGCGAATTATATTTATTGAATTATTGAGCGTTTGGTGTTCGGTTGTTATTTTGTCGGAACTACATAACTGCCTAGTTGTGTTTTCAAATAAATGCGAAACCAGCGTCATACATTTTCCGTGTAACATCCTAAACATCCTACATTAAGTAATTAATATTCTAAGAAAAAATCCCGAAAAAAAACAGCTGTCCCATACATATGGCTCGAGTAGGTTTACATTTTTGTATGCAACAGTTGATTTTTTTTCGCGACTTCGACGTTGGTGCCATAGAGAAAGTTGTTCAGATTGACGGTCTGATCATCCCATTAAAAAAGAGTCCGCATATTAAGAAGGACCCTAATCTTACTGAAATAAATTCCGCATAAACAAATGCTGATTTATAATTTATTTATATTTTTTGCTACAGTTTTTACAGTTTAAGAGATTTATTTATATTGTGGTTCAAACGCATCGCATTAAAATTCTTATCTTATTAATGACAGATCTGATCATAAACCTGTTTTTAAGATCAGATAAATCTTATCCCAAATGTTTAGGTACAGAAATTTGTAAAGCTCACGGTCGTTTCTGGGTAATCAGAAACTATCGTTCAGGGTGAATACAATCATTAGCAAGTTTTGTGTACAATTCAGATATTATGTGGACACATAATTACTATGTAGACTATGCATTTCTCGAACATGATTTGAGGGTGTGAGGTTCAAAAAGGGCACTTCTGTACAAATTTTTACTCTATTTTCGCTTGTATTTCGATTAGATCCATATACTACACATACATTACACTTTCACTCACTACTCTAACACTCACTCACACACTACACTATTCTCTCGCTACATACTCACAATCCTCAATTCAATTCAATTTTTGTTTAGTGGCATCCGATGCGTTATCACAATTCAGCCAATGTCTCGTTATATGGATAGTATATGAAGGAAAATGATCAGTAGTATTTATTAAGTCTAGAGTGGCAGTTTTGCCAATGTAAGTAGGTTATAATCTCAAGTGATTGTTTTAAGGTTAAAACACAAAAGAGTTCACAAAATGGTGGAGACACGTGCAATCCCGACGCGTCGATACGCAAGCGTCCGTACTCCGCCAGAATTGCAGCGCGACTCCTCACAATCCTCACTCACCAACACTCGTCACTTGACACATTCTGCATGTTTTATCGTTCTACTTACATACTAAGTTTAATTCCCTTATACAATGTGTTAATGAATTAACGCAAAACTAGAAAGTAGTTTGTTTAGAATCGAGAGGAGAATCGAATTATCATGTTTTCAACTTAGGTAATTTTTTTCAAAATTTTAAATAATTTGTTTGTAAAATTTAAAAATTTAATGAACCCGATGTCAACCCACCGCACGGGCACTCTCACCCTACTTACTACCAAAACAAGATTCTTAAAATTTATCCATGAGTTCGTTAGCGCTTTCATTCATTGCTGAAATGATAACAAATCATTTTTGAGTCAAAACTTAAAATGCGAATAACTTTAAATTTTAAGTATCAAAATAATGAAATTATTGTTTCAATCTAATTATTTTTTTAGAAATCAGTTGGGGTATATGAGGTTTTGCGCTTATTCATTAACACGTTGTATAGGGTCCTTCTTAATATTTTAAGGAGATGATCAGACCATCAAACTGAACAACTTTCTTTATAGGACCAATGTCGAAATCGCGAAAAAAAATTCTGCTGTTCGATAGTAAACTGAAATCTTACTCGAACCAATTGTACGGTACAGCTGATTTTTTTTTCGCGATTTCGAAATTCGTCCTATAAAGAAAGTTGTTCAGTTTCATGGTCTGATCATCCTCTTAACAAACTGTCAGCATATTAAGTTGAACCCTGAATTTGGTCTCATAGCTCAAAATTGTATTGACTGTATCGGGTGGGACTGGCTATCTACACGTCAGGCAGTTTGTTTACAGGCTAGCCTAGATAGGAATTCCAGGGCTACATATAAATTATATTCCTAAACTTTGATGCAATAAACGATTTTTGTTATTTTTACTTATTTATGTCTTAACAATATCACTTAGCCTCATAAACTACGGATCTTTTCTAAGAAACAACGTCCTTTCCTGTACTACAGGGTGAAATTGATGTCATTAGCATCCTTTTAAACTAAGAGGTCTATCCATGAAACTGAACAACTTATACTATGGGGAGGAAACCGATCGGAGCATAAAAAAATCAGCTGTTGCATACATTTGAGTCGCGTAGGCATTGCAGTTTAATATGTAACAGCTAATGATTTTTTTTGCTCCGATCTTTTTGCTCCCATAGTAAAAGTTGTTCGGTTTGACTCTTAGTTTAAAAGGATGCTAATGATATCAATTTCAAATGATCATATAAGGGGGTGGTTTAGACCATCAAACTGAACAACTTTTACTATGGGACTAGTAAAGATATCGCATAAAAAAGTTCCATACTAAACTACAAATCTACTCGAGCTAAACCCCATACATACATACAGCCTTTTTTTTTTATTGAAAAAGCCGCCATTCTCCTTACGAATCCGAATGTAATATTGAAATGACAAGGTATAAAACCAATGAATGCTATAACAGGTACCTAATTAACACCCACATACGATATTATGAGAGTCATCAGTCTAGAAAGTTAATATAACTATATCAATAGTGTTGTAGCTAGCTATATGATAGACCACTGTCGACAAAGAAACTAAATTAATCGCGGTTCTCATAGAAAATATTCGCCTGAACCTATGGCCTCTTAACGCGTGCTAACGCAGCAGCAAAGATTTATAGGATCAACGTCCCCGCCGGCGGGGACAGTCGCGACCTCTGCCCACTCCTCTCACTTCTGGCGTCTACAGACGCTACAGGCACATACCAGGCCGATTCTCACCGATCCCAGCTACCCAATCCGCCGCGTAGCCCCAGCAACGTCCTATGCCGAGGTCCGTACCCCCCTGGGGTGCCCCTAGGTCGGTGCTTAAGTTCATTCAATTGGCTCGGTGACCCTTCTGGTCCCTCCAATAGTCCGCAGTAAAAAGCAGTAAATGCTTCCTGAGCAAAGCTGTATACGTCATTCAAAAAAAAAAAAAAAAGATTTATAGTAGTTATTAACTTACCAACTACTGGACGCAGATTCCACGCACGAAACATTTGAAGTGCCCGTACCAAATGAGAAACAAAATACATAAAGAGAAACAATTACGCGCCATTCTTCGTTTGATTGACTTGCTGTTGTACTGCTTTGATGTAAGAATTTGTTAAAACTACGCAAGCAAAATAAAATAAACATGTCATCAGTTTCATTGTTTCTTCGTTTTACTTCTTAGCGATAAGACCGCCTTATTTTGTGCGCCTCATGTAATTTTTCCTCTGTATTTTACTATACAACGTGTTAATGAATAAGCGCAAAACCTCATACACCCCAACTGATTTATAACAAAATAATTAGATTGAAACAATAATTTCATTATTTTGATAATTAAAATTTAAAGTTATTTTCATTTTAAGTTTTCAGGCAAAAATGATTTGTTATCATTTCGGCAATGAATGAAAACGCTAGCGTGCTCGAAAATACATTTTAAGAATTTTGTTTTTGTAGTAAGTAGGGTGAGTTTGCGCGTGCGGTAGGTTGAGATCGAGTTCAGTAAATTTTAAATTGTTTTAACTAATTACGTAATATTTTGAAAAAAAAATTCCTATGTTGAAAACATGATAGTTCGATTCTGCTCTCGATTCTAAACAAACAACTTTCTAGTTTTGCGTTAATTCATTAACACGTTGTATAGTATTCTTTATGTAGGGTCCAACTTAATATGCTGACACTTTTTTAACGGGATGATCAGACCGTAAAACTGAACAACTTTCTCTATGGGACCAACATCGAAATCGCGAAAAAAGAATCAGCTATCCCATACATTTGGCTCAAGTAGGTTTGCAGTTTTGTATGGAAGAGCTGACTTTTTTTCGCGATTTCGATGTTGGTGCCATAGAGAAAGTTGTTCAGTTTGACGGCCTGATCATCCCCTTAAAAAAGTGTCAGCATATTAAGAAGTACCCTGTATATATTATCTTTTACTAATTATCTTTTGGTGTAAATTAAAGTGGCGACGGGCTCACCCCCCGTCACACTGGACAGAGTTTCGGTACTACGGGTGTAACGTGGATATTCTGAGGTTTCAGAATATCTCTGACTACCTCCTCGGGGAATATAGTCGTGAGCATATGCATGCATGTATGCATGCAAAATAAAGTATATTTGATTTAATTGTTTTTAGTTGGATTTTATTACTAACACGTACTTTCGTTTATGTAGGTTAGTCAGGGACACCGTTTTTGATAATTTTGCATTTGACCCGGCGCCGGCGTCCATAACTTAGCAAGTCAATGCTGATAGTACTGGTAACAGTAATAGTTAATATACAATTGATATAATTATGATTGGTTATGATTAAGACTTGGTATCTTAAGGTCAAATGTTATATTAATCTTAAGGATATCTTATTTTTAAATTGAATTGTAATTTCTATAATTGTAATTTCTGTAATTACTATTTCTCTAATTGTTTTAACAAGCTAATAATTTGTCTATGAATCGCTTCGGATAAGTAATCGTTGGAGTGTGCCCTTCTCTAGTAGATATATCTACTGACAAACTGACGGTGAAGTGAGGAATTCGTCATAGTATCGCTATTAGTTTTAAAGCTAGAAGCCGGAGGTTAATTACTAGTTTAGATTTATGTTTTATAATTAGCTAAATGATGCATGAACCGGACCGAATATGACCGGTCACATACAGGGTGTCAGGAAAATTATCATTAACCTTTAAACCACATACTCTACCCATCAAGCTGAACAACTTTTACCATGGGAGAAAAGAGATCAGAACAAAAAAATCTGTTGTCCCATACATTTGTTCCCAGACAGTTCTTTTTTTTTTGTTCTGATCTGTAAGCTCCCATAGTAAAAGTTGTTCAGTTTGATGGCAGGAGTATGTGGTTTAAAGGTTAATGATACTTTTCCTTACACCCTGTATAAACATCACATCTATCTATCTAATAGTCCAAAATAATAAATATTTGCAAACTCACACGATGGAGCCATAATAAGGAAATGTTGTATTGAACTGAAAATATTTGCTACAGATACAGCTACGACCACTCGATTGGTGTAGTGCTCTGTTAATTCTACTTTTGCGTGTGTATTATATAAGGTCTAACAAAATTAGCTGAAACTATTTTAAGAGGAGTATCAGACCATAAAACTGAACAACGTTCTCTATGGGACCAATAACGAAATCGCGAAAAAAAAATCTGCTGTCCCATACATTCGGACAGAGCTAGGTTGCCAGCTTTGTATGGGACAGCGTTTTTTTTTCGCGATTCCGATATTGGTCCCATAGAGAAAGTTGTTCAGTTTGATGGTCTGATACTCCCCTTAAAATAGTTTCAGCTAATTTTGTTAGACCTTATAATTATGCTATACCAGCTCGGTGTTATCTACAATACGTAGGAATAAAGGTTTATTTGAAGAAAACTTTTCTTATCTTTCATTTTTGGTTTTGTAAATATTTATTATACATTTTTATTTTTATTGAATTTATTAATTCAATTCAATTCAATACGTTTATTTCGGAAAACAAGTTCCATAAAATTTTTATTAGTAGTACATAGTGTCATCTTACAACCTATGTTAGTAAATTACATTAATATTAGTATCTGGTCGAACAAATAAAACAAAATAATTTTCACGTTCTAAACACACCAACACGATGTACGAAATACCTTGCACCCTTGCAGTTATATAAATAACCAGCATTTAAATTTTGGAACCCAGTATACATATAAGGTCTGACAAAATTAGCTGAAACTATTTTAAGGGGATGATTAGATCATCAAACTGAACAACTTTCTCTATGGGACCAATGTCGAAATCGAGAAACGCGTTGAATCTGCTGTTATACAAACCTGCAAACCTAACTCGATCCGAATGTATCGAACAGTAGATTTTTTTCGCGATTTCAATCTTTGTCCCATAGAGACCTTATAGACCCTACTAATATCTCTTTGTACTGGGTGAAATTGATATTTTTTCTTTGCTCTGATCGGTTGGCTCCCATAGTAAAAGTTGTTCAGTTTGATGGGTAGTTTCTTAGTTTAAAAGGATGCTAATGATATCAATTTAAACCAGTAGTCATAAATAAAGGAGTAAGATTCAGTGTAAATACACAATAACTCACATAATAGCGGCCGGCTCAGTCGGCTGACTGTAGCTCGACTCGACGCTCGAAGCGACGTACTCTCCCTCTACGTTTATTAAATTTCCCCAAAAGAAAATTTAATTAAGAGAGTTTTTTCTTTTTATTTCACACCCCAGATTTCATTATTGGCGCGGACCGCGCGAAAGGGTTTAGTTGGCAAAGCTATGAAACGCGTAGAGGTGCCTTCTATAAATACACAATGACATGTCAATACTTATGTATGTGACAATGAGGTCGGTTTGATAGGTTTTAATTAAGGATCGGCCATATACACCGTAAGTTCATCGAATTTACATTTCATTATTTTACAAAAATGGTGTTATGTTCCGTTAAGACATTATTAAAAACAAAACATATTTTATTTATTTTACTAAAGTATTAGTTGGTAAGGCTCTGAATTAGAAGTGAAATATCTGCTGAAAAACTGAAAACTGATGGGAAGTCCGAGTTCTAGAATCTCCTCGCTACGCCCGCCGACCTTCTTAAAATGTATTTTTTGCGGTTCGGTATAGGCCCGATATTCAGCGAAAGTGCGACACCACCCTGGTGTCTTCGGTTTTGGGACTACGTAGCTGTTTAGGGTATGAAAAGATGCGTCTCGACGAGGGCTACTAAAGAAAAGTTTTATTGTTGATAAAACTGAAAAAGAGTTGCATTTTTCAAAAGAGTTGCATTTTTCAAAATGAGCTCGTTTTTCGACAGGTTTCGGTCAGAAAAAAATATCTCGAAAACGAAATGAGATACCTATCGAAAAAATTAAAAAGGCCTTAGAGATATGACTTTATACTATATTTAAAAAAATATTAGGGGTATCACAGATATCGGAAGTTGTATCTTAGTGAAAAATTTAATTCAGTTCATTTGGCAGATTCATTTTCGATGTACCTGAAGGTCGTGGAAGACACGAGATTTCTTTTTTCATACAACAGAAAGATTTTCTAACGCCCAGTCTAACCGTTTCCAACTCTACAATATCGCAAAACGTTGGACGTGTAAAAAGTGGAAAGTGAAATATAAAAAAGTTATAACGTCCACCCCCTCTACCTCAGTACCCCTCAGACCGTCGGAGGTGATTCCGAATCAGTTGTTAAGAACAATTTACGAGCAACCTTATTAATTCCACAGTCATAATGAATCTACACTTATTCACTTACCCCTTTTTGAAAGAAAACGATGTATGCGACAGTTGGTTCTATTTTTTCTTTGTATTATACAGGGTGAAATTTTTATCATTAACATCCTTTTAAACTAAGAGTCTACCCAATAAACTGAACAACTTTTACTACAGTAGATTTTTTGCTCCGATCGGTTTTCTCCCATAGTAAAAGTTCTTCAGTTTGATGGGCAGACTCTTAGTTTAAAAGGATGCTACTAATATCATTTTCACCCTGTATTTGTAGTGGCAGCAAAGCTTCTTATACTACATCGAATAGGTCAATATCTATGTAATGTGTTAAAAATACAGTATCACAGAATGAAACGGTTTCTTCTCAGTTTCCCATAGTCCATAGCATAGTGATAAAAGATACAGGGCACTGGTGCAATCATTGACATACAAAATAATGGACGCCGGGTCTACTAAAAAATTCTCGAAAAAAGTCTCCGACACTAACCTACAGAAACCTACGTACGTGCAATATTAACATTGAAAATGCTGAAATTCTTTTTAATTTAGTTTGCGTAGACTGTCGCGTAATTCGTTTTGTTGCTCTTTTGGCTCGGACACTTTTGAGCGCGGACCCTACGTCCAGTAGTTGGTAAGCCAATGGGTGCAATGGTAGTTGAACTGAAGTAAATCACAGGGTTTATTTTTGTCATTTTTACGTATGTCTGAATACTTTAATAAAAATATTAAATAATGTTTCCGTAACATTAAAAACACAACCTGCACTTCCACTCGTATTTTCACACTATTTGGAACTATCCCAACTACAAACGTTGTAACTCAAAAATAATTAAATGCAAATTATTAGTTACACTAACACGAAGCTCAGTCGCTGCAGTATACCACTCGCCACTAATACTGGCGCAGACACTATTCTGATTCAAAAATTTATGTGACTGACTTGAATACCTTGCAAAGTAAAACCTTTGTAAGTAAATCGTAATAGTAATAAATCGTATAAACTTCAAAATAAAACCACCTCATGATCAGAAATTTTGATCGAACGGAAAGAAATTACTGCTCCATAATGATTTTTGTTTTTTTTTTGTCTGTCTGTGTGTTTCTTTGTTCGCGCACCACGTGAAACTGCCACTGGACCGATTTTGGCAAAGCTTGTTGTGTTTGAAGGCTTATGATGAGATTTTTTCCAAAAATTTGTTATTTTGAATCATGGACACCTAAAACCCCTTCTTAACTGTTTTTTTTTTTAAATATCGACAACGTGCAGACACACTTCAGTTACAGTTTTATAATGGTTAAAATTATGCTATGTTTATCTACAAAAAAAGTATACAGTTAAAAGTGAGTTGCTACAATTGCACACCCAAAGATTTAGCTGGTAGTTGCAGCGAAGGTTCTGTCCACCCCAAAAAGGATTATTTTCGTGAGGTTATGTATACAGGGTCCAACTTAATATGCTGACAGTTTTTTAAGAGGATGATCAGACCATCTAACTGAAAAACTTTCTCTATGGGACCAAACTCGAAATCACAAAAAAAAATCTGCTGTCCCAAACAATTGGGTCGAGTAAGATTTCAGTTTGGAACAGCTGTTTTTTTTTCGTGATTTCGACATTGATCCCATAGAGAAAGTTGTTCATTTTGATGATCTGATCATCCCCTTAAAAAAGTGTCAGCATATTAAGAAGGACCCTATATATGTATTTACCTACAACACACATTTAATATACGAGTATCTGACCTCCTCTGAAAACCTAGGTATGTAGAACAATAATACCTATTTCGTGACCTAGACATGTACAATGTACTATTTTCCAGGCTAAGTTATGCGCGATGTACGGTAGCGAGCGAGTAATAGCAGGTAAACGATGAGCAGATAGACGGACCCACTCGTACGTATAAATATTTAAATCAACACTTAACAATAACCGCGATAAGTGCGCTCAAACCTCCGTCTGATATCTGTTCCTACAGTTGTCCTGGTATATACTTACCTATGCTTCAGTAGGTACACGATGCAAAACAATCACTACATTACAATAGAAGCATTTAAGCATAGAAACGTTTGGCTTATCTCATAGAAAGAGAAGCCAAACTTTTTTGATATAATATTATGATTGCCGTAAATAGAACACAAAAAGTAATTTGACTTGAAGTCACAAAACCTATTTTCAAGCTACGTATACAGGGTCCTTCTTAATATGCTGACACTTTTTTAAGGGGATGATCAGACCATCAAAATGAACAACTTTCTCTATGGGACCAACATCAAATCGCGAAAAAAAAATCTGATGATGTTTTGAATGAAATGAATCTGAAAAGTTGTTCAATTTGATAGTCTGAAAATCCCCTTAAAAAATTGTCAGGATATTAAAAAAGACCCTGTATGTCAAACTCTACTTTTACTTGGTTTTTCGGTGTTATTTTTCATCTAGAGCATCTTCGAGTATCGGAAGAAAATTTTAGCTGTTGGTACCTATAGGATTCTGAACCTATGTAGTCCCACCGACTCCATTCGTTCCACGTGATAAAGTATTGCCCGATATCTCCCGAGGAGCCCTAAACCCTACAGTAGGACGAATTTTTGTATGCTGCTTACGAACATCTCACACTTTCAACTTGTTAACTAAATGGAAATAACTACAAATTAACTATTTTAGGATTTATTATTTTATTTCTACTTTTTGCCAAATTTCATCAATGTAGGTAAACGGTAAGTAACCTATAGGTTTTGATGAGTGGGATTACGAGTATTAAAATATGTGATATACATAGTCGTATCTTTTGATTGCGTTGACTTAGAAACTTTAATTTGTATGTCTCCAATCAACCTCCAATGGACCTTAGTTTCAACTTGATACCTATACCCGTTCTTAAGAAAAAGGGTCTTGACAGACGGATAGACAGACTTCCAGACGGACGGACATACAAACAAAGACAAGACAACTAAGTGATTGGTGTGAATGGTTTCGTTTTTTCTTGTGAGGTATGAAATCCAAAAAAATACAAGAGGGATCATTATTTGTCGTGCCATTTTCGTGCTCCTTAATTGAACCGGTAATGAAGACTAACGAGACAGCGTTATTAAAAAACACTCCATAGTAAGCTCAATATTTAAATCAAATTACACTGATTCAAACTGATTAAATAAGGCAAACTTAATGAGAGCATTGTGATCAGAAAAAAGCAGACAGTTTATTACTAAGTAGAAGCTTTTATACCAATTTACTTTACTTTTCGAGGCTCAGACGCGCAAAAAGCGAGATGCCATACAGTACCGGAGCATATCGTGTAACTCATACTCTGCACTCTATACTAATTACGAATAGCTATATAATTAGAGTTAAATAAGTATCGCCTAGCATCCGCCGCGCCACGCTACGCTTGCTTCTCAAGAACCGCTCTTTATTTGAATTCCACTAAAATATTTAGTTTTTATAACAATCCAGCTCAGTGACTGGCTAGTGCATCACTGTAATTGTTCCAACTTTGTTGTTAATCATACAAGAGCCCTGTGCAGATGAAAGCTGGATTTAATTACACGAGTATAAGGCATTGTATCAATTCGACCATTTTGATAACTTTTATAAAGGTGTTTGTTACCTTCGGATAGTTTATAAGACTCAGGAATATGCCACAGTATAAGAAAGAGTGCAAACTGTTTTTACCTCACCGACTAGCGGTGGTACGGGAG
This sequence comes from Agonopterix alstromeriana, assembly GCA_963924505.1. Taxonomy (NCBI): domain Eukaryota; kingdom Metazoa; phylum Arthropoda; class Insecta; order Lepidoptera; family Depressariidae; genus Agonopterix; species Agonopterix alstromeriana. Next base: position 19,721,428 of record OZ004664.1, read on the forward strand.
GAGGCAGACAGGGAGCAGTGGTGTTATCCTCTCGCACACGAACTCACTCAGTATAACATTGTGCTAACCTCTTCGAGTCAGTGCGAACCCTAGAGCGAAGGCTTCCCAGGGCCCCTAGACAAAGTATCTTTCGATTATCGTTAACGACAGTAGAAAACATAAAAATGTATGGACTTGACGTATGGTGACGACAGCAAACGTCAAAATGTTTCGATCTCCAAAATCAAATCCATACATTCTGCCATTTCTACTAGCGTCTACGCCAATAGAAATGTTACTTTGTCTATAGACCCAGGTGATACGAAACTAAGCTAAACGTACGAAACTGGTAAAGCAAAAAGTAGGTACCAAAGTATCCCGGGGACAGCACGAATCAACTCCCACATACGACCGCTTACATGTTTACCCGAACTTTTGTTTACAAAAAACTCGTATCCGTTTATGCTTACCGTACTTGGTGAACCTTACTCCACGTATCATACTCTCATGAATAATGTATTGCGCTCCAAATAATATACGATTACAGAGGAAAATGCACTTTCTTTGTCTTGCGGGCCGCGGGCCGCTCGTCGCGCTGTGGGTAGACCAACGACCACCGAATTCGGGTAACGACCGCGCACGCCGCGTGACCACACTCGTACCAAATATACGTCCTGTATATAATTAACTTTTGTGACGTCAGTAGACGCCTCTGCTATTGTTTCATTATAAATAGTTATGTAGTAACTTTTGTCTGCGTAAAGTAAGCTACCTATTTCCCAAATCAGTGGTATCGGTGTCTCGTTCCTTCAGACACAGAAAGGTAGGGTATGGAAGTGCATCTACAGGATGTTAGTGTAGACAGTTGCATTACTTTAATGGGTGATTTGTACTCATGATACTGAACAACTTTCCCAAAACGTAAAGGAAATTCACAAAAAAAAACTACTTTTCATACATTACATACAAACGTTCGATCAGCTGATTGCATTTCGTATGGAAAGTCTTAATTGTCATTGCGAATTTCCTATACTTTTCTTAGGGAATATTGTTCAATATCATGGCCTGTTTATTTAGCCCGTACAACTTATGCATTTTAAAATATCCTGCTTACCAGACTGCTTTTCTATAAAATTTGCAGTCTCTGTAGGTCGAAATCGACTAGGAATCCATCATCATCATTTCCCAAATGGCAATTTATTGAAAGTTTATTATGTAAATCTAGTACAACAGGCATACCACCCATAACATTATGGGAACCAGTCTCCAACAAACATCATTGATTGTACCCATATAGTCACTAAGCAATTATGTACTCGTTTGTGGTAGACATTACATTATACGAGTATTATTGATTCTATCAATAATAAACCCGTTGTCACATGTGTTTTATCTACTAAAATTTTATACTGAATATTATATTATTTCTTTAGCTAACTGAATCGTGTTTAAAATTACGAATAGAGTAGGTAGGTCTAGTTGAAATAATGACGAAACAAAAAAGTAATCGTGGTTCTTGTTATCAGTTGTGCCAGATATCAATAATTATTGTAATGTCACGCAATCATTATCAAATTAAAGAGTTGAACATGCCACCGCCCTGTTGCAGAGTAAAGAATACAGTGTAACAACTCACGATCATCTATTAGAAAACACAATATTATTGTTTATTTTGCATAATAATAATCTAACTCATCGATGCCTAGTACAAACGACTACACCACAGATTTTATACATTGATACTAAGCTAATAAAGGACATATTCCTTTTTAGGGTGGTCTAAAACTATTCTACAAATTCCCACTATCACAGATTATAAACAATAACTCGAAGAAAACTAGGTACTTTAAAATTCCACCCAGTTATAAAATAAGTTGGGTAACACTATAGGTCAACTATTAATAAATCATACTTTTGATTATAAATCGTAAGTTACTGCTGGTCATAAGCCTCCTTTGAAGATCCTCCACATCAATCTACACATTGCTCAGCTTGCATCCTTCGAACCTACTTTCACGAGTTCATCAGTCCAGGAGTGTTATTTTTATAGTCCCAAATCCTTATTCGTATTCAAGTAATGCACAAATTCCATAGAGTTTGGCATCACTTTCGTATTTTCTTAGGATGTGTTAAAATAAAAAATAACACTCAAGAGCGTGTGCCAATTCGAAGTCACCACTATCCATATTTTATGCTACAAACGATCCTAATGCTAACTCCTTTAAAAACGAACTGAAATGTAAACATACATAACAACTGACAAAAAGTTTAAGACCTATGTTAAGCAAGTCGTCTGTTAAAAGGCTACTATGCTCATGTATAAACTCGATGATTATTTAAATGGTCAATTTATGTCTGGTCTTGACAATGTTAAACTATGTAATTAAATAATGTATTTGTAAGTGTACTTTGTACATATATATTTTTTTAAAGATGCGTGTTGTAGAGTTTCTGGCCGCATCTTCTCTACAACGGAACACCTTCCGACGCGGTGGTAAAGTCAAAAATGATGTCAGAAAGCTATCCATGTGGTATTATTTTTTGAATAAAACATTTTGACTAGTACTCGAAGTGACCTTTCTGTCGTCAATGCACTATGAAAATGTTACTATCAGTGCAGTTGTAACTCGCGTGCTGACCCGCCGAGGATAGACCGTGAGACTCAAGCTCATGATGTCTGCCAGTGACGGATCTGTCTGAGTGAGCATGTACATATGATGGGATGTAGCCAAATGCTCTATCGCATCATTGATAATGTAAGTGATCGGTGAGTGTAAATCTGTGTGGTACCTGTAGCAATGTTTCTGAGTAGGTAACAAAAGTCGCTTGCTTATGTAGGGGTAGTCAGAGTCTGGTAGTACATACATACATAATATACCACTAATTTTGAATTACAAACATAACTTTGAGGGTGTATTCAGACGATGGAACTCAACATCTTTTCCTAAGGAACATGGGTCGAAAAACTATTTGTTTTTACGGTCCATAGAAAATGAATTGACTTATCCGCACTTTTGTATGGGAGGTCCAAAATATTTGTCGTTTTTCCACCCATGTTTCTTAGGAAAAGTTGTTTAGTTTCTTTTTCTGAATACACCCTTAAGATAGGCCTTTCACCTACAGAAGCATAGCATAATAAACATTTATCCACTAGTCGTATCATTCGATACCCACGGGAAGAAGTAGGGTAGTCCATTCTCAGCAGCAACCACAGTGCACGATTTAATCAAGGGTCAGTAAAATAACGTTATAATTCTGAGTCCATCACTGTCGCCATCATCATCGCCACCTCAGCACCGCACGCCACGCCCTCACTTATCAGCTATTAACCGTTCAGGCACAAAGCCATCCATCAATACAGGCACAGTTCGACGGATAATCGCTTTAATGAGACTTTAATGGCGATCTGAATCATTGATCGTGAGAACTTTCATCATCTGTTTTTATCTGCGAAATCGGTTTTTGCTGGTGGCATATCTATAAGTAACCTTGACACACCTGTCTATGAGACGGTTCGTCACCATCATCATCGTAATCACCGGCCTTTCCATCTATGAAAGATTTTTCAAGCAACATCTTTGCAGTACTTTTCAGTTCTAGATTTCTGCAATTATTGTCTTCTTATCGTGTGGGCAGCAAGACCTGGTGTCAGAGTTTTTCCAGACCGCCTTACGGCCTCGTGGTTTTTTATGTAACGACTACTACCACCAGAGATAGTAGCCGGGACCAACGGCTTAACGTGCCATCCGAAGCACGGAATCATCTTTCTTTTCAGACAATCAGGTGATTCGGCCTGCAATGTCCTAACCAACTGGGGAAAAACGCACAAAGTGACATATCACAGTGAAATTATTGTATCCTACTTATTATCGTGACTAAACCTAAACCAAACTTTTTCAAAAAATGTCAACTTGTATCTTCTATTTCTATGCATCGACTGATACACACTTTGTATCTGACAGCCAATACTATAGAAGAATGATTGATACAGGCCGTTGTGTAACTTCTCACTGGTGGAATGAAACAAAAGACGGTGTTGATTCAGCTGGCCGTTTCAGTGAACGGAAAATCCTGATTATGTTAATGTAACCGCGGCGTTTTAAGACCAAAGGTGGTGGTGACGTTTGGGTATAGAATAAAGTGATGATATTTTGTGATTACTCGAATTTAATTTATAATTAGTTAATCTTTTATTTCACTTGGTAGGTAGTTATGTATTTGATATTATGATAAAGATATCATATTATGACAGATGTTTTTTGTTAAAGTGAATTTATTTAGTTGGAAAAACCAAGTGAGCAATTGTTTTGCTTCCAATTCAGTAAGATACAGGGACATTGAAGATACTCAATGACAGCTTCTGTGCTAATTACATTACATTTTTGTACAAACCTTTACATTACATAAATTTTCAGGGAAGCCAAGTGATTTCCGGCTAAGAATAAAAGCATCCCATATCTGCGTGGCGATTGAGTGATTATTTTGCAGTATTTTTGGGAAATCCTCGCTACCTATCACCACTTCAGACATAATTCCATCCCTAGAAACCCTCAATGCACTAAGAGTAGTTGCAATTTCACTTGAATATGAATATTAGTAGCTGAGCCATGGACGTTTGTATTTCTAATTTGTAAGTATTCTATATCGTAGTCTAGTCATCATTATACAAGTCCGGGCTAGATTCTGATACTTTTAATGGGACTAGATAATCAGTGTAAAAACGTCCAAGATATTTATAAGATCGCAGCAGATCGCGACAGATCGCAGTCGCAACGCAAGCATATCGCAGCAGTATTCCGGTCACGCACTCGGCCGCTCGCGACGCGTTGTCGCCGCGCGTAGTAGCCGCGTGTGGGGGGGCCTTACACAAGCCTCCAAGCTTTTGTGTTTTTGAACAATTTCGTTTTTTGCCGTCGTTACATGCCGGCTGTTTTCTTACATACACATATCTTGGAGTTGTGCTATTTGAGAAATGTTTTGGGCATTTTACGGTCAGTACGTCCTGTGAAATGATGGATTTCGAGATCCTTGACTTGGGAAACGATGTTTGAGGGAATGTTTTACATCCATTATCGTAATTAAAGCAGTTCCATGACTTTTCATACCGATTTACAGACTTATAGAATATACAGGTTGAAATTGACATCATTAGCATCCTTTTAAACTAAGAGTCTACCCATCAAACTGAACAACTTTCACTGGAAGAAATCGCTTCTTAGCGATAAGACCGGCTTATTTTGTGCCTTTTGGATTTTTTCTCTGTATTTAACTGTTTATTTTTTGGTGTAAAATAAAGAATATTTGATTTGATTTGATTTGAACTTTTACTATAGGAGCAAACCGATCGGAGCAAAAAAAATCTACTGTTGCACACATTTGAGTCGAGTAAGCATTGCAGTTTAGTATAGCCGGACCCTTGCCGCAGGTTTGCAACTGACTGCATTAGTTGCATCATCTCCTGTATTTCACTTCTATCATTATAATCGTATACGTATTGCTACAGAGGGAAGGGCTCATCATGAGGTTATGTCGACCCAACCAAACTGATCAATACATTTCTGTACCCTTTTCCATATTATTTTTATAGGAAAGTAGGTCCAAGGGTAAATGAAGACCTAGACCATCAAATTGATCAACTTTAACAATTTGAGTCAATTTGAGTCGAGATGGTACTCCAGTTTTGAATGAAACAAAAGATTTTTTTTCGCGATAAGAAGTTAGCTCCATAGTAAAAGTTGTTCAGGTTGATGGTCCAAATCTCCCCTTTAAATATTAATAAGGCGTATTGTTACGCCCTGTATTTGAAATCTATTTTAAAGAACCGCGCCGTTATCCCTGACTTCGTCTGCGTGTTTATGAATGTTCTCTCTCAGGGTCCAGAACCAACAAAATCGGTTCAACAGATACACTTTCACATATTAATGTAAGTACTGACTTGTAACCATGACATAACTCTCTCCAGCTCCATGTGAACCTTCACCAAAGTAAAGCCCTTACCCTTGAAATAAAAGGTCTGAACTCCGAAGCGAAAAGTATATTAATATTCACTTCATCTTGCGCGGAGGAAGTTAAATAGCCGTGTATTTGTATTCATTATCCTCCGCCGGCTAACAGCTTACGTGTGAGACGAATAGTTTAGGAACGATGCGTCGGCGCAGCTCCATCCTTTGCTATGGCACGTTACGGCGCTGTAGGAACAATTGTACAGGAGTGCGATTTTTGAAAGTCACGTACAAATCAGGAGTAGAAAATGCAAAAATTACTATGGAGATTATGCGTCATACGATCATGATTTTGCGGAGAGATATGGAAACTCAATCTTGAGATGCGGTTTCAAATCCGCACGTACGACATGCCATATAAGTATGACATACCAATTAGTTTTTATAACCAATGTACGCAATACTGAGTGCTCTCAAACGATGAAGAAAAGTATCGTAAGGAAACCTGCATACGCTGATGAAGAAATTCCGATGTTTACGGGCACGTGTGGTGGACTACCGCCTATAAACCCTCCTTGAGGTTAGGCCTGTGCTCTTGTATCTTGTACAATTGTAGTCTACCGAAAGTGATTCAATCTAAAACTGTTAAAAGACATTTACAAAAATGTAGTGTACGAGCTACAGCAGACACCTAGATTTTTCACCTCACCACGTCTTAATTCTGTGACGTTCAAATATTCCTCATTTACAAAGGATTCGGTTCCGAAAGTATAAACGCAATAAGTTACAATAAATAACGATAGGTGGTCTAATTGTGTTAATTTAGCTAATATGTTAGCTAATATTGTATTATAGTTTCGCTTATCTAATAACGCCCTCAAGCAAAGTTTGTATTTCACTGCGTTTGATGTATTCATAGTATCTGAACTCTGACTCACCTTACTTAAAATTACTTAACTTCGAAGATTTCAAGAGCCTAAAAGAGTGTCCAAATTGAATACACCCTTTTCTCCAAACTGAACCTAGATTTAGTGTCTATATCAATTGAGAAAAGACTGTCATCATAATTTGCTGGACTGGAACCGATCAAAAATATTCAAAACAGGACCGCGTATTATTCGATTTTGTTATCAATTACAGTTTTGTTCGTGGTGCAATGCAGCCGCGCATCTTGTAACATTTGTGTCTGGTGGTGTCATTGTGCAGGGCCGCTCTCTCGCGCCGGCTCCGGCTCCGGGTAGCATTAGTCCACATTAGACACGCCTGATGATTCTGAGAGCACTGTCACTGCTACATTTGTACTGTGCTCCGCTACAGGTCGTTGTGTGAGGTTTGTTTGTTGAGTAGCCTTAGATGGTTATACTTTAGAGTATGTAGATTGTATAGGTTCAACGGATCGGTGGTTGAAATACACCACTAAGGCAAATGACGAGCAGGTTGGTGTAATGTTTACCATGCCGGACTGCCAAACCAGGGTCCTGGGTTTGAACCCCGATTCGGTTATTGATGTTATATGTTTGTGCCGTTGTTATATAATAAAAAGTCTGGTAAAAAAAACAAGCTGTTGATTAACTCTAGGACATGAATCCTGTATGTCCTGGAAAAAACTTTAATGATAAACACCCTGATAAATCATTACTCATGATGTCAGTGGTCTAGATAAATAAGAACACTCAATATTAATCTTTCAAATTTAGTGGCTGCGCAGGATTGGGAGTTGCTCTTTCATTTCGAATGTCAAGACCCACTTTGGGTCACTAAGCACAGATAGAAAAGTTATTGATAAATAATAAATTTCATTTCAATAACGGTCTTCACGTTTATTTAAAGCTGCAATTTTACAACATCGTGGAGTTATTTTGGTAGTTTTTGCATTGTGTTTATATAAACAGGTGTATTTTAAAAGACCCTCTTAAAATGTATGCGCAAAACGTATAGAGACTTGTGCACGTTCAGGAACTTCCTCATCATACCATGTCGGTAGCACGTGGACTCCTAACGTGATGTGATTTAATTGTTCATTTCCTTTAAGTTCAAAAAGACCTTGCAGTACAAAAACGGCGACTAACAAAACACAAAGCCAGGAGATGATGTATTTCAACAAATATTCCGGTCACCAGACTAGACGATGACGCTTTTGTTGCAAAAAATTTCATAAAAATGCAAAAATTTTGAATTTCCGATAGCAGCGGGACAGGCTTTCTATTTGGTCAATATCGTGGGTGTAACATAAAAGTTGCAATTTGCAATCTAGTCCCAATATCTAAAGGAATATAGTAGTCTAATACTTATTAATAGTTCAATAACCGGAGCCAAAGCACCCAAATTATTTACAAAACTCAAAAGAACATTGCAATTCATGCCGAACTAAATAGGTATACTTAATCAATGGAGAATCTAAGCATTAAGTCCCCCCACGCCGCCGATACGTGTCGAATCGGGATGACGTCTCATTCGTCCGATTTATTACACGTACATACCACCGCCAGTTATGCTACAAGATCGGCCACATGCTATAATTTCTACTTACAAGTAATTTTAAATTTCTCTAGTTTGGAAGTTTTTTGTGTTGAATTTAGTTAATCTGTGGCAATTTTTCAAGTGGAAGGGTCGTTGCAAAGTGAACGCGGTGACGCAACATTTTGCATGGAGTTAGGTTGGCAACGGCGATAAATCACGGTCCGACAAGCGCACAAAACGCGGACAAAGCCGGGTAACTCGGCGTGTCTCTGTGGATTTTGAGCGATTTCGGTTTATAATCATTTTTCATCGGTGCTCGCACGGCGGCGCGCGGACACGGTCGAGCGGTCGTACCGTCATTTTACGCCAATCAAGAGTTCCATTCAGATACCATTAGGATTAGGCTCACTTTTACAGTGATTTTTGACAATTTATTTTGTCAAATAATAATTTTTTTCTCGTGTTTAGTGTAGTAATAAAGTTTATTTCTTTCATGGATATGGTCGCATGTATTTGTAATCGCTCAAGACTTATGTATTGTAGTTAATGATTAGTGACGTCCTAGACACCTTACAGGCGGGATTCAAAATTGCGATCTTTGGGACTTCGGTTAAGCAGGCAGGGTCTTTAGTAAACATATTAGGTAGGTACATCGATTATTAGATAGACAAAGTTGCCACACTCAAGTTTGATTCTGATTCAATTAATATTTTCAGAAATGAAAATACTTATAAAACGAGGTTTACTCTTTTAGATTGGCTCTAGGCTCATGCTATCACATTGAAAAAGAATGCATTCCTTGAGGTCCAATACTGCAATTTGGATAACACTAAACACTAATAATGGCCGAATCCTTGCGTGTCTCTAAGTTCTTATAAGTGGGTCCTAATCATTCACTCGATCAAATAGCTTTTCAATTTTGATTGGGTACCCCTGAGGGCTACAGACGAGCTACAAATTGGCAAAGTTTTTGACATATAGGTATTTGAAGCATTTTTGATACAAATTCGACTAAGTATACCCTCATCTTCTTCAGTGAGACCGCGCGCAGTTTTAGTTACCCTGCGGTGGAATCCTACTAATCGAATCTTTATTTTTACGACTTTTAAATATTTTTTTGCTCTTCTGGAAATGTTACTATCGCACTAATCTAATTAATCAAAGTCACTACTTATAACGTCAACGTTTGTGACGATGTTTGTAAGTTTGTGGTGCAATCACGCATAAATGGCTGAAAGGATTTGGATGAAATTTGACACTTTTTTAAGGTCCACGCGGACAGAAGAGCAGGCAACAGCCATATTCAATATTGTTTAGTTATAAATTCAGAAACAAACGGTTAGGTAATTAGTTTTGTAAAATTATCAACACTATAGTTGTATCGTATAGATTAATCCTAATTGATACATAAACTATAATAAAACTGTAACAGAAGTGTGTCTGTCCATTAAAAATATTTACAAGAAAAAGATTACGATATAGTTTTTAGGTGTCCCCGACTCTAAGCTAATCTTTTTTAGAATTTTTGTCTGCCTGTCTGTTTGATCGAGCATCACGCAAAAACTACTGAAACGATTTTAATGAATTTTTGTTTGTTTGATAGATTATGATCTGACTTAATATCTGGTATACTAAGGTGTTACAAAAATAAAAATAAACATTTAATGGGGTGGTTTAGACCGTCAAACTGAAAAACTTTCACTATGGGACAAAAATCGAAATCGCTAAAAAAAATCTGATGTTCCATACTAAACTACAAATCTACTCGAGCTAAATGTATGGGATAGCTGAGACCCCCTTAAAAGTATTAAATGTTTATTTTTACTTTTGTAACACCTTGTATAATTTAACGAAGTAGTGCGTAAACTCTAGTTTAATTATAAAGCTCATCCATTATAGATTTGAATAGTACCTAAACTCTATTTTTTTAAGAATTAACTTTATGCATAAATTTAAATTAGGTGACCTATAGAATACAATGTGGACACGTTTAACCTACCTTAATACCTACGTCGTCGGTCGAACAATTTTGTTGACTCTATTGTTCCTTTTAAACTCTGTCACCCCTTCGACTACCACACGCGCTGTACAGTCAGCTACACAATTATACGTTAATACTAAATACCATTTAAATTTTAGCATTACATTACATTACAATACATATGAACAATACTGATGGAGGATTATACCAAAACAGAAATTAACGCAAAATCTGTCAGAGTTTTTACAGACCGCCTTACGGCCTCTGACGTGGTTTTCATGTAACGACTACTACCACCAGAGATAGTAGCCGGGACCTACGGCTTAACGTGCAATCCGAATTACGGAATCATCTTTCTTTTCAGACAACCAGGTGATTCAGCCTAAAATGTCCTAGCCAATTGGGGAAAAATGCACAAAGTGACATAGTGATAGTGTCCCCCGTGTGAATCGAACCCACGACCTCCGTGTCAAGAACCCAATCCTCTTAACCATTAGACCACGGAGCTAAGCAATAAAATCTATTCACATGACTTTCATATACTTTCCATGTTTTAATGCCGTGCTTTCCTATAATTTAAGTATATAAGTTTATAACGTGATATCATTAGCATCCTTTTAAACTAAGAGTCCATCAAACTGAAAAACTTTTACTATGAGAGCAAACCAATCGCACCAAAAATGATCAGCTGTTCCATACTAAACTTCAATGCCTAATCGACTCAAATGTATTCAACAGCAGATATTATTTTTTCTCGGATCGGTTTGCTAATAGAGTAAAAGTTGTTCAGTTTGATGGGTAGACTCTTCTCATCATGCCACCTTTTCCGGATTCTGCCTCTACCTCGACTACCATCATGAGGAACCCATGGCGTGACAATTGATGCCCACCTCAGTAGGACTAGCATGACATACCCGACGAAGCGATAAAACGAGACAACCGTCATGCACGCTCATTTTACAAAGTAACAAGTCTGTAATAGTAAGAAATAATCCAGAAACTATTGTTCACGTGTACTAAGCTTGGCGGAAACAGATTACCTCCTTATCATTTCACAACTACATACTATAACTATTATCTATTCTGTGACTGGATGCCAAATTATTCCCACAAAAAACCTTCCTTGCCACAGAATTTAATTTGAAACTAATCCTAGGTATTCTTTACCCTCGATTTTGTAGAAACTTGTAAACTTTTCAAATGCAAATTAATAAAACCCCACTAATACTAACACCGTCACAAATCTAACGGTATTTTTGACTCTAGATGAAACGTCGAGAGTAATTTATTCAAAATAGTCCACTTGCTGAATACCACCACATGTACAGTATGGGAATTATTTAAATTAGTGTACTTTACTAGAGGAATCAAAACCTGTTTGTGATTACTAGGGGTGATCAGAGTTGCGCCGGCGCACCCTCGCTGTCTATTGTCACTGGTCAGCCTCCCGATGTGTTAGCGTGCACACCCGGTGTTTAGTTTATATTACACGTTTTAAGTAGTCGATTTGAATCCGCACGGACGACATTCTATGATGTACCAATGAGTTTGTGGAGGAACTACTGTGGAAGGTTCCTCCGGTGAAAAGGGAAGATCTTCCGCCAGGCTAGGTGTAGAGCCTGGGGACCGGCCGTGGTCCGACAGATCTTAGTTGAACCGTGTAGATATATCGAATCTCTGTGATTATTTCTCTTGCGCGATTCATATCTTGTATACGATTGTGAACCTTATGTGTAGCGGCTAACGGTTACCAATGTGACGTCGCAAGTTGTCTTTACGTACACATTTGCTAGTGCGACCATAGTGCCATCTGTTGGCTTCGTTGCTATAACTTGTGGGTGTTGACATCTGTAGCAAGTCCCCACAAGTTTTTCTAACTTGTGTAAGTAATATCGTCTGCTCTCAAACAGTGAAGAAACCTGCATACGCTGGAGAAGATATTCTGATGCGTTTGTGAAATCCACCAATCCGTATTGGGCATGCGTGCATGCGTGGTGAAAAAACGCCCATATACATTCCTTGAGGTTAGGCATGTGCCCTATAGTGGGATGTATAGAGGCTGTTGAAGATAATGATAGGTTTTTGGTGGTTGTGGCAAAAATTTGAACAATCCTATAAAGAAAAAAGTCGTGATTTTATATACGTATGTGTAAAATTTAGGTTAATTATATACATTAAGCTTTATTTCTTTTTTTTTTTCCTATTTGTGAAATATTCCAAAACAAACTGACTAGACTAGTATTCAAATAGCTACCTCCTAAATATTGATAAACGTCAAAAATAAAAAAAATTACAATAAAAAACGATACGGCACTACCATAAATATTCCGTTACACACGTATAGCAGTATGCTAAATTCGTCCTTGCGCGGTCGCCATACTAACGACCAGCGTAATTAATTAAAATGTATTCAAATATTCAAGACGGTTCACTTTCGGTCTGACTATTTAAATTATTTTTACAAAACAGCGCAAGCGGAAATGAAGCTTAGCTTGTTATTAAGTTAAAGTGAGTATGTGCCCGGTCCGGCCCGGTCCAGGCCTGCCAACATGTCGGACCGGCGTGGCGCGGGCGCAGGTGCCTAACACAATTGATTGTTCCAGTAATTTGTAACAGATTGCAGTTCGCCGATGACCGTCAAACCGACGCGACGGCGACAATTTATTTCGGTGGGCGAGGTGTGGAATCATCACGCCACGCCACCTGCCGCGGGGGGTGAGCGAACTCATCAGTTACAGAGTCGCATGCGCTTTCTGTATGTGATGACTAACAACTTTGTAAAAGAATCTGCGAGCGAGTAATTTGATTATAATCGAATCGCTTGTGCAATCTTTCTTTTCTGCATCATACTCTGTATAATTCATTTTAGTGTTCCGAACCAAAAATGGCACTTCGAAATAGTCCACCGCAGGATCTCCGCAGTAGACAACATAGACCTACGGAATTAAAAATTTACTTAATAATAAATAAAAATCAAAATCAAAATGTTTTATTTCTTCATGTTTGACTCTTCCACACCGCGTCGGAAGGTGTTCCGTTGTATATAACATGCGACCAGAAACTCTATAATAAATATGGTAAGAATTTTATTGAGGCAGTGCTGAATTATATTTCTAAGTGGATATAGTTCGCATGTGGATGAAATATCTAAAAAGCTTGTCGCGCAGCTATATGTTGTCCTATAGAATATGATAATTAAATTTAACCTGCATATCTAGGTACACGAGTATCTATTCTGTGCCTGAATCCACACATGTCTCGTTGTCAGTTTCCTCGATCACGAATATAGAATCACGAAAATAACGCCTGTTTTCAAGTCTCGGCTTCCACTTCTTTATTTGTGATCGAAGTAACACAGTTCGGACATCTCTCCAATGGTTATTGGCTGTGCCTCTTTCTTCACTCCGCGTAACTTTCCGTCTACACAACCGTTCATGTCATGAACGGGGAAACCATGATACGATGCTACGGATACGAAGAACTGGTGCACTGTGGAAGCGCTAAGATATGTTTTTCTGAATGTAATGGAAAGATACTCCCCCCAGACGGTCGGCCGCGTGATCAGCAATCACAATCACTGTCATCGCCGCTCTACTTGCCCCCGCGCTGCGCCGCAGAGCGCACTGTTGCGCTCTTTACGCGCTGATTATCACACTTATTACATTTACGTGTAGGTGTATTATTGATTCTGCAGTAAAATATCCACACCATATTAGCTTCTTAACTAATTTTTAAACGACGTGAATGAAAGAAGGAGATTATCAATTCGTATTTTAGACTCTGCTTCGCCATATCTCCAGCATTTCTAATCCGAGTTTGGATATTTTTATTTTATTAAGTAAAATGATTCTTTCAATCAATCAGTCAACCAAATTAGCCCACATTAACCTACTGATCGCCATACTTACGCCTCTTTTTTTCTTGTGCTAATATGATCCAATGCAAACCTGTCACCCTCTGCACAATGTTATTGAACTAGCATGCTGGTGTTCTGCACACTGACTTCCGTCCCTCACTTGGCCATCTCTCTGATACTGTGTTGGTCCACCGATCTTCTTTTCATCCAGCCAAGCCCCTGCCTGCCCATCTCTACTTCAATTTTGTGATCCGCTTACGCACGTCTCCGACCTTGGTTCTTCGTCGCATACATTTATTTCTGACTATAAATCCGTAGATAATTAGTAAGTAGCAAAATCCAAATGTTTATAACATCAGTTGGCTTATTCTGAATGTATATTGGGTCCTTCTTAATATGCTGACATTTTTTAAGGGGTGATCAGACCATCAAACTGAACAACTTTCTCTATGGGACCAACATCGAAATCGCGAAAAAAAAATCAACTGCTCCATACAAAATTGCAAACATACTTTAGCCAAATGTATGGGACAGCTGTTTTTTTTTCGCGATTTCGATGTTGTTCTCATAGTAAAAGTTGTTCAGTTTGATGGGCTAATCGTCCCCTTAAAAAAGTGTCAGCATATTAAGTTGGACCCTGTATTTAGGGAAATTATAGAACATGGTGTAACTGAATTTAGTGTGTAGTGCGTTAATCGTACATTTTATGATAATTCAGTAACATTTAAACACTACGCTACTATTACCTCTCTACAGTCTTGGATCAAGACTCATCAAATGCCAGATGGAAATTCAACAAGTAGATAAATGATACAAAATCAAAAGTAAACGATCAATCAAAATGATACCTGTAAAACAAGATCAGTCCCCGTGTCGGCCATCTTTCCCCCGCCCACGGCCGCGGCCGGCGCGGCGCGGCGCGAGCGGAGCAGCGCGCGCGCATTCACATGCTAATCCAACATTATGACACCGCGCAGACGCACTAAATACCTCTCGGCTGCACTTAACACATGCAAATCGTTTATTGATAAACAAATAATGGTATTATAATTTTATTACGCATTGTCGTCCGCTGTCACTGACCGCTCTTTTATAGGTGGCGCTACTGTGACGGTCCACATTTGAATTTATAATGTTGTAATTTTATTGTTTGTCGGTTAGAGGGCTCGTTCACCAAGTTCTGCTATTTGACACTTAACTTTAGAGTTGCGGTGGTTAAATGCACTTACGTTGCGGTATAAATGGGAACATTTATTGATAAGTATTTTCTAGCAGGAAGGTGGTTTTTCATGAAAAAAAAACATATAGTACGGGATGGTTCAGTGTAATGAATTGGGTTCAGGATTAAAATTATTAAAGAAAGTGATAGACGGCTAACCTATTTGCCCACAAACACACTTCAGTCGTATTCGCATCGGCCTCGTGTGTACGACATCCGGGGGTTCTTTCGACTATCAAAATCGACCTTTTGACATACCTAAAGATAACAGACATTAATTAGAAAGAATTATTATTAACTATTAAAGAACACATTAATTCAAAAATTTTAACTAATTTCATACGAAACTGTTTTCTTATTACGTATTAATGTCCAATTAAAAATGTGTTTTGGTGAGTTAATGATGAAGACATATAGAAACTATAGTGACCTTTCACTGAATGTCACCCAGTCACGCCACTGCGCCTGCGTTGTGTAGTGACAAGTGTCAGTTTGCGCAACTGCTCGCACAATATCTGCACAAATATGGTTTACTTTTTGTTTCAGAGTGAACCGTCTCGTGTCGTGTACACGCGGCGACAGATCAACCTAACCGTAGTTGAACTCTATGTTCATAGACATAGAGTTCAACTATGGGTAGGTTGATTTGTCGCCGTATTACAGATGTAGAGGCGGCGAGATCTTTTGTTTACGAGTCACGTTGTAACGTGGTCTGTTTCAATGTTTTGGATCGTTTTCAGATGCCATTTTTGCGGTTTTCTAAGTTTCCGAGTGGTTTTTGGTTTTAGTAAAAACCTGTGATTTTCTTTACAGTATTTTTACGGTCAAAAAGGTCATCTATAACCACTCGACACATCATTTCCAAATAGAATAGAATAATATTTATTTGCTTTCTAAATATACTAAATATAAGGTTCTACTGAAACAGTGCATAATATAATATCTTAAGGAGATGATCATACCATGAAACTAAACAAACGTTTTCTGTAGGACTAACATCGAAATCAATAAAACTAATAATTATCAAGTTCCGTACAAAACTAGACCCAAATGAATGCAACAGCAGATTTTTTTTCTTCTGAATTTTCTAACATTCTGAAGAAAAATATTGTAGGTAATACATTCCATAGACTATCCTTGAGCCACCTTAATTTTTTTTTTAAGATTCCGTACCCAAAGGGTGCTACCGGTACTCTATCATTACTAAGCCTACGCCGTCTGTTCGTCTGTCGGTCTAACCTACCTTTAAAAGGCTTCATCTTTTTAGTCGTAAACGACAGCTGGTTAAAATTTTATGAATTATTATGAACAAAAATTAACTCCATACAAGAAACTATTTTTTTTTCAATATTTTTTGGCTTTGCTGTATCGTAAATGTACACATACATACATATGCTCGCGACTATATTCCCCAAGGGGGTAGTCAGAGATATTCTGAAACCCCAGTACATCCACATTTCACCATCGTATCGTAAATGTAACAGGCGTCCAATTCGGTGTAATTAGTGTGCAATGCAAATCTGAAAAAAAAAAACAAATAATAAAAGCCAACCAAGTGTGAGTCGGGCTCGACACATTTCTTTTTGTAAATACATAACACAAAAAGAAGAGTGTGGTGGTATGGAACCCTAGGTACGCGAGTCCAAATCACATTTGGCCAGTTTTTCAAATACATATTTTCAAAAAACATGCATAGGTATCAGTTTTGAGAATGTCCATGAGATGAGATGTACTTACCTCTGACGTAGCATTTAGCGCAATCCGTAGCGCTACGACACAACATTGCATCACGTAGCGCCTGCGTAGCGCAGTTGACTTTATTCATACAGTCGGCGGAGCTTCGGTATTTAAATAAACAACTCGCCCTCACCTCGCCGCGTTTTTTGTAGCGTACAAAGAATAGCTCATCAGTGGTTACAAGTGCGGTATTAGACGTGGATGTAGGGAGGCCGTAATATGATTACGTACTAACTCGATTTGTTTGAGTATTCGCTCTGGAGGGGGGAGGGTTTTTGTGGCCAATTTTGTTTCGTTGCATTCGCTTTGATTTGTGTAGTTGAAATGTGCGCTCTAATTTAATTGACACTTTTATGTTTTTGTCTCCTGTTATTAAAATATGAAGACTTGACGCCTATTTCACCAATTCTTAAGTTATTTTTTAGTTTAGCTTATCTGATAGATCGTTTCACTTATCGTTCATACAAAA
Organism: Agonopterix alstromeriana; assembly: GCA_963924505.1. Taxonomy (NCBI): domain Eukaryota; kingdom Metazoa; phylum Arthropoda; class Insecta; order Lepidoptera; family Depressariidae; genus Agonopterix; species Agonopterix alstromeriana. The sequence goes on from OZ004664.1 coordinate 19,739,071, forward strand.
TATGTCAAACAATCTGTCAGATAACTGAACAAGAACTTATGAAGAAGTGGTGAAACAGGTCCGAAAGAAAGGTGATGAAAGAAAATAATGAGTTTGATAACAGTATTTCATTCAAACTCAGCACAAGATTACTTTTTGATGTGGTCAGAAACTTTGAAACAATTGATTAGGTACTATCTTTTTAACTGGCAGTTGACACAAAGATCCTGTTTAACACTAGCACATTATAATGTTACAGCGATAAAATTAAATAAAAGAAACCTGATAATGTAAGTACCTTAGTCGTGTCCAATGATGATGAAAAATTATACCCGCGAAACATATTATCATGATTTTGTACGATTTTGCCCTGCAAGTCAACTAAATGATACGTTTTTGAAATAACATTAATAATTCGGTCACCTATTTGGGATGTAAGCAAATGATTTTTTTAATTCTTAACTCTCTTTAAGAGATTTTAGGTCAATTAATGTGTCGGGGACCGCAAGTGATTGTAAAAAAATCAATTGTCATTTCATAGCGGTCCCCTACGCATTATTTGACCGAAAATATCTTAAAGATAGTTAAGAAGCAACACATACACTTGCTTACATCCCCAAATAGGTGACCGAATAATTTTTTACTTTTTAAATGTTTGTTTTTTTATTTAAACAACAGCTTCTTCTTTCAGTCGCAGCAAACTTATTTCGCTGAATTCAAAAAGATTTGATTCAACATCTGTGAGTACATAACATGTCTATGATTTACGAGGCTATTAATTACCGACCAGTAACTGTCGTGTAAAGGCTCCCCACACTCGTTCGAGTGCAGAGATTCGTTTAGCGTTCGTCTGTGCGGCCCTTAATTAATTGATTAGATTACCGCTGCAGTTGCGCGTGCACAATGCACAATACTGCGGCTAAAGAATAAATATTGTGGTATTTCATTAAAACTAATTTTATTTTAAATTTATTTAGTTCTACTTGGTGCGTCATGTCATCTTGGTACTTTTCTTATTACTTGTCAAGAGCCAGCAAGGCTCCATGCTTAAGAAATGTAGTCGGTATAATATACAGGGTGTAAGGAAAAGTATCATTAACCTTTAAACCACAGACTCTACCCATCAAACTGAAAAACTTTTACTATGGGAGCAAATGAGATCGAAAAAAAATCAGCTGTCCCATACTAAACTGCAATGCTACTCGATGCAAACGTATGGGACAGCAGATTTTTTTTTTGTTCTAACAGGTTTGCTCCCATAGTAAGAGTTGTTCAGTTTGATGGGTAGATTATGTGGTTTAAAGGTTAATGATACTTTTCCTTACACCCTGTATAGGGTCCTTCTTAATATAACACTTTTTAAGGAGATTATCAGACAGTCAAACTGAACAACGTGCTCTATGGGACCAACACCGAAATCGCGAAAAAATATATGCTGTTCCATACAAAATTGCAAACCTACTTGAGCCAAATGTATGGGACAGTTGTTATTTTTTAAGCGATTTCGATGTTGGTCCCATAGAGAAAGTTGTTCAGTTTCATGGTCTGATCAACCCCTTAAAAAAGTGTCAACATATTAAGAAGGATATTAATGCATGTATTCTTTGTGATGTTGATTAATATGTTCTTGCCTATATGAACTCAAGCGCGACAAGCTTTTAGATATTTAATTCAACATAGTTATAATTTAATTTGTATATATTTTAGCTAACTTTGATACTAGTTACTTTTATTACGATCGACACATGAGACCTATATCTCTCAAGTAATGATTTACAATTTTTTTCATTGTATATTGTTTAGTTTCACAAAAAAATTATTGTAAAGATTCTTTGAAAATTATGAGCATGTTGTTGATTTAAATGTATTATTTTACCAATAATACGCCGCTTGTTGAGTTAGTCTGAAAAGAAAAAAAAATACTATACAAAATTAATACACTTACATTACATAATGTTTTGTGTTAATTTGTTCATACTAAATATCTTCTGGGTGTTTTTATTAAATTCTCATGCACTCATATTTTACTGAAATTTCCAGCGAAACCATATAAAATGGTTTTGTAGGACGACCTTATTACTAACACGGTAACACGTGTCTCTCATTCAACTTCGACACGTATGTAATTGTAAACTTAAGATATTGTGCAAATAAATGCAATTCGCGTATACTTTGTGATAGTACGTGAATAAATAACAAATTACATAAATATTGAACACCAACAACATTAACATAATTAATGCAAGATAATAGCAATAACATTGTGTGCAACATAAATCACTTGCTTTACGATTCTCTTACCAAACTATAAAAAAGTTAATATCAATCTAAAATAAACTCTATCCAACTAAAGTAAAGATTCAAATCATCAAAATCAATTATCTAAATAGAGAACGGCCAATATTTGCTACGAATTGAAAGACTCACAAATCAAGCAACATGCGTTCTTATCTCGTGGTATTATAAGTTATTTAGGGGTCTTCTAAATTGTAAACATTAAGAGTACTATAGACCATGAGACAAGGAATAAAATAGGCAATGAATTAGCATCTATTCCACTCGAATGAGCACGCGATACATCGCGGGTGCACTATGGTTATAGTTCCGTATTAATATTCACTGCTAAATCATTTCCTGCACTTGCTGCTATGGTGTGTTCCCGACCAGATTTTTTCAATTGATTATTTTTATAAGCTTTCAGTATGCAGGATAATTAATTACTGCCGATACTTTGACCATGCATTCTACACTCTCTATCTCTATTTATTTTTTGTAATGGAAAGCTATTTCTAAATATTGTATAAGTCGATCGCACTTGGACATTAAAAAATTTTTTATTTTAATATTATAAAAAATAATTTTAAAGACTAATTTTATTAAACAGGATACATTTTTAATCTAGTGCAGATACTTTCATGCATTCTACTCGTCAAACTGAACGTAGTTCACTATGGAGCAAACTCCGAAAAAACGAAAAAAGGCAGTTTTTTTTTCGCGTTTCGATGTTGACTCTATAGGAGAAGCTGTTCAGTATGACGGGTAGAATGCATGATCAAAGTATCCACACTGATAAAAAATTTATCTTGTATAATAAAATTAGTCTTTAAAATAATTTTTTTCACTTTCGTTCACAAAGAATGTCCGAGTGCAATCACCTTCTAAGTACAATATTTCAAAGAAGAAATCCATTTTAAAAAAATGAACAAAAGATTGCAACGTGAGAAAAAGCTAAGATAAGATACCTTACACAACAAGTTTCGAGTTTTGTTGATAAAAAACATTTTAACAACAAAAGGGTTAACAGATAAGAACTTTTGTTACTACCTATACTTCTCAGTTCTTGGCATTAAATGTTAACTAAGGTACGTAACGATTCATAAAGTTTATTCTCATAATATATGTGAACAATTTTATACTATCGTATGTCCAACTTTTCCGCTCACTAACTTATTATGATTTTAGTAGTAATTATTTCTCGGCATTTTAATGTTAAAAAAATGTAAATACTGCTGGATGTAGATAGGAATAGACCGTCAACAATAACAAGTAGGGTGAGCAAAGTGACCAATATCGGTAGTAATGTATTGTAACACAAATGCATGCGGCTGCAGGACTATTAACTGTCTTTGAGTGATCAATCACTGCGCGATGAGATGACCGACCGGAGTAACAATCACATTTATATTGTTTAGTGAATTCTTATGTCTTGTTCGGTGCCATCAGAGGGAAATGTTAATATTTTCTAGAATTTAAAGTCAATACTAGCAATCATTACTAGTAATAATTTACATTAAACCTGACTTATTGACATCAGAATACAGTGTTTTCAATTGGTATTTCCTCTTGTCTTTCTACAGTATTAAAGAATATTTTTTATGTTATGTCACAGAATAGGTAATAGTATATAGTTCTATATAGTTGTGTTATAATTCAAAATACTCTTACGTAGAGATTTTTTTCAATGTTATAGGTATTTTACTTTAGGTAGTGTTGTCAAAACGAGATAGGACTAAAATTATTGAACTCGTTTTTTCTCGTCACCATTCACACGCTTTTTTTCACATATTAAAAGTACATCGTGGCTGCAAATGGGCGCTCAAAAGACAAGTTGTTATAATTATTATGACTGTTTAATATTATTTATTTATTTTATATTATAAAACTGTAACACACGTCTGTACAGTGAAGATATTTACAACAAAAATAAATGGTTTTTAGGTGTCCCTGACTCCAGATCAACCTTTTTTAGAATTTTTGTCTGTTTGTTTGCTCGAGCATCCCGCGAAAACTACTGAACCGATTTTGATGAAACTTTTTTTATCTGATAGCTTATGATCTGACTTAAAATCTGATAAGTATATAATTTGAGCGGACGAAGTCGCGGGTTAACTCTAGTAATAATTAACAACGGAAAGTCGTTGAATACAATATAGGGTCTTTCTTAATATGCTGACGCTTTTTTCAGAGGATGATCAGACCATCGGAACCAATACCGAAATCGCGAAAACAAATCTACTATCCCATAAATTTGGGCCGAGTAGGTTAGTATGGAACAGCAGACTTTTCGCGGTTTCGATGTTGGTCCCATAGAGAAAGTTGTTCAGTTTGATGGTCTGATGATACCCTGAAAAAACCATCGGCATATTTAGACGGAGGAAGGTATAATAATAAATCGTTTTAACTACATGAAAAAGTAACAAGGTCGTGATGTAAGAATGTAGGTATTTTGAAATGACTTTTTAGTCAAGTTATACGGTAATATTGTTTTAAATTTGAATAGCCGTCAGCTACTAGCCATAACTAGTCACACATTCTGCAGATCAACCAGCAGTTGAGCAAACAGCTCGGGGCGCAACTAAGCGCAAATTCACATCACATGCTGGGACAACTCTCACTGTGTGGAGATTATTGTAATGGTGGTTAGCATTACATTCCTCTTCTGTCGAATCGATGGCATATCATTTACTTGTCATCGTGTTAACCGACGATAGAGGCTTGGGCTCGGGACACCGGTGCGCCGGTTATATCAGGGGTCCTCGGGGCTCCCGGAGGCTATATTCGTGCTCTTCAGCATGTTATATGTAGTTGGTGCGCTGTCACTTTTTATCTGAATGGAACGCAATCTTTGATGTTTACCTGCTAGTAAAAAGTTACAGCGCACTGACTGCGAATAATCCAACATTATGCCAAATAAACTAAAGTTTTTCACGTACATCTCAATAAATTAAAAGGTTGGAGCTAGTTAATTGTTCAGACCTTATAGACTAGATTTTCCTATCCGAAAATAATATATAGGGTACTACTTAATATATATGCTGACACTTTTTAAGGGGATGATCAGACCGTCAAACTGAACAACTTTCTCTACGGCACCAACATCGAAATCGCGAAAAATAAATCAGCTGTTCCTTACAAAACTGCAAACCTACTTGAGCCTAATGTATATGAGACAATAGATTTTTTTTCGCGATTTCGATGTTGTTGGTGCCATATAGAAAGTGGTTCAGTTTGACGGTCTGATCATCCCCTTAAAAAAGCGTCAGCATATTAAGAAAGACCCTGTATGAATAAACTAAAGAACGAAGCTATCACATTTTATGAAGAAATTATACTTTTTGGGTCTGTTTTATTACCAATTCTTAGCAAGTTCTTGTTAGCTTATCTGACAGAGTGTTTAATATTTCTTTCATGAAAAATATGTCGAATGATCTGTCAGATAGCAAGAACTAACTAAGAAGTGTGAACAGGCCCTTTGTCTGTTGTTTCAGTAACAAATAAATGAGCGGTGATAGGGTAGCGCCGCTAGTGTGTCGGCTGTCAATAGCATCCTCGCGTTTAATATGAGTTTTATTAAACTCCACCACTACAATTTCGGTTTTGTAAAACTACCCACACAGCCGCGACACGGACCTTGGCGCGCTTAGACGTGTGTTACCAACACCGCGTGATATGGCTCAACTACCTTCATCTGGTGTTGCCACTTCATCTGTATTGTCAGGGCATAGAGATGCTTTTCGATCGTGTTCACGAAATATGTGTAATAGTACGGTGTGCGTAGTTACATTTTGGAGTGCGGTAACATCTGCCTTTATTTACGTTTTGGCTCCAAACTGCGGCACAATAGGCGCGGCGAATCGGACAGTTTACAATGGTAGGCTGCCCCCGGGGCGGCCCGAGGTGCGGTACTGTGGCCGGGGCCGAGGCCGGGGTGCCTGGACAGTTTTTATGGCCAAAATAGTGAATGACCTTTAGCTTTTAGCTGTCCGCGAAACCGCTTCGCTCTGCGTAAGCTCCAACTTTTGCGTATGTCCAACTTTTATCTATTTTATGACTTTCGGGACAAATACCCTTTTCTTTCGTATTACATTCCCATTTTATTATTCCTAGATACAAGTTCACAAATGTTTTAGGTACATTATCGTAGTCAACGGATTAGGATTCCACAAACACATCCTACACACTCTCGCACTAAGCCCCATTAACCTGACCCCAAACAAGTCAAAATTAAACAATTAAAATGCACGTGCCATTCTGTAGTGGGAATTATCCGCAAGAGGAGTCAGACCCCGCACCGGCGCGGCGCTAGCATGGCGCACCCGCGCCCGAGTCGCGACATATGGCATGTAACGTTAATGCCTTTATTGCCGCTTGCTGCCCCTCGGCACTCCGCGACCGACAAATTAGTGTTTAAAAGATTGCCATCAATACGAGACGTACAAACTGTCCAATCCATTACGGACAAATGGCGTTATTTAAAGCCGCGTGTGTGGGGAGCGCGGGGGGAGAGAGCGGGGCCACAGCATAGGTAGTGCAGCAGAGACACTACACCGTTATCTTTAACTATATTCAGTAACAAGATATTTATTATGAAAGTCTTCGAACAGGCATAGGTATTGTATTGCTAATTACTGCGGCCAACTGGTTAGATTCTTCTCTCGGACGGTCATCTTCGGTGGAAAGTTGGAGTCAACCTAACTGGGGGAAAATTTACAACACCTCAGAAGAGAAATAGGTGGTAAGAACTACTACTCTCACCACCTATTTCTATGAGGATTCTGAGGTGTTGCCCGCTAATGTAACAATAATCTAGTTACTGAATTACAAAGTAACTTATTATGAGTAGGTATTTGTGACTATTGTCAGACTCTGTAAATTCTTGGTCCCTCTCCAACTCTTGACACAATAGGAACAGTCATAAATACTTAAAACAGTAAAACAATGTGTTTTGTAAAGAGTTGACTTACTGGTAATATGTAACCAAGCTAAGCCTCACTCGATACCGTGGGTTTGTTCCGAAGACGCTCCGCTGACTTACGGCGATGCTCGCGCTAATCGAAGATCATTATCAGCGCGATTCAATCAGAAACATGATTAAAAACGATTTAGTGCCTCATATCTCAACTGGGCTCACTTTCGTTGCATCGCTCACCACACCGCTGCTACCACGAGCTTCTGAATTTTATTGCTTCGATCTCCGACCTCCATATTACACCGGCTTCTGTATGGATCACAAAAATTGGTCCATAAACTAATAAAACTTTGAATACAAGCAAGTTTCGTTGATTACTCATTTATTTCTAACAAATTGAGCATATTTATATAGATACCTGAGAAATAACTCAACACAAATGGTGCCCTAACTTTTAAATTTAATAAACTACACTTCAAAAGATATACATAAATCATTTCATTCAAATCCGTCACAAAAAGTGATGTCAAACAGTAATAATAGAATCCCACAACAAACTATGAGGACGATTGTTAGCGAGAGATTGGCCGATTTGTACTAGATTATTGTAAAATATACATAATAGAGCCAAATGAATGCGTTTTCAAGACATCTTTTTTCCTCTTGACTCTTTGTAAAAAATACTTTGTACAATCAGTGCTACGTGTATTGTGTGCCCAAACAAGATAAGACGCAACAATCGCCCGGAACCCTTTAGCGACCCGCGCCGCCCCCGCGTTGCGTCGCGTCGCATATCGACAAAATGAATTAACATAATATGATATTGGAAGGCCAGGTGCGACACGAAGAGGTCCGGACAACGACGACTTTTACTTTTCGTGTCTTCTTCAACTTTCACCTCGAGAATAAGGTGATTTACATGTTTTAGTAGATGATCGCGACGAGGCACACGTGTCTACGATCCGATCGATCTTCCGGCCGATTGTGCGCGACAATGCCGCGGTGCGTGGGCGCAGGCACATTGTGGCTCCGCTAAATGCGCTCGCGTCGAGGGCTCCTTTGTCCATTGTCTGCGCCTGCGCCCCGGCGCGGCCGAGGCAGAGGGTGGCACTGTGACACATTTATTTTAGGCCAGTTTTTTACGGCGCCCATTGTATTGGAAATTAGACATCGATGCAGAGTTCACGAAACACGATATTATCAGAGTGCTCTGAATCGCAGCATCCTTCGATTTCTCCAGACGGTTACCTATTGTATCTCTGGTTTCAACGGATATTCTAAACACTATTATAGTCTTGTGATTCTAAACGTGCATACGTTAAGAAATAAAAACAGGTTAGCTTTCCATTTCTATAAGAGCCAGTCAAAAATGCGTTAGATGAGGGAGCGGTGGTTCGACTAGTCGATCGGATAATTGATCAAAAATGGACCGTTACGTACTAGTACCCGCGGATGAGCGGAGCGGCTGCGGCTAGCGCGGACGCTCGCCTCGATATCAGCTGATTATACAAATTCCTTTCATCTCCGCATGATGAATGACAAGCGAGCAGGGATTTGAAAGGGCGGTCAACGCTAGAGATCACAAAAAGATGTCTCAGGGCTGGTTTTATAGCGTTTGTGACCGTTTTATCGATGGACGGGAGAAGCAGCATCCGGTTTTGTGCATTAATCCCGACAATGTGCCTCTATGTGACGGCCGTTTGCTTACAAACTAGTTTGGGCGACGTCGCCCTAGCCCTGGCCCACTATGAGAACCTAATGCCTGTCGGTGGCCGGTCCGGTGCACGTCAGTTTATCTCTCTGCCATTATAACAATTACACTTATTGAACGGTCACCCTTGAATGTGAAAAGAAATCGAACATCTTGAGACCTTATTCCCACCAATCAATTGTGTATCTATGAAACACCTGCTAGTTGGCTCGAAGGTTCATAAAACTGGCAATATACCTATAAAAACCGTGAAAACGTACATATGTTATTTATTGATTACCTAGTACCAAATTTGCATGAACATAAATATCTCAATCGTCAAAAACAATTTTATTTGAATCTGTAAATGCTTTTTTATAATCCGCGATAAATTAAACTTTCTACAATTTGAAACGAATATCGAGTGTGATGGCACTCGGCAGTTATCTCGCGACCAACCTCCGGACGTGTTTTGGTGAAGCATTCGAATGTAAACTAGGAGCTGCCATAAACCAAATAATTTACATAAAACCACTAACGGATCTCACGAGAACAGGTTCCGAGCATATTAATGTTTGTGATCTATTAGAAAATCGGCAACGGCCGCGGACACCCGACCGACCAATCCGATACCCGTGTTTCTCTTTGTAGCATTTCTTTTTATATTCTAATTTCTTTTCCCATTAAACTGTCTCTTGAAAATACAGTTGACAACATAACGTATGTTTATCTCATTTACATAAATGAAAACGGTTAGATTCATACCCAATCATTATTTCTAACGTCACTTTGATATGCTTCACCTCTAGCACCCTGCTCTTACTTAACCTCTGTGAGACAGCTGTCATACATTATTGACACTTAATTTTTGTGGATCCATAGATTACTCACCATCACTAACAATTTTATAAAACCATAATAATTTCAATCCATTTAATATCCTTCTCATTACAATTAGTTAACTTCGTTTAATCTTAATATCTTAACCTACTATAACGTCAATAGAAAGTACAACATCTTGAGTGGAGTGCGGTACTATCTAGTTACCATTGTCCTGTGTGACGTGTAATATCTGCGCGGGAGCATCCATTCCCAGGATTCCGTTAGCAGTTCACATGGCCGCGGCGCCGCATCCCTTTCGCGCGAGTCAAGTGATGAGCCAGACAATGCGACCCCAGCTGCCGGCCGCCGCGGACCAGGTGATGCTATCCCGACACACACACAATACAAATAACATCTTAAACTTCATCTAGACAAGGTGCACTATCCTATAACAGATACCGACGATGATGATACCCAAGAAAATTTGGAACAAGATAAATTTGAACTCAAATGTGTAGAAATAAGATCAGATTTGGATTGGTGAGGACGGGCTTGTTAAGATGATTGCAGTAGATAACAAAGAGCTCAGTGATCTGTAACTAGTTCGGAAAAGAAAAAATAATAAAAGTTGTGAGCTGAGAAATGGCGCCAAATATTTTTAGATTCAGTGAAAACGGAAAAGATATCTAACACAGACTCAAGAAAAACTAATTTTAAGAGAAATAGAAAACCAAAGATGCAATTGACCGCTGTTATGGCAACAATGGTGATCCCAAAGTAAATCCTTTCACCGGCAACAATTGCAAAATTGCTAATTTATGCAAAGGGGAAGTGGAAGCAAAAAAATGTAAATAAAGATTATGCACCTGAGCTCTGCATGCGCCAGATTGTGGCAATAGGAGCTCACACTGCAGGCAGGTATCTTGTTTGTTGTCACTCGCACGAATTAATTATACGACCATTACGACCGCAGCGCACGCGCTCGCACAAAAGGGACGACACTCTTTGCAAATTTTTTGCATCTTCGCAGTTCGTCATTTACATTTTAACAGCATTTCTCTTGTGTTTGTCACAGGCACGGGAGCAGATATTGTCACACGGAAATATCGCAATTACAGACGATGACTGGATGCTGGGGGGTGATGGAATATGACCGCAGAACGTTATTTCGATAATTACTGTTCATTGGTACGTAAACACAAGCTTCCCTGCTTTGCAACTGAATGGGGACCTCTGACGTTTTTAGCTCAAAAAATAATACACCTGAACAAAAGCTAATTATACTTTCATAGAAGCGGCCCATTGTCGGCGGCGTTGGATCGACTGCGCCACCGTAGGGCGTTCCGTCGCTACGTGTTAATTAGCGGATTTTCTCACCTTTCGACAAAGATTATTTTTTGCTGAGCTTTAGTACTGTTTTGTTAGTTCAGGGATTTTTTATTAATACTGCTTTTTCAGATGCGCCGTTACTTTTTGCTGGAACATTTTTTGTTGATATTGTTCCTCTGTATCGTTTACGATATTCCCCACACGAAACATAACGAACATATAATAAAGAGCATGTTACTGGTTGTCCATGTTACAATGTATCTGGAAATTTGAAGATAAGCGATAGCAAAATCGTTTCACAACTACGTAGATATGTTGGGCGAAAACCAAAGAGGACTATAATTTTGCGACAGTCTTTTGTAATTGTGTATGTATGTGTCGCAACGACGACGTGCGCGGTGCGCGGGCGCAGGCGGCGGCGGTGTGGACGCTCGAGTCGCGACCCCCACCTCTGTCCGTCTGCTATCAGCCATTGTCTACACATTATTTACCTACTGAAAACACTTGTAACCAACACAAATTTTTTACTTAAATAATTTATATCCATCAGAGTATTTTTTTAATCAGTATGATTTATTTTTGTAACTATCGAGAATTTACATTAATTTTTAATATTTTACAATGATCATTGTTTCATACAAACTCTGAGTGACTAACCTTTGCGTGACGTTTGAGTTCTTTGTCTTCATACTGGTTTAACTTAATTGTATCTACCAATGTTTTTATCTTCTGAAACTCTGGCAATTCATTCCCAAAGAAAAAAATTCCGTAATACCATGCAACTATAGTCCTGGGGTGCAAGTATGGTCCAGTTTTACTGCCGCCGTACTAAATTGCTATACATAACGCAAAATGTAAAAATTTTTAAAGCTCCTATTGTAGGTCGACAAAAATAAAGATAAACAGAAAAACTGTTTAGATTGCGTTATGTTTTGCGTTTGGGTAACTGAGTAGTGACAGAAAATTAGACGATAATTGCACCCTAGGCAAGATTTTGCCATCTCATGTGACTAAACGACCCAATCTATTGAATTGCCAAAAAAAGGAAAAGCAATGGAATTATATACACTGTATAGTGACGTCACAACACTGGGTGACACATCCACCTTTGCCCTCGGACCAGTCGTACCCCATCGACTTGTTCTTTGACAACAAGGGGATGTAATTCTACAGAACAAATCATCAGTGAACTAGCAGTTTATAAATCCATTATTTCAAGTTGTCGATCTGGAAAGCATATAGTGATTCTGTCTGAGTTTAGTAAATTTGAAAAAATTTGTTACTAAAATTAAAATTTTTCAACAACAATTGGTATTTTTTTAAATAAAAGATTGATTCTGGCTTGAAATGGGATTTGTATGTTGTCCCCTCGTCGCTAGCTGGGTGCGAGTCGACAATGGCCGCGAAGCTCTCCGGGAACACAAACCAAACAAAATTAAAACCGGATTTCCAAAATCCCGTTCGGTTGCATTCGAGAGAAGTTCTGTTTTCGATTTCTATTCGATTGTTTGTTTTTTCAATCCATTGTTGAGTGTGTCGCGTCGCGTCTGTGACACGCGCACCATTTTTGCAAAGTCTATTCCATTGTGTTCGATGGAATGACATTTGACGGACGAGCCTGCCTCAACTGCCCCCGGGGCCGCGCAGCAGCGGTGCGTGTGCGGTCGCTCCTCACTCAAAACTCTACACAATCGTTAGAGAGTTGACAAAAAACACATCATTTTTATTCCATGAAGCTTCAAGGTTATAAGTATAAAAATTTAGGTACAAAAGCGGTCACCCGAGGCTACGCAACGGGATTCCTGTTATCATATTGGGTCCCGTCATCGTCGTCTAAATGAGTTTTTGTGCGCAAAAGGAACGAGAGTCGTCGGCTGCGGCGGCGGCGGCGGCGGGCTGGCGGTCAACCATCGCTCCGAGCAACACTCGTCCGATTCCGTTTAAGGGCTTCGTACCCCTTTTCTTACCTGCATCTTACATGTCTTTTATAAGATAACCAATTTCAGCTCTTTTATCATTCTTCATAACTTTATCGAAATGCTTAGGTACTTTAAATTATCCAAATCAACATCAACATATTGAAAATAGACAGTTTATATTTTTCTACACTTTTAATAAAGATTTCGAAAGATTGTTTATTCCATGGGTATATTATTACCGATTACAATTATTACTGTAACATAATGTTATCTGTTTTCTGACAAATCCATGTAATTTGTAATATGGCTGATAGACGTCGACAGAACTGCTTCTCAGTAAACCCCAAAAGCTAGTTATCTGGAATTGGCAACATTGTGAATTTTTGATACTTTTTTCACATATTTCACACTAATGGATAAAATTAGAAGAAAATGTGCGTTCAGACGACATTATAACAAGTCCGTTACACGAAGGTTATCAAACGGCAAATGGAGTTTTAGCAAAAAGCGTGCGCTCCTGAGCGTCCGGAGCGCCAATTATGCCGTGCGCACGCGCCTCCAAAAAAACCACCACCGACCATCCGAACCATTTTTTAAAAGCTCCAGCTTAAATAATAATGCAGTAACACGCGAGAGTATTCGCAAAATGCGATCCGCGAATTTCGTTTCCAAATTCCTGCAGCTCCGACTTTCGATTTCGTTTTTTGCGGCGACTATTGTCTGTTTATCTTTAGATTTGTGTTTCTGTATTTCTCGATTCTTTGTCGGTGTTGACGCTGCTTCTGCTTTTCCCTTTCGTTTGTATTCTATCGTTATTATATTTTATAACATACTGGTTGGATAATAGCGTCGGTGGTAGATCCAAGTCCTCCTCTTGTACCTTCGAAGGGATCCCGAATAAGGTGCAGTTCGCAGGCGCAGTCCAGTCACCGTGAAGGAATGCTCAATCAGCTGTCTGCAGCCGCCTGAGTCCGGGCCGAGCGGCCTTTTAATAATGTACACACACTCGTATATATAATGAAGTGCCCAAAGTTTTTGTGTCGGCGCACGATTAGTCCCTCCGGCGATGTAAGGTCGCGTACCTCGGCCCTATCATTACTAAAAACGATCCTAATAATATAATAGTCCCGTCCTGTCACATCCCTTTCGAAAAAGTTTTAAAGGACAATTTCATAAGGGATTTTAATAGGCGACGAAATTTAGCAGTCGTTTAGAAAATTCGACAGTTTATTTATTTTTGTCTTTTATGTTCCACTTTTATTGCCTGATCGTTGGGTCGACTAATTTGAATAAAGTTTTTGTAGTTCAGCCTAATTGCGGAAGTTGCTCTATATTTTGAATTTTTATTTATAGATCCTTCGGTACCAGACGAAGGTACAATATAACATTCATTACGTAACACTTCCTTTAATAGATAGATAGATCACATTCATATTCAATTCATTTCTTAATAATCTTTTATTCCACGGAACTTTTGTAGATTCAAGAATGATAGTCAAATATGAATACCATCAAGCAGAGGTAAGGTGCTTGAGATGGGAAGGTGAGGACACCGTGGGTCCTGGGGTCGGTGTCGGCGAGCAAATGGCACATTTATATTGTTCATTACGAGCCCCGGAGGTGAGAGATGTTGGCGCTGTCGCCGCGGCGGGGGGTGTTCCCAGGGATGCACACTAGGCCGCCCTCATCTTCTAGTTATTGTTTAACATTTATTGTACTTTATATTTTTAAAAACATAAGTTTATACTTGCTTCCTTGCAATTGCTGATCTTTCTACCTTTTGATTTAGAGTTATATATTTACACATTACACAAAATGTAAAGTACCTTGTTAGAAAGAAAGTGGTATGTATTGTTAAAATTACTTATAAAATACCTACTTGCCAGACACAACGTGTAGTCCCTTGTAGCAGCCCTGGATGTGGTTGGCTCCGGGGGTCCAGAGGCTTGTCCGCTCTCGTTGATTTGTGCGTGGACTCCCGCCGACTGTATTTGTACACGGCACGCGTGGGACGCGACGCAACACGCCGCATCACGCCGCGTGGCGCAACTCCCTCGATGTCAGCAAACTGCTCCCCTGCGCTATAAGATCTGTAACAGATTATCTACTTGAGGCAACAGTGCTGAGGAACAAGAACTACTGTCAAATGTGTTGAAAGTTAACTTTCATCAAATGCGGTAACTTGATGTCTACTCTTTATTGTATTCAATTAAAAAAAAATAGATGTCGTTTATATCCAGATAAGATTTGATTAATTTCATCGCCAAGAAATTAAGTCGTTTCGTTTGTTTGAATAATGCGCTATTGATTTCAGGTTGTCAATAAGTAAACAAAAAAATATATATTTTGACTATCTGATCACTTGACCCTTAGAATGGTATGAACCGCCCGTTGTTAACTGATTGATTATGTAATATGTTAGTCAAAGGTCTAGTGTGAAATAGTCTGTTGGTGTACCTCTTTGTTGCCGTTAACTATTATTTATAGAAGCTTTCTAATCAATCGCCAAATGAACATATATTGGTTAATATCGTTATAAAAACAAGGTTCTATCTCACTCGGCACACGGCGCGGTGTCGTTTTGATATCTCGAACTTTGACGACGACGTAGGTATTTTCCAATCTAAACGAGCCGAAATTAGAAGGCTAAGACAACTTTGAAACCGGTCAACATAAAATTGGAAACCAACTGTAGTCTCCGAGTTGCGCAAGAGCCGATTTACCAGTTTGGCGCGGGCGCAGGCCGCTCGCCGCCGCCCGCGCCCGCTCGCTGTCGGCCGCGGGCCGGTCGGTCCCGCGCGTGGGATCTATGGCTCTGCGCTGCGCGCGCGCCCCAGCACCGGCACTTACGACGTTTCACCTTATCTCGTAAATTTATTTAGACTGTCACTTTATTGCCGCGGATTAAGAATCTCGTCGACATAAATTATTACTTGTACGACACATAAAATATGGCTAGATACTGAAACGTTAAACACCGTTCTAAGCTGGTGACTTATGGCGAAACACGGTGAAGATTCCGGCGCCAGATTCCCACCGATTCGTTCCCATCTAAAAATGTATTTGTACGACTCAAACTGTCATTTGTAAAGAAACTGAACTCTCAGGGGAGCAGAGCTTGCTGTCCCGCACTAGTTGCGATAAGCGAAGCTTTTGCTCGAGCCTATTTAGATAATGTTGCATAAATTTGCGTGCGTTAATGAACACGTCCATTAGTTATCTCGTGCTACCGGGGCGGCCGGCGCGGTGGCGAGCGCCGGCCACTGCCACGAGACGAACTGCCACTGTACTGCTCGCTATATCATTCAACATTACAGTCGTCATAATCTAACTTCCGTGAATTTATTGTATCTATGACAAAAATCCCTTATGCTAATGACCTTTCTAAAATCAATTAAAGACTCGACGATTCCGGAACGAGTTTTGTGAAATTAATTTGGTATCGAACGATAGTGGTAATCCGCGCGGTCACGTGAAATAATCATATATTAAACATTTAATGTCGCTGCGCGGTGACTGTGGCGGTGCGCTGTACGGTATCTACAACTTAATTCGGAATGGAGTTTGATATCGCGCGTATAACTGTCCACTAACTCAGCATTATCTTACTATTTTGGATTTTTCACAAAAGTATTTTTTAGTGTTCAGCTACTTTTTTGGGCAGAGTACCATTTAAAATAGTTTTTAAGTATTCTATAACAACGTTTTAAATATATTTATTTGCAATAAAATTTGGTTTCATAAAAACTCGTATGGAATTTTGTTGTTCAGATCAGAGTTGCGATTTTTGTCTACACATCTGTTTTGACTGTCGCTTACAATTATAAATATCGTATCAATGCTTGGATCCTTAATTTTGCTGGAGCCATGACCGCACCATGTAATCGGACAACTAATAAGTGTTCCGGAAAAATATCGTGACCACAATTATGTTTTATATTATAAAACCGTAAAGGGTGGCCACGGTCTGGGTCGTGGTCGATCTCCGGTATTGATGGTGTATATTTATCATAGACAATTTAGGGACACCTGCTGTTAGTATGGATGAGCGGTATCTGTCAAATTAATACAACGTCTCGCTCGGCTTTATGGTTTGTTGGCGTTTGACGCGCTTAATGTTTTGTTTGATCGACCCTTCGTGCCGTGATGTGTGGAGGCCATTAAAATAGTTTAGTTAACTGAACTGATTTTGTTTGTCTTTATTATTGCTATCTACTTTCTTTGGTTGTGATTGAATGATCTCTGGGGTTAGGGTCAACATGTTTACTGTTTGTTTTATTATTTATTCCAAAATTACAGAATCAGTCTGTGTTAATATTCTTAATCATATCTGGGCCGCGCCTATAAAATTTAACTTTTTAAACTTTCGTCTAATTCAATAATACTTACTTTTTGTCACTTGCCAAATTCGATCTTCAGTAGGTTGGTATTAATTATGTTGTTGTGAATGTGAAATATATATTCGAGTATATTATCTAATTATCTTTCTTTTGCATTTCCTTTTTCTTTTGTTTTCCTTTTACGTGTTTCCTCCTCTTCATATACATTATATTGTATTAGATATATTGTGTTTTATCTTACCTGTTCCAAATCTATCTTAAATAATACGACTTTTTAGGTGTCTTGTTTTTACTGGCATGCATCGCCCGTCCATTTACTTCCTTGCTCTTTCCATCAACAAACTGTCATTGGGTGGTAAAAATAGCTCAGCTAGCGGCGGCCGTGCCGTGGGCTGCGCCCGCGCCGCCGCCGACTCCCACTGCCCCCCTCCCCGCCCTCCCGTCTGTCGCGCGTGATTGCCTCTAATGACTGACTACTGACACCTCTGTTATCAAACTTAACCAAGCTGTTTGGTTTTAGGTACAGACAGAATCTACAATCTTGTTAAGGATATCGGCAAATATGTAACAAGTTGTATACCTACAACTTATTGATCACATTTTTGTCTTTAACTCTGCTAAAGCTCACGACTAAATTCCAGAGATCCTCGTCATGTCAGAGACGTTCTAAATATAGAATACTACAGAACAACAACATAATATCACAAACGATATGAGAACCGCTATTTTAAAATTTACAATTAATTTATGTTTTTTTTTCTCAATCAGCAGCTTCCAATTGCTATACTTCTTTTAATTAAACTTGGCAGGTATAGAATAAATAGACAGTTCACGATAAACATAATGGGCAAATATCTTTATAAATCAATCGAGGGCCGACATTACCTTTATTTGTTTGATAGCTGTGGTAACGTTTCTGATTACCCCGAAAGAGATTATGATCGTGAGCTTGTTGTATCTGGACCACTGCTTTATTCCTTCAACAATTTCTATATCTATTATGTTTATTGCATTTTCTGTGGCTTTGCTTATTTTTGCAACAACTAGTATTAACTAGTATCTAACACAAGATATGTACTTACCCGGTGTTCATACTTACTCTCTCTAACAGCAGCGCGGCGATGACGTCGGAGCGGACACTTGCGCCGGCGACTGTCGGCAGATGCGCGCGCGCAGGTGACGCCCACAGGCACTGATAACTACTAGAATAAATCGTGATACAGCTCTGAGTCTAATTGGTAGATTAGATATGAAAGGATAAGTTATCTGTTGACACATATATAGAATTGTGCTCCAATAGTGACGATTTTCCAAAATGTTGATTTAGAAAGCCTCATCGTTCGCGTTTCATCTATAAAACATGATTCAAGCAGCATCTTGGCGGCAATAAGGATTTTTCAATGATGTCAAATTTCATGTGATCTGTGGTCAAAAGGGTAGCTCTAGCGATCGTTCGCTTGACTTGTTGGACCATCTTGAAAGTCAAGTTTCTTTACAGAATAAATATCTACCAATGATTTGATATAAAATATGTATCTTTTTAAAAGTAGTTGGAAGTTGTATCAACGTTTCTGATTACTCCGGAAAGGAATATATAGCACTGAGTTAATAATAACATCGAAATCGAAATTCTTTATTATTAGCATTTACTCGTATGTAGGTACTAATTCCTCGTTGACTCAATCTTTTACTCGATTTTGCAAATTAATATAAAACTTTGAAGAATTCTTTGAATCTCAGTTTCCACCTGTCTCTCAATATCCTCACAAAGTTGATATTTTGGACGATTGTTTTGTCCGAGTCCATTTAATAAGGCAAATTACAGACGTGCGTCACGCGAGCGACTAACTTCATTCCACATACAAAGTTCCCTAACATGACTCTTATACGTACGTGATAAATATGATACTTGCTTGATTGATGGGACTTGTGCGGAGCCCAGCGCCGCCGCCGGCTGCGGCCGCGCATTAAGCTCGGCGCATGCGCGCTGCGTGTTGCTGTTCACGCTCATTTACGTCATGTGGTACATATTATTTGTTTTGCGGTTTACATTGCTTCTCAATTGACGGTTACCACTTTAAGCGAGTAGTGAATGAAGACTTGATTGACAGGTTTGCGCTAAGAACTTAGATCTTAATAACCTGTCGAGTGTAAGTAAGGTACCCATAATAGTTCCAGCTTATAATGGTCAACCCCTGATCTTAACGTGGGAATCGTGCGCTTATGGAATATGGATTCTTATGCAGTATTTTGTGGGCGAAAGCAACGTCATTCCATTTTGTATCCTTAATTATTTAGTGAGCATAGCTACAGCTGCATATACAGGATGAAGTTGATATATCAGCATCCTTTTAAACTAAGAGTCTACCCATCAAACTGAACAACATTTACCATGGGAGCAAGCCGCAAAAAAAAAATCTGCTGTTCCATACTAAACTTTAATGTACTAAACTTTAATAGACTATGTATTATTGTATACATAACTTTAGCTTAAGAATTTATATTGTAATAGTTATTAAGTCGTGTTATGTTGTAGAGTTTCTGGCCGCATCTTCTCTACAGCGACAACACGTTCCGACGCGGTGGTAGCTTTAAAAAAGATTTGACGTTTGATAAGTGTGCTGTAAGCTCCTATATTGAATAAAAAAATTATATTGAATTGAATGCCTACTCGACATAAATGTATTCAACAGAAGATTTTTTTTGTTCTGATCGGTTTGCTCCCATAGTAAAAGTTGTTCAGTTTGATGGGTATACTCTTAGTTTAAAGGATGCTAATGATATCAATTTCACTCTGTATACATACCCTTAAAAGGAATTGTGGTCGTGAGTTTATATATTTTGATGTTTATTTATGATCCTTATTACTTCCATAGTAAAGCTCATGAGTATAAAGACCTGCCATGGTCAATCCCTTCTTTACGAGGAAAACCCACTTCTTATTGTCATTGACGTAGAAATACAAGCAGAAAATCATCAAAGCTCTGTGTGCTCCTAATACCCTTTCTTCCCATCGTAAGAAGCCATACTATCAAATCAAAATCAAATCAGTGCATTGCCAAAATATCTCCTCCTTGCTCCAAGTCCTCTCTTGCTATCCCAACTTGACTTTGACTTCTTGGGTTGTTGACGCATTAAACAGCAACCTTGAAGTGAATATTATTATAGCTCTGTATATTCCTACTCCCTGGTACTGGTAGTAAGCCGGGGGCCTGCGACATCCATGTGTGCAAGTGTAATCAATATCGGTTATTGATTGCCGCCGGCGCGCGCGCACTCTCCACGATTTATCGCTCGCGTTCTGTACCACCTACTGCACTCTTTCCTGTACCCGCTGAGATGGCTCAGTAGATGAGTCCTTAGCTAAACATTGCGTCGTTTTGATTTATAAGATTATACATACATATTTCTAAAGAGGGTTGACGTCAAGCAGGTAGCCGAAAGCAACATATTCTATACACAATAATGAGATTAACTAATCCAAGGAATATGATAATAATACATCGAACTCCTGGAAGGTATTCAGAGACCTAAATATGTATCTCCACTTTGAGCAGTGCAGACCATAAGAATTATATTTAATGTTAGGTAACTGACTATCTCATGAACGCCAATAACTTGCTTCCTAGCTCTTACTTGTAGACGCGTGTGCTCTGCAGTGAGAATAGGCTGATGATGATGACTACTAATTCTTCCCGTGGGTGTCGTACGAGGCGACTAAGGGATTAAAGATTTCTTGTGCAGTGTTTATGTGGGCGAAAGGCTAGCCATCTCTCACCACTTGACACGTCATTCCATTGAAAACTAAAATTGCTAAATGTGAGCATTGCTGCAAATACGTTCTTATACAGACAGCTGGTAGTTGTAGCAATGTTTCTCATATCCCCGAAAGGGAATTACGGTCGTGAGTTTATACATGACCGATGATGACTACCTCATTAATAGACTTACCTATTAAAACTAATAGGGTTAACATACATACATACACTCACGGCCACAAATTCTTTCAGGATGGTCTGTAACTACCAAGCGAGAGCTTGACCTATTACCGCTGATTTTTATTAGCGGTAAAGGTGACTTTTCACCTTTATTAAGATAAGCGGTTTCAGTGATAAGCGGTAATAGGAGACTGAACTTTCGCCCTTAAAAACACTGCATGAGGAACACCTGACTCCCACGAGATGAAATGGGGTGGGATAAAATATACATACTTACAATATTACCATTATTTTCTTAATGAATTCAGTGATCAGTGATCGGTGATATTCAAACAAACATAAGCTGGCCGCGCGACTTTATACATTACTCTACCTACGCGCGACCAGCTTATTTTGGTTTTGCGTAGCTTGATGTGTCGCCGTGTGTACGTAGAGCGGCTAAGTGTGTTGAATACATCAACAGAAGTCTCGGTAAAATCTGGATTAGATTGGCGCAAGAGCAAAATGGATCGCAAAATGGGGAGGAGGCTTATAATAATGATCAGGGTACGTTGAACGGTAACCAAGTTCAAAGAGCTGTATCTAGCTAGTTGTCACTGTGCAGATAGTCTTACCCGTCACAGGCGCAGGTGTAGGTACAACTCTGCGTCGCCCTGTCACCAGCGCCCACGCACTGTGATCTACACTCCGTGGTTTACTTTCATACCATAGCAGTGAGGTGAAATGTTGTAAATTATGTTTTAATCATTTCCAAAGTTGTTAAAAATCGTGGGAAATGTTGAAGTTAATCGTTGAATTATTATCATTTTATATCCGCATAGAGACTGATCTTCTTGACTGTTCCTAAAAGGGCTGTCAGAATTTAGCTAGGTTTTTAGAGTAGGCACTGTTCATAGAAAATCAAGCTTTGAAGCCGTAGGTGCTTTTATAGTTATTTGTAACTTTCCGTAAAAAAAATCAGGATTTTGGTAAAATGGCAAGGCCTTGCGGAATTAAGTAACAAAAAATGGGGTCCAAAAAGGTAAAACAAATTTTGCAGAAAGGGACTCCTAAATTTTAACTTGCCTATACCACAAACAGCCAAGTCCATTATTATAATATGAGCCGTAGCTGAAATACTGTTGGACAAAGTCCTCACTCCTTCTCTCCAAGAGGCCATTTTCTGCGTTTTGATGGGCCAGTTCTTAATGAAGCCATCAAGATGCAGTATGGTGGATTACTAACTCACGCCATGATCCATTCCTCCTTATTTCGTAAAAGGTCTGTACCCTGCAGTATAATGCAACAGCTAACACTTTACAAGACATATTGTATCTAGCACCTGCCGATCCATGTGTTAGTATCGGTATACTCGCAGATGACATGGGACACACTGACCGCAACTGTCGCCGCGCGCCGTCCGCCCGCCGCCGCCGCCGTCGGTCGTCGCCTGTCGCTTGTTCCGGCTAGAAAGGTTATTTGTTGCCTGTCCTTGTGTCACATCATTTATCACGTACCGTAAAACCATACAACTATAGTCCTTGGTGCAAGTATGGTCCAATTGTGTGTCGGTTCTCATTTACCCAAATTCCTACAAATAACGCCATCTAAACAATTTTTCTGTTCACTTTCTCTTTGTTTACGATAGGGGTTTTAACAATTGTTATGTGATGTTATGTGTAGCGATTTAGTAAAACAAGAAAACTGGACCATACTTGCACCCTAGACTATAATTGGGTGGTTGTACCGGTACGGCTTTAGTTATGTAAGAGGTGAAAGGAACTTTTCAGATTAATCATAAATAATTGTACAGTTTCATCTAAAACCTTAGTAAATATTAGTCTGCGATATTTGATCGAAGGTCCGAGTAGACATGTTTAAGTACCCTCAGATACTAGTTTGCGCCATTTTTGAAACGTTGATTGTGTATTCCATAGTGATAACCGTCACCAGACTTCAGTAGTCCACTGCTAAATGTAGGCCTCTCTCAATATACGACACTGTGCTTGATCATGTGCACTCAGTCCTACTTCAGATACTTGTAGCTATGCATTCGAACAAGTACTGGATATTCATCTACCTGTACAATATTATTATTTCTTAATCTTTTAAATGACAAATTATTATGTAGAGCGTGGACGTTATCTTTGAATTTACAAGGTGAACTAATAGCCGTTAAACGCAATATGACCAAATAAGGCAGGATGTGCACCAGCCGTGGGCTATAAAACAAAACTGTCACCGCAACAACGCAAAGACTGCGTTGTAAAATAAACCGGCAGCGCGGCGCAACAACGCTATCAGTGCGTGATCGGCGCACGCGCCGGCGAGTGTGCACCTGCCCTTACGACACACCCTTGCAGGTTTAATTTATATTATTACACCCCTACCGTGAAAGCTGCTCATTATGTTACACTTCTCTTTGTCTTATCTTGCTACGTGGGATCTACGTGTGCAAAATTTTTAACAATTGGATTTGAAATATTATGTATCTAGAGTCCTTCGTTATATACTGACGGTTTTTAAGGGGATCATCAGACCGAAAAGCTAAACAACTCGCTTTGTGGGACTCACGAAAGGAAACGGAAAATCACAAACATGAAATAGTCAATTTGGAGATTTATTGTCTGATTTTTTCGCGATGTTATTTTTCGGCCTTTAGATAAAGTTGGTCTGATCATGCCCCTAAAAAGCCGTTAGTAGCATATTATAAAGAATGCTGTATAAAGTATCTTCTATACATTATAAGACCCATCATCATCCAATATTGTACGGCATATACTATAGTTTTAACAAATAAACTCATTACCTGAAACTTACTTACTGTTCTGTAAAGACAGCTGAATAACATCATCGTCATCATCAGCCTGTTTCTGTCCACATGAATACAAGCCTCTCCCAAAGCGCGCCACAGATTTACACATTTTCAAATATTGTTCTTCTATTGATCATGGAGCTTTCAAGAGTTGCGTTCATTTCTACAAACCTTAGCCACGGTTTATACAGAAGAGACGTGTGGCGGTGGCTATCTAAGTAACACAATATGAACCTTAAAGTACGTAGCATAGCGTCGTTTTTGTCGTAAAGGAGAATCACGCCCGGCGCGGGCGTAATTCTCCGAACGACGCTATGCTACGTACTATAAGGTTTATAATTGTGTTACTTTGACTATTCCCCACCGCCACACGTCTCTTCTGTATAAACCGCGCCTTATACATAAAATTGTAAAAAAAAAGCATACTTGTCAATCGATTAAACGCAACTGTACATTCGAATTGAAGTCAATAAAATTCCGAAGCGTTACATAAGTTTGACAGTGACAATACATTCTAATTAGTGTTTAGCTAATCACTGGTTATACACGTTCAATAACAACGGATTCGTTTTTGTAATCCTACTTTGTTACATACTTTCAGTCTATTTAATTCACTTTGTAGAAAGGTGAAAAAGTGACAAGTTTTCAGGACACGGTCGGTAGTCCCAATGTTTTAACTTCCTAGAAAACTAACAATACAAATGATTGCATTAAATTGAACTCTTAAAAAAATTGTTTTTGTCGACAGTAGTCTAGGTACTTATTGTCTACTCTAGACGCTATACTAGCTAGTATTTAGTCAGTAGTTAATAGTTTGTTTTGAACTAGAATGGTAACATTATTTTTAAACGATGAAGATTTAAATAGCACATACGTCATACAAACATGTCTTGTACAAAAACACAAAGTTTTTAAAACGTACGTTTTCTACTCTAAACTGAGTATACTCTCAATTGGATAAAAGCAACCTTGACTATTGATAGTATTAGTTAAGTTTCCGACCACACCACCCCGCAAGTGATTATTATAGTGAGTCTATTTGTATCTAGTAGTTTTTATTTCACCGTTTTTGGTAATATTTTTTGGTCATTAAGAACATTGTAAAAATTGCAAAAAACCCTCGAAATGAATAGTCATCGTTTTATATTAGTAATTACAGGAAACACAATAGCTTTCCTTCACTGACCTATAAAATATTTTACCAGAAAAGGAAACTACATTTTATAGTCCAAAGTAATGAAGTACTAACCGTTAATTACATACCGACTGAAACACAAAGAAATCAAAGCGTATAGCGGAGTGACCTCAGAGGAAAGCCTCTACACATCAAGGTCTAGAGTGTATTATTTTATGTATGTATTTATGTAATAACATGTGTATACATAATGTGTCCGCGGCACGTGGAGCTTTTAATATCAAATCACGATTCTTGTAAATATACTTGTATACAACTCTACTCGTGTACGTACCCACTGCTTTACATTATTCGAATGTTTATAAATCCCGATCAAATCGTTGAAATAAAACATTTATTAAACGATTTCTATTCTGTTACAATGAATGAATGCTCCAAATCGTACAGCGTCTCTTCTAAACATAGATAAACATCTTTTAAATTAAGTGTACTCAATAAATAAAAATTTTATGTTTATTTTACATTTGTAGTGGATATAGTTCGCATGGTCGGATCCTAATAAAAGTAACTAGTATCCTAGTTATGACCATTTACAATTATATTACGTTGTAGATTATCGCGTGAATATATTTTTGCCTATATGAAATGAAGGGCGATATATTTTTTCAGCATTTCGTTCCTCAATTCCTCTAGGTTTCAGAAATAGCGACAGGGCAGTTATATTTTTTCCTATGTGTATTACTTTCTGTGTACCTATGTGTAAAGTTTATCTTATGTTTTTGTGTGTATATAATAATTGTGATGCTATTGGGGAAAATACCTTAATGCGGTCCTGGCTTACTTCGTGGTTCAAATGATTAATCGAGACTAGTGAAATTGAGGTACCTTTTCTCAAATAACTTCACAAATTGATCGACACATTATATAAAAGTTATACAAACCTTCGAGTACTTTACTTACGTTGACATAGAAATACTTCTTATAACTTTCACAGAAATCACGAGTTCGTTAATTAAAAGGATCCCGATGATATTCAGCGTCCTCCGGGTTGCCAACGTCGGGTCGTCGCCGCCTCGTCGTCAGGTCGCCAAGTCGCCTTCGTCCCGTACCGTCCAAAGCCTCAGTAATAAATATAAGGTTTTAAAAAACGCCACCTCGCAATTAGCAGCAGTCATTATAACACTGCCAACTAATTTACTTTCCTTCTATATCGCTAGTTTTGTCGCATGTGTGCAGTACTGTTCATTCGAAGTCCCTACAACCAAGCCATTTTCTCTCTTATGTCCTACCCGTAACATTAATCATATGAGAAACTAGTTAAATTAACCATACACTAATGTGACCCATTTACGTCCTTTACGTTTACCTTGTACTTTCTGCGATAAAAGTAGTTTAACTATAGTGAATTTACAACTTATTGTTATAGAGTTGAGAATAGTCCGGCCGCATTCGTTGATGGCTACAGTATGTGCAAATTATGTGACGTTACACGGAATAACTCTACTTAATATAACAGCTTAATGTTACTTTGTTTTTATAATATTATAATATATTGTTCTGTCTCGTTAATTCATTAAAACGTCTGATAATATGCGACGTGAGTGATTAATTACGTATAACTGTATATTTTTTGTTGCAGTCGAACTTAAAGCTCTTATTGTATGTAGTGAGCGTGATGGAAAGTGCTTGATCAAATATTATGTTAATTATGTACTGGAAACTTGAAATTTTATTGCCGTGTGGTTTTTGCATGGAATTGACCACCCCATTTCTTCTCGTGGGTGTCTTTCGAGTGCAGAATTCTTAGTTACCACGTTTTGCTGTATTTTATGGAAAAAGACAGCTGCCTAAACTACTTTCTGAGAAAGAACTTAAAATGACATTTGCTTCAAATGCAGCTTTTTGTTTGTTGACACAATATTTTAACCACCCATACAGTTATTAGTAGGCACATAAGCATAAGCCTAGCAAAGCATATGCTCACGACTGTTTTCCCGAAGAGGTTCTCAGAGATGTTATGAAAACTCACTCTAAAACTCTACCTTTCACTAATAGTTACACACGGCGACATATCAAAACCTAGATAAGCTGGCCGCGCGTAGTTAGAGTAATGTATAACGTCGCGCGGCTAGCTTATGTTGGTTTCGCGTAGTTTGATGGTCGCCGTGTGCACATATTATAATTTTTTAAAGAGGATGATCAGACCATGATCAGATCTAATCATTAACTTTCTCTATCATAGAAAGTTGTTTCGTTTGCTGGTCTGATCATCCCCTTAAAACATTTTGCATTCGTTATTTAGGTACATTGTGTTGTACACTTATATAATTTATTAGATAAGTATATGAAGTGAATCCACAATAATAGAGTTCTACAATATTCAAAATAAACATAGTTTAAATGATTACATGAGTAATTCAACTTGACAATTTATTTGTCAATAACGCGTTGCATTTTTTTTTTTACTTTTCATACGTATGACGGAGTAGGTATGCTATGCATAATTTAGTTATGGTAAATGTACATAATTAGCCCCCATAGAGGTATCAACGATGCACTGCGTAGTTTTTATCAGAGTTAGGTATGTTTTTGCTATTAATTTTATGTCTGACCTGTGTCGTAATGTATCGTGCTCGGGTCTCTGTAGCATGCCTTGTGTGATCCAGATCACACTAAACAAAATATCACCTATAATAGGTAGGTAGGTACTAAATACAACGTGTTAATGAATAAGCGCAAAATCTCATACACCCCAACTGATTTATAACAAAATAATTAGATTGAAACAATAATTTAATTTTTTTAGTAAAAATTTAAAGTTTTTCGGATTTTAAGTTTTTAGGCAAAAAGGATTTGTTATCATTTCAGCAATGAATGAAATTGCTAGCGTGCTCGTGGATACATTTTAAGAATCTTGTTTTGGTAGTAAGTAGGGTGAGTGTGCCCTTGCGGTGGGTTCAATTTATTAAATATTTTTAAAAAAATTACCTATGTTTAAAACATGATAATTCGATTCTGCTCTCGATTCTAAACAAACTACTTTCTAGTTTTGCGTTAATTCATTAACACGTTGTATAATAAGTAATTTTAGTCCGACTGAAAGAAGAACTAGAACTAGTTCTTTTCTTTCTTGTCTAATGAAGGTCTCGCAGTAGGTACTTAATTTTCAAACATACTGAAAATTTTTTCAAATCAAATATACTTTACAAAAAAACATAAACAGTGAAATACAGAGAACAAATAAAAAAGGCACAAAATACGGCGGTCTGAGTCTGAAAAGCAGAATTTTTTTGCAAATTGCAATTTGGGATTTTTGAGAAAGGTTTTTTGGGGCTTTTGTTGATAAAGGTACTGCGAGACCTTAATTTCAGGAGTTTTCAGGTTTTTTGTTTTATAGATTATTTTTAACCATCCGTTTGTAGATTTCTTTATCACAGCTGGGTCACTAAGCACCACCTCAAGCCTGGCAGAATATCTTCCATTTCTCGTTGGAAGTCGGTTCTCTGACATAGATGTACTGCAAAATCTTTAGATCTGCAAGTTAAGGATAAACCTACTAACTCCAGTACCGACTAATCTTTAGATGGATATTTTAATCAAGTTCTTATCACGATAAAACAAAAAAGTAATAATTTCGGCATTGAAAGCGGTCGCTTAGCGTAGGAGTCAATTAAGAGAACCGGTCGATAGTCCTTCCGCGTGCGTAATTAACACAAACCTGTATGTATCATACGTGTAGGTACCTACCCATACACATGCCATGCACTGCCTCTCATACACTTACATATACATATATTGCACTTCAATAGAACTGCGTTATCATGCAAATAAAATAATAACATCAAAACTTGAATTTCAGATACCTACAAAACACTTGGTAGTGAAGGTAAAGAATGGACACCCCTGATTCGCTAGATTGATCAAATTTTGTGGGAATTACAATTGCAAAGCCTCTTTAATTATTGAATAAGCTAGAGCTTAGCTCTACATAAATCATAATATCAAATAGAGTTTTAATTTTCTGGCGTGTCATAAATGTTATCCCGTCTATGTTTGAACCCTAGTAGGTGAACAATGAGCATTACACAATTGACAAATTTACAGAACTTGACGGTAAATTTTTGAGGTTATATTTCAGTTTATATCAAAGGATTGTACTATTGAAATAGAATATGTAATGTATCGTGTGGCGGTACGAAGTAACTCGTTATCCATCGACAAGTCAGCGCCGGCCCACATCTAATCACATTCAATTTGCAGTGACAACTCCTACCGATATATTTCAACGAATAATTATACAATGTTACTAGTAAATCAATCAA
This sequence comes from Agonopterix alstromeriana, assembly GCA_963924505.1. Classification (NCBI taxonomy): domain Eukaryota; kingdom Metazoa; phylum Arthropoda; class Insecta; order Lepidoptera; family Depressariidae; genus Agonopterix; species Agonopterix alstromeriana. The sequence continues at coordinate 19,768,528 of OZ004664.1, forward strand.
CTGTATTATTTAAATTAATTGTGTTTCTTTGTTCTGTTTACTTTTTTGTTATTAAATCATAACAATGGCCGCTCGATTGTTTTGGTCGATTTGAGTATCCAATTAGCGATCAGATACCGTTAGAGGTCGGAGACGAGCCGCGAAGCCGAGGAAGCGGTCGGTCTACCGGAGCGGAGCCGAGGGGAGCAGAGCGGAGCCAGCCGGAGCCCGGCAGAACATAATGCGACATAACTCGTTTATTTGCATCCACTAACAATGTCATTATGTAAATCATACCCAGCGACTCAATCTATCGAGATCGAGAGTGAATCGAGATCGACTTTGATCGGTTAATTACTACGATTCCGTATTCGAATAATGGGCGGTCGGTAATCGATTTTGTTTCTATGTTGAATATTAAGATGATCGGTATAATGGTATACGGTAGCGGTCGGGAGCCGGCAGTAATTTAGTGTTACGTATGTGATACTTATTGTGGAGTATCGTATCTTATCTTAAAGGTTATAATTATACGCTGTGCTACTGTTGTTTGTTCATAATAAGATCCCGCCCTACTGCCTACCTACTGTCTGTACATGTACTGATCGAATTATCTACGGGACCGTCAATGTATCAAATCTTTACTTACATTTATAGACAACTGAAGCTTCTCATATACAGAGTGTGAAAAAACACCCGAGTAATACTTAAGGAGGTGCTTCAGACCATCAAGCTGAACAACTTTCACTACGGTGCCAACTTCGAAATCACGAAAAAAAAAACTTGAGTATTACTATGGTGTTTTGTCACATCCTGTATACATTCTTTTATTCGATACGTTTACTTTACGTTAGTTCACAGCTAAAGTTACTTATATTGCGCTCCCCATATCATCGTAGGTGAATCTACTGCATAACTCTGCACCTTGCAATATAATATTATAACTCTTAATTTTATTATCATGTATACATACACACACACATAGATACATATGTAATCGTAGGTAATTCAAATAACTGAATTCTACTACCGTGTTGGTGCTTAATCAAGATTTTATTAGGTAAGTTTTTACAAAGAGTTAATTATTTACTTTACATATTAATGATTTCATTTGCAGAGTTAGTATTATAATATTATGCAAATTCATTTTTTTTGGCATCAATAGCGTAAATGGTAAATGCACCCAAAATAAGAACTACGAGTAGAATCTTCTGAAACGGGTTGATAATATCCAACCTGAACTACTTGGTACAAGCAATGAAATCGTTTCGTAATTTCAGTACCTACTTAAAGTAAAGAAGAAGTAAAATAAGGATGTACAAAAAAAAGTTATTATAATACACCAATTTTAGGATTGTTTGTGTATCTGTTTGTCGTTTTGTTTGTTCGAGCATCACGTAAAAAAATCAGGGGTCGTAAAATCTCAAAAATCTCCTCACGTTATTAATGGACGCCCCCTCAGTTACATCCAAGTGAAGCTAAAATGCGTTAGAAAGCCCTGCCCTGTGATATTATTTTGAATAAAACATTTTGAGTTTAAGTTTGAGCGTGTTAAAAACTGGTATATACAGGGTCCTTCTTTATAAATAAATAATAAATATAAATATCTTGGACATTGTCACACAAATTATCTAGTCACATTTAAAGTACCAGAATCTAGCCTGGACTTGTATTATTATGACTAGGCAACGATATAGGATACATATATAGATACAAACGTCCATGACTCGGGTACAAATATTCATATTCATCATAAAAATATTTGTCCTTTACGGGATTCGAACCCGCGACCCTCGGCACAGCAAGCAGGTTCACTACCAATTGTGCTATCGGGTCGTCAAACGTTTATATGCTGACACTTTTTAAAGGGATGATCAGACCGTTGAACTGAACAACTTTCTCTATGGGACCAAAAAAGTAGGACCCTAAGGATAGATAAAACATATCTCGCTACGTGGATGCGGACGAAGTCGCAGGCTAAATTTTGTTTAGTTCTAAACTTCTAAATACTACGACAAACTGAAAATTATCAAAATTAAATGATTGCCAAATACCAAGCATCCACTTGTGTATCTAAACATGTCTGTACCAAGGAAGTTACAACTACAGACAGACGTATGAGTGACGGCGGCTAGCTACTCGCGCTAACTACTCGCCATGTCTAGACGAAAATCGGCGGAAGCAGTTGAGCGAGTGAACTGTGACCCATCTATCTATCTATCAATCACAATATTCACAATCATCCGAGTACGAGTTGACCTATTGTACTGTAGTAATGTCCAGGGTGTCAACTTAAGGGACTATAATTCGGAGCGTGCTCGACACAACCGAAGTCTGGTGATATTTTCAATACTAAATAATTAAAGTCAATAATTTTTTCTGAAACAATCTTGAAACTAATCTCTATGCTTGTATGAATTTAAATTTTCGTTAAAATGTATAGTTTTAAAGTTACAGCGCCTCAAAGATTTCCATACAAATCTTAAATTAATCCTAGCACTAAAACTGTAGGTATATTTTAACGAAAATCTGACTTCATACAAACATTTGTGATTAGTTTCTAGATTGTTTCATTGACTTTAATTGGTTAGTATTGAAAATATCACTGGACTTCGTTTGTATGCAGCGCGCATTTACGTATTTGGAATAAACTTCTCTTAAATGCATTATATACTTTAGGTGGTACTTCAGACCATCAAACTGAATAACTTTCACTATGGCACCAACATCAAAATCGCGAAAGAAAAATCAGCTATCCCATAGATTTGGCTCGAGTAGGTTTGTTTGGTTTGTGAAACAGTTGATTTTTTTTTCGCGATTTGGATGTTGGTGCCATAGAGAAAGTTGTTCAGTTTGGTCTTGTCATCCCCTTATAAAGTGTCAGCATATTAAGAAACACTCTGTATGTAATTAAGTTAAAATAATTGTAGTGCAAACATTTGATAATCATGATTTTGTTTCAGGCTTTCAAGGCGGCATGTTGTCTCTACCTACCTCTATGGAATATTTAGGGTATTTCCGAAAACCTTTAATGTGAATACAAAATAAAAGATTATTAGTGAACGAACGTAGGTAAATCTTTTCATTTGTTTCAGTGTAAAAACACCCCGCGCGGGGGTGGTTGCACCCCCAGACAGCCGGGAGCGACACCCAGCTCCATCTAGCGACGGCGCGGGGAACTAACCGACGCCTGTCTGCAACAAGGCCAGGCTGGCGTGTTTATATGATTTGCATTCCGATACTGAATATCCCTTCTGAGCTGCTGAGAGAATGAAGATGTGTGAAATAGACTTTAGTGACGTTTTGTTACACAATAAGTATCAAATTTTACTTCAATACTTCAGCCGTGTGATTTCGGCTTAGAATGTGAGTAAGGGATAAGCATTCTTAGTATTTTATGGGTGAAACACTGCAACCTATAGCCACCACCGCTTGACATTTATACCAGCTTGAAACCTTAAATATGCTAAAAGTGGGCATGGCTAGAACAGATGTTTCAAACTCTAACACTCAGTTACAGAAACGCTTATTAAAGTTAATCCTCCATTAAATCATTGTTATTCAAATAAAATTACAAAAATAGCTTACTATTTCATTTTTTTGACTCTACCACCGATTCGAGAAGAAGAGAAGATGCGGCCAGAAACTCTACAATACATATTTTTAACCAAAACAAAATATGCAAAGTAAAATTACAAATACAATATTGAATTACATAGCGTAACATTTGCAAGTTAATAGCTGTAGCAAAGCTTCTAACCAACCCGATGGTAATATTGTCGTGAATTTATGTTTTAACTACCTAACCTACAGTGCAGTATCAACATTTTCTTTCGGCGTTCTTTGGACATCGTAGTAATCGACATCATAGATCTTACTAGTGTTGATCTATGTAGAATAATATACATTCTCTTTGGGCAAACAACAATTATATCGCCTCTTTATTAAGTATGTATTATTTTGTCTATTCTTGGTGTGCAAATAAACAATATTCATGTTATTTAATGACTCTCTTGTGTTTTGCATAATTTTTGTTAATGTTTGCAAGTGTTTATTATTAATTTGTAATAGTTTTAAGCATATGCTCACGACTATATTCCCCGAGGGGGTAGTCAGAGATATTCTGAAACCTCAGAACATCCACGTTTCACCAGTAGTACCACTGTCCAGTGTGACTGGGGGTGAGCCCGTCGCCACATAATGGACAGTGGTTACAATACATGCCTCGAAATTGAAGCATATAGGTTTCCTCACGATGTTTTTCTTTACGTAAGTTTATATATATATTTATGTTTTTAAACTATTACTGTTAACCATATTAATACTGTATTTTTCTTCAATAAACTACTTTTACAAGCTTAACGCTTAAGAAAACGTTTAAAACTATTCATTTATCTTTTATCTACTCTTATATGTGGATCTTTAGGTTTGTTTATAGCAATATTTGTAGTTGACTATTTTCAATCCCAAATGTATAAAAAGAACATAGTGTAATATATGTACCTATGTTAGTAAGTATGTCAGTTATCACGTGATTTATCCTACAGTGTAGGACTCCCACGCAGGTCAAGGTCAGCGAGTGATGGGATGTACTTATGTACTTGCACAGATAGTTGTTCCTAATACCTGACTGCAATTATATAACACGACATTGCGTTCGAGAGACTGCTATGCCTGGTATTTCTTGATGAGGTTTCTTGAGTTTTTATAAGCTATTATTTCGTTATACTCCACTGTAGCTATGTGACGTGAATCAATTCTAGCAAGGTTATGTTGAACCTACTTGCTCGATTGTCTTATTTAATAATAATGTCCTGGACATTATCACATAGATTATCTAGTACCAATTAAAGTATCTGGATTACTTATATGTACCTGTATTTGTTAGAGATAAGATTACTGTACGTACCTACAGAGATTTCAAAAACGTACTTAAGTATTATTTTTCGTTTTTAACCTGTTACAAAAATAACAATCTTAGATAATATACCAGATGTTAAGTCAGATTATAAGCTATCAAACAAAAAGTTATCAAAATCGGTTCAGTAGTTTTTGCGTGATGCTGTTACAAACATACAAACAAACAGACCGAACAAAATTGTAAAATAGGTTGATTTGAGTCCGGGATACCTAAAACCATAATCGTTTTTCATGTAAATATCTTCAATGTATAGACACACTTCTGTTACAGTTTTATAATAGTTAAGATTATTATTAACCCTGTCACAAATATAAGTACCTATTACAACTATGTATTTGTACATTGTAATAACCTACCTACAAATAAAGTATTTTTTAATTTCAAATTGAAATTACTTATTTCCATTTTTGTTTCAAATCGATTATTTTGATTTACATATATGATGCAAATAACATACAAGCGTTGTTACATACAGATTGGTATATATATAATGAAATTCATTTTCAAAATATGTAGTCCATGTAGCAAAGAAAATAAATCTAAGCAAATAAAAATTACTTTAATTTAAAATAGACTCCGTGTTCACGCTAGAGTTACACTTTACAAAGGTGATTTGTAGTTGTAAGAAAGATTCTAAGCACCCCCAATAGAATTATTATCATATATCCCTTCTTTAAGATGACTGTTAAGCTAGCCGTCTTCATACAAAAAACGGAAACGTTTTTACCACACTAAAAACTTATAAAAATGTATGATTTTAAAATGATTATACTTCATTCCAAATAGCAACGAAATTATATTTTGAATTACAGAAACAGAGATTTGAAACACTTCCTCTCACTTATCCTTAGAACAGCTATAGTATCGCCCAAGATATGTCGGATAGTATATCTTTCTAAAAAATAAATTGTTTTTGCTAATCAGAATCGGCAAGACATTATATAGCTGATATAGGAATCGGAAAATCCTTTCGTCCTTATTTGGAATGAAGTATAGGTTTTATTTCATTTTATGTTTTTTTTTTACTTTGTAGACATGTTAAAGTTTCACTTTTTTATGAACGAGGACAGAAGTATGGATTGCAATGAATTAATAAATTATTTATTTATGTATGTATTTAGATAATATGAATAACCAAAAAGCCTAGTCTTGACAATGTTCCGTTGTGTAATTAAATGTTTTATTTATTTTATAGTTTTACTTCGTACATTTACTTTGTTTAAAAGATGTGTTGTAGAGTTTCTGGCCGCATCTTCTCTACAACGGGACACCTTCTGAAGCTGTGGTAGAGTCCAAAAAAATAACGTCATAAAGCTATCTATCTATGTTATTTAGAAATTTTGAATGTTCTACAATCCATTTATTTGGAATAGATGTGATGTGAAGAACATAATAAGATGTATCTCTTCAAAATAGGCAAATGTTTTCTTTGACTTTTCAAAACAACAAAGTACAAAGTCTAAAACTGACTACACCAATTTGTATGAATATCTAATTATTTATTTGCGAATTTCTAGAAGACATAGTAGGTATACCAACGTCACTTAAGATAAATGGACAGTGTCCCAAATGGTAGGCGACAGGCTGATAACCTTATCACTAGGTGTAAAGTACATTCATGACAACTTACAGCTTCATAACTATTTTGTCAACTCTCACTCATCCTCACCTCACTCATTCACGAATACATTCATACACGAATAATGCATAAATTTCATACATTTTTTGTCACTTTAGAATAAGATTTTTGATATACAGGATTGTAAAAGTGTTATCTTGTAATGTCACACATTCTTCGTGGAACATTTGGGGATAATCTTTTTAGGGGGAAAAGTGGGGATGTTCTGAGTTTTCAGAATATCGCTGACTACCCTCTAGGGGAATATAGTTGTGAGCATATGTTTATGCCGTTTACGATCAGTAAGCGTGAGTATAATAAATAAAGAATAAATAAATATCTTGGACATTGTCACACAAATTATCTAGTCACATTTAAAGTACCAGAATCTAAACTGGACTTGTGTTATGATGACTTGGCGACGATATAGAATACATAAATAGATACAAATACCCATGACTCGGGTACAAATATTCATATTCATCATACAAATATTTGTCCCTTACGGGATTCGAACCCTTAATCCTCAGCACAACAGGCAGGATCAATAATGACTGTGCTATCGAGCCGTAATATACCTATGTATGTACCAGTGTAATTATGTTGTTATTGTTCCTGGAGAAACTGTAGATATCTTGTCTCATTGGTGGTTCAAAAATATCAAAATTTCCACCAATCATAATCAATAGGATACTGAGGCGACGGGCCCGGGGTCGGGCCCTACTGACCGGCGCGGCGGCCGGTGGCTCCGGCGGTGACCACGCGACCCGGCCTACTTGGTAATTACCTGCCAATTGACCACACTTAACTACTTGCTCTGTTCTCGTTACTGCACTGATTTATATTCTGTCGATACCGGTACAGAGCTCTTGTTAACATGCTGTCGGTTTTGACCAGTAATTTTGGTAAGTTCATTACGCTTTTAGTACAGTTGCTATTATAAAATTGATGTATGTAATTCAGCAGTGAATAGCAATGTTGGGCGATATTCATTTATGTAATTGAATCAATCGCTACTCCATAGAAAAGAGAATCAGTAGAAATAGCCTGAGAACTATTTAGTTCTATAGGTATAACTAGCACGAGGAAAAAAATTTGGTACTAATCAAATTAAATTCAACATTTTCTTCAAAAGTCTTATGATAGAATCTTTATAAATTTGCATAGTGAATTCTGAACGAAATGTATCAACATAGATAATTTTTTCCTATATTGGTCCCATGGTTAAAATTATTCAGTTTGATGTTATAAATCACCCACTAAAGATTGTAAAAAATTTAAATTAACACCCTATATAGGTATCACACAGGTACATATACCTATAAAAGTATAGTATATACATATATAATAGTGAGTGTGAACACAAGTGCCATTGTTTTTAATGCGATAATGAATAGTCTCGGACGATCCATTACAAATGAATCGATGTGAGAGCGATGCACAATCTATTACACTCGGCTGGAGGAAAAGTCAATGATAATTGTAAGTGTGAATTAAATCAATAATAGTTATGTAAGTAAGTACCTACTCGTTATCCAGTCGGTCGTGTTAGTTAGAATTAATATAGGTACGTTATTATAGCATCATCTCTAAGTTATACGAATGTGTCTACTATGCATTCATCTGTACAGTTTTAGTCTCAGTAGAAATAATAAAGTAACTTATTCGTTTTATGATTGTTACACAATTACATTTACAACTCAGAGTTGGCTGTTTTTGATTAGAAATAAAGTAGGTACCTATTACGTTGAAATTTTTATACCTACTGCCGTAGGTATATTACTTATAAATCTCGAATTGTCTAATTTAAAAAATCCACTAATTGGATTCGAGTGTATAATGTCCCATTGGGAAGGTACAATAAACAATCGTATTTCCTTTTTACCCGACTGCGCCAGAAGGAAGGTAATGTTTCTAGATAGTCAAAAACTATGTTTTAACTAGCTACCCTTGGTGTTATACTCACATAATACCCCATCTTATAACATAACATTAATTAATGATTAGTTATATTTTAACCATATCAAATCTAACCCTAAGCGAGGCAGCGACGGCGTCTTCGTTAAAAGTCGCACTACTGCGCGCCGCCGCGCGCCGCCGCCACCTCTGCACGCCTCCCGTCGGCATATCAGTTCAACGCCGCTAACGCCTACTTGCTTCAACAAATACCTATAAGTACGTTATTATTCTCTTGGTTAATGCCTACGAATTTTTTAAGTTCTGCTTCCGTTTTTATGACCGATTACTAAATTTTCGACATGCAATTAATAATGTTCTATTGTTATATACTAACTTGAATGATACCTTGTTGAATAAAGATAGAAAATAAATAAAACAAAGAAAAATATAGGTACTCAAAATTTTTGTATTATCGCAAATTTTCGCGGTTCTATTTAAAAATTGTTATTAATTACTTAAATTTGTATATGTGATTTCTCACTGTTTATTCATTTATTTTGTTTTCATTCATGTTAACAATTACAATCTGATAAAATTCTAATTTAACAGTCAATTTATTTTTATCGTCAACACCTCCAGCATTCACCTACACGTATAGAACAAAAAGAATGTCACAGTAAAACATAGCGAAGGGCAAGATAGCGAGCTCGGTGCGGCAGAGGCGCGCGGGGGCCGCGGACCGCTCGCGGCGCTACCAAAACCGTGGAGCCTATAAATTGAATACTACATGCGCGCTGATAAAGGTGGCCTCGCCGCCGCACCTGCCGCGAACCCGTCGGCTTTAAAACATATTTTACACCGAAACGCAGAAAAACTGACGGTTTTTAGATACCTACCTAGTCAAATGTTTACTAACGTTACACGTATCTATGCCTGGTTATGTTACTTGCTTGACACTGGAAAATATGTTTTTACATTATTTTACATACTGTAGCAAGTTAAGAACTTTTTGTGGCTTACGATAAAGTGTAAATAATATTAATTTACTTATTGATATTATTTTTTAACAAGCCCGGTCAAAATTCAAATTACAGCAAGGTTTTCAGTTACAGTTTTATATTCAATGTCAACATTACCTACACATTTTTCATTAATGTTTTTGTTGCTTTTACATTAGTAAATATTAGGTAACGTTCCGCTCAATTTGTTATTCATACATTATAATTATTAGTATGATAACGATGTGCCGAGTATTACACTAGCCAATTATACGGAGTATCTACACTACATAATTTAATAAACACAATTTTACCATTGATATCATCTTGATTTACATTTATAAGGAAGTTGTTTTTAAAAACCTTCAATCCATAATAATTTAATTGAATGTTTTTCAAAGTATCAGTAAGTCATGCACTTTAATGCTTGAATTCATCTACAATGTGATTATTTTGGAGCATAGTTTTATTATCCATCCAATTTAAAAACTTGAATAATTATCTTCTGATTGTAGTATTCTTTTGACTTTTGAAGAATCTAGGTATATTAATTACATGGTTATTATAAAATGTTCCTTTAGTAATTCTACATTAGTTGATAGATATTTATTTAAGATGACCTAACAGCAAAAATCCAAAACTTAAATTTAGGCCATAATACGTGAAATCTGACAAAAATTATACTAAATACCTAGGTGCTGCCGCCACAATAAATAAAATAAAAACTGTACGATATCTAGTTCTACCTAAATAACAGTCCTGAAACAGTGCGGCAGGAAAACGATGCTCTGATATTGTTTAGTAATTTGCATGCTGGTTCTGTTATGCAAATTAAGTCAGTAGAAATGTTTGACGGTACAAACAAACATTGTGTTTTCATATGATATTCGTTTTATAAAACATCGCACATCTTTCGAATATTTTGTACAGGTACGCAATAACATTAATCTGATGTTAATAGCACAAAAGACACAGAAAAATGTTTTATTCGAATTTTTTAAACAGTAATTGAGACATAATATCTTCCTTGTGTTTTATATTAGCTGTGGTAGCCTTTAATTAGATGAACACAATGTTTGCTTATTTTTATGTAGTCCCTAAAGTTTGTAATGTAATTAATCTGTTGGTAGCCGTAAATACCCTAATAATTGTTTTTTTTAAAACATTTAATTCTGATGTAAATTTTATCATGGACCTCAGAAATTGTAATAAATCAGATGCAGTACAGTAAGTTACTCAAATTGTATGCTTTTACATAGATATATGAACATTGTGATTACACACATATATTTTTCTTGTCAAACGTAAAAGCTACCTATGTTTTTTCTCTAACTCGTACATCAGTTTCAATTCTCTGATACCGTTGTATAAGATACTAGTTACTGTCAATTTTTTTCATTGATTCACGCCGTTTCACTATATACATAGAACGCTTCATTAGATAGCTGGAATGTCATTTTGTCCATCGACGGTTGTTTAGTAGCTGGCGAGCTGCGCGGGCGCAACACGTAAACTTTTTGCGACCAAGCCACATGCTCTACTACATAATATACGACGTATATCAAACGTTTACTTTGACGTGTTAAACGTTTCAATTGCTCCTTTATTATTTCTTTTAAGTTTTTATTCACAAGAGAAAGTGCAAGAGTTAAAAATTAATACCTACCCATAGTAATAATTATATTGTATTTAACTGAATGATTAAAATGTATGAGATCATAATATAGGTTTATTAACAACAAAAAAAATACGAAAACAAACGATGTATAATGTATTGTAATAATTAAGTAAGATATAAAACTTTTCGAATAATTTAAGGAACGTACCTACCTACGGCGGCGCGACAATGGACTTTTTAAGTAATGTATATTTTGTTGAAAGCTACCTATAGATAGCCAAGATAAAATGTGTAGTACTTGAATAGAAAAGATTAATGCATTTTTTGATTATACAAAACAAATAGTGTTATAAAACTACATAAAGTTTAGTCTAGCTGTACACACAATGAATTAATAGTAACCAGTGGACTTTCAAGTATAATATTAATTTGAAAAAACCATCAACACGTTTCGAACGTAATTAAATGCGTAAGTTATTGAAATACATATAAAATTTTATGGCTGTAATAGATATAGCTTTGTCTGGTGTGTAACTTCAAAACCTAGGTAAGATCGATTTAGGTATATCAAAACCTTATAATATTCCAAAAAATGATGTAGAAAAGGTATGTGATGAAAAAGTCGAATAAAGAACAAAGTTTTAAAGAATTCAAAAGAATGATATTGTGTTCACTTTTTATTTTCCCACAAACCTATTACACTGAACAACAAAACAAAATATAAGCATGCGAAACAACAAATGTGTCAGTTTTATAGTTTATCAAATCAACATTTTTTAGGCTCCTCTGAGCCCGGGGTCCTAGTCGTTTTGTGTCCGGCTCTATACCTGCCGAGTGCCGCTGTCTCCATAAATAAAATAAACAACTGTGAACTAATCCCAAATATTCTTTTATCTATAATATTACAATATGACCTACTGACCGGGAATCACAAAAAAATACTCCGTGATAAAATATTTAACTCTGTTTTATTAAATAGTACTTATTAATATAAAATATTTAATGACTAATTAATTCCTTTTTACTGTCGACTTCTCTGTTCTCCTAACGTTATAATATTCATGTGCATTTACCTTGTATTTCATATATTTACATTGTTATTTTCATAGGTAAAATAACGCACTATCAAATAAAAGTTACACATAATTTTGAGCTTTGCGTGTGTCTAAAACTAATGTATGTTCGTTCTGGAGTCTCCTCTCAACACAACGTACAATCTTCTCTACATACACGTAACATAACATTTACGAATATTAAATGATACTTGTTTAAAAAGTAAAGTCAATGGCGTAGCTTCTACTGATACTCATATTAAACATCAAATAGGCAAAATAACCGGGACATAAGTAGTTTCAATAAAAGTCATTTCCATATTTCAATTTCTATAAAGAACTTTTTTAATATATATCATCATATACGTCGTAGGTACATTATTTTATATAGAAAAAATACCTATTTTTACAAGTATTAAGTACCAAGGTTGGCCACAAATACATACAAACGAAAAAAAACAACAAAACAAGTAAAAAACAGGAATAAAACCATTTTGGCATCGTGTCTGCATCCTTTTAATAATATTTTTAATAAATTATGTGTGGGACCTAGGTATGTCGAGTGCGTCAGGCGCAGGCGCGCGGGCACAACACCAACAGGCCCGCGCGCCGGGAGCGGGTTGACCACACTCTCATCTTTCATTATACACTTAAATTAAAAAAAAAATTGCACCTATTGACTCACTCGTATTCCCTTACAAAACGAAGCTTCGACCCGATTCATATTTTTTACTCTCATCATCTTCACTAATCATAAATTTACAGTAATAGCAACAATTTAAATTTAATCCACACCACAATGACTCCCTACTGACAGGTAGGCATGTATGAACATCGTTAATTTATAATATCTATAAATAAATTCGATGAAATCGTCCTTTACAAAACAGAATGGCGCTTTGCACTCCTCGCCGGTACATTACAATATTGTGTCGGACAGAAACAGATCAGAAGGGTATGTTGTGTAATGTGGCCGTACTCACCACACGACGCGACGTGCGACGCGACACGGCGCTGCGGCGAGGGTGCCTCGGCCCGCGCCGGGCTCTTCATCCGAGTTAAGCTCTTATTTACCAATTAGACTATCTAGCTAAACAATATCGGCGATCACTGCGAACCGAGGCGCTTCGACAAAGTATAAACGATTACTGGCTTCGATCTTAACATTACGCACATAATTAAATGACTTCACTGAGACCTGACGGTCGCGCGACGAAATTATAAAGAACAACTTAAACTTAATCGACAAGTCCACGGGACGACTCCGGCCGCCGGGCGTATGTACACGCGGCCGGGCCGTCCGTCACTCGCGCGGGCACGTCCTGGCCCGCGCTATGTACACGCTCACCTCACGCAGTACAGAGTCCTATGCGCTACGTATGTACAGGTCCCGCGGGCGGGCGCGGCTAGTGCGGCTCCGCGTAGTAGGGCCGCGGCGGCGCCCACGGGGCGAACTGTTAGTGCGCAGCCAACGTGTGGGCACCCTGCAGCGCGTGCTGCGGCGAGAGGCCCGGCGGCGAGTGGGAGTGCTGCAGCGGCGACCCGTGCACGTCGTGCCCGTAGTGAGCGTGCCCCATGCCCTCCATCATCTCGCCGCCCAGCGTGTTCGGCGGCGTCATGCGCTTCTCCTTCTGCCGCCTGTTGCAGAACCACACGCGCACTACCTCCTTCTCCAGCTGCAAGCTGTCGGCCAGCGACGTTATCTCCTGCGCCGAGGGTTTCGGCTGTTTATGAAAGTGCTGCTCTAGGGCTCCCTTCACCGACACCTCTATGGAGGTGCGCTTCTTTCTCTTCCTCCCCTGTGCGGCTATTTTGTCGATACTCGTCGGGCTACCCGTCGTCGAGTCGGCCTCCTCGAGCCACTTCTGAAGCAGTGGTTTCAATTTGCACATATTTTTGAAACTGAGCTGAAGCGCCTCGAACCTACAGATCGTCGTCTGCGAGAACACATTTCCGTAAAGGGTGCCAAGCGCCAGGCCGACATCGGCCTGCGTGAATCCGAGCTTGATTCTCCGCTGCTTGAACTGTTTAGCGAAGGCCTCCAGATCGTCACTCGTGGGCGTATCCTCCTCCGGCTGGTCGCGCTCGAGCGCATGGTGATGATGCAGGTGAGGCGAGGGCTGGACGTCGCGCAGCATGTGATGCTGGTGCATGGGCATGGGGTAGCCGCCGTGCAGCGTGACGGGGGAGCCGGCGCCGTAGTGCGGGCTGACGACGGGCGCGTGCCAGCCGTGCGAGTGCTGCAGGTGGCGGTGGTCGTGCGGAGCGGGCGGCGGCTTCACGTCGGGCTGGTGCGCGTGCGCGTGGTGCTGATGCATGGCCCAGGGGTCGGCGGGCGGCAGCGAGGCCCACGGGTTGCCGAGCACGGGCGCGCCGGGCGAGGGCGACCCGCCCGCCTGCAGGTGGTGCTGGTACTTCATGTCCGCCGGCTCGGCGCTCCGAGGCGACGCGGCGTGATACCCGCCGAGGTTCCCGAGGTCCAGCTCACCCCCGGGCATGTACGTGGTCGCCGCCATGGCGCCGTACCTTAGATCCACGGTGGACGGCGTCTTGCCGGCTCGAAGGCTCTCGAGCCTTCAACTGGCGTATTACTTCCCGAAAAAAGCGCGTATATCGCGCGACGCTGCGGCAGCGGCGGGGGCCACCTCACATCACCGAGAACGAAAACGAGCGACATGCGCGTGCGTGCGCGGCGGCAGCACGGAGCGGACTGAGGGGCCTGGCGGCGCTGCGCGCGACGCGGCCCGGGGCGCGGGGCGCAGGGGCGGGGCGCGCGCGGCGCCGCCCGCTAATGACGATGTAATTACAGCGCCCCGCCCCCCGCGCCCCGCCGCGGACACCTGACGCTCCGCCGGCCCGCCGGCCCGCCGTTCCGCCGCCGCCGACGGGTTAACTATTATTTCCTACTGTATTGTATGCACTAGGCAATTTTTTCCGATAAAAAATGTTGTGTACTTTATTGTGAATTCTGTATCTAAGTTCCCAAATATATTAAATCTATCGATCAAAAACTGTTTACAATTTTTTATATTAAATAGTGCATATAGTACCCAATGATTATAAATTTGAAGTTTTATGTTATTTGTTCTTAATACCGAATCATTTATAAGTAACCATTAGAATTTTAGAATTGATTTCAGATTTTCAACTTCATATAATTGTAGACACAAAAATCAAATTAAATGGCTTGACTCAGTTGCCTCTATATTTCCTAATATAGATGGACTTATAAATTTGACATCCCCGCATCTTCTCTACAGCGACAACACGTTCCGACGCGGTGGTAGCTTTAAAAAAGATTTGACGTTTGATAAGTGTGCTGTAAGCTCCTATATTGAATAAAATTATATTGAATTGAATTGAATTGAATTGAATTGACAGTCAGTCAAATGTGCCGTTTTGAGCCAACACAATGATACGAGTAGGTAGTAATAATAAATGGTACAGATTGACTTTGGTAAGTTAGGTAGAGTAGGCACCTACTTACTTTAGCAATATCATTAATATGGTGATTTTAAAAGTCAATTTTATTTGAATATACCTACTAATTTAGATCTCATATATTGAGGGTAATTATATTATTTTGCGTTTTAAAATTCGAGTATTGCACACTAAAACAACAATAAAAAAAAATTTTTACAGCTTGAGATTTTGTTACGATTTTGACAATAAAAGTTTTAATTCTATCGTTTGGTTAAGGTTTATTGTTATTTACTTTGACTTTGAATAATAATAAGAAGAACCTAACATAAAATGTCAGCACAATACAATTATAATGTACAAAAGTTTTTCCTAATTTTACATTGGGCGTCACATCAAATTTTTATAAAATAAGATTGAAAACAAAATATTGCTTTTGCTGTACCTATATTTGTGGGCAGAGTATCTACCTTCCTAAATTGAGTATTTGACACTTGTTACATCAGTAATAGTCATAAAATATAATAAACGAAACCCTATTGCTGAAACTGAACCTGTAACAGCAAAGTAGAACAGTCACGTTCATTTATATGTGTACCACATAAAGTTAAACATTATTTTATGTTTTAACATAGCAACAAAATGTTACGTTTTGATTGGTAAATTATGGTGTTACATGGAAATATTTATGTAACAATTTACGACAGCCTAAATATGTGTTACATAGAAAAGCTCTACAAGTAGACATAATTAATCAACGTGACTGTAGGTATCTCATTATAAATAGAAATTTTTCTAACAAACTAAAAAGGGAATTCGATGATGAGTTGTTATAATGTATGAATTATGTACCTATGTAGATATGTATTTAACGTATAAAATATTTTCTTACATCTGAATAATAATAGTTTATTATAGCAGTGTTATAAAATACTTATTATGTAATACACTTTTAATTCCTAAAAACAAAATTGAGATATAAAAGTGTGTGTACCTACAAGCTATACTTACCTATAATAACTTACTTACATACCGACCTTATTGCCTGAAATTGTGTGTTCGAAATAAGTAATTCAATTAGGTAAGTGTAATTTTTTGGAATACCTATGTATATCCTAGGTACCTATTCTGAACATTATAGGAAATAATAGTAATTTTATAGAATTTGTCTTAAAATAAAAATTTAAAAACTAGAAATATTAAGTAGGTACCATCATTGCCTACGACAAGTTTTATTTAAAATAATAATATTCAGTAGACTATTATTTACATACGGAATTATTCAAAATAATTGATGAAGTATAAATTCATTACCAATTAATTATCGATTCTAAACTTTAATAAATAAACGTAACTATGCAGGTGACTTCTTTGTAAAGTCGAACGCCCAGCGCCATCTGTTGTCGAATAGACGCACTAACAACAGTTGAAAGCTGCATTGTGCATGCTATTCTTTGTTGTTATTAAATCTGTTTTTAACATTTTGGTAATAATTAAGTTGTTTTAATTTATTAGGTAGTTATGTTAGGTAGATAAGGTAGCTAAGTAAGTAAGGTAGTTAAGAACAAAAATCATTTGCTCTAAATTAATGGATTCATTACTTTGCTGATATATTTACAAAGTTTTTCTGCATTGATTTTATTGTTATTTTAGGTTAATGAAATATACAGGGTCTTTCTTAATATGCTGACACATTTTAAGGGGATGATCAGACCATGAAACCGAAAAACTTTATGGGTCCAACATCGAAATCGCGAAAAAAAATCAGCTGTCCCATACATTTGGCTCAAGTACCTAGTTTTACAGTTTTATATGAATCAGCTGATTCTTTTTTCGCGATTTCGATACTGATGCCATGGAGAAAGTCGTTCGGTTTGACGGTCTGAACATCCCCTTAAAAAAATGTCACCATATTAAAAACTATCAAGTTTTCAAATAAGAGATTTAAATGAAAAGTCTCAAATAAACTACTCAACACAAAATAGTACTCTACCAGGTTTTGGTATTCGGTTACAACAATTAGGTATAATAGAGATGAACACGCGATCTAGCGTCGCGTAGCTGAACAAAGAAGCCACCCCACGCAGCAGGATTGCCGGCGGCCGCTTCGGGTTGGAGTCGCGTCGCAACCCTCTCCCAACCGGTACCACAGAGTGTGTCAGTATGTAGGTACCGACGTCGAAGACGCGTCGCGACGCTTGCTGCCGCAGGGTCGCTACGATGACGCCGTATCGCTACTAAGCGACTCAGCGGGAAAATACACTACATGATCAGTAAATAGGAGCCCTCATAGGGATGACTCATAATGATCTCTAGTCTTTTAAATTAACCATCTCATGTAATAAATGCTGTTATTATGGAAAGCAGGAAAATATTGATTTCTTCTGTTATAGTTTTATAATAGTTAAGAGAAGTTTATTCCGAATGCGTAATTTTCAATACTAACCAATCAAACTCAATGAAATTTTGCAGAAACATTTTTGGAACAAATCTCTATGCTTGTATCGTGTCCGATTTTCGTTAAAATATACTGTGTCAATTCTAGGATTAATTTCCGATTTGTATGGATATCTTTGAGGCACTGTAACTTTAAAACTGTACATTTCAAAGAAAATCTGACACGATACAAGCATAGAGATTTGTTTCTAGATTGTTTCTGCAAAATTTCATCGAGTTTAATCGGTTAGTATTGAAAATATCACCAGACTTCGTTTGAATGGAGCGCGCCAACAGTAATATACCCTTAAATTATTTTCTTAATGGCGCGGTTGAACGAGCCGTGGTAGTCCAGTGTCGAGTAACCTTGCCTTCCGTGCAGGAGGCGATGGTTCGATCCCCGTCCAGACCGACTCGTACCAATGAGTTTTTCGGAATGTATGTACGATTTGTAACACCACTGGCTTTTCGGTGAAAGAAAACATCGTGAGGAAACCTGCATGCTTCAATTTCGAGGTATGTATTGTACCCACTGTCCATTATGTGGCGACGCGACGGGCTCACCCCCCGTCACACTGGACAGAGTTTCGGTACTAACGGTGTAACGAGGATGTTCTGAGGTTTCAGAATATCTCTGACTATCGTGAGCTTATGCATGCTATGATGCTATGCGATTGATCGAAAAAAGACATTATTTTATTTAAAATATCTGTAATCCTTTCATTGTATATTCTCTGACATAGAAAATATTGTTATTGAGACAATTATCTCGTAATAGTTTTCGATTCAGCCCTAATCCACGTCAAAGGCCGTAAGGCGGTCTGAAAAACGTGTTTTATAACTTGGATGAATTTTATGCAAAAACAAATACTTACGTGAATGCAGTAAAAACCATATAGTTATCTTTGTTTGACATAATTATTGTACCTGCCTACTTTGACATAGATAGATTATTGTATTGTTGTATTGTCCATTTGTGTTTGGGCTATATTATAAAATAGTCTTTCTTTTTACTTGCCATGAAAATTGTGTATAAGTAGGTTTAATTTTATTCAGTCATCGCATGTAAAATGGATTATAAATTGTTGAATATTATTGTATGCCTGATATGGTAAGAGCTGCTTGCTCACTTTGTTTTACTATAAGATCTTTGTATACCACCAGCTCTAACAATAAATGATTCTTATTCTTATTCTTAAAATCTCTGACACCAGGGCTTGATGCCCACACACGATAAGAAGAAGAAGAAGATTCAGCCCTCCAAAAAAACCTGACATGTAGAAAGGTACACTAAACTATAGGTACTTCATGAATGTTTAATAAGAAGGATTTATTTTTAATTTACCCTGAAGGTCTCCTTTCTTTCTCCAATCCCCTCTGCTATGTCCTAATATTTAAAAAATTTCAGCAAGGCATCCAGGTTATCTCTCCAACTCTAGCATGAAATGGGATCTCAGTTCAAAAATCAAATAAGAAAACGTTCTTATTTGTCAATGCGCCAACTAAATTGTTCAATACCCCTTGAACTAGTATAGTGCAATATTAATAAGAGTAAGAATAGTTGGTGTTAGTTCGGTGCAAGGTTGCCACCCGTACTATATTATACAGAGTCACACCTAATATGCTGACAGTTTTTAAGAGGATGATCAGACCATCAAACTGAACAAGAAGAACAAAGCTGATTTTTTTTCGCGATTTCGATGCTGGTGATCATCCCTTTAAAAAGTGTCTTCATATTAAGAAGGACCCCATATAGTATGGAAAATACTATAATTTTATGAACTATTTCGACTGTGGCGCAAATGATGATAAATAAAGTTTACCTATATCTATATATTTAGTCAAATCTAACTGAACGCACGGGAATATAAATTTCTCGACCGTAAATGCGTATATATTTGATTAATTTTAGGCATTCCCTCCAACAACTGCTTTCACTACATAGGTTTAAGACAGTGACCGATCGATGTTAAATGAAATTTTATAATTAAATTAAAATAGAACAAAGCTGCAATAAAATACCGAATGTATTAATTAATTAATGTTAATATGGATAACCTATGGATAGTTTTACGACATTACATATTGCGTTTACACCAATTATTGTCATGCAATAAAAATTTTAATAAAAATGACCTTTTTTTTCTCCCGTTTTTCCAATAAGTACTATTTTTTTTTAGAAGTTTAACGAAAAAATACTATATTTCCTCCAAAAAAAGGTGGCAACCCTAGTTCGGTGAGTTGGTGGCGAGCGGCGAGCGGCTTGGCAAACAAAGACGCGCGGCGCTACGCAAACATATCCGTGTCCGACGGGTGCTTGCGTGTGGGGGGATTAGATGACAGTATTGCCTTTTAGTACGAAGAATTATAAAGTGGAACGTTGTAAGTTTATTTATGTGGTGATACTTACTATATGGTCATTTGTAGAGTTATTTCTACGGAAATAACTCCATACCCACATGTCGGCGAAAATTCGTGTCCTAAGAATTGAAACTGAGAACTTTGATAACTTATAATGTCAAGATAGACTGTCGAAGTAACAAACGCGTCGAAAACTATTGCAGCCAACACTGCCCTCTAAACCTTATCTCTATGCACACACAAAAACATAATTTGTATGACGCCTCACGCAAACCAACCTAAGAAAGTTGGCCTCTTTGTTTTATACGGTAGTAGAGTGAGGCTCAATCTAGACATATACTTTATCTAAGGCTGAGAAGATAATTTGTTTATTTTGAAATAAATAATTAATATATCTTATGAAACGAGTAGGTAGTTAGTTGTAGTAATGCTCACTTTTAACCATAATATAAGAAATGGTATGACTTCATGTTAGGTAGGTAGGTAAGAGCAGATACGCATAAAAACATTAATATTTTGTATTTGGTCTAGGTAATGCTGTTTTAAATCAGATCGATTTTGCAATTTGAGAAAAACGTCGAATGTTTCGAATTTTAAACACTTGTGCCATTATTAATTATATTGTGTGTTTTGTTACACCTTGTATCGGTTATACAAGGTGTAACAAACCACCCTAGTAATACCTACTTGATGGTTGTGACCCTACTTGTGGTTTGCACCATCAAAATGAACAACTTTCACTACGGAGCCAACATCGAGAAAATGTTTTAAAAAATCTGCTGTCTGTTCCATACTTTTGAATCGAATCGGTAGGTAGGTAACTGCAGTTTTGTATGAAACAGCAGATTTTTTTTATTTTTCTCCATGTTGGCTTCATATTGAAAGTTGTCCAGTTTGATGGTCAAAACCACCCCTTTAAATATTACTAGTACCCAGTAGATTAAGTATAAATTATCTATGATAAATAGTTTCGTTTTTATTTTAAGTCTCACCGCTCTTTTTCGTGGTTCCAATAGGTTGACCACAAGGAAGACTTTTTCTCGGAGTACCATTGCTGTTATCATCATGTTATCATATAGATAAATCCCATAACCGTACCTGTCTACTACCGACCTATACTTCATTCCAAATAAGGACGACGAGATTTTCCGATTCCTATTTAGCTTTCTGGCCAATTCTGATTACCAAATTTAATTAATTTATTGGATACATATACTATCTAAAATATCTTAGACGTTACTAAAGATGTTTTAAGAATAAGTGAGAGGAAGTGTGTCAAATCTCTGTTTTTATAATGCAGAATAGCCTTAAAATTTCGTTGCTATTTTGAATGGAGTATACACGTCCAAGCGCCGTGACACACCACTAAATAAATGTAGTCTGTAATAAAATAATAAATATTACATAATGGTAATATTATTCGAACGTCAGTCTCACGTCATTACATAATTATGATAAACTGCGTCAAGGAAAGTTCTTTAAAGACTCCCTTATCAAGATGACCATCTCGCAAATTTACCGAAAAATTTACCTTTTAATGTTTTTACTGACATTTTTCATCCAGCGAGCCTTGAACGGAGTGTTCTCGTATATTTTCAATTGCGCAGGCGCGACGGATCGATCGGTTCCGCGCGCGCGCCGCGGCCCGATACCATCTATAGTATAAGAGATAGACGTACTTTTTGTTATCATCAGCTGTAAGGCTGATTCAGTATTCATAGGGTGAAGAGCATCTCTGTGATGGGGCTGGTTCAGGTCGCCCGCAAATGCACCTTTAAATGGCTGTATCTCCTAAACCGACTGACAGACTATGTCGGTTTTTGTAATATTCGCATAGCTACAGTGCATATTAAAATAATACCTGCATATTCATGCATATTCATTTTTTGCAACAATAACTGACTTTTGAACGGTTGTAACCCATGAACCGACTGGAGTTATGCAGGCAGACCTGGTCCATCCCCATTACAGAGATGCTCTTCACCCTATGAATACTGAATCAGCCTTGCAGCTGATGATAACAAAAAGTACGTCTATCTCTTATACTACTAGGTAAGGTCCGCCGCACCGCGCCGCACCGCACCGCGCCGGCGCTGGTAATCAAATTTCACGTGAAATCGCGACACGTGACGCCCACGCACTGTCCCACCGCCCACGGCATCCTCGCTGTGGTCCTCTTTATACCAAGTAACTATATTTTTTATGAAAGTCCTACCTTTTGTAAACTAAAACAATTGTTTCATACGAGTACGCCAGCGCAACGCTGTCGCCTTTTTCTGCTTACCTACTTACAGGCGAAAACTGATCCTAGAAAATCATATCTCAGAACGAATTTAAGGATAAGGCTCAATAGAATATCAAAATGTTTAAACTAATTTACAATAGAATAGAAAACAAAAATGTTACAAGTGATTTTTATCATCTTCTATCTCTTTCAAGCAAAACAAGTGTTTGTATGCCACGTCGTCATGATTTGTATGCAAATAAGAGGTTATGACGTCACTTCTCTCATATATGCCTATCGCTCTAATCGTAGATTTTAAACACTTTTAAAGATATTCATAAATTAATTTCACTTTAGTGTTTAAGATATCAAACAGGTTTTAAAAAGTAATTTAAACAATGTCAAAGTCAAAATTGTCAAAGTCAAAATTGTTTGTTCAAAATAATATCACATAGATAACCTTTTGACGTCATGTTTTAAAATCTACCACCGCGTCGGAAGGTGTTCCGTTGTAGAGAAGATGCGGCCAGAAACTCTACAAGAATGTGCCATCATTCCAATTATGATGATAATAAGAGAGCGTCAGTGGCGAGTTGCGGAGAGTCATGGATACTCATCAATCTTGAAGACTGAGAGACAATGAGATTTCCCAACTTATGAAACGTAATACCGACTGCTCTAAAACGGTGAATGAAAACATCGTGAGGAAACCTGTACGCTGAAAAAGACATTCTGATGCGAATGTGTAGGGCACCAATCCGCATTGGGAACGCGTGGTGGACTAACGTCCATACCACCATTTTAATCGGCTCCATTACCATTTTCAAAGTCCGCCAGTCCAAAGACATTTGCTATGTTTTCAAATGTTTTCAAAAATCCAGTCAAAAAAACTGCATCTAGTCTCAATATCTTCAAGAAATATGCAAGTATAATTCGTTTTGTAACAACGAGTTAGGTAGCAGAACAACCCCAATATACTAATCACACAGTACCGACACTAAGCCGTCTCCATCGAGATAACGGATAATGTTCACACAATTCGATTTTAGCTCAACGTATTAAAAATTAAAAACATATCAGAAAAAAATTATTAAGACACGTCAAGCAGTTTCTGAGATATTGAAACTGAAAAAATTTCGAGAAATTCGGTCGCCCGGGTAGTTTTGGAACGTTACGTCACATCACACGCAGTTATTCTATTTGTACGCAGCCACAAAGTTATTATGTTAGTATATTTTGGCACAGCACATGATTATCTGGTATTTAAGTTTGACATTAAAAAAAACTGGCATAATGTTCGATTGACCCATTATGGAAGTGCGCGACGGACTATGATATGTTAGAACGTGACGTCACGCCGCCCGGCCCGCGCGGAGTGCTCGGTACAAAAGTATTTGGCCTTTTTAAATAAAACAAAAATGAGTG
Organism: Agonopterix alstromeriana; assembly: GCA_963924505.1. Lineage (NCBI taxonomy): Eukaryota > Metazoa > Arthropoda > Insecta > Lepidoptera > Depressariidae > Agonopterix > Agonopterix alstromeriana. The sequence continues at coordinate 19,792,479 of OZ004664.1, forward strand.
TACTTTTATCCACACAAGCTATACTGTGACAACGTTTTAAGTGATTTTGCAGATCCATGATCATTCTCTATTACTTAAGTTCAATACCTAGGTATGACAGCTCTCAAACGCTTAAAACGTGTGCACTAGTCTATGCATACCTTTGAATGAACGAAAAGTGTTCTTAATGCGCCGTCTCGCTGACAGTAGAACTACTATAAATATACATACTATAAAGACAATAATTTTCTAAGATTTTAAAGGAGACTAGCTTTGAATTATAACTTTGTTCACGTGGATTCTGTTTACACCTCATACACAAATTAACCCCGGAGTGGATGGTCCTTCGGGGTTTCTTTTCTTTCTGTGTGTTTGGGTTTAGAATTTAAATCATTTCATTACTGCTTGACTAACTGTGCGGAGTGGTGCAGCCGGTAGCCGGGGGCACCACCGCACGTAATGATACCTATGAACCGCCCAAATATCGTTAAATTAATCACCGCCCGCCCGCCGGCCGGCCGCTGGCGCGGGCGCAGACCCGCTCTCCTCCGGAACACGACCAACCATGACACTTACCTACATTATATTTATAGGTATACAGGGTGAAATTGATATTATTTGCATCCTTTTAAACTAAGAGTCTACCCATCAAACTGAACAACTTTTAATATGGGAGCCATTGACTTACCAACTACTGGACGTCATCGGGTCCGCGCTCAAAAGTGTCCGAACCAAAAGAGTAACAAAACGAATTCTGAGTAACAATTACGCGCTAGTCTTCATTGGATCGACCAACTACGCGCACGTCTATAATACCATTTGCCGTACCGCGGTGCTGTAAGAATTGGTAGAAACTACGCAAGCAAACTGAAAAAAGAATTTCAACAGTTTCAATGGTTCAGTTGGTTTATGTTACTAACAGCACGTATTTACGGTTGTGTAGGTTAGTATTGGACACTTTTATCAAACACTTAGTTGTAAACACGGCGTCCATTATTTAGTATGTCAATGATGGGAGCAAATTGACCGTGGCAAAAAAAAATTTGCTGTTTCATACAGTTGAGTCCAGTAAATTGCATAGTATGGAACAACAGATTTTTTTTTTGCTGCTCTTGGTCGGTTTGCCCCCTAGTAAAAGTTTTTCAGTTTGATGGTCTGACCCACCACTGAAAATTTAGACACGGTAAAAAAAAACATCCGTTATAATAAGATTACACTCATGCAGGAAAAAGCGTGTATTACAAGTACAATACACATCTCATGTCAATCAATCAGTGAAATGCAATTACATTTTCTTGTGTTATCGCAGTAAATACAGTAAAGGAAAATCAAAAGAGAATCGTCGTCTGTGATTTTCTTGCAAAGAAACTCACAAAGTCTAAAAAAATGTCTATTCTAATTTATAAATGCGAAAGTGTATCTGTCTGTCTGTTAAGTTTTCACGGCTAAACCGCAGGACCGTAGTCACAGCTTAGCCCCGCAACTTCTTTTCATTTTCGGGATAAAAGTGTCAGTGTCCACTTTAAAAAGCTCTCTACGCAAAGTTTAAAGATAAGTGGTGCCGTAGACTAAGATCCCACAGCAAGTTTTCTACATCCACATGTTTAGGAAATGATAAATATACCAGTGAAACTGTCTTACTTCCTAAAAGAAATTGGGCTTCCACTTTGACCCTTTTATATATAGCCGATTGCAGAAATGAGTTCAATTCATAATAATTACGTGAATAAATCATCAAAATCAGTCCAATAGTTTTCGAGTAAACCTTCCCCATAATCCGAAAATAATATGGCAACCCTACGTTATGACCCATTATTATGCAGGCAATCTTATTTTTTCGAATAGCTTATCTATAATTTATTACCTAAACAAATGAGGGCATAGAAAATCAGCAAGCACAAAATTTTTGCATCCGGCTCAGGGACTTGCGACAGGCTTTTGGACTCATTTATTCCCAATTTTTTAGGACCTTTCCACTGGAAAATGTAGGGTTAATTGCTGAAACAAAGGGTGCAGAAAACTTGCCTTGATTTGATTCTTGGAGTATCAATTTATAAGTGAAAGTGAAAAAAACAACACCTGCCTAGTTATAGGATCTTATAACATCATAATGTGAGTTATTCCTCCATGGCTTGATATCGACGCGGGTGCATCAGATCGCTATAATTTGCGTGCGCAGGAGTCGAGGCAGTCAGCTGGCCGCCGCCGCCGCCGTCTCGCTGAGTGTTTATCATTATCTAGGTTTTTTCTTATTTTTATGGAAACAATATCCTTATTAGAATTGTATTAGGTATCTTATAAATTATGCTAAATGTGAACTTTTGCTACAACTGCATGCTTAAGATAGGTAGTTGAAAATTGTAGCAAAGTTTGTAACTACCACGAAAGTAATTATGGTTGTTGGTTATATGTAAGTTACTAGTTACTGATTCGTTTATATTATACGTCCCAATCTTAAAAGATTGTTCTTAACGTAACAACTCATCACCTCGACATCAGGAGACGAATTTTCACCGACCCATTATACCTATAATATGTACTATGTACATCTGGATTGAAATATCAGCACTTACTAAACCAAGAGCCATATACCTAAAGCCATATAGCCCAAGAAAATATCATTATCAGTGGAGGGAAGGGTCAAGGTCAAGGGTCATCACCAAAGGTGGAGGGAAGGAATCAGCATTTAACACTTCAATTCGTCCTAAAACTTTAAATTTGCTGCTGAATGCTGAAAAAGGTACTCGTAATAAGAAGATAAAAAAGAAGCTCTAAAAAACAAAAAGTGCTCTTAAAAAGAAGCATTTCTAAAAGGTACCTATTTCTTCGAACAAACCATCCGCTTTCATATTGTTAACTAGATACCTATCTCTACCCTGTAGGTCTCGACTCTCCCATATACCAATAATTGCGTATGCGCACAGCATTGCAGCGGAGATGTATATCTACCCTCAGATCATCCAAATAAGGTGAATGCGGTGTGAATGAGAGGTCCTCGGGACCGTCGGTCCCAGGGACCGCAGTGGTCGGAGGGACCGAGGCGCAAGTCTCGGGTCGCGGGTCGCGGCGAATCAATTTGGCGAGAGCATGCGCCTGCGCTCGCGGCGACTACGGACGTGACCCCACACGAACTGTGTGACCAGCGGACGATACACTATACTATACTATACATATTGATACTATCTGTATAGGAGTGAGAATGTAATGTACTGACTCTATAGTTATATCACTAGTGAAAGTTGAAGTTCTTGAGGGTAAAACTAGAACACGCAACCTATCCTATCCAGGGCATCTTTTCAACCATACCGATACTTTTACCTTTTACCACACAGCTTAGTAATATCAAAACACTCAAATGAATTAAACGAAAAAAAAAAAATAGATTAAGTAAAACAAAAGTGAGATCTGAAAAGGCTTACCTTAAAAACGTGTCCAATATTCAACAAAATTGTTATTCAATGTGTTATCACATAGGTTTTTAACGTCACTTTTTGATTCTACAACCGCTTCGGAAGGAGTTCTAGAAATTGCGGCCAGGAACTGTACACAATACCTATACACATTCTGCTATAAATAAAAAAGTAAAAAACGTACAGTTACAAAATAAAAACAACATTAAATTACATAACGTAACATTGTTTAAACCAGGCATTTTGATATCCGTGACCGCATATCCGCGATACAGCCAGTGAAAATCATGTCCATTAAGTAATTATTTCCTAAGGACAGTTAATTATTTGTTTCTGGATGGTCAATAACTTTGCTACAACTAGGAAACACCTTTTGAGGGTGCAGTTATAAATATGTCAAGGTACATTACAAAGTATAATAATAATAAAATAATAATAAAAATATTTATTTGATTTCAATTTAGTGGTATACAAATGATTGAGTCCCTGACTCCCAAAGTCGGAAAACCGTGTATTGGGAGACAAGTGAAATTGTCTTTATGACAAGCTCTTCGAATTCATTTTAACTCCTGACATACAAGGTATATTCCCTGAGAGCTTTATTCTAATTACAGCATAATACTAAATATCCATTACTTCACTTGCTGTTCACTGTCTTATTAATGGGAAAGTTTACCAAATCTCATTATGTCTCTGTTGGCATAAAGAAACTAATGTATTTCCAACTAGATTCTAACTATAATAAAACTTATTTAATCTACCATTTTATTTATTTCAGTCGACAAGGTCTCACTCTTCTGGATATTAATTTCAATACTGACTGCCAAACTGTCACAATGTTGTGCAAATTGGTACATTAATGAAAATAGGAACTGAACAGACAGTTTAAAACAGCACACAAACATTTTCCACTCTAATAAAAAGTGCCTCAGAACATAGGTACAGTCTCCATGCTCCAGCCATCAGGCATCAGTCGCAGTGACACCACTCGTTCGCATTCCTGCGCCCGCGCCGCCGCTCTAGCGGCCGGGCCGGGCGGGGCCTCACTGCACCGCCTCCCACGCGCACTGCGCCGATAATTGCATGCTACATGCCGCGCCGGCGCATGCTAGAGCTACGCACTACGAGTAATTACTATCATCTTGCTCTAGGTGCACTAAATGCCATCTTGTCCGTGTTTATGCCATATTGGTGACGAGCGAAGCAAGCACGTAAAATGATGTCATGAGAAAATAGTTCTTGGTTGGTTTTACAAACGAGAGATACTCGTACATCATAGAATGTGGTTTTTTCAGGTAGGTCCTTTTTCGACATTGTTTTGTTTGCAATGTTCATTCCTGAGTTAATGTTTCTTTTCCAGTTTTAGTGTGGCATAGGCACAGACACAGCAGCTCGTACCGAGACAAGACATTTAGATGAATCATCATCTGAATTTCTTGTCTTCTGGTATAAATTCTAATTCGGATCCAATTTTCCCAATAATGGCCTATTATTGTTAAAATTGTTGTTATTTAAAGTTCTCGTTTTACGCAGTCGGTTTTTTGATGTTTTTAAAACTTTTTATTTAGACGTGGTTGTTAACCAACTTTAAATAGTTATAGATCTTAGATGGTAATTTGAAATAAAAAATGTTCAGAGAAACCCAAAGATGATTTTCAATTACCTATAAATTAAAATAAAATAAATTTCCCATTTAACATATTTATCAACTTTCTTTTTCACAATTTGGCGTCTGGTTCAAGCCATATTGAATTTTGGTTACTATCATGACTTTAGTGACACTTGCAAGATTAAGACAAATTAATCGAAGTAAGAATCATCAAAATCAGCCCACTCTTTTAGTCACTAGAGTGCCACAAAAGGAACAAACTTATCATTACCCTCCTTTGCGTCGCGTAGTCGGGTATTAATTTATCTAATTTGATCTTTTGTTTACATCACTTCAGCGTGTTAACATTGTTTCTTAGTCAGCTCTTTCGCTTATACGTTTCATATTTTGACAGATAACAGTCATTTCCGCTTTCTGGCTTCTGATCTTTCTTGTATAAGCGCAATTATCCACAACCGACATATCTCGTCGCGTGACCTTCCCGCTACATCGTAGATCAATGTCAACAATGAACTTATTAAGTGAGCAGACACATTATAGCTAACGTTTTTCCGTCACATTCCTGCGGCTCAGTGCGCGGCGCTCGGCCGCCATTACTGCGCAGCGCTGATTTATGTCGACAGCTATGCGCATCTCTGTGGAAAACTTTAAAAAAACATTCGGAAAATTTAGTTTTTTGTATTTGTAGTGAAATAAATGATGGACGTAATAACTTCATGAGTGGCTGACAGTAAGAATTCGATAAGTGTGATTGATTGTCTAATTGTTAGTGGGTAATTAAATTAGATATGCATGTATGTGTTATTGTGGACTTAATGTATAGCTATGAGTGTTTACTTGTAATTATGTTGTTTATCGTTTAGATTGAACACATTATACACCCAACTTCCATGTAGATAAGCCATGGAAACCTCCGTTATAATAAATATGAAAATTTCTATGGAGTCTCCGTTCCAGCGCGTTTTCCAACAGCTACCTCTAGAGATAAAACTCAATAAACTTTCTCTTAGTCAAGTCTTAGTAGTCGTTGGAAGAAAACTCTTCAAAGATAAGCTCGCCCTTTGTTTACTGTACTTGTCTACTATCGCTTTTAGTGACAAGACCACCCTTTGTATCTTTCTCATTATTTTTATAAATTGTATTTGTCTATTCTTGGTGTGCAAATAATATTTATGTGTTATACAAGAATGCAAAGTTGCTTTTTAACCGCGTGCTTAAGTTTGATGACCGAGCAAGCGAAGGATTCTAAATTAGAATCCTGAGCGTTAGTAAGGGAATCAAAAGAGCACGAGGTGAAAAATCTTTGCACTCGAGTGCAACACGTAACTTTTCATCCCACCTCAGCGAGGAAATGACTAAATGCAAAAAAAAGGTTGTATGATAAATTCGGCACCATGGAGGGAGAAGTAAATAGGTTTAATGATGTTTTGAATTCACAAACTTAGTGCACACCATGTTCTAAATTCAATTTACTTCATCCTCTAGCGGATAAAAACGGCTTTTGCACTCAGATATTGAAGAGCAAAAATACTTCCGGGATGAAAAGAATATTTATCTTATCTTATCTTACTATGCTGTAACTATTCATATTTATATCCGTGTGTACAATAAAATGTTTAACGCAAATAAAAATTAGTTTATTCTTCATATTTCAAATATTATTGATTATCAACATGTTACAGCCAAGTTGTACTATGTCGAATCAAATTAAAACAATAGATAGAAAATTTCGTTTTCTGGGTTGTGGGCTTGGTGGCGAAATTCGCAAACGCAATTCGCCGGTTTGAAATAGTGCGGGTTCAAGTCTCGCCCGAGACTTAATTTTTCAATCTTTAATTTGATTATTCTTCATACTCTCTAAGATAACTAGTACTATAGGTATATCAATCGTCTTGTCAAAACAGCCCTTTAGTCTGTCTACTAGCAAAATACTAGGCAGTCGGCAGGTATACAGGGTCCTTCATAATATGCTGACACTTTTTAAGGGGATGATCAGACCGTCAAACTTAACAACTTTCTCTATGGCAACAACATCGAAATCGCGAAAAAAAATCACCTCTTCCATACAAAACTGCAAACCTACTTGAGCTAAATGTATGGGACAGCAGATTTTTATAATAGATAAGAGAAATCTGTTCAGTTTGATGGTCTGATAATCCTCTTAAAAAAGTGTCAGCATATTAAGTTGGACCCTATATAGTAGACGCTCGGTGCTGAGCTGACTGCTGAGCGAGGAGCCCTGACCTTCAACGAGCATTTTCACTTCCACCCGGAGCTGCGTCCACGGAATATAAATATATGCCATTGACAATCAATGGACGATTTAGTTTACCTTGTTATTTCTATGGTAATCGTGTTATTATCTCAAATGCCATTGAATATATAGGTGCAGTAATTCCCACAATAGTTGTAGTTGTAGTATGAAGATATTATTAATGTCATGGCCAATATGTAGGGTACCTTCCGTTTTGATTTAAGGTCTCCCGTCAAACAAAACGTAACTCAAATCAACCACACTTCAGGAGCGGCAAAAAACAGTAAACCTAATATACATTACTTTACACTATATTCCCCGAGGAGGTAGTCAGAGATATTCTGAAACCTCTGAACATCCGCATTTCACTAGCTCCAAACCAATTAAACATAAGCAGCAAAAATACTGAAAGAATAACAAGAGGTACAAAATTCAGAGGTCTTATCACTTAGCCATGCAACTGTGCCTTTAAAATCGACTAAATATGCCCTTAAGAGAAGTTTATTCCGAAACCGCTAATGCGCGCTCCACATAAACGAAGTCTGGTGATATTTTCAATACTAACCAATGAAAGTCAATGAAATTTTTCGTAAACAATCTAGAAAGGAATCTCTATGCTTTTATAAAGTCAGATTTTCGTTAAAATATACAGTTTTAATGCTAGGATTAATAAGATTGGTATGGAAATCTTTGAGGCACTGTAAGTTTAAAACTATACATTTAAACGAAAATCTAACTTCATACAAGCATAAAGATTAGTGTATAGATTGTTTCTGAAAAATGTCATTGACTTTAATGGGTTAGTATTTAAAATATCACCAGACTTCGTTTGTATGGAGCGCGCTCCGAATTATATTCTCTTAACTTAGCGTAATTTAATAATTAAGAAGGAATCAGCTGAGTTATGTCCTTTTGACTGCAACACGCTGCGCTTATAAAAATGATGCCGGAACAGAAGGGCATTACTCGATTTAACCCGTTTTTGACTGGAAGCACCGAATAAATTTGGTTGTGAAAGGTGATTACTTCAAGTGTCCGTGTTGATGAGTGTCATCGTGCGAGGGGGCGTGTCTTTACAAATCGCGGAGTGGATCTCCGCGTATTCCATTTAACACGGAGTCCTGCAAAAATCTTCCTTAAGTGTTAACTCTTAAAGGTAGAGAGCAACACAGTGTCAGTGAAGTGTAAAGTTGGGAGAGGTTTGGTTATCAGATGGAAACGCTAATGCAATACATATTGGAGCATTAATATCTTGTGCCGAAGGGATTAATGAGAGTCATCTCACAACGTCCCGCCGACTGCCGGACAAATCGAACTCACTGCGCTTTGTACATCTTTTAATATAACCAGCAAATGTTTAACTGATTGGAACTTTACATCTTAAAATATAAGGTTGAAAATATAGTATAGACTTTTGTGCGAACGACACTATGAAAGATACACTTGTTAATAGGCAGACAGGTATCTCAATTACAGGCATTTACTATTCAATGCATGAATTACTTCGGTAAACAAAAGAACGCAGAACAAACTCTACTACGGTTAAGTTTTTAAAATTGTCTTATTACAATACAGGGCCTTTATTCATATGCTGACGGTTTTTAATGGGATGATCAGACAATCAAAATAAACAATATTATCTATGAGACCAACAGGGAAATCGCGAAGAAAAATCTTCTGTCCCATACATTTGGATCGAGTTATAAATATAACCTATGTCAAAGGGTCGATATGAACACCACCTCCGTGTTCAGTGCAGCAGTCTCCAGGGTCCGAATAGCCCTAACGATAGCCAAACTCGGATAGGAAATGGCACCACAAGAAGAAGAATAAAATTGCAGATTTTTTTATTCGCGATTTCAATATTGGTTCCATAAATAAAGTAGTTCAGTGTGATGGTCTAATCATCCCCTTAAAAAAACGTCATAATAGAAAGAATGTCCCGAAAACCAAAATTTCATGTTTCTACCTTCCATCAGTGGTTTAGGTTGTGCGTTGTCTGTGAGTCAGTCAGTCATGTCACAGAACTGTTTTATATGTATAGAAGATGCTAAACTAAACTCATGATCGGATTTTCTTCCGGGGTGATTTTGGTACCTACATCGTCGAAGCAATTTAATCTTTATGGATAAATAGATTACGTTTTTATGATTTCAGAAAGATCTTCGGTAAATTCACCTTCCAATACGGTGGCAGAGTCAAAATATGACGTCAGAAAGGTATCTAATATGTGATGTTATTTTGACTAAACAATTGTAATAAAATTCCCAGTTTGCCAACAATCCCTTACCGTCCTTATCTAAGTTAGTTAGCTAAGTATGTTGTTGAAAAGAACAAATTCAGATAAAGTAAAAATGCCACAAAAACCCATGGACTAAGATTAATTGGTCATTTATTATACGCAGTGTTTCGTTGCGATCTGAAAGTAAAATGACCCTAATCCAACATTGTAGCAATCATTATAATGATATGACCTGCTAAACGCGACTGCGCGAGTGACGGGCTCCCGAGGGATCGCCGCCCATTATCTGCTCCCGACATTTAGTTGGAATCTCCGCTACTGTATCTTCTCCCGAACCGATGCCAAATTCCTTTACCACCTCATTGTAAACCAACCTTTCTGTTCAAACAGTTTAAGGACTAATTTCGAGAGGTAACCTCGACTTGTGTCGTTATGGAAATGGTAGAGAAGTAAGTTAAACGCAGAGTTTATTTCATAAGAATATAATTAGTGGGTGGAGTTCAATCAAATAGTTGTTGTTGCTGCCGAGCTGCGCCCGCGCCGCGCCGGCGAAATAAATCGATTCGTGTCGCGGGACGCGGCCGGGGCGCGGGGTGCGGGGGAGACACGGGAGCGGCACTCATTTGTTCCTCATGTCTAATGCTCTCGTTCAATTTTAATTTAAATTAATAAAAGTTCGACCTAATTAAGATGAGACTCTAGATATTATAGAGATGTCGTCAGTCATTTTTTTCAGCATTCTACCCTCCCAACAGTTTAACGTTTTATGAAATTAAAGAAACTTGATCATATACCCGACATCGGGTCATAAACGTTTCTACAGACAACCACACTACAACTATATTTTATCAGCTTGCACTTGTAACATGGAAACTTTTATCACATTCAGGGTTTAATAATTAACATAGATTCCAAATTAAAAAAACTAAGTTGATTTTGTATAGCCAGTTGCATAAATAATTCTAGCTTATGGTAAGGAACACTAAAAAGCATAAGATAATATTGTACGCAGCCTATGAATTTTATATTCGCATCTATAAAAACATAAAGTTTTTTATCGCTGTCAAGCCGGTACCTACTAAGGTTCGCTGGCCTGCAGTAATTTTTTGGCTTGGCTTGACACCAACTTCAATAAAACAAATTAATGTTCTTATAGATGCGGATATTTTTATTTTTGAACTCGGTTTTTTTTGAAAAATTTTCTCTATTTTTCTGTGGTGAAGTAAATATTTGTTCCACCCATATTTCAGCTATACAGGCATAGAGTTCATCGATACGAAGCAAATGTTTCAATCGCCGATGATTTGCTGTCAACTTTTGAGGAGTTCTATTGTGTAGCTCCGAAGTGCGTCATTACATCTTCACAAAACTAAATTGAGATCACCTCGGGAGTATACCCTTTCAAACAAAAAACACTTTTAAAACTGGTCCACAATTGACGAAAATATCGGTGAAAATAAATATAGCCGAACATAGAACCTCCTTCTTTTTGATTTCGGTAAAAAATTTAACGAAAAAGGGACAATATGAAATGAGAAACAGCTGTAGTGGAGTCACCTCTTTTTGGCCAAGACAAGGTACACCACAGATGCGATGGTCAGACGACATTGTAAGGGTTGCGGGTCGGACATAGATCAGATTGGCACAGGACCGTGAGGAGTGGCGCAATCAAAAGGAGGCCTATGCCCAGCATTGGGTTGATGTGGGCTGATTAGATTAATTGATTGATTAGAAAATTTTGGCTATTCCTGAATACCGGGCTTCATAGCTGTTTGATAACCATCTATAAACACAACATGGATCTTCTCAATTAAAAATCCTATTCAAAATATTTTCACTAACCAACTTCCCATCAGCCTTTGTAACTACAAGAAAATCATTAAGTCCAGCACATGTTCCTGTCTTATACCCCGAGAGTAGCTGGCGAGGGGGTGTGAGATGCGGCCGGGACACGAGTGGGGGGCAGGGTAGAGACAGACGGTAATCGGGCGGGATATTATTGGCGGTCGCGGCATGTCTCGCTAAATTGCTCGGCTCCCGTCTTACCCGAGCACTATGATTTAGCAATATTAAACCAGCGAGGCCTACGTAATTGTGCGGACCAGTGGACCGACGGCGCATCGGCCCAGCAGACCGGTCCCCTCGCCACATGTGAGGGTTTAGATCGCTGCCAATCATTATCATTAGCGACTAACAATACGGTTGGATAATAGCCTCTATCAACTTTGTATTAAACTCGATGTCTGCCCATTATACTTATCGATACATATTATTATAAAGCTGCATGCGAAGTTCTCGTCACTACGGAGTACGGACTACGTGACACAGTTTGTTAATACGCAGTATTAGAAATCGAGTTGTTTCAATAAGGGCAATTTGCATACATACACGCATTAAGCATGCTTCTCACCATCCTGCAAATCAGACCTGATTAAAAGGTTTTTTTTTTTCGTTCTTGTGCCCACCACACATTCCCTCCACTGTAACTCCTGTGAACCAGGATCAACAGCGGCGACCATTCACAACACTAGACAATGAAGTCCAGCGAGCCCGTGACTCTAACCTATCTTGGAACCCGCAATTAATTAATCAAAGAAGATAGGAGGAGTAGGAAAAAGAAATATCCGACTTCCCTCCATTGCAAACGGGAGACAGCAGTAAGAAAAAAGCAAGGTTATTAGAGAGCTAATTCCAGATGGTAGCTTAATCACAGCCATGAATTTGCAGGTTGGGGGTTCGAGTCCCGTCCAATACTTAATTTTTCAATCTTTGATTTGATTTGCAACAGCACAACGTGCGTGGCTATAACAATGTTCATTACCAATTATATTTGGACCCAATTTAATCTACATTGCTGCACCAATTTGTGAGTTTCAAAGAAAAGTTAAACTAAATAAAGGTTGTAAATTAAATCGGACCTGATTTGCAGGGTGGTGAGCAGCGTGCCTTAAATGGAAACTAAATGAAGTAATTCTCGTTACTAAATGAACTGTTAATGAAGTGGAATTAAAGCACGAGTATCACTCATACTTGCGGCCTCACTGCTTTATAATTTCATTAATTTAATTGAAAAACACAAAGTAAACACAATGATGGAAATGGCCTTACTATCATAGCTTGGGCATAGCTTGTGAAATTTCAATATTCCGAATTTGCTTAATTTAGATCATTTCTAACATTTCACTCTTTGTGGATATAAATGCGAACATAATATCGTGCCTAAAATATGCTAGAATTAATAAACTTGTTCGAACTGCACGTTTTGTTGTATAGTTTCTGACCGCCCTGAAATGAAACATCTGTCATTAAAATTAAAGCCCAAACAATAAGTATTACATTATTTTGAACAATTGCCATATTAATTAAGATCGCGGTTGAAACACTGTCTGTCATCATCATACCATTCTAAATTATCCCTGTCCAGGGCATGCTCTGGCTACTTGTCATCGAAAGCATCCAGCACGTCTAGTATGATTTCTCTACACGCGCGCGACGCGACTTCACTGCATGGAAAATAACCTGTTCATTCACTTTTAGGAGAGCGAAAGCCGCGACTTGTAGTACGGAAAAAGCCGAGTCGCGCAAATGAAGAGAAATCATGCTAGACGTACAGATCATCACGCCACTTCTTTCTAGGTCTACCTGGATGCCGACGACCGTCTTTTGGGATCCGGGGCATGACTATTCTTGCCTATCTCTCCTAGACATGGCGGGCCCAATCTCACTTTAATCTGGCGATTCTTTCTGCAACAAGATAATCACATCGGCTATTTGTATATTGGAGCGTGTTGTTCCTGATACGACCCGTTCTTATACTGCGAACCTGTAACTAGGGGATATTACCCATTGTATATTTTTTATATTCAAGAACTGTTTGTGTATTTAACGAGTACACTAAAGTAAGTGAGGAAGGCCGTGGACAAAGTTTTGTGGCGCGCCTTGGGAGAGGCCTATGTTCAGCAGTGGACGATGATGGGCTGATGATGATGAAAATGAACGTTTTGGATAGAGCTAGTATTGCATTGCATTTGCTCACGACTATATTCCCCGAGGGAGTAGTCAGAAATATTCTGAAATCTCTGAACATCCACGTGTCACCAGTAGTACCGAAACTCTGTCCAGTGTGACGGGGGGTGAGCCCGTCGCCACATAATGGACAGTGGTTACAATACATGCCTCGAAATTGAAGCATGCAGGTTTCTTCACGATGTTTTCCTTCACCGAATACTATACCGAGAGAGCTAGTGTACTAATTTAAACCAAGCAACGATATGGAGGTAGTGAAGTTGCGTGAAGTAAATATTTTAACGCATTCCTTTGTCCATGTTCACGGCGTGTTTACTCAAATATTTGCGATCTTACTTGTGTTTGATCTAGTTCACTAAGTTTTGTATACTACATTTCAATAGTACCTACAGAAAAACCTAACCTTATAACGTTAATTTAGTAATCATTTAATTTCCTAAGTGTAATACTTATCGCGAACACGCAAGCCGCTGGATTATATTCCAAATAAAACCACAATTATACAATTCCAATTTTTTCACCATTTGATTATTAGCAAAACAACAGATAAAATAATAAAATCATTCTTTCTCCCTGATCCTAGCATTGAGTATTTATTTTGTCATCTTCGTTATCTAGGTCACTTTTAATTCATTTCTTACCACATTTCATCTTTCAATCTATCTTTTCTTTGGTTTTCCGGTTATACCTGCCATATCTTTGAAAATGGCATGTACATTCATTGAATAAAAATATTTACGATGTGTTTTTTTTATTTTTTTTTATTATTTATTGATTTATTATTTATTGACTTAGAACACATATAGATTACAGTTAGTTTTGAAGTTAGTCATTTGTTGACTTCTTCAGACATTGTTATTGGAACGCGATAAATGTAGTTAGTAACAGTGATACGTATAATATATAGGTAGGTGTACGTGTAGGTGTGTCGGTCGGTCGGGAGTCCGGTCGCGCCATACATAGATGATATTAATACACCCACCGATCAGCCGGAGCACGGTACAGTCAGCATACTTATGACGACCAAGTGATATCGTTAGCTTATGAACGAATCTGTTGTGAGCTTTTGAATAAGTCTCTAGGTAGAGATTGATAAGCTAACGTAATCAAACTTTTAAGGTTTTCAATGAAAAAATTCGAGATTTTCACATGGTAGTGTCAAACAGTCATCTCTCTAGTCAAAATAGTACGCTGCAAAACGCGCCTTTGTCTATTGCGTGACTTTATCGCTAAACTAGATCGTTTCAAACGCATGATTGTAGCGATGCACACACGAATAAGTGATCAAATATTACGAAAGTTATGCATCGTGGCTGTACCGCATTTGCATCGATGCTGCATCGCGACTCAATCGATGCTTTTTACAGCACTTTTGCGCTGAGAAATGGTCGAAGTGTGTAAAGGGCCCTAATCTAATTACCCTAGTGTTGCTTATTATAACATTTGATTTCCCTATTTGCCATCAGATTCTAGTCCACCTATAGTGTAAAAACAAGTATATTTATAGTGTACTTTATGATTTATTCGTGTACAAATATAAGGTTGTATGCAATTAAAATATTAGCAATATAGCAAACGGAAGAGGAGTGTTATAACACTCCTCTTCCGTTTGCTGCGTACATACATGCACTAAATGATCATATTCCGTTCTAACGAACAGAAACTTTGATCCTTGCTAATTTACAATTAATTACTTCCATTGATGTGTCCCGACTTCATCACATGTTTCAGACATCTTTATCAGACGCTACATTAAATTATATACAACTAAATAAAAATATAGAGGAGAAAAGACATGAGTATACGAGTATACCGATAAAGGCGATGATCATTTTTATCGTCACCAATTACGATGTATATTAATCAGTATGTAGTATAAGTAGCAGATGTTTTAATGAATTGAATTAATTTACTTCGTTAACGTATTACTAATTTGTACAAAAAATATATGACCTGACCGTATTCCCAGGGTGGGTTGTAGCTTTATTGCTAACACTAACGATCACCTTATGAAGATGATGTCGTAGAAAAAATTTCAATTACAGCTTACTAAGACCAAATTTTTGTATCAATAATGACAAATATACAGGGTGAAATTGATATCAACTAAGACTCTACCCATCAAACTGAACAAGCAAACCGATCGGAGGAAAAAGAAATCTGCTGTTGCATACATTTGAGTCGAGTAGGCATTGCAGTTTAGTATGAAACAGCTGATTGTTTTTTTTTACTCCGATCGGTTTGCTCCCATCGTAAAAGTTGTTCAGTTTGATGGGTAGACTCTTAGTTTAAAAGGATGCTAATGATATCAATTTCACCATGTAGAGACTGTTCTGCAAACGGTACGCCCGGTCTCAATCGGTTCCCTATTACGTGATCGGCCATTTGCGTCGGAAATTGATCGGAATTATAAAAATGGCAGCGAAGGAGAATGCGGCGCGATTAGTGCTGGCGAGTGGTACCCTGCCCTGCGCATGCGCAGTCGCTGGCTTACCCCACTGCACTGAAACAGAGCCTGACATTAACTAGCGACCACCCGCGGGCTCACTCGTCTTCTCCATGGAGGATATTTAGTGCCCTTTGGTTAATCAATTAGACATTTGTGTCAGCTGCTCGTTTTTTTAAAGTAGATGTTTTAGAGAGCAACATCAAAATATAAATTACATTAAAGGATAAAATGAAATAAGTCTATTTATACAAGTTTGTTTGTCTATTTGATTATGCATTATCTCACGTAAATAACTGAAAAGAGAAAAACAAGCGCTATAATCACTAATCAGCTATAACAACTTTGTGTGAGCAAATATAATTTTATTGTTATTAGGTAGGTATCGCAAACGGGGACAAATAAAATGTTTGGTTGGTTATTGATTGCTTTGGCCTGCAATACCTACCTAATAACAATAAAATTATATTTGCTCACACAAAGTTGTTATGGCTGATTAGTGATTAGTGATAATAGAGCTTGTTTTTCTCTTTTCAGTTAATAGGTGTTTTATGCAGTCGGGTTTTTTGTTTATCTTAATAATTTAGTTTAATTTCATACTTTTTAGTCTTGTGTCGAAACGGTAACATTAAAGTATTATAATATTTATATATTTGAAATCGTCTGATTACTAGCTTTCATTTGATACCCATATTGTAATTTTTAACAAAAATAAATTGTGTCTTCCCCCTCTCTTTTTTTAATTCGTAGACGCCATCTTGAAATAATATACCCTATGTCACTCTCACGATTTTTACAAATCCAATGACACCTCATACATTAAAATTCATCAAGCCGTTTAGGCTGTAGGCCGTGCCAAAGAAATAGACATACATACATACAAATATACATACATACATACGCTCGAAAAACATAACCCTCCTTCTGGCGCAGTCGGGTAAAAACTACTAAACATTGAGATGATGTTCGGTTCACTCAGATAGAAGAAAACATGCTTAAATTGCATAATTTCTGTTTGATTAAACTTTGTCTTTTTCGCTAGCAGGTGATAATAACAATCATTTGTATTATGATTTATGCCTATATGTTATCTTCAGTAGGTATAGGTACACACGGCGACACATCAAGCTACGCGAAACAAACATAAGCTGGCCGCTGGACGTTATACATTACTCTACATACGCGCGGCCAGCTTATTTTGGTTTTGCGTCGCTTGATGTGTCGTCGTGTGTACTTCTTTATAATTTGTAGCATTCGGCAAATAGATAGAGATCTTACAAAAACGTTTAGTGAACGCGACATGCAGACAAACACAAATGTTGTTATGATAAGATCGCCTCACTTCGCACAACATAACCACGACGTTATAAATGTGTAAATATTGTTTGTGGCGATGCGCGGTGCGCGGAGGCCGCATCATCGTCATCATAATTTATGTTATTATTGCCAAAAATACTAAAACTTAATTTTTTTAATCGACAAATGTCAAATATATAACTTTCTGACGTCAATTTTGACTCTACCACCGCGTCGGAAGGTGTTTCTTTTGTTGTAGAGAAGATGCCGATGCGATTCTAATTTTGAACACACAATACAGGGATAGGGAAGGATATGACCATACCATCAAACTGGACAACTTTCTTTATGGGGCCAAGAAAGAAATCGCGAAAAAAAATTCTAAAAAATCGATGACTACACAAAATTCTTATCAGTGAAAACATTTATAATTTTATTCATACGACAATTTATAAATTGCATAAGTTAGATAAGAACAGAAATGAAAATGTAAATTGAATGGAGGCAGTAAAACAAGCGAGCGCATCACGAATGTTACGGCTACCGACCGGTAGGAGTCCGTGCTGTGCGTATGCGCTCGCTCTCAGCCGGTATAACGAGCGACAGTCACAATAACGTATGTACCTAAATATTATTATATCATACTAGCGACTTCTTCTGCACAATACAGGGTCCAAGGGACCTCCTCAGACTGAAACCGTGAACTCAGACCATCAAACTGAACAACTTTGACTATGTAGCCTACCTCAGGAAACGCGAAAAAAAAACAACTGTTTCATACAAAACTGCCCGACTTAAATGTATGCTGTTTTTTTTTTCAAATGTATGCTGTTGAAAGTTGTTCAGTTTGATGATCTGAGTTCACCATTTCAGTCTGCGGCGGGCTGTCTCTTACACCCTGTATACTAGATTTTAAGTCAAATCATAGGCTATCAAACAAGAAAGTGTCATCATAATCGGTTTTTGCGTGATGCTCGAACAAACAAACAGACAGACAAATTATAAAAAAGGTTGATTTGGAGTCAGGGTTACCTAAAAATCTAATCATTCATCTTTTTCTGGTAAATATGTTAAAAATGTACATAAACACTTCTGTTACAGTTTTATAATAGTTTAGATCTATGAAACGTTAGCTTGTTGTAACTAAGTTATGTACATCATAAAAAGTACATACCTACGTAATGTTACTACCGTGTAACTCTTTAGTAATTTGTGCTACTGGTTATCTTACGGAGTGTTCAGAAGCTTTTCTGCAACAACCATCTGACTTTGTAAGCGCGCAATTCAAAGTTCATTTGCAGTTTAGATGAATCCAGTGCAATTCAATAACGAATGTCGGAGAAAATTGTCCTTCATTCTCAACTAGCATGGGCCGCTGCTTAATAGTTATTTATTATACAAGAGTGCAAAGTTGCTTTTTAACCGCGTGCTCAATTTTGATGACCGAGCAAGCAAAGGATTCTAAAATTAGAATCCTGAGCGTTAGCGAGGGAATCAAAAGAGCACGAGGTGAAAAATCTTTGCACTCGAGTGCAACACGTAACTTTTCATCCCACCTCAGCGAGGAAAAGATTAAATACAAAAAAAAAAGGTTGTATGATAAATTCGACACCATGAAGTACATAGATTTAATGATGTTATGAATTCACAAACTTTATGCACACGATGTTCTAAATTCAATTTACTTTATCCTCTAGTGGATAAAAACGGCATTGGCACTCAGATATAGAAGAGCAAAAATACTCTTTCCGAGATTAAAAAAATATTTATCACATTATTATACCTTCTTGCACTTAATTACGATCGTTACCTTATTTATTTATAGTCACGAACCGGGTCTTTGCTGCTTTGTCCGCCAGGAACATCGTTTATTACACTTTTATTGTAATAAACAAATTATATTATACAACGTGTTAATGAATAAACGCAAAACAAGAAAGTAGTTTGTTAAGAATTGAGAGCAGAATCGAAATATCATGGTTTAAATATAAGTAACTTTTTTAAATTTTTTTTTTCCTGTAAAATTTAAAATTTACTGAACCTGATCTCAACACATCGTACAGGCACACTCACCCTACTTACTACCAATACAAGATTCTTAAAATGTATCCATGAGCACGTTAGCACTTTCGTTCATTGCTGAAATGATAACAACTCATATTTGCCTCAAAACTTAAAATGTGAATAACTTTAAATTTTAACTATCCAAATAATGACATTATTGTTTCAATCTAATTATTTTGTTATAAATCAGTTGGGGTGTATGAGGTTTTGCGCTTATTCATTAACACGTTGTATATATTATAATCCGTAATAATAATAATCCTCCGTGTAATCTGTTTTTCCTGTATTGTTCTGATGCAACAAATGAGTTATCTATCTATTATGACAAAATGAGTCTGAACTAGAAAAATTTTAAATATTTATATCAATGACATTCCCAGGTTGTTGGTAGCACCGCATAGATATTCACAAGTTATTTAATTCATTTACGCAATAACAAAACCCATATTTTTACATCACCATAATTGGTTAGTAAAATAATAAAGTTTTCTCTCATAGCATGAAGCTCGCAGGGCCCGGGGCACTTCCTGCGCGCGCGCAGCCGTAGCTCCAGTGCTAATGTACTCATCGGCAAGTTTATTATGTT
Source organism: Agonopterix alstromeriana (assembly GCA_963924505.1). Taxonomy (NCBI): domain Eukaryota; kingdom Metazoa; phylum Arthropoda; class Insecta; order Lepidoptera; family Depressariidae; genus Agonopterix; species Agonopterix alstromeriana. The sequence goes on from OZ004664.1 coordinate 19,812,391, forward strand.
CATTAAAGGAATCTAATTAAACCGAACATGAGCCCGCGTGTACTTCGTCATCGATAACTGTCCACTGTATCGATGTTGATGGTGCTCTAATGAATGTTGATATACATCTAATAGTTGATAATTCTATTAACCTTTATGCGATACCTGAAAATAACACATAGGGTAATGATATTACAAGTTTTACTTGTAATAATAATTGACTTAGGGCCTCACTGACTTAGGGCCTATTTTACTATTCCCAGAGGGGGTAGTCAGATATATTCTGAAACCTCAGAACATCCACGTTTCACTAATAGTACCGAAACTCAGTCAAGTTAGTAAAACAGACTCGTTGATGTTTTTTACATAGGCAGTTTTAGATTTATTGAATATTTGTTTAAATAATAATATTATTTATTGAATATTTGTTAATAATAGGTATAATAGTCTAAAAAAATCAGTTTAAGAAACATTTCTAAGCCTTTATTTAACTAAACACCTTACCTTACCTCACTTAATGAGTTGACGAAGCATGCTGCAGATCTCTAACTGTTTATTGTATTATGATTGTTGTATTATGTCTTATATTTGATTAATGAAGCATGCGCTGAATGCTTGTTATTTGTAGACATTAACGAATTATTTTATAACAAATTTTCACTACCATCACTAACCACTTATTTTAATTGATAATCTGGTGCGAGAAAGAAAATCATGATAATACCTACATTACATGGTATCTGATCTTTCACACTAAAATACCCAGGAAAACCCCGATAAATGTTTAGATTTCTTTAAAATATAATAAAGACCTACACTTGTGTTTTATCTTTTTATTTCAAACTTTAGCAATATTGTCCACATTGTTAACCTCGTATGGGGTCCTTCTTAATATGCCGACGGTTTTTTAAAGGTATGATCAGACCATCAAACTGAACAACTTTCTCTATGAGACCAAAATCGATATCGCGAAAAATAAATCTGCTGCTTCATACCAAACTTACTTATCGTGGTGTAAAAGAATGCCTTACCTATTATAGATAGTAAGAATCGGCATTAAATTGAGAGATAAATTGGTATTTTTTCTTTACATTATAAACATACTTTTTTAAATAAAGAGTCAGAAAAGTTCAAAACTAAAAGACTGTGATGATGCGCCTACAATTACAATATCATGTCTCCATAATCTACGGTCAAAATAAAGTAAAGAAAAAAAAATATAAATATTGAAAGCAGAGGAATTTGCAAGTAGCTATAATGCACTAAGTAGTATGGACATAGTGGACGTACCGTATGATTTGTGTAATACCGTTTATACGCGAGGCGAGGCGAGGCGAGGCTGCCAGCGCCCAGGGCTTCCTCAGGCCCAAATTCGCGGGCCGCAGCGCGCCGCGGGCGCCGCTCGATGGCCGCGGGCTCGATGCGGTAATTACGTTATTACAAAAATAATATTTTCCACTTGTTGTTTTGCAGCCAGCTGCCGGGCGAGCGTCGCTTTTTTATTTATTGTTTATGATCTTAATTGGCGGTTGACTGTACTGATACTGTACTGTACGTGCTATAGTGATAGGTATTGTGTGAATCATCAATCCGTGTTAGATTGATAATACTCAACTTTTGAAAGTTCTATGCAATTTTTGTTTTATCTCTACTGTGTATTTGTTTATCATCATCACCAACGTTTCAATTATCTTCGCCTATACTCCATTTCAATAGCAACGAAATTTTAAGGCTATTTAGAATTACAGAAACAGAGATTTGAAACACTTTCTCTCACTTATTCTTAGAACAGCTTTAGTAAAGTCCATGATATATCGGATAGTTTATCTTTCTGATAGATAAACTATATTTTCAAATCAAAATTGGCCAGAAAGCGATAAATTGGAAAATCTTTTCTTCCTTATTTGAAAAGAAGTATAGAACCGTCATAAACATATCGACCTGAAATCAAAGTATATATTGTCACAGAGTACTATAAATATTGTATCGTATTGCTCCTGTCATTGTGACAAGTTCTGATTAAAATTGTATAAATACTAGTATGCAATACAAAAATCTGACTTTTCTATAAATAGTGATTCGTAAACGTTTGCGTTCATAAACTCTGTTCCAATGAAGCTCCGATATAATGACATATCGAAAATCTAAAGTAGGTACGAGTTATGATCCTGCATTGAATTCGACCAACATCGGCTAGAAAACTGTAGCTACTGAATTATGTTTTGGATGTCCCAAATCTATGGTAAGAAAATGTAATAGGTTTTCGTAAAGAACAAAACAATAATTAGATCGAAACAGACAACAAATATGAAAAACGGAGCTTGCACAAAGAGTCCGCGCAGGCGCAGGCGCAGAGGAGCAAAACAAAAGGCGAGCAGCCGCGGCATTATACCACGATACATATCGAACCTCGCTACCGGCGTTTTCGAGCTCACCACCTCACTTACTAAACATCCGAACCTTACACTACCACGGATGGACTTAAGCCCTTTTGTAGCGAAACGAGATGAATAATTTAATTCTTGTACGACCGTTAATCTGCGGTGATCACTGCGCCGGCGCAGGTGAGCGGAGTATGGGGGGCAGGAGGGAATTTATTGTTTATGAAATTGTTTTACATTGTAGTAGATTAGGTGGAGCCTCGGGTTCAGATCTCTCGGCTACTGGAAACTGATTTGATTGTTGTACTCGCCGAGTACGAGTAGCTACGAGTATAATAAGGCGCGGAGTCTTCTTTTTGTAACGCTCCGGCGTACACGCGCTCTGAATCCACAATGCTTTTATAAACATGCGAAGTGAAACTAAAGTTGACAGTGAAAACATTTTGAGTAACTCCCTCCTATATTCTTGGAGTAAGTCCGTTGCGGATTCCAGATTACAGTCGTCCCCCGAGCTCGCTGGAGTTACATTGTTGTGAGTGATCGCTGCTATAGCTCCTGGTGTACAGAAGTATCGGACTATAAGTTCTTGTGTTGGCTTACAGGCTAACTATAATTCAATTAATGTTTTAGCTTATAACATATTCAGCTTCATCATCATCTTGTAGCTAGGATGTATTCCCCAATCCTGTCTCTTTTCCGCTAGTCTCTTGAGTTCTTGATACGACCCAACATCCACATTTTCTTTCACTTGGGCTAGATAACTCTGTTCTCTCTGCCCCTGGTCTCTGATTCTGCTTGTCGCTCACGTAATCATTATTCGTTTATTGAAAGTATCGTTACAGGTATCTTTCCGTGACGTAGAGTAGGTTAAGCTCAATGACATGCCATCGACTTGACGTAACGTAGTTAAAAGATTCCTTTTCCCTTCATCGCCTCCTAAAACACCCACTGTAAGAAATGGTGTGTTTTATCAAAGCGTAGATGCACGTGCCATCGCAGCTAAACACAAAATGTGCAATAATGTATACCTTCTAGTCCACACCATGCTTCTGAACTCATTTGCTGGACGGCATCCAACAGGCGGCATCACACAAAGCTAGGCAACGAGGAACAACAGTGAAGTACATTATTAGCATGCTCGGTGCTGCGTCGGCGACGCGACGCGAAGCGACGGTGGCGCCACGACGACGTCTGCGCCGCGCGGTGAGCGCTGCTGATCTGATCTAAAGAGATAAACCTACGCACGTGACTACTGACTGTAGTTTGCTTATGCACTCGACTATATTCCCGACGGGGTAGTCAGAGGTATTCTTCACCATATCCACATTTCACTACCAGTTTCCAAACTATGTTTGACAGAGTTTTTACTAACTACTGGACGTAGGGTCCGTTTATCCGAACCAAAAGAGCACCAAAACGTTCTAAGAGAACCAATTACGCGACAGTCTTCGTTTGACCGGCCAAATACGCGCGTGGATGACGATGGGGTAAAACTACGCAAGCAAAATGATTAAGAATTTCAGCATTTTCAATGTTTATATTTCTATACACGTACTTAGGTCTTGGACACTTTTTTCGAGAAATTTGTACTAGACCCGGCGTCCATTATTTTTTTTGTCAATGCATTTAATGGAGAGTGGACACGATGATGAACGCTTCAATATATCTTTATTGAAAAGCCAGTGGTGCTAGAAATGAAAGCTCATTAGTGCGAGTTGGCCTGGGTCAAACCACCATCTCGCCAGTCACCTCTTCCACGGGTGACGAGGCAACTTGTCGTTAGACCACCACGACTCTTTTTAATGAACGACAGAATATCCTTAAAACCGTTTGGTGAAATTGAAAGACTTCGGAAACATCAATAAGCTGTGGTGGGCATCCTGGAAGAGCTGGTATAGCAGAGAAGCGTCGTTTCCGTCGGATGCAAAATAGGCGAGACGTCGCGTCGTCGAGCTGTGGAAAATGGGTCCGCTCTACCAGTGGTACCTATAGATGGATACGGATACCAAAACAGCATTATCCGAGTAGAGAAAGCCAAATATATGGGAAAGCTGTTTTCTTTTCGCGATTTCGGTGTTGGTCCAATAGAGAAAGTTGTTCAGTTTGACGGTCAGATTATCCCTTTAAAAAGTATCAGTAAGTATATTAAGGAACAATTAATGTTTCCTAAGCATAATACATTGATTCAAAAACAGTATACAAAACGTAGCATAGGTATTCAGTACCGTATAGGTAACCGTGTGTTGAGTGTAAACACTAAACTAAACTTCATGACCTTCGAATCGATCATCAAGACACCGACGTGAGCTGCTTTTATATTCTTTTATAACACGGGGATTATAATCCCGGTACCAACTTGTTGCCAGGGGCTCCAGGACGGCGCGGGCGCACCGCTCACGTACAAGCACTCGTAAGTACCCGAGCGAGCACGTCTCTTACTAGTTTTCTAACATTGTCAACGATCACACATTTACTTTAAACGAAAATCACTGCAGAAAGGTATCAAACTCATTCGCTTCGATTGCCTTCAATTGGACGATGATTTCGAACGTTTGCTGTCGCTTACCTTACAGGGGGCCTACACAAAGTGCACACGCTTCTTATTCTACAAACGACAATGCGGTAGCGTTATCGATGATAAAAAAATTGACAGAATGCTAGACTTGTCTTCAATTAATGACAATCGCATAGAATGACACTCAATCATTCACTCTTTTTTCTTTTTAATATGCTAAATCGTGTTGAAAACAAACGTTGAAAATTTTAAATTGCTGTCAAATTCCCGCAGCCCGCCATTTTCTAGCGTTCTACAAGGTCTGGTCAATAGACAGGAAGTGTACAAAACGAAACGCTCACTGCCGGCAGCAACTGTCAAAAACTGCATGTTGTCTAGGCCTTTTTATTCGTTTTCGTTCTTTTCTACAGTCCTATACATTTTTTATGTTTTCTATTGTCGTTAACGCTAATCGAAAGATACTTTATCTAAGCCCCAGAAAGTGTTAGGGGAATCGACAGAGGTGGTGGACATAGCTAGGGCCTGCTTGAGTATGCGGGTGCGCGGGCGCAGCGGCCGAAGGAATCACAATCACCTCTCTCGGTAATAACTCGCGTCGCGGCGTCGACGCGGAATAGACAAGTAGCTGTCACTGCGCAAGTGATCGCGACGCCTCGCGACCGATGGTGGGAGCTGTAGTGATCCTTGGTGTGAAGGACGCCACTATACCCATACAAGGAAATAAGTTTCATAGCTAAACTGAAAAGATTTTCATAGATCTTCCACGATGACGTGGTTGGGGTAGGAGTGAACGAACAAATCAGAATGCAGTTGCTTATCGTCCCGCGCAACTTGTAAAAATTTACTTAGGGGCTTGGAACTTGTCACTCTAAGGCAGATTCGACCAAACTTTGATTTGTCCAAGAAACATTTTTATTTTACTCTTAGCATTTACTCCGAAATAATTTCATTTCTGTTTTACCACACTAAACCCAGACTAAAGTTATTCTCGAATGAATGTAATGAACGAATGTATAATCCACCTAAAGAAAGAGGTCGTTGTATCCGTACTTATTGCAATGTGAGGTTATACATTTTGATTTTTTAGGTTTATACGTCACTTATGGTTTTAAAATCAAATCAACACAAGTGACATTGACATTTCATTAATCTCGGTACTATAAGCTTTACGTTGTCAATCAGTTTACTCTAGAGTAACCGGCGACTAAATTAAAGATTGAAAAAGTCGGGCGGCGAGCGGGATTCGATCCCACGACCTGCCTTCCTTTAACCAGGTACTATCTAAAAATAAAATTTACTTGCGTTTAGTCGAATCCGGCCTAAGGAACATTCACGAACATTTGCTAGAACATGTCCATTTTTTCCCTCGAAAGTGGCTTCAATGCACGTTATGTTGTACAGATATGTAACTACATCAAGTGTTTTACATATGTATACTTAATTATTAAAGTGAAACGCTACACGGTATCTTGTGATCTTGTCCAACAGAGAGTGCTAATATGATGCTTCAAAGAGTTAAACATCAGATGTGTTTTTTATATCGACTATTCTGTACCTTCTCTATTATCGATCAAACATTATCATCCTCAACACAGCCGGGCAACCCCGTGGAAGAGAGGTCACACGAGGAAACACTCTCATTATATGGCAACGCCTGGAATCGCGCTAAATAAATCGCAACTGAACCATGATTGGACGACGTGCAAAGCTTAGCTTTCACATATTTGGAATAACGCTAATCGCATTACAGCTCATGACAGCCGTTAGAGCCGTTTTGAGAGATGCTTGAAACGTTAAAGGCTGTCAGTCATGTTTAGCACGATACGGCATTTGATTTGATTTGATTAGAACAGAAATTGGATTAGGATTGTTCTTGGATGATTTAAATTAGCTCAATCGCCATCCTGTTAGTTATGATGCGAGTTTTACAAAAATTCGTACACCACCTAACAATTTATGCATGAAATAGATATTTAATGCATTAGAGTAAGAGCTAAAGTAAGTTATTAATATAATGCGAGAACGATGCGCCGGCGCACATTATACAGATCTGAGTGTCGATCACTCAGCTCCCCAACACGTCCTCACATACGGCACAAAAACAACTGTCAAAATAAACAGTAAAAAATTCAAAAGTCCACGTTTAATGTCAAATTTGTAAGTGTCAAACTGTCAACATTAGGGAGACGAGAGAGATGAATTTATAAGATAGGCGCATAGTAAATAGCCAAAACAGTGATCAAGCAGTAGTGACACTAAGCACACGAGATGCAGGCAGTTCGATTCAGTAGATTTAAAAAACATACAGAGGAATATAGATTAACTTTTCTGTAAGGAGGAGGTTCTTACAGAAAGGTGTGGTTATATTTAGTGCTTCAGACTATCAAACTGAATAACGAACACTATGCAGCCAACATCTTAATCGTGGAAAAAAAGGCTTTACAGTGAAAGTTTTTCAGTTCAATGAATTAGTTGATTCGAGCATTGATATTTTTATTCGTTCAACCATTTCAAAAGAAGCCTCGAAAATGTCATCCACCTCTCCTAGTAATTTCCTTAATTTATGTACCTACTGTTTTATGTAGCCTATTTTGTTAAATTCATTTTCACTTGTATATTTATGTCTAAAAATGTATAAATTTCTAAAACAACAATCTACTACCTACCTCTACCCATAAGTTTTGCTTGAAATGTAACCGATCATGCTGTGCACATCGTTTTGGGTCACGTCTAGAATTTAAACCTTTTCCTGTATTTTTATAATCTTTACGACTTTGATCTGTTTATGCTCCTAATAAATAAAATTTTAGTTTATGGCTCTGACGCACCCCTTTAAATAAATTTTTAGACTTTTTTGTAATTGTTTTGATAATCCACAGATTAGGTAACCGCCTTGTTACCGCCACGTTCGCATCGCACGCTACTTCTAAGCACAGTCCTTACTATAATATTTTTAATGTTTTATGCACTGTATGGCATTGTCGCTACTGCTTGTTGCTATCGGTGTAAGGAGCCGGGGCGGGCGACGACGGGAGCATCAACATGTATTTATTTAAATTTATTACAATTGCTATTAAATAAAGTCGCGTTCACACTCGATAATGGTGTTATTATAATAAATGAATTTATATTACTTATATCGGCTCGGAGTCAGAACGCTCGTGCGTTGTCGATCCAGTAGATAAGCGACAGATTAATTGTATTACAGATTCTTATTATACAGGGTGGAAGGGAAATCGGTTCATTCCGTTTCGCAGCTCTATTAGGTTGACACAATTAATGAAACCTCTGATCTCTTCTTTCTGAAAAGGTTATAGCACAGTAGTTATAGTATAATAAATATACAAGCATTCTCGACTCTAACTGTATATCTGTACAGAACAGGAAGTTGAAATAGGTATTGTCTACAGGGTGATATTGATATCATTAGCATCCTTTTAAACTAAGAGTCTACCCATCACACTAAACAACTTTTATTATGAGAAAACCAATCGGAGCAAAACAAAATCAGCAGCTGTACATTGGAGTTTAGTATGGAAGAGCAGATTTTTTTTTCCTCCATTTTGATTTGCTCCCGTAGTAAAAGTTGTTCACTTTGAAGGGTCGATTCTTAGTTTAAAAGGATGCTAATGATATCAATTTCACCCTGTATACCTGTAGTACAGCCTTACAAGCGGTGAAAAATGAAAATACTCCTTGACGGGCGTCCTTAATGTGCGTCCTTCTTTCGTAAATTCCCGTCGTTGTTTCTGACGTCAACTTTGTCCCTTTCTAATCCAACGAGAAAAATAGATAGAAAGGGACAAACGTAAAATCAGAAACATTGACGACGGACACGTACGAAACAAGGACGAACATTACCGACCGCCATGGTCAATTTTCGTGTTTCAAGGAGGTTATGGATCAAATCCATGATTAATAACAATAACCGTCGTAGAGTATGACGGACGGACGCACGCACGTTGACGTCGATCGATGCATCACTCAATAATTCATTAATGCGCGACCCTTATCATCATCAGCGATATGTTTTTGTGTTCACTTGTATCGAATTACAATGTGATGCTAATATCCGACCAGGTGTCATTTAACAGGCGCCCGCTCGAGTAGGTACATACATTATTTATTTTACTTACCATCAAACTCACAAATTTAAAGTGTTTTTTAACTACACCGTTAATTTTAAATACGGTCAGCTTTTTCCTGCAACTTCGTCCGCACAAATTATATACCAGATTTTAAGTAAAATCATAAGCTGTCAAACAAACAAAATTTCATCAAAATCGGTTCAGTAGTTTTTGCGTTATGCTTTTACAAACAAACAGACAAACAGACGGACAAAAATTCGAAAAAAAGGTTGATTTGGAGTCAGGGACACCTAAAAACCATATCGTATTCTTTTTTTTGTAAATATCTCCAATGTACAGACTCCGTTACAGTTTAGTACTTTAGATGGAAGCTTAAAATATGATCTTCTCTCGTGCGGTATAAACTGAGTAACAGGGGTGATCCTTAGGGTGTCAGAGGGCAGGCCCAGGTATCGCTGGATAGGCCAGGTCACCAGGGATCTCGAGGAGCTGGAGGTGCGCAACTGGACTAACATGGCACATCAAAGAGATGATGATTTTTTTGTGTTTTGTTGTCGGAGGACAAAACTTACTTCGGCTCCCCGAGCCTTTCCTGCGAGCATTACCTACCGTATGTAGGTAGGTAACTAAACTACATTAAAAAATTTCATAATAACCTGAGGTAATTAGATATGCTACTTAAATATTGTCTTGTTTCTAATTTAACACTTAATAGTGCGTACAGCGACGCAATGATGATTGTGTCAAGTAATTATAATTATTATCGTCATCGTCCATAAAAACACTACGTAAGAAACCTTATCTCCTAGTTGCGTCATATGACACCCACGGAAAGAAATTGGATGGTATATTCTAAGCCGGAACCACAAAACCAACCTTCAAACTGCTATCTCTGGTATCAAATTTCAGCTATTGTCAATCACACATACGACTTTTATTTAACAAGACAATTATGTTGTTTTCCTCCATATCACCCTATCAAGGAATCTTTTCCTTCCTCCTTAGTAGTGCTTTTAGCCCAGTCATTTTACGGTTTGAGTCAGGACTAGTTAAGAATTGTTTTTTTTTTTCGATATATCATTTAAGAGCATAAGAATTTTAAGAGCAACAGCTCCAAATTCAAAATTTATCTCGTTTTAAAAAAACATGACAGAACTTTTAAGCACACACTTTTTTCACACTTTTAAGGCTTTACACACTTCAAGCACGGAGTGAATATTTTTGTCTACATAGAAAGCTTTGAAAAAAACATTTTTATTTTGTAGTAAATAATTTATTTTTGTTTCGACGACATCATTTATTTTATTTAATCTAATTAAAATGAGTGCATTGGTATTAATATCATTAAGTTAAAAGTCTTTCTGGGATATACAATTTTCATTTCTACGCTAAAAAAACCTAAAAAAATTCTACGCTACATCGTAGATTTTTTTTTAAATATGCCTAAGTATCTGCAAGATAGTCTTTATGTCGCTAAGTTACAGTTTAAAAGTCCCATCCATAATTACTTGCTACTCCTCCTAACAAAACTCCGTAAAAGTACTGGGCTATTTATTAAAAGTCAAAGTGAACGTATCGTTAGTGTGTATTGCGGACGAGTGTCCTTGTTGTTATTGTGGAGATGCTAATTTTGTCAATTTGTTGGTTGATCCGAGATATTACGGTTTTATAATGATGGTCGGCTTAAAAAAAATATATCTATATCTGTTGTACATTATGTTATAAATGTGACTATTTTAGGAGTTCACGCTGATGCCCTGATGAAGAAATTCTGAAGAGTAAAGGCCTTTTCTACCACTTCTGGATAAGTTCTAGATAGCTTATATGACAGATAAATTGACATATTTTCCATACGAAATAAACGATCTGTCAGAAGTGGTGGTACAGGCACTGAGTGTTGTCTTTGTCTACCAATCTGAAATACGGCGATGATAATTGATTTAGGGAAGGGCTAGTAGTAGAAAGCGAAAGCCTCTTAAAATTTAAATAAGAAATTTAACGTAGCGTAATGAGATAAAAAGAAAAAAGTAATCTGAAGAAGAGTGTACCACGCTCGTCCGGAATTTCTCTCCTCTTGAAAATATGCGAATTACAATTAGCTGCTGAGTGAACTTATACAGCGAAGATGTTCCACGCCTTAGATATTCATATAACAAAATTGTTCATCAGTTATCTTTCACTAAAGCAGTTGTTTTCAGGATTCCTGATCATTTGTTAACACGATTTGTGCATTATTTTTGGATTGCCTGTAATATTTATAGAATATAATAAAGTTAGTCTGACAGCTATAGTAATATTAGTCGACGTCTCGTGTCGGTGCTCGGCAGGAAGCCACGTCGCTGCTCCTACGTGCTGCCCGCTCTGAACCCGATGCTCGCTGTTGTACCGTGTGTGACTGTATGCTTTTGAGACTTTTATAAAACACCATTCTGAAATACAAATAAAGGTCGGACCCGAAACCAGGAAGTATTGATATGGGTAAAGTTAGCACCACCATGCAATCCTGAATTCAAAACCTTATTTAACTGTAATCTTTGTTGCAGATGTAAGTCAACACATGAGCAAATATTGTTATAAAGGTCCATGCAGGTGGTGGGTGGGTAGCGGTTACATGTTCCATCAGATGCAGGAGAACCAGAGAGTGTAGGTACCTACCTGCTCTTATCACGCATTTGTACCCTGAGTACTTGACTGCATTTGCAATTGAGTAGTCGCTATTGTTGAAAACCACTTTACTATGGCCCAACCATCTCTTCACTGTAGAGTAATTTGCCAAGAATAGTAGCACTAACTGTATGCCAGGAGGGCGATCGCACTAATTTAAAACATAAAGTTCAATCCTAGTCTAATTTCAGTTCTAATCACATTGCAATCCAATTACTATTCAACTGTGCTGAATTCCTCATCGCGCTTAACTCTCTGTGTCTGAGCGATCTGACAAAACGGCTCTATCGGCTGTCAAATGATTAGCGATATAACGAATGTGTTAAAAGTAGTGGTTCGCACGCGGTCCAATCATGGTTCAGTTGAGATTTATTATACGTAGTTTCTTTTAAAATTAATAGGTTTGTACCTACATCTGGAAAACAAATAATTAAAAGGCGAGTAAGAATTAACCCGATACAAAATGTTTAATTTAGTGACACACTCGTCCATTCTTGCGTAAAACCTACCTACATACGTTCCCATTTACATTGTAGTTTTGGATCAACAACTTTTTATTGCTTCATAGCTTTTATTCACACGGAGGTTCAGGACAGGACAGGAAGAAACAAAAAACAAACCATGGTGAAGTTAAGCGCAGTCGGCTCACGTCGCTGCGCCGCACGCTGCGCCGGCGCACGTCCTCGCTAGAGAGACGTAAAAATCACATTTCCGGTAGATAAGGGCTGAGTGGTCTAACACACACCCCCCATCCTTCCCCTACCCCCTCACGTTGCCTTCAACATGCACCGCGACTTCCTAATGAGCTCTTCATCGTGACGTGACCCTTGTACTTGGTTGGATCGAAACCTTTCGCTAATAATAGTGCTCTTCAAAATATCTGGCAATGACCTTAGGTATTCCAATGAGCTTCGTGGAGGCATCTAATGATAGAACCTCTAGCAATTACGAGTACTTTGATACCAAGAATTAGTATGAAATAATCATCAGTTTATTATCTCTGTCAGTAGCGATCAGTGAAGATGAAGTCCCATACTTCATCTTAGCCAATCCTGCTCAGTATTTTCTAGACCTTTTTGGCGTAAATTTTGGAGTGGTGGATTTGTTTATTAGCGAGTAATCAATCAATCAAATCATTTGTTTCAGAACAAAAATTCAATCGAAATGCCACTAATTACAATCGTAAACGAAATGCCAGGTTTTTTTGTAACTTTTTCGGCTTTCTAGCTGAGTTCCGATTCAAAACTAATTTAGATGGAGGGTCGACTGAAATTAGGAAGTAATTTTGTTCTGTTCCTGAGCATGACCGTATTCTTGTACTGTAACTTGTAACAACAAAATATGCAATTGTTCGTTAGGTAGGTAGGTGACATTAGCGATCGAAACATTTTGACGATCGCTAATGTCAAATCCATACATTCTGTCATTTTCTACTAGCGTCAATGCCAACAGAATATCACTTTGTCTAGGGGGCAGCTCACCGACAGCGATGGATGGCTTGCGTGACTGTAACGTCATCAAGACAATCGTTTGTTAGTTAATAGGAAAGAAAAAATTATTGCATAATGCTTGATACGAGGGTCGCATTCCAAAACGTGTTCATTATATTCCGCAACCGAAGACACGCCAGTAACAATGGCACCTGCGAAATATAGCACAAAAAATGTATGTCGCAGCGCAGCGCAGCCCGGCCGCTCACAAATGGTAATAAAGCAGTCTTCCGTCGATGGCGCGGACACACTCCCCATACATATCGCCTCATCACGCGACACTCGGATCTACTACCCAGTAGTCGACTAGTCGTGCCTCACTCACTGCCTCATTTGCATTCTTATTAACCCCTCGCCGTTCCCACTGACCGACACACTAATCACACAATTTGCCTATCTACAGATATTAGTCTCCTCGCTGATGCCTGAACAAAAACGACATAAGTCTTAAGTAAAACTACATACCAAATCCGTCTCAATCACTACGGATGTTAAGGTCGGTTTTTGCAGACGTGGGAGTAACGTCTTGGTGGCGTGAACTAAGACATCGGTGGATTAACTGATTCGCATTGTAATGTATGCTAAAGCCCGTGACCGCGACAATTAGGTGGTCCCGCGGTCGTGTCTGCGCGCGGTCGCGTTGCATCGCGATCAGCAATTAGTGCTCCTCGCTGCATCTATGACTTAATTCAATCACGAGCACATCTTATATGCTGCGTGTGCAGATGACGCCGCGCGTCTCGTGCATGCTAAACTGATGTAGTGCGAGGCGGTGCTGCGTTGTGAGGAAAGAGGAACTGGTGAGGTAGAGCGAGAACCGCCTTTTGGTAACATGTTAATGGCGCGTGGGATGATCCGGGGGAGGACGAACATGTCCACAGAAAGTAACGTTATTGTTTACAGAATTTCCAATTCAAACCACGTTATTAATAAGGAGAGAGACCGAGGCTCGTGATCGGCGCAAGCGCAGCACCAACAAAATAGTCGAAAAAGGTAAGCGGTCGTGACGGGAATGTCGCTGATGTTATGTATTTCAGGTCGCACTCATTGTATTTTAAACCGCCATTGTTTCGTATTTCGCGCCTGCGCACCGCAGCCGCGACTCGGCAGACTCGTATTTTTCATTCGCGAGGTGTCCATCAAAACGGGTCTATAAACAGTCGGCGTTTTACCGTTTTCTCGAAGCGAGACAAAGGGGACATTGTGTTCATCGTCCTCGTAAATAACATCTATGTAGGGTCTAGCTACTGTGGGTATAGCGGTCGATGTCAGTCAGGTAGTGGGTGACAAGTGAGTCGGGCACGTGGCGAAGTCCCACGGTCCGCGATTGATTAACGGTGCGGTTCGCGCGTCGACGTGAGAGCGCTCGGGCCGGTGGCGAGTACACACATAGCGCGCGTCACATGCGATGCGCCGCGCGTCGCCGCACCGTGACTGAACTGCTGCCACTCCGCGTCGTGCCGAGTCGCCGGCGCCACCAGCCACTGCCACTATTCACATAGAGCTTCATCATATGACTATTCATGCGACTTGCTGATCATACTGATCCGATAATCTGGAAACTGCAAAGCGTGACGACTAAGGAATATATCTAACATAATATGGAAGAGGAATACAAAATTAGATAGGTATATTTAAACGTTAGCGAATTTGTGATAGATGATAAAAAGGGGGTGTGTAAGTAGTGCGCGGGCGCAGCGACACGCGCTATAGATGCGCCAGATAGCGGCGCGCACGCCTGGGAACACGGGACGCGCCGGAGCCACAGCGCCTGCGCTGGGAACAACGGGCTGCAAGCAGACCTGTGGGAACTGTGGTTCTCTTTGATACCTGATCTATATTATAATACACACCTGACCTAGATCTATAACATTGACCTTACACGATATTCAAACAGAAACTATAATTATTCCGTGTTCTTTTCAGCTTTCTTTCAGGTTTAGGAGGACGTTTAGGTACCACTGGTAGGGGAAGGGACGTCATTGGAAAATTCAAGGTCAAAAGTTACCAAAACTGACTATAAAATGACGTACATAAATCTACCATCCAAAAGGTGGAGATCCATAGTCATCCAAAGAAAAAGGCCTGAGTTTATGTACTACAAGTTTAGTAGGTTGTATAGGTATATTTTACAAGATTGTTGTGTGTCGGAAATCCAAGTAAATGTTTTTTTTTCTATCTTTAACAACAGAAAACCACACGACAGATAACTACCGCTACAGATCTCGAACTGGCCCTTACGTTATCACCCACACGATCTATCTCCGCATCAGTAGCAAGTGTGAATGAAATTAAAACTGAATCACATTTTCATTCATCTGCGGTCTCATCGTTTTCAATTACATCTCGCCGCCGGAGACTCGAGTGACCGGCTAGTTTACCCAGACCCGTGCTAGTAATTTGCTGTCACTGAGAAAAAGGTCAGGGTAGAGTGGTGGTTGTGAGCGGATAGCTATCTTGCAGGGCTGCTCTGACAATAACGTGGATATTATTCATTTGGCGCGTAAACACGTCCGAGCCCGAAACGCGTGAGGATAAGACCGGGACAACGGTATTGAGGTAAGAGGTGATCCGGGGATGGACCTTCAGTTCACGCGAGAAAACAAGGACAATGATAATTCATAGTATCGTTAATACCCTTTTTAGGGACGGAAAGTCTTTTCATCTACCAGTTTTCCAAGGAGGCAGGTAGTCAATTGTTTTGTCCACATTTGTTTCTATTTGATCAACTACCGTTCCAGGTCTTCCAGAATCTCATGGTATAAAAAAAGTAACAAAATATAGATTTTCACATGGTAGTGTCAAACTGACATCTGTCAAGTCAAAGTAGGCCCTTTACAAACTGCGACCTTTTGCAGGTATTAAACGCGGGTTTGCCAATCGCGTGACTGCATCTCTACACTAGTAATTAACAGGCATTTGTATCGATTCAAACGCGTGATTGTAGTGATGCACACGCACTTTTGTATAGATGTAGACTCGTAGGTCCATTGCAACAAAGGCTGTCGACGAATGACTGACCAAATATTACGCACGTTTTGCGTTTGGCTGTATCGCGTTTGCATCTGGAATCGATGCAGAAGCACTGCGAAAAGCCGCAGTGTATAAAGGGCCCTAATCTAATTAAACCAGTGTTGCTTACTCTAAAACTTTATTTCCTTATTTGCCATCAGATTCTGGTGGATCTATACCTACTCTACTGGAATATAGGTATCATGCAGACATGATTTGTTTCTGAAACATGGTATGTGATGACAGTGACTCAACTCCCTATCAGTCTTGCAATCTTGAAACATGCAGTTTTTTGTTCTAACCACATTGTGTATTTGTTTGAATGGTTATGTTGTGGCGCCAAAATAGTAGACGATGGCCATAAAAGTAACGGTGAGGCGACCCGCGACCTGCGAGATACACCGCCTCACGACCGCGACGCGACGAGGGACGTGCGCATGCGCCAAATTACATGCTGCCAACCTTGCTACAACATGTGCAACCCTCGGGTTCTGTTGTTCATCATCACAAAGCTCCGACCTTTGAACGGCTGTATCTCCTAAACCGACTGACAGACCATGTCAGTTTTTGTACTGTTCGCAAAGCCACAGTGCATATTACAATAATACTTGCATATTCATGTATATACATTTTTTGCATCCATAACTGACCACTGAACGGCTGTAACTCCTAAACCGACTGGAGTTATGCAGGCAGACCTGGTCCATCCCCATCACAGAGATGCTCTTCACCCTATGAATACTGAATCAGCCTTGCAGCTGATGATAACAAGTAGTAAGTCTATCCTCTTATACTATAACTCTGATTAGCATATCCCTTCACCACTGTGGCAAGTCAAACTCAACCGAAAGAAGAAGAACGATAATCTACGATAGCCAACTGCTAGACATAGGACTGTCCCAAGGAGAGATATGGACTTCGATTTTTAGCTCCAACGAAAACTACGAACCATCTTTAACACGTTTATCAGTATAATTTAATTATGCCATGGCTTTTGTTGTATGTTCACAGTCAGGTGTCGGCGGGGTGATGCAGCGGCGAGCGGGGAGTGACAACGAGACCAGAACAAATTGATAGAAACTTGACGGGTCGCGATGTGATGTCAAACAGTCCAGCCGCTTTGAACCGCGTTGTTTGTGAAGAGGGTCTTTGTTACCGACACTCTTACGTGACGCCTTCTGTACGCGGCCCGCGTGTTACATGCCAGCTACATTGTATGCTTTAAAAAAGACAAAAAATGCTCCCTATTCATCGACGACATACGACATAACGGCTAATGATGGTTCGGTAGGAGGCTCGGAATGAGAAGGTTGTATGTGAGTATAGTTGGTGTGCACTTGTCACGTTTTGCGGCTGAACGTCGGGTACCGTTGCGTTGGACGCCGCTCGACAAACATTCGGCTGGAGACAAAGTTTTTAAATATTAGAACAAGAGGTGAACAAACACAGCTCGTCACCGCCGCCGCGCCGCGCCGCTCCGCTGTGTTCGCGCCCGTGTTATGGCATGTCGCGCTCTCGTGTGATCTGGTTAAGTCCTAAGTAATGATTGTATATTGGTCTCAATTAGTTTTAGTTTTGGATTTAATTTTTGATCTAGTTTAGCTATCATTTAATTACTTTAATTTAATAACTTGATCAATCGGTTTAAATAATAATAAGTAGTAACTTCACTAAACTTATAAATCTACCGACTTAATACATGAGGTAGAAGTATCAAATTGTTTTGCAATACAAATATTTCCTTTTTGTTTATAACTTGAATGAATGTGGGAACGTGTAAAGCATCGAAGTCATCTAAAATTCTTAAAATGTCTGTTTCTTTTCATGATTCGTTTCTTCTAAAGCTTTTACAGATGGCAGATATAAAGTCGATCGATTGTTTAATAATGTAAATGTATCTGATCTCGGGATGCTCTTATTGTATCGGGGCGCCTTAAAAAATAGCGGGACAGCGGGAACGATGAAATCCTTCAAAAACGAAAACGTCCGGCCATCATTTAAGGACGGACAGACGAATCGTATCAATACGCTGATGGATCGTTTAGGGACATATAAAATACGAAGTCATTGTCTTTTTTGCGCGTTCGGTTTGCGCGCGCGACGCGGCCACGGAATACCAACAACGTTCCTGCGCGATGGAATGCGCGGACGCGATGAGGGGCCGCCTGTGGGGCTCGAGGGGGCCACGGCATGTCAAGGGGCGCTAAACAGGATACGTCTGCAATATTTGATACTGAAATGAAATTAAATCTACTGACAGTTTCTGTCATTTGTCTTAATTAGTCACTGTACGGAAGCCGTTGTTTTAAACGGTTTAGTTGGGTGAGTCGATATAATGTGAGATTACATTCTACATGTAATGTACCTCATCCAGACTTTAGTACATGAACTTACAACTAGAACTCCTTTACGTGAACAGCAACGTTTAATAACTACTGTCAGTGATAATCTACTAAATACATTTTAAAGCCTGCAATAAATTGTAGCAAGGAATAACACCTCGGAAATAGAGTTAGTTCAAGCCGAGACTCGCATGGTATGTGCATTTTAGTTTAGAGCGATCGATATCCCCAGCACAGCTCCTCACGCCGGCCCTGTCGCGACCTGCTACTGTCATCGAGACTATCAAATCCTGCGCAAGCCCCGCACTCCTTGCCTCACTCCCCTCACTGTTTTCTATACTAAATATAAGTTACGAGAAACTTATAGGTATAGTATTAAAACATTTCAATACTTGGCGTACCCGTATGAATACCAGTGATAGTGGCTGATGTTAATATTAAGATCATTGATGCACTGATCACTACACAATTAATTATATAATATAATGTATGAACATTGTTTGTAGCAGTTATTGATTTCTGCAAAAGTTAAAAAAAATACATTTTCCTTTTTTATCGGATCTATTCAGATACGTTTAAACTTAAATGTATAAATACTACTGACTTTTATTTCATTTTATAAGTAATCTTTTGCTTAGTTACAAAGTTACCAAAATTAAATTCTACAAGATAATCTTAACTATTATAAAACTGTAAGATAAGTGTGTCTGTACATTGCAGATATTTACATGAAAAAAGAGAAAAACAAGCTCTAAAATCACTAATCTGCTATAACACCTGTATTTAAGCTAATATAATTTGAATGTTATTAGGTAGGTATCGCAAACGGGGACAAAGGAGATTTTTGGTTGGTTATTTTTGACCCCGCCTGCAATACCTACCTAATTACATTCAAATTATATTAGTTTAAATACAGGTGTTATAGCTGATTAGTGATTTTAGAGCTTGTTTTTCTCTTTTCAGTTAATAGGTTTTTTATACAGTCGGGTTTTTTGTTTATCTTAATAATTTAGTTTATTTCATACTTTTTAGTCTTGTGTCGAAACGGTAACATAAAAGTACTATAATATTTATATATTTGGAATCGTCCGATCACTAGCTTTCATTTGATACCCATATTGTAATTTTTTAGAAAAAAAAATGTTTATTCCCCCTCTCTTTTTTAATTTGTAGACGCCATCTTGAAATAATATACCCTATGTCACTCTCACGATTTTTGTGAATCCAATGACACCCCATACGTTAAAATCCATCAAGCCGTTTAGGCTGTAGGCCGTGCCAAAAAAATAGACATACAAACATACATACATACATACATACATACATACATAGATACATACATACATACATACGCTCGAAAAACATAACCCTCCTACTGTCGCAGTCGGGTAAAAAGATTACGAGATGGTTTTTAGGTATCCCTGACTCCAAATCAACCTTTTTTAGAATTATTATCGAGCATGACACAAAAACTACTGAACCGATTTTGATGTAACTGTTTTTGTTTGATAGCTAATGGTTTGACTTAAATCTGGTATATAATGTATGTGCGGACGAAGTCGCGGGTTAACTCTAGTAAGTAATAAAACTGGAATTAGATAGACCAAGACATTCATATTATTATTTTATACCAGATATTATAAAACTGTAACAGAAGTGTGTCTGTACAGTGTACAGTTAGGATATTTATAAGAAAAAGATTATATGGTTTTTAGATGTCCCTGACTCCAAATCAAACTTTTTAGAATTTTTGTGTGTCTGTTAGTTTGTGTATTTGATTGTGTGAGCATCACGCAAAAAATAATAAACCGATTTTGATGAAACTTTTTTTGTTTAATAGCTCAAGACCTGACTTAAAATCAGGTATATTACCTGGTAATCTGGTATGGTAATATTATATAATTTGTGCGCACGAAGTCGCGGGTTGAGACAGAGAAGAGCTAAGGCTCACGTAACCGGGTCCAGCCTTCGGTTCCTCCATTACTTGCAGAACAGAAGGTACAACGCGATGCAAGCTGCTCACGTGGCCAATACCAGCAAGCATTCTGTAGTTAGATGAATATAACTTGTTCTTGTGTCCTGTTCTAACTCTCTTGGTACGAATGTTTGAAGAAGCAGGGTGATAAGGAAAGTGATTACGAGTATTATGAAATAATTTAGAAAACTATTTGTACAGCATATAGAGGATGTCCCTGACTCGTTGGCAAAGCCAACGACGGACAGTGACGAGAGTGGGGGGAGGGGGAGCAAGGACCGTTTGCTTCATGACACTGCGGCTCCCAAACTTTACCTCCACTAAGGCGATGATATACTCTTAATCAATAGTCAAAAGTGGTTTGACAGAAAGGCTCTGGTAGAATCTCATTATACGGGGCGCAATGGAAAATGTAACCGTGGACAGCTGTTGGTATCGTAGGAAAGCAACTAGAGAAAGTTATTTTTTGACTGATAAGCTAGCCTCGTATCACCATTTGAAACGTCAATCTTCCTGTTACCTAACGCAGTTAAAAGTGAACCTTGTTTACAATAACAGTGGTCGATAGTTATAGCAATGAGTAAGAAAAGTATTTATTTAAGAGTTAACAATTTTACAACTTTTCAGATGTCCCTGACTCAATCTTTTTGTCTGTCTGTTTGTGCGAGCATCACGCAAACACAACTAAATCGATTTTCATGAAACTTTTTTTGTTTGCTTGTTTTGTTTGATAGCTTATGATCTGACCTTAAATCTAGCATATAATTTGTGCGGACGAAGTCGCGGTTTAACTCTAATGTATAATGAAGTCATCGCGCCGGTTTGAGCAGCGCTGGCTGGCGACAAGAAAATGCACGTCCTCATTAGGCATTCCGCGCTCGTCTATACAATATTTATGTCACTCGCCGGGTTTTTAGAGGCGAACGCGTCCTCCGCTCTGCTCCGAGTCCGTCACCACAATACCTCCACCACTGCACTGCACGGTGCCTGCCACATACATACACACATACTACGTAGTTGGTACCTACGTGCGTAGAGCTTGTTATATTGCCTTAACTATTATAAAACTGTAACAGAAGTGTGTCTGTACATTAAAGATATAAAAAAAAAAACGATATGGGTTTTGGTCCCTGACTCCAAATCAACCTTTTTTAGAATTTTTGTCCGTCTGTTTGTTTGTGTGTTTGTTTGTGCGAACATCACGCAAAAACTACTGAACCGATTTTGATGAAACTTTTTTTGTTTGATAGCTTATGATCTGATTTAAAATCTGGTATATGATTTGTGCGGACGAAGTCGCGGGTTAACTCCAGTAACTTATAATATTACATTTTGCTTCCATTTTTATTTATAACTGTTGTCTCTGTGCTCTGGTTCTTTTGTTGTGGTTTTATTTTCTGTGGCGAACTCAAAGTTACTGCTTTAAATTTGTAGTAAAGATCCAAAAATAGATGCTTGAATGTGTAGTAAATTTTGAACAACTGTTCATAATTTCTATTATTTTTCTTGACAGTAAACTATAATAATAAATTCATTTTATATTGCAACTCTGGCATTGCTATCGTGCGGACATTTGCTCTTTTGTGTGTGTGACTGATAACCAGATGTATGGAATTAGAAAGGTAAACCCAGCTCATTATCCTACTTTAAAAAAACCTATATTTACAGCCAGGGTGGTCGAGTGGCGAGTAACCTTGCCCGCCGTGCAGGAGTCGATAGTTCGATCCCCGTCCAGACCGACTCGTACCAATGAGTTTATCGGAATTTATGTACGATTTGTAACGCCACTGGCTTTTAGGTGAAGGAAAACATCGTGAGGAAACCTGCATGCTTCAATTTCGAGCCATGTATTGTACCCACTTTCCATTATAAGTGGCGACGGGCTCACCCCCCGTCACACTGGACAGATTTTCGGTACTACAGGTGAAACGTGGATGTTATGAGGTTTCAGAATAACTCTGACTACCCCCTCGGGGAATATAGTCGTGAGCATATGCATGCTATATGTATATTTCACCCCAATGTATTTATTCAAAAACAAACATTGTATGCATTTGCAATTTAAGAAAGTTGGCCACAAGCTTGAGTCATAGGGTCATTCCATTTATATGGCTTTGAATGAATTGAATATAGATCCACAAATAAATGGCGTCTAAAAGACAAAGTAATGACAATTTAAGAGGATATAATTCGGAGCGCGCTCCATACAAACGTACTATGGTGATATTTTCAATACTAACCAATTAAACTGAGTGAAATTTTTCAGAATCAATCTAAAAACTAGCTAACTAGAATTTTGAATTTTGAATTTTTTTGAATTTTTAATTTTGAAACAAATTTCTATGCTTGTATAGATTCAGATTTTTGTTAAAATGTATAGTTTTAAAGTTACAGTATCTCAAATATTTCCATACAAATCTTAAATTAATCCTAGCATTGAATCTGTATATTTTAACGAAAATCTGACTCCATACAAGCATAGATATTTGTTTCAAGATTGTTTCAGCAAAATATCATTGACTTTAATTGCTTAGTATTGAAAATATCACCATAGTACGTTTGTATGGAGCGCGCTCCGAATTATATCCCCTTAAAGAAATGTCACATTAAGACGCAATTTTCCATGATGGTTTCACATGTAATGTCTTCAATTCACAGTAATATCAAGTAGTTATTTAGTTGACACGCACACAAAAACACACACACACCACAACTATTACGGATGATTGCTGGGTGTTCATGTTAATGCTTCAATAGTATGTATGTAATGATATCCTGCGTGTGTACAAACACTTAGCTAGCGATCAGACCATGTGACGTCATTCATGTAGTATTTCAAAATTGTTGCTGTATGCGTCAGATCTAAAATAAGTGAGGATAATAACGTGACTATAATAATTGAAACCACAATCGATGGTCATCTATACAACGTGTTAATGAATAAGCGCAAAACCTCATACACCCCAACTGATTTATAACAAAATAATTCGATTGAAACAATAATTGCATTATTTTAATAGTTAAGATTTAAAGTTATTCACATTTTAAGTTTTCAGTAAAAAAGGATTTGTTATCATTTCAGCAATGAATGAAAGCGCTAGCATGCTCGTGGATACTTTTTAAGAATCTTGTTTTGGTAGTAAGTAGGGTGAGTGTGCCAGTGCGGTGGGTTGAGATCGAGTTCAGTAAATTGTTAATATTTCAAACAAATTATTTAAAGTTTTGAAAAAAAACATGTGTTAAAAACATGATAATTCGATTCTGTTCTCGATTCTAAACAAACTACTTTCTAGTTTTGCGTTAATTCATTAACACGTTGTATAACTCTCCTGTTGTTTTCACTTTTTTCAAAATTATTCTACTTGTGTTACAACTATTATCAGGCCAGGTTTTATAAAGTGTGTAGATAGATGTAATAAAGCTTCGCATTAGTCTATCATATAATTTTATTTGTTCTCTCTTATAATCAAATTCTATATTTATTCTTGACAGAAGAACATTATTCTTGAAACCTATTCTGCTACTGTAGCGTAGGTACCATAGATTATGACTGTACGCTTTAAAAGATTAGTTTGTAGTTGTAGCAATGTCGCTTACCACCACGAAATGCATTGTGGTGCAATAGTAGGACGAAATACCTCGGAGGCATCTTTTATTTTTCATGTTTCGACTAGATTTATACAGTTTATCGAAACCAAAGTCATACCTCAGTATTTTTGGTTAATATATCTAGTGAAATCATAAATTGAATACACTATTGGAATTACTTCACTCGATAGAAAATTGTCACAAAGATAACGTATTTTCATTTTCATGTATTTTACTCTTTTTAGAAGAACTAAATGAATAAATGTTCTATTCTATTCTTAAAATACTTTCTGATTTTTGATATTTATACTCACATATTCACCATTAGTTTATCTAGTGAAATCATAAAAAAAATAATAAAAAGTACTTTTGTAAATTCTTTTTAATCGAAAATACGGCACACGCTCGCACTTTTCGGAGGGCTGGGCAATCGCGTTTCTCATAGAAAATTTTCGTCTGAACCTATAGCCCCTTAAGTGGTTTTCCTGCCCGAACAACCTTGAACCTTTCAGAGCCGCCTCAACTAGACTTAACTACGTCATTTTAATAGTTATACCTATTTTTGACTGGCTTGTACTTCATTATGTCACTATGGTGTTTTTTAATCCAAGGAAAGGAAGAAGAATTCGCACCAAACTTTACAATTATCTGATTAACTGATTAATGGTCTTAAAAAAATATTGTTCATAGCATTTTTACATTTTAATATTGTCTACACAATGGTGTGTTGCCAGTAAAAGTGACTTCAACTTATAAAGTAGACAAGCATATAATATATGAAGGCGCATAATACATTTTTTTCTAATATTTAGGATTTGAATTTATGCTTATTTATAATATTAATGCACATAAAGCCCAGATGTTAAAGATAATTGCTATATTTTGCATTAATTTGTATGTTTTTCAAATAACGAGAAGATAGCTTCTAAAAACCAGGAAAATATGGTCCGGCCCTGCGTTTACATATGGGGAACGAGCGTTGCAAAATGTCGTGTTGGTCGTCGCCGCGTTACTATCCGTTTGGATGCGCCGGCGCACACGCGACGCGTCAGATACAATTAGTACATATTAATATTATAATAATAATATATTCAGATCATTAATTTCGCCAACGTGTAATTGTAGGGCGCAGGCGCGAATGTAGATGTGAAATTAATGGTAATAATGAAGGTTAATGTCAAAGACAACTGTTACGACAACCACAGTGCAGTGTTACGACCAGTTACGACGAGGTTACGTCAAAATGATGACACACACAATGTATAGGTACTATTAGGTATAGCCTAATTGATTTGAATAGATTCTGATCATTGGTAAATTGTTTGCTACCTTGGGTAAAATTTAATTAATTCTTTTTCTTGTAAACATGCATTTTACAGCAATAAAGATTCTTTAGAACCAAGTCAGAAATATCGAATGTCAAAGAAAGTCAAAATAAGTACATTATGATCTTGACTTTAGTACCTATCCAATATTCATATTCATCACACAAATAACTGCCACTTGCTGGATTCAAACCCGTTGCACTTGTCAACCCATAGGCATGCGCTCACAACGAACTCAAACAGTGGATTAGACATTATATAATATTACCTTTGATAAGTTATATGTCTAGATAGACAGTCGGAGCTACAAACGCTTCGAAAAAAAAACCGAACCCTTGGTGATAAACCGTGTCGCTATACCGTGTGTACACGCACCCAGAGATAAGTTTTATGACGACTCACGCAAACCAACTTAAGAAAGTTGGCCACTTTTGTTTTAGACGGTAGAAGCGTGAGACTTATAACTTTATCTAAGGATATGAGCATGTCACTGACATTGTTAATTTATACACAAAGTATTGTATTATAACGATTGTAAAGCAATAACCTGACACATTATGTTACGTAATGAGTGTTGGTACATTTGCATCTGTTACATCTTCGTCTCTTTTGTGTAGTTAGGTTAGGTTAGAAAACTGAACCAGGTCAATGGAACATTGATAACAACAAAATACTACCTCGTACTTCAACAAATTAAATACGTTTTGTACATAACATTGTTGTTTTTTTTATATTTTTTGAAGTAGAACATATCAAGACTTTGATTATTTATATGTGGACTGGTTACGCGTGTAATAGAATTAACATGAAATCCGCAACTTTGGATTTTATTCCCCATAACTTTAGATTCTAATTTGGAATATAAAAAATCATGAAAAGTAGTCTCGTGTGAACCCCAAACGTTCTAAGTTGGAAGTTATTATTTCGCAATTATAGGCTGTCTCGTTTAGTGATAAGGTGTAAAATTGAATGTAAATGCACAAGATCAATTGTGCTTATACCGTGGTAGAGAGGAAATGCTACCGCAAGGCTAGTCCTTATAATAATTAGTCAAAGTATCAAGACATTTTAATTCATAGATAAATTATACGTATCTTTGTTTTTTTTCTAGTTTGATTATTCTTTTCTATAGGGTCCTTCTTAATATGCTAACACTTTTTTAAGAGGATGATCAGACCATCAAACTGAACAACTTTCTCTATTAGAACAATGTGGAAATCGCGAAAAAAAATTCCGCTGTTCCCTACTAAACTGAAATCTTACTCGACCCAATTGTATGGGACAGCTGATTTTTATTTCGCGATTTCGACTTTGGTCCCATAGAGAAAGTTGTTCAGTTTGATGGTCTGATCATCCTTCTAAAAAAACTGTCAGCATATTAAGTTGGACCCTGTATAAAAAGCATTGGGATCATATACAGGATATTAGGGTAAACAGTTGCATTACTTTAAGGGGTGATTGTACCAATGATACTGAACAACTTTCCGTAAGAAACCTAAATGAACCATGCTAAATGCAATAAGCTGATCGAAAGTTCGTATAAAAAGTAAAAACAATTTTTTGTAAATTCCTATAGGTTTCTTAGGGAAAGTTGTTCAGTATCATGGGTACAATCACACCTTAAAGTAATGCAACTATTTAACCTGACATCCCGTATAGAGCCTGTCTGCTATGTATATGATCCCAATGGTGGGAAAAGGCCTCAGCCACTTTTTCAGGTTAATTTCTGTGGTGGATTTGTATCAACTGATTTCTACATTAAGCACTTGGTCACTATTATAATTATAATGCTGAACAAAATGGTATCACGATATTTTCCAAAATTGTTGACTTGATAAATAATTGATGATAATTATCATTGTTTTAAAATTATCTACGTGTTTAGATTATAATAATTATTTTCTAATTATCGGAGAGGCAATAGAGGAAACGTTGCAATTCTAAACTTCCATTTGTCGGAGCCTTAATTCAAGGCGACCGACTATTGCTATTGTAGAGCAGACATACTTACCTACCGTACCTAGGTAGGTACTTCGTTTTGAGTGAAATCTGTAAACTTCAAAAATTCATTTTAGTTTTCCCGTAAATTAAAAATTCTATGATCTCTTATGTTTTCTGGACGCAACGATATTAAATGTATCAGTCAGTCCAGACGTCTGATTATCAAACTTGATCAAAATAAGGCTGAATACCTTCTACTTGTCATTGCACTGTTGAACCTGAGAAACAGAGTATGTACAAGCAACTTTGACTATTTATATGTGGACTGGTTACGCGTGTAATTCGCGTGTAGTTAGGCGAGGTAACATGAAATCTGCAACTTTGGATTTTATTCCCCATAACTTTAGATTCTAATTTTGAATGTTAAAAATCATGAAAAGTAGTCTCATGTGAACCCCAAACGTTTTAAGTTCGGAGTTATTATTTCGCAATTATAGGCTGTCTCGTTTAGTGATAAGGTGTAAAATTTAATGTAAATGCACAAGATCAATTGTGCTTATACCGTGCCAGAGGGGAAATGCTACCGCAAGGCTAGTCCTTATAATTATTAGTCAAAGATAAGCTAGCAAGGAAATTATTAATTAATAGACAGTGACTGACTGGTACTATGTGCACCGGAATGACATGACCGCGTGATAAGCACGGTATGTCAGTATTACTGCAACAGTAGAATGCAATGCAATACAAAACAGTGACCGGCACAACTGCCACCTATTGCAAGGCAAGCAAACCATCACACACACATGCACCGCCGCGTGACGTCACCACAACGCGACCAGTGCAAGAGACCTCACCGCTTTCATAGGCGAACAAACTGCTGGTCATCTTGCAGGGGTCGTACTACTCTGGCCGGCAGTACAATGAGCTCGCGTACTGCGAGGGCCATTGTTTTTCCGTGGCGGAGTTTTTTCGCTGCGCGCTTCGACCAATCAGAGGCGTGCGCGGTCGTGATTGGCGGAGAGCGCGTGGGCGGGACGCTCCGGTGTCTTCGCGCCTTTTCGCAAACATCCCGAGATGTTTGTTTTAAAGAAAATGTGTTCCATTTTCTAAAGTATCAATATGTCCTTGAAGCGTTTTAAAATTCATCGGTATGTTAACCTCTGAACCTAATACCACTTAATACTAAAGGTAAAGATAGAGTATGACGGAGGCATAGCATCGGCTTAGCTTCCCAAAAAATTTCAACATCTGTCATTTATGCCTATCAGATAATCAGACCATCAAACTATTATTTGGTTCTTTTGAAGGTCTGATCTGTATGAAACCGTCAGCATAATTAAGTTGGACCCTGTATTTATACCTACCTCCGGATCCGCATGGGGCTCAAGTGGTGGGTGAAAGCCCACAGGTCGGTACTCATCCTCCTTGAGGGTAGGCCTGTGCCCAGCAGTGGGACGTATCCAAGGTTATCTCAAAGCCTAACGTCAAGCCGAAAACGGGAGATAGGCCCGTTTATAACTGTTCAGGGAAAATATTTAAAAAAAAATCAAATATTTATCGTTTTCGAGATTTGTGAAAATTACCACCCTACGCCAAACTGTTAGATGTAGTAACTAAAAACTTTTATATTTTTCCATAAAATGTTTGGTACGCAATCCTGAATAACTTTGCCAGTGGTCCTAGTTCAAAATAAAAGCATTAGTGGCATACTTTTTAAAGAAAACCAATGATATTATACCTACATCATTGAAGAAAACACTATCTTTCGTCAGACTTCTGCATTTTCTTCTGGCAAAGTTATTCAAGATTGCGTAATCATCTAATAATTCAGAGCAGAGTGGCGATTTACACAATGCTAAAAAAAATTTAATCACAAAAACGATCAGATAAAGTATATGTCTAGATTGAGCCTCAATAAAACAAAAGGGACCAACTTTTTTAGGTTTGTGTGTGTGAGTGCATAGCGATAGGGTTTAGAGGCTAGTGCTGGTTACAATTTTTTTCTACGCGTTCGTGGCTTCGACTGTCTATCTTAACATACAGGGTCCAACTTAATATGCTGGCAATTTTTTAAGAGGATAATCAGACTGAACAACTTTCTCTATGGACCCAATGTCGAAATCGCGAAAAATAAATCAGCTGTCCCATACAATTGGGTCGAGTAAAATTCCGCAGTTTACTAGTTTCGAGTAAGATTTTTTATCGCGATTTTCACATTGGTCCCATCGAGAAATTTGTCCAGTTTGATGGTCTGATCATCCCCTTAAAAAAGTGTCAGCAATTTAAGAAGGACCCTACATACAGGGTACAAAACTGCAGTACCGACTCGACTAAAATATATGGGACAGCAGTTTATTTTCGTTTTTTCTCGATGTTGGCTCCATAGTAAAAGTTGTCTAGTTTAATGGTCTAAACCACCCCCTTAAGCATTACGAGGATGTTTTGTTACATCCTGTATAACTTATCAAAGGATCAAACTTTAAATTTTCGTTATATTTTTCTCTGAAGATTCATAAGTCTCATAAGCTGGTCTTTCTCCTGTTTTTAGTTTGACTTATTATAGTACTCTGTAGTATGACGTAGAGTTTTGGGATACCCTAAGCTAATGATGAAGACCTACCTATTTGCAGGAGTAGGTAGGTACTAATAGACAGTATGTTCTTAGTAATTGAGAAAATACTTTATAAAATATACCACATAACACACAACCGAATAAAAATGTAGTATAAAATGTTCCCTTTGAAAACATTTGCCACAACCCTCGGAAGCGTAAATCCAAGACAGAGCGGAACTAGCAGTAAACATCCGAGTAGGTAACCTACCTATGTCTCGATGCGTCCGCTAGATAAACCTACCCTACCTAGCTAAAGGTTCCCATGGAGCGGATCCCTCCGCCGGCACTACACACGCCGCCCGCCGCGTCGTGACAGAAGTGTCGCACGACATACACATTAACCACGCGTCGAGCTTCCTGGGTGTCCCACAGGCTTCCCTTTCCCACTGGAACCACAGTGCTGTACTGGTTGGGTAACCAGATGACCCCGTCACGTCACCTGACTGCTCTGTTACTAGAGATGAGTGAATGTTGAACTACTGAAATCCATGGTACCATCGTATTCGATAACATTTGAATGGTCATTGGTGACCAAGTACTATTTCTGACACTTCGGATGATGCAAAATCTCCATAGGTATTTTGACATATCCGTATTTGTGATATTTTAAATAGCACTTCTGGAGTAATAATTTCCTGTAATGCAATGACTGAATGACTGACTTGTGTTATGGCAAAATATAATAAATGAGAAGTGACCAAATGGGAAATAATTAGCCAGGAAGAGAGAAAGTAACTGAATGAAAAATCAATGGCAATACATATTTTCAATGGATGCAAGTACCTATACTCCATTTCAAATAGCAACGAATTATTAAGGCTATTTCGAATTGCAGAAACAGAGATTTTAAACACTCCCTCTCACTTATTCTTAGAACAGCTTTAGTAACCTCCAAAATATGTCAGATAGTTTATCTTTCTAATAAATTGTATTTTCTAATCGAAATAGGCCAGAAAGCTATATAGGCATCGGAAAATCTTTTCGTCCTTATTTGTAATGAAGTATAATTAGCAAAAATATTGTAATTGGAAATATTTAGCCATTCAATGTATTGTTAAAGAAATATTGTAAAAAGTACAGCTTTGTAAGTAGAATAAAAAGTTTAGGGCCTTGTGGGGAAGAGCCTTACTACCACTGCTTATAAAACAATATGGATCCCCAATGTTGAAACTCTTCACATATCTGTAGGATCCTAGGCCGCAGTATATTCTCTCTAATATGTACATTAACTTCGTGTACCATAGGTTTTTAGTGACAACTATCTAGTCTCACTGTTGTTCATTCAATCGCTCTTGAAGACTTGACCAATCTCTACTTTGGCCGCCTCACCCCTAAAAGCTACAGAAGTCACACGTGTCTCTATGAACCATAACAGAAATATCCACGCTCTACTATCTTTATTTGAAGGCGATAAGAGAAAAACACGTTCACTTTCGCATTTACGAGTTTTCGCGCTCTCTTTGATGTGATCAAAGACAGCGCGAAACTGCCTAAATCAAAGTTTGATTGTTAAAAATAAAATGAAATGTAAAGTCTTTGTATCTCCAAATAATGACGGTTTGAATGTTTGTGTATGCAGAGGGCACTCCTTAGCGGTGCAAATAAAAATAAAAGCTTTCAATAGGCGAGAGGGCGGCACTCGTCACCGTCTCAGTGGAAGTGCAACGCGGAGCTCGCATTTAGATCAGCGTCGCCCTTCGCGAGGCAAAACAAACTCAATATTGCGTCGAGGGTCCTCGCGACTCCTCCGCCGTCAAAGCGTGGCCCCTCCCCCCCTCCCCCGCCCGGGGCCAGGCCAGCGCGCGGGACCCCAGCCTCGTTATTTGAACAGGCTGCTTTGCAATTCTGATGCGCGACCACTTGACACCTGTACCGTGTAATTGTCTCGTTTGTTTGCGCACGACGATAACGTAAAAGCCTTTCTACAATATCGTGGAGACGGAGCCCTCATATTAATCAGCTCAACGACAGAACGCCTTCATTAGAATGGCTCATAGCGAAGTGCCTGTTTAAACAGCTATTGTTCGGCAGCTTCTTAGATCCGTTCACGTGGAGGCTGAAGTTGTGAATGAGATCCTAACCGTAGATTACACACTAGGCCAGTATCGGCCCCAGCCTCAAAGAAGGAGTAACGAGAACGAGGAAAGAGAACTTCATAGATTTATAGACATTAAATTTGTGGCGTATTCCAAAACAGCTTAGAATTATGTATGTTTTGAGCTCGATGGACTTCAATGTCTAGTGTCCGGAGTGGTCACAGTTGATCCAGATTGAGAGCAGCGCGTAAATGCTCTAATAAAACCCTTGACCTATTTACCTCTGATCCTCTAACTAATCGATCCCAGGTACGAGACGCCGGCAGCAGCTCGCGACTCGATGATGACTATCACATTGTCATCGACGATAAATTTCCAGATCACTGCGCACGAGTTCATCCACTATCCGCACACCACATCTCACAGTAGTCATAGTCGCACAGTTCTACTAGACTTTACACTCCATACTATTTACGAGTTAAGTATTCTAGGACTGTTTGTTTACCGCTTAGTTTCTTTACATTGAGAACTGTAATTCCAGTGCGTACGTAAGCAGTAGAACCGTTGGTGTTTCTTGCAGGGTTAATCCGTTACTACGAGGTTGAGGGCCGGACTCGCTCCATCAGCTCTTCCCCTCTGTTTTTCTTCGCCGTCTGTTCTTACTTCTTACGTCAATTTAGAGAGCTTTATAAGGCGATGCATGTGGTATGCACGACTGATAATTACCTACGCACCAATACGCATTCGTCCATCCAACCATTAACTCCGCATTGCAACTCTCTAGACGCAAAAAATTAAGTCGTTGGAACCAGTCTCTATAGATTACATTGTTCTTTAAAAACAGCGCGATTAAACACGTCTGTGGCGCAATATTTGACTCTGAGGGGGTGAGGGGAGGGGTATAGGGTGAGGGGACCCTCGCGAGTTTCTCTAATAGAGTGTCAATCAATCACTCGTTGCGCAAGGCGCGTGTCGATTTAATGAGTGATTTGTCAATAAACAAGGAATAAACAATCGTAGTGCTTTGTGCTGCATCGTTGCGTGGGACCGACTGAGGGGACTAGGGACCCAGCGTGCCGGGTCCTGAATATCGCTCCACGGGGCCTCGGATAGCGTAGCCGCATGAAGGGTTAAACTATCGACGTCTAATAACCGAACCCGTTTGATCGGTACACAATGAGACCGAAACAAAACGGTTAACGCGGACAATATTGGTAAACAATACTTGGTGATTAAATTTCTATTCTAGTTTAAAAGCAATAAAAGCTCATAGCGTGCGTTGTGACGCGGGAAACGGTCTTAGCTTTTAATTTGTTCGTCGGGGGACGGCCGGGCCGGTGGACTCGGGACCGGTACGGGTACGGTAATCCGGCGGGACAATAAGCCGGGATCACCCGCCTAATGAAAACTGTAGGCGTCAACACGTCCGCCGGGCGCTAGATGTCGCCGCTAAATTAAACTATTTCACGCATACATTAGCGGCTACCCGGGTCCTTCGTTCAGTGACGGACTGCGACCTAGTTGGTAATCTCTGCACATTTTAATTACCTACCTTCGTTTCTTTGATAGTTATATATGGGATTCTATTTAATTGACTGAATTTCTTCTGAATTCTACTTAATTCATTGACTGAAGTAGGGCGGCTAGTGGTCACCTACAGTGGCACCTTTCAGGTGCCGACAGTCGGCCTTCATCTTTAGAGGGGGTGTGGGGATCACACTGTTCCATAGACGTCCTACAGATCTCTCACCAGTGGCTAGCTGTAGATAAGTAGTAGCTGATGATGCGAGATGACTTGTTTAGTTAGAGATATAGTAAACCCCATCAGCTCATTAGGAAGAACTGTTTAAATATCATCAAATTTATCAATCATTTTCTAAGGAAGCGCTAAAAAACGTGGTCTTTTAATAAAAATCATCAACTCATTCTCATTCTGTACCTACTCAATCAAACTCGACAACAAGCCACGAAAACAAATCTGCGGACGTCGACAGACAAATGTGATAATGAACGATAATTGAGACAACCCTTTACGCAGCGTCAGATGTCTCAGAACAATGCGACGCGCCTGTGAGAGGGCGCGGGGAGCGGGGCGCGGGGCGCGGGGCGCGGGGGGTCGGCAGAGGGCTTCGTTATGTTTGTAATTAAAAGGCGGCGAGGCGCGCGAGGGCACTCGACGTCACGCGCAGTTGTGACGTCACAACACTACTACATACAATCAGTGTTGGCACTCACTCTACACACCTCGCTGCATTCACCACTTCACTATTAATGCGTATTGTTTATTACTCTTTTTTACGTTTTCATATCAACGTTCTCGCACCGCACCTCGGTCGACGGTCTGGACCCCTGCTGTGTTCATTTCTTTCGTTCAAAGGTTGGTTCATAATTAAAGATAATCAGTTGATATTAATTTACTGTTATTTTCTTCAACGACAGTTGTGTGATAGTCCCTGTAGCTCCCGGAGACAAACTGCAGTATTTTATAGACGTGTTAATGGACTCGGAATAGCAACAATAGATCGTATCGGTGTTCTGTAGAAAGGAGCGCGTTATTGAGACGTGCCACCTGTGCCTGTGTCCCGCACTCCTCGATGTTTTTGTAGCGACCTCTACTAAATCACATCCCTATTGTGGTGCATGTGAGGTGTCCGCGGGGTGCAGGCGCGGGATGAAACCCTTTGAGCCTTTATCTATGGTTGTCTCGCGTTTGATTCACGTCATTTTCACACCACTAGTTCCCCATAATTGTTACAATCTGGGAAAGCCAAAAAGCTCTTATGCAGGGTGAAATTGATATCATTAGCATCCTTTTAAACTAAGAGTTTAGCCATCAAGTTGAACCAGTTTTACTATGGGAATGCCTGCCGCAATACCTATTCGACTCAAATGTATGCAACAGCAGATTTGTGTTTTTGTTCCGACCGATTGGCTCCCATACTGAAAGTTGTTCAGTTTGATGGATCAAACTCTTAGTTTAAAAGAATGCTAATGATATCAATTTCACCCTGTATAAGAAAATATAATTAGATACTTAAAAGAAAATAGTGTAGGTGACTTGAGCTGGGAAGGAAATGCAACATTTTGAGTGACAAGCCGTTACCCACGACATAGCATGCGTGGAAGTTTTTGCATTTTTTCTCAGCGAAATTTCATCATTATCGGTTTATCCATAATCCTCACCTGCAATCACCCGTTCACCCGTTAGGACTAACAAACATACAGACAGACCTCATGAATGTGAAATTTATCTGTCAAAATAATGAAATTTTCATGACTGTGATTAATAATACAGTGTTGATATGAGGTGTGACAGTTGAGGACCGGCGGCGCGGCGGGTGTCAGCGGGCCGCTCGGCGCGGGTCAGGCGCATATTGATCAGCGTCGACTTGACAAACATCCTCGATGTATGCAGAGCGTATGCGCAGACCCGCTGAAGACTCGCACGTAACGGTGGCGATATATATTTCAAGAACTGATCAATATGTGATGTGATCTGTGTTGCAGATGCTCTGACGCAGGCTCTGACCCCTACTTATTATTCCTGTTTGTCAAATGGGACGTTTGGAACTACGCAACACTTTGTTATTGTCTTGTTTACGTCACCCCTAGTTCTGTCGATTATTCAATCGTCTGATAGTATCAATTTTTTAATCTCATTGCCTAGGTACCTTACCTAACTCGCGATGGTGAGTGTTATAAAAGTTTCCTATAAATACTTTTGGCCGTTGTACATCAAAACTTATTTAAATTTTTCATAATTATGCAGTTTTTGTCAAATTATGAATATACAGAGTCCTTCTTAATATGCGGACAGTTTTTTACGGGGATGAAAAGGCCATCAAACTGAACAACTTTATCTATGGGACGAACGTCAAAACCACGAAAAATCAGTCATACATTTCGCT
This sequence comes from Agonopterix alstromeriana, assembly GCA_963924505.1. NCBI lineage: Eukaryota > Metazoa > Arthropoda > Insecta > Lepidoptera > Depressariidae > Agonopterix > Agonopterix alstromeriana. Next base: position 19,848,249 of record OZ004664.1, read on the forward strand.
CGAGTAGCTTTGCAGTTTTGTATGAAGCAGCAGATTAGCAATAGAAAGTGGTTCCGTTTGGCGGTCTGATCATCCCCTTTAAAAAGTGTCAGCATATTAAAAAGGACCCTATATATTCGTTTTACAAATATTATTGTCATATTTGTCATACTTCTTATCTCTATTCTAGAGAGATTCTAGATAGAGAGAAGTATGACGAATGTAATATTATCTCTCGAATGTATTTATAATTCTATGTTGTTTTTAAAAAAAAAATTAATCCGAAATTGTGTCAGTAAAACATTTGTCCCCCCGACATTGACCCTGTGCTCCGCGCGGCACAGACCGGACGCGCAGGCGCAGTGTCCAGACCTCAACATTCAGTCCCGTTACATAACATCACTCCCATTCAAACATTATCGTCGGAATCACAAACACTTGATAAATATTTTATTTGGACCACTTCAATAATGCAAACTTTTAGTTGAATCATACATATGAAGATATTGAACAGGTGTCAACATTATCATTACAAAAACAGTGGGAATCCAATTGACAATTTCCGAGAAACTAGGTACTATTCAATCATGTCTTAAACTGTAAAACTTATATGTACAGACAGCGCGTTGAACTCTAATACATGAACAACTTTTTCACTGATTTGAAACGAGTAAACGACCGTGAATGAATGAATGATTTACAATGATGAAGAGAAGAGAGTTTACCAACTGTTCTGATGTTGGTCTTCCGGATAAAGGAGAATACGATGATAATAAAATAAAATAAAAATGTATACTTTTTACAACAGAACTGCTCGCCTGAAAAAATCCTGAAGGTTCCAATCACACCCTAAAAGAATCCGATAAATTAATTAAAGTAAATAAAAGAGTGGAACTTGTCGGCGAGCGCCAGACTAATCGTCTACTGGTACCTTACGTAGATAGGGATGTCTTCCATGCTTTAATTAGCCGACTGCGCCAGAAGGAGGGTCATGTTTTTGCGAACTTCTTACTGCTAAGAGTAAGAATAGGTTCCCTCTTTCCATTTTTGCTTTAAATTTGTGTTTTTGCGATAGGGTCCTCAACCTTGCCATAGATGATCCCTAGAGTTTTCAATATTTATTTAAGTATTAGTAAAGTAATAATCGCTAGAAAGTGAACTGCCTTATCTAGACTCCTACTAACTTCTTTTATTAAATTCGTTGCTGAGAGTCATGCCTCGCTCTCTCGCTGGACTTCATTGTTTTTTTTGTCGAGTATTAGTAGAATCTTCACGTCTAGTATGATTTGATGTTGTGATGTTTTCTCTACACGCGCGCGACGCGTCATTGCTCCATATAATATACTGTTTCCGCGCTTGCCGCGACAAGTAGTATGGAATAAAGCCAAGTCGCGCGCAAGAAGAGAAATCATGCTAGACGTGCTGGTGTGGTGAGGGATGATAGTGATTAAATAAACAAATGAGTGTCGTCACGGCGCAGGCGCGAATATTCGGGGAATCGCGCGACTCCCGGGAACGAGCCCTCCCCGGTCCCGTTGTCCCGGCACCTACCTGCGCCCGCGCCGCGCCGCGCCGCGCCGCGTAGCTCTAGCTACACGTGCTTATCTGATTGCATCCACTTTTTACTACTAGTACAGTTGGATCGGTTTTTTGTTAAAATTCGTTTTTTGCTAGTTGGAATGTGGAGATATGTATCACATGAAATTTCTTGTTTTGAGTGAGCTGGCGAGTGTTGGAGCTACTATGTATGTTCTTAGTGACAAATATCTTGTTCTTGGTCATACACTGCTAAATCTATGAAAGAAATAATATTTGATAATTTCTTATTATGACAGGTTAAGGGGATATAATTCGGAGCGCGCTCCATACAAACGTACTATGGTGATATTTTCAATACTAACCAATTAAAGTCAATAAAATTTTACTGAAACAATCTTGAAACAAATATCTATGCTTATATGGAGTCCGATTTTCGTTAAAATATACAGTTTCAATGCTAGGATTAATTTAAGATTTGTATGGAAATTTTTGAGGCACTGTAACTTTAAAACTATACATTTTAACGAAAATCTGACTCTATAGAAGCATAGAAATTTGTTTTTAGATTGATTCTGAAAAATTTAATTGAGTTTAATTGGTTAGTATTGAAAATATCACCATAGTACGTTTGTATGGAGCGCGCTCCGAATTATATCCTCTTAATAGTGCGTAATCGTAAACGCGGCGTCGAGGGCAGACGTCTTTCCATACTAAACGTGCTTTTTATATGGGCCCACCGTCGGTAAATGTATCCTGACCCTTATGCGAGGAACACAAACATCAAACAGTTATGAAATATAAGTAAGTATAAAGAGATCTGTTACAGATCTGTTCTAGGTCAGATAAGAATATAAAGGACTAAATAAAAACTCTCAAAAATATTTTTGTTTAAATCTTTTGGGAATAAATCATATTGTGCCATTGTATTTATCTAACAAACATTTTAATACAGCTATACTAAACAACTATCAATCATCTATCAATAATTATGTTTTCCGCTTTAAGCATAATTATATTATAGGATTCCTTTCAGTATTAAATTGTCACAAATTCAGCATTTGTTTGTAAGTTAGTTAGGAAACTATACTTCCCTAAGTCTAGGGTCATACATTATCAGAATTCTATCACACAATAGGAAAAGAGAAAACAAACAGTAATAGAAATATCGGCATAGAACAAGCTTTTAGATAACAATTCTCTCACTACCGAAATCAAAAAACTAAACGAATGAAACCCAATTTGAGAAAAAAACTCAAGCGAGGATAACTTTTTGACAGACGCAATTTTTGAACTTCTTTACGGATAAAAGAATGCCCGTGATATATGGGCGGCCCCTGTCCGGCCGCTCGCCTGATTTATGTGCTCCACTACCGATCAACAATACATTCATTTATCAGTAGCGATCGTAAGTACGTACCCGTTTGTATCAGGCACAGTGAATCAGACGCGCAACCACCAAACGGCTCGATGGGGTTCAAAATGCGCGCTCCATACAAACGAAGTTTGATTATATTTTGGACATAAATAGATTAATTTTCTACATACCATCTAGAAACCAATATCTGTGATTTACTTTTGTCAGATTTCCGTTAAAATATATAGTTTCATAGTTATCGTGGCTCAAAGTTTTCCGGTTAAATCTTAAATTAACCCAAGCATTGAAACTATTTACGAGAATTTTATCAGAAATCTGACCAGTTTAAAGCACAGATATTGGTTTCTAGATCACGTCTAGAAAATTCATTGATTTTAATTGGTTAATATAGAAAATAAGACGAAACTTCCTTTGTATGCAGCGCGCTCTGGAGCTTCCGGAGTAAATTTTCTTAAGTCTGCATGTGTGTCTGCCCGTGTTATTAGCGGGTTTTATTATTATAAAGTATTGTAATTATTACCACTATGAGGGCTCAGTGTCGGTCGTGCTTGATCAATGTGTTGGAACAGACAGACCCGTGCCCGTGTGTAGTATCTTAACAATACAACGCATATACACAACTATTTACACAAATCAGTATCTCGTTCATGGAGACTGTTTACCTGTTTATTATACAATAAACAACACATAGAATAGTGTTCTTATTTAAAACAACTAGCGGTGCAATCAGTTCAAATGTTTGAGCCTTCTTTTCTGACTGTAATCGGCGTAAAGGGAATCTACGAACGGAGACTCGACGTAAAGGGAATCGACGTAGAGAAATTCAGCGTGAGGAGAACTCGCTGCAAAGGGAATAACTCCACGCGACTACGTACGCGCTAATCATTGACTTTAAATAGGTACTCATAACTTTTATTGCATAAACCGATTACGATAAAATACTGTATGTTAATCCAAACTAAGCCCTATATTAAAGTGCAAATCTCATTCAAATCGGTTCACTAGTTTTTAAGTGATGCGTGCCTAAACAAATAGAGAACAATTCTAAAAATGGTCTTAATGTATTCCATTACGTATCCTGAACACCCTCAATAAATTTTTTTGCTAATATGTTCAATGTATATCATCGTTACGTTTACAATTTTATTATTTGTACTTATAGATAGCATTACCCTTCATAAAAGTTACAACTAAATGGAATAAAATACGGTATTACAAATTGGTTTACTGATAAGACCGCCTTACTTATACTCACTTTTCTTTCTCTTTCTGCGTATATTTTGTTTTTTGGCGTGAGCCATAAATATAATGATTGATTCAATTCAATTATACTTTATTTATTTATTCGGTTTATTGATATTGGTAATAAATACATTTAAAATGATTTTGAGCCTAAATGTCGTAATGTTCAGATCTCAATGTTGTTTTGAGTGTTTGTTCAGAATACTGTATTTTTTTCATTATACCAACTTGCAACAAAATATTTACTATGTATACAGGGTGTAAGGGACAGCCCTCCGCAAACTGAAACGGTGAACTCAGACCATCAAACTGAACAACTTTCACTTGTCACTGAAAGTTGTTACAGCCTGTATATTCATGGATCCTGATTAACAAGTTTATTAAAATCTCATAACGTCAACTTTAATTTATTATAATGGATCCTAGTGAATATAAGGCACAAATGGTTGGGTGAGCAATAAACAAATGATTATGGCAAATTTTACAATGTGCTACAGATAATTAATACATTTTTGAAAATCGGCCATTTTTTAGAGCTCATAGCTAGGCAACGATTGGAGATAGATAAAAAGTGTTAAAGCCAAAGTTGTAAAGAATTTTATCAGTTTCCATTATGTAGTACAACAAAATTTCGTACAACGCACCGTTTTCGAGATGTAAGCAAAAAACCAAAAAACGGGACCTTCTTTGCCCTCCCCCCCCTCGAGCGCACCTCGGAGGGGTAAGGACTTTTAGTATGATTATCTCCTAACTAGTCCAAACAAAGTTCCTAAGTCAAATTTTCTGCTTTCGACTTTTCCATCCACATCCTTTTTTGAGCATTCATTGACTAAACTACATTACACTATTATTATATTTGCCGCAGCGCAGTACCTAATCTATGTACCAAAGTATATATGTCATGTCAACCTATGTATGTATGTATGTACGTACAGATAGTTAGGGTATGATTAAGCCGGTGGATACAGTAAATCAATGTTGTCATACATATTGCTCATCTCGATCTCTGATTACATTAACCAGTATTGTAATAGAGTTGTTCATACCATTCATATATTTTTACTACGACACTTTTTACAACTTTTTTTTTCACTGTCCATTACTGTACTACGAATGAAACGTGGATGTTGTGAGTTTTCAGAATATCTCTGACTACCCCCTCTGGGAATATAGTCGAGAGCATATGTTTACACTTTTTACTACCTCACAGCCTTTTTACAATCTTTTTTACTGTCTCATTGAAGGGAGAATAGAAAAAAAAATTGATTTAGCAAAGAAATAAATTTTCTTTTAGTTCACCACTTGAAACATTTTTCTATAGGTACTGAAACATACCTACATATAATATACTTAAAATAGACTATGTAAACCACGGCACACTTTGACCACCTTGAAAGGGAATGCGGTGTCGTTGAAATATTACTCTAAAGTCTAACGATCAAGAAGTATGTTCACAATGCTCGATAGATTGTTATGAATACACAGGAAGCTAACAGCAACTAGACTAGACAAACAACAACTAGACAAATACGCCTGTGGTGAAAATTACACCTCTGTTTTAGCTGAGAGCCACACGTAGTTCCACGAATTACGGTGACCTATGCTGAAAACATTGTGTTGGCTCGGGCCCTATTATTCCAATATCCCTACAACACAAATAGAGCATCCTGTCATTTTTTAATTGCTTAAGTATTTGCGTAATCTGGTCTGGGCTGCAATCGCGGTAAATATAAGGTGATTGAACCGTGACTGGACTACGTAGCAACCATAAATTTTGACACATTTGGTATTGCACTTTGAGTATAGCGCGATGCGGAATTCAGCACAGTTGAATAGTAATTGGATTGCAATGTGATTAGAACTGAAATTGGATAAGAATATAACTTCGATGTTTTAAATTAGCGCAATCGGGCTCCTGATTATAAGCGAGGACGATAACGCCACATGCCGCTGACCGCGAGACTTGGATGTTCTGAGGTTTCAGAATATCTCTGACTTCCCACTCGGGGAATACAGTCGTGAGCATAAATGCATACATATTTTGTTTTGGTGTACAAAATTGAATTGAGACCCGAGTGTGTAGAGACCACTCTATGTGCCCGCATGGCAGTGCACGCGGCGGCGGCGGTCAGCACATGCGTCACCGACGACGTCGCCTCGGTGCCTCGCTGCGGCCGGCTCCTGCCTAACTAACTATAAATTATACCCTGTTATCTTAATAACACCTCCCTTACTGCTCATACCCCCCACTCTGACACTCTGTATGTACACAAACAGACAGCGCTTGTAATAGGAACTCTGTAAAAATGTCTGGTGTGCTCAAAAAGTGGACGCTCTTGTTGAAACTAACTATGATAATTTAATAAGCAAAAATCTGTACCCCTATTTAGTCGCACCAGTTGATAGCATCAACAAGCTTCTAAGTTTCAAGCTAGAGCTTTCCACTAGCGTGGTCGAATTATTGTTTGATGGGCATTTATTTATTTAACATTTTTACTGTACACAGTAGACATGTACCTACAAAGGGCGAGCTTATCTCTAGAGAGATTATCATTGTTATTCATGTAAAGTTTTTAGTGTGATTTAGTGATAGGTACACCGAGAGTACCTAATGTCAGTCCCCGTTAACATGTTTACTAAGTTTCACCATCGGACAATATTTGCATTTTATAAAACTAAAGATAGCATAGCGTGGTATACGCTCAGGACAATGTTCCCCGAGGGGGTAGTCAGAGATATTCTGAAACTTCAGAACATCTACGTTTCACCAGTAGTAACGAAACTCTGTCCAGTGTGACGTCGTCGAGTGAGTCCATGTATCGAAATTTAAGCATACAGGTTTCCTCACGATTTTCTCCTTCACCGAAAAGCCAATGGTTTTACAAATCGTAGATTCTGAAAAACTCATTAGTACGAGTCGGCCTGGACGGCGATCGAACCATCGCCTCCTTTAAGGCAGGAAAGTTCACTCGTCACTGGACCACAACGGCTGAACTAACCAAAACCCCCAGAACAAAACCTGAACTAAAGATATCTGTCTATAAATGAGGACATTTAAAATTGAGAGTATTAAACACAGTGCACTCATAATAACTTGATAAAGCATATCCTACTATCTCGCGACCTAAACATACAGCGGTGGGCACGCAGCGTCTCTCAGATATCATCCTTATAAGCGACGAGTGGACAATCAGCGATACGTGAGGGAAAAAAGCTCGCTATTGAAGCCTCCGCCGCACCGCCTCATTGTTGCGGCACCCGGGACCGGGACCGGCACCCTGGACCCATAAGTTACATGAGTATGAGTTACTGCGCGCGGCGGCGGCAGGGCCAGGGGCAGGCGGTGCGGGGGGAACAATAGCGCGCAGTACGGGAGCCGCCGCGCAGTATTTGCATATCGCGCATCGCACCCTCGCCCGCCCTCGCTGCGCCCGCGCACTTACTTGTATTGTGCACATTAGGACTGATCCTTCCAGGACAAAGTAGTTGAAAAATGTGTGAACCCTGAAACATTGTGAGGAAACCTGAATACTCTGAAGAAAAAATTCCGATGCGTGTGTGAGGTTTACATACGTGGAGGACTACATACATCCTCATTATGAGGGTAACATAATACGCCAAAACAAATAGGATATTGTCTCGATTCAAGGTAATGGAATGTTCTGTCTGATAATAGATATATGTATGCTTCCAAAATCAATCTATAAGTTGTCCCTAGTTTTCTTATACAACATAAAAGCCTAAATGATACGACCACTTTTATAGAGCGATAGAAACTGAAGCTAATATTAAATCTAGTAATTGATTGAGTGGACATATATGTCTTAATCTCTCAATAAATGTCTTAATCTCGCAGTCGAGCTGGAGGCCTACCGTGTAGATCCGAGTGATCCGACGTGCGTTTTGTGTCGAAACTCAAAATCATCTTGTCATCCCATGGCAGGCCCACTGATGACGGTCACGTGTGGTCACCCTACCGCGTCAGTAAGTACTACAATAGTTGTTTATTGTCGCGCATGCGCGTGTCGCGCACGCCATCTTCTCGCTGTACCTACTCCCTGCCGACCCGAGGACGGCTCTTTTGTTCTCCGCTCCGACCAGCGATTCCACTCACAATACATTATTTGTTTTAACTTTTCTCATAAATATTACGTGCCCATATTACCGACTCTATTTGAAAGCGTTGGAAAAAGTTTTTTAAATCAGTATTTTGATTTCGTATAGTCTCAATAATTGTTACTAAGTGTGATGACACACCTGCCGAATTTACGCAGCCGAAAATACGCTTGACTTGATTTTCAGTACTAATCCGCGTCCTATGACAATCTATTAAAGTGGAAGCATATTTATCCGCGGAGAACGAGCCGAAGGAGGCGAAAGAATCTAATTTTAGAATTCTTTGTATGTAATTCTATGAATCGGACGAATCGTCAGAAGAATTAAAAGTAAATTCGTTTCGCTCGCCTATTTCGGCTCCTTCACCGCGGATTGATATGAGTCCACCTTTACGCGCCATTTTTCCTAGCAGACGCGTAAATTACGTCGCGTAAATTCGGCAGATGTACGAGTATCATCACATTAACCCCAATGGATCATTGTTGTCTGGAAATAAAATAATCTTTGAATTTTTTTTTTTTTTTTTTGGTTAGCACGCCGGCTGGTCGCCAAACCAGAGGTTCGAATCTCGCTTCGGTCATATATAGGGTGCTTAATATGCTTAACATGCTGACACTTTTTAAGGGGATGATCAGACCGTCAAACTTAACAACTTTCTCTATGGCACCAACATCGAAATCCCAAAAAAAATCAGCTGTCCCATACAAAACTGCAAACCTACTTTAGCCAAATGTATGGGACAGCAGATTTTTTTTTTCGCGAATTCGATGTTGGTCCCATAGTGAAAGTTGTTCAATTTGATGGTCTGATCATTATACCCCTAAAAAAGTGTCAGCATATTAAGTTGGACCCTGTATATGTTTGTATCGTTGTTGTACTGTTTCCATAATACAAAAAGCTTAGTAGTTTACGTTTGGAATCATAACAATTCATCTTCCAGTGAGCGTTTTTTTTAAATCACTTCCATAAATATGTAAGAGTTGAAAATGTATTTGTGATTCTAATGGATCGAAGGACAGCGTAATCAATCCACGCCGCATCACATTACCATGTGTAATATAACAGCCTACGATCTGTCCCGCGCCTCCTGCCCACCCTGTGTCTAGATGTGCGATCTTGATGATATATTGTGCAGGTACTGCCGAGTCTGGAAGCTACTACCAAACATTATTAGTAACCCGAAACTTAACATACGGACCTATTGAAATGGTACCCAATTTTCAAGAAGATTATTAACATGACTAACATAAGTTAAGTCAGTAAGTTATAGCCTGTAGAATCCCACTGCAGGGCAAATACCGACTCTTACGAATAAAGGTGAGAGGGAGTAGGCCATACTCCACCACGCGGGCCCAGTGCGTGTTGGTGTAGGCAAGTTAGTGGTCAACTTGATGTCAGAGAATTTTCAAGCCGCCTTAAATAGGCCTCTGACCTGGCTTAACAAATAGTTACAACGCCATCTGACGAAACTATCCGAGACCAACTGTTTAACGTGCCTTCCGAAGCACGGAAACGCTCGAGATGAAATACCACTAAACGGTCACCCATCCAAAGACTGACCGGACCTGACGTTGCTTAACTTCGGTGATCGTTTCCAATACCGAAGCACCACTACACCAACGAACGATTCCATACTATACTATATTTCATGACTACCATAATAAAAGATGGATGATTAACATAGAAATCGCAATAAAAAGTGATATTTTACTATCAAACCAAACCAGCGTCCTGGATTCAAATCCCGGTTCGGTCATGGATGGTACAAACGCCGTTGCTGTATGGTGTCCATAATAAAAAGCCTTGGTAGCTTACTTGGGATCATTACAAACAATGTACACACGGCGACACATCAAGCTACGCAAAACAAACATAAGCTGGCCGCGCGACGTTATACATTACTCTACCTACGCGCGGTCAGCTTATTTTGGCTTTGCGTAGCTAATGATATCAATTTAACCCTGTATAGTATAGCATATCATATGGTTCATATTATGCTAACTAATTCTTGAAGACAGAAATAGGTTGAGAGGTACACGAGGCAGGGGGATGGAGTGACCGGTCCCTCACCTTGTGCTCGATTATTCTGGAAAATCTCCGGAGCAGAGGTGTCACTCTGTCAGTCTGTCAGTCAATTCAAATAAATGTTAATGGTTCACGTGGCACCACGTGACCGTGAGCCTACCTATATAACGTCTCTTATACTCGAGTACATTATAAACAACACAACATATATTAAAAAAAAAAACTATAGAAAATACACTTTGTGTTTGATTTAATACGTGTTTATTTATAAAAGATTAAATACACCGGACTCGACATTTGACAGAGAGGAAGTGACAGGCAGCGCCACCACGGTGCCTAAACCTTAGAACTAAAACTTAAATGGATCATGTCTAAATTCTTCCAACATCCTCCCTTAGACATAATCCCATATTGGATGAACAGAATTCCAGCTTTGAGTGTGACGTCCCCTTGGTGAGTGCATCAGCTACCATTTGGTCCGTTTGTATGTAGCGTACTTGAATACAGCCTCCAAGCACTTGTTCACGAACGAAATGATGCCGCACGTCGATATGCTTTGTTCTGGAATGATAACCATCAGTACCTGCAAGTTTCAAGCAACTTTGATTATCACAGTAAATTACCATAGCTTCATTTTTCAGTTGTGGCCACAACTCTTCTTGAAATTGTTTCAGCCATAAAGCCTCTTGTACACATGACGATAAAGACATATATTCAGCCTCTGTTGTGGACAGAGCGATAGTAGGTTGACGTCTAGAGTTCCAGCTGATCGATCCTCCCTGGAACTGGAATGTGTACCCAGTACACGATCGTCTATCGTCTTCGGAGCTCGCCCAATCAGCATCACAATAGCCATGCGTCATTGACTCATCAGGCTGTTTTTTATAGCGGAGTCTATATTTTTCAGTGCCCTTTAAATATCGCATTACACGTTTAAGTGCAATCCAGTGCTCTATTTCTGGCTTGTTGTTATATTTACTCAGCATGTTGATCACAAAACTTATATCTGGTCGTGTAACTTGAGATATGTATAATAGACAGCCAATTATTTCTTGATATGGAATATCATGTAAAATTTTATTCTCCTCAGAATTCTTATGAATGTTTGCATTCATATCCATGGGTGTTCTTACTGATTTACAATCATTCATCCCAAATTTATTTAACACTTCTTGTATGTACTTTTTTTGGTCTAAATAAATAATACCTTTCTCCCTGTCTCTTTCTACATGAATTCCAATACAGTAACAAAGGTCTCCGAGATCTTTCATTCTGAATTTCTTATTTAGTTCCTCCTTGGTATAATCCTTGGATTCTTGATTATTTGTAAATATTAACAAATCATCAACATAAATCGCTACAAATAGCATATTATTCTCATCATTAATTTTGTTATAAATGCAGGGATCTAATTTAGACTGTAGTAGACCCATTCCTTTCAATGCTGAGTCTAATTTTTTGTTCCATTGCCGACTGGCTTGTTTTAGACCATACAATGATTTTCGTAATAAACATACTTGTTCACCTTCTTTATACATAGGTGGCTGAGTCATGTATATTTCCTCTTCAATGTCACCTTGAAGGAAAGCTGATATGGCATCCATTTGGATTATGTCTAGGTCATACTTAGCAGCCGTTGCAAACAAATATCGCAGTGATGAAAGTCTTACTACCGGTGAAAAAACTTCATTGTAGTCGATCCCCTTCTTCTGAAAACATCCATTTATCACAAGTCGTGCTTTATATTTAATTATTACTCCATTCTCATTCGTTTTAGTCTTAAAAATCCACTTACATGGTATAGCATGTTTGTTAGACGGTAGAGTGGTAAGATTCCATGTATTGTTGTCTTTCAAGGATTTGTATTCTTCATCCATTGCCTCTCTCCAATGCTGAGCATCAGGGCCACTCAGAGCTTCTTTAACTGTTTGTGGATCTGTAATTGGTGTAACACACCCGGTCCCTACAGTATCGTCACTGATCGCGGTCGACAGTTTGAATCTGCACTATTTCAGTATCTTGCAAAATTGTTTGTATTCAAACATCGCAGAACAACCGCGTATCATCCAGCGTGTAACGGCCTGGTTGAACGCTTTCACCGCCAGTTAAAGGCTGCCATAATGTGCCACGCGGACTGCAACTGGGTAGACAGTTTACCATTTGTGCTCCTAGGCATTAGGGCATCTTTTAAAGACAACCTACAGGCTTCACCTGCTGAACTGGTATACGGGGAGCCATTGCGTTTACCCGGAGAATTCTTCCAGGCAACGGTCCCAGATACAACTGACATTACAGATTTTACAACGCGGTTGCGGCATTTTGTCGCTAGGCTAAAACCAGCACCCGCAGCGCGCCATGTTAAAGATAAAATCTTCATCTTTAAAGATTTAGTCACCTCGAGTCACGTTTTCCTGAGGGACGATGCATTACGAGGCGCATTGCAGCCTCCCTACACCGGTCCATATGAAGTGCTCGAGCGTAATGATAAAACCTACAAAATACTGTTTAAAAACAAGAGTGTCACGGTATCAGTAGACCGCCTTAAGCCGGCTTACATACTTGTCGACCCAATCCCCACACCCAACCCAATTTCCACTCCCAACCCTATTTCCAATCCTAAACCAGCTTCCACACCTGACCCCGTCCTAGTACTACAGGACGCCCCGGTGCAGGACAACATTAGGAAAACTCGTTCAGGTCGCACAGTTCGATTTCCAAACTACTATCGACCGTAGTGACGGCCTCTGGGGGGGAGTGATGTAGGCTACTTACATATACATAAAAATACACATACATATACTTACATACTTATTACAGCATACATATTTTTACTACACAATTATAACACACAAATATTCTAAATTCATTATTATTTATTTGTCACAGTAAAAACACTTCCATATATATTATAGCAATTCAAACCACATCGCATCGTGCAGTGGAAACGTACCGCGGCAACTAGTTTCTTTTGTTCACCTACGTAAGTACCAAGTGCGCGGGCGCATCGGCCCGCCCGGCACGGCACGTCTTCAGTTCGGAATTGATACTCGTTGGCAATACCACGTGCCGCTCGATCTCCTAACGCACTGTGCGATCGGAATGCGATCTATTTCGTGTTAAATCTGTTTTCTCTCTATCACTCTGTACTCCTTCTAATTGTGTGTTCTCTTCTGTGCTGTGTTGTGAAATAAACCAACCTGTGTGTTTATACCTACCGGACTGTTTTCATTTGCCTGCCGTCTGGACCCTGCTGCTACAGCTAAGTACCACAGCTAATACGCTTCACATACCTGCACACCACTACTCCATACTGGCACACCCTCGGTGTAGTCCTCGACTTCACTTACGCTTACCTTGATGACTTCCTGGTGTTCTCTAAAGACGAAGAAGAGCATGAGCTCCACCTGCAGCAGCTCTTCAACCGTATGAAGGATTACGGCATACTCGTAAATACCTCGAAATGCGTCTTCGGCGCTAACGAAGTCCAATTTCTCGGCTATCACATCTCACCATCAGGAACCAAACCATTAGGGTCCAAAGTCCAAGCCATTAAAGATTTTCCCCCACCCACAACGATCAAACAACTAAGACGATTCTTGGGTATGGTGAATTTTTACCGTAGATTTTTGCCCAATGCCGCTAAAACCCAAGCACCTCTTAACGCCTTACTTGTTGGATCGGTGAAGGCATCTCACCCCGTCAATTTGAACGGTGATACACTTCTGGCCTTCGAAAAATGCAAAGAGAGCCTATCAGATGCAGCCTTACTTGCACATCCAGACTGTGAGGCCAAACTAGCATTGGTAACCGATGCGTCAGATTTAGCTATGGGTTCAGTTATACAGCAACTTAAAGGGGGAAATTGGCAACCTCTCGCGTTTTTTTCGCGTAAGCTAAGCCCAACTCAACAAAAATACTCACCTTATGACCGCGAGCTCTTAGCTATATACGAAAGTATAAAGTACTTTCGTCATATGTTGGAAGCGAGACATTTCGTAGTGTACACGGACCACAAGCCGCTCAGTTACGCTTTTCACGAGCGAAAAGCCAACTGTTCGCCCCGCCAGTATCGCCATCTCGATTACATCTCGCAGTTTACGACCGACATCCGACACATCCCAGGCAAAGATAATGTGGTTGCCGACACCTTGTCACGTGTTGACGAACTGCAGATGCCAGTCGATTTGACGCTTCTCGCGCAGTCCCAAGCGTCGGATCCAGAGCTACTTTATTACATCAGTGGTGAAGGCGAAATATCACTTCGCCTAAAAAAGATCAAGCTCCAAAGCACGAACGCGGAACTTTACTGCGATGTAAACACCCCATCACCAAGACCTTTCGTAACCAAGCCATTCCGCAAGAAACTCTTCGACAGTATACATAAACTGAGCCACCCAGGCGCCAATGCAAGCACCAAGCTGGTAGCTGAGCGTTTCGTTTGGCCTGGAATGCGCAAAGACTGTCGAGATTGGTCACGGAAATGCCTTGCATGTCAACGCGCCAAGGTGAACCGTCACGTGTCCTCTCCGTTCGGCACGTTCGATTTGCCTCGCGCTCGATTCGCATTTATTCATGTGGACATAATTGGCCCCCTCCCACTATCTCAAGGTCATCGGTACTGTCTTACTGTTGTGGATCGGTTCACACGCTGGCCCGAGGTCACACCAATGCCAGACATGACAGCCGAAACCGTTGGGAAGGCACTGATATCGTAGATATCCAGATTTGGATGTCCAACCGATATCGTCACTGATCGCGGTCGACAGTTTGAATCTGCACTATTTCAGTATCTTGCAAAATTGTTTGTATTCAAACATCGCAGAACAACCGCGTATCATCCAGCGTGTAACGGCCTGGTTGAACGCTTTCACCGCCAGTTAAAGGCTGCCATAATGTGCCACGCGGACTGCAACTGGGTAGACAGTTTACCATTTGTGCTCCTAGGCATTAGGGCATCTTTTAAAGACAACCTACAGGCTTCACCTGCTGAACTGGTATACGGGGAGCCATTGCGTTTACCCGGAGAATTCTTCCAGGCAACGGTCCCAGATACAACTGACATTACAGATTTTACAACGCGGTTGCGGCATTTTGTCGCTAGGCTAAAACCAGCACCCGCAGCGCGCCATGTTAAAGATAAAATCTTCATCTTTAAAGATTTAGTCACCTCGAGTCACGTTTTCCTGAGGGACGATGCATTACGAGGCGCATTGCAGCCTCCCTACACCGGTCCATATGAAGTGCTCGAGCGTAATGATAAAACCTACAAAATACTGTTTAAAAACAAGAGTGTCACGGTATCAGTAGACCGCCTTAAGCCGGCTTACATACTTGTCGACCCAATCCCCACACCCAACCCAATTTCCACTCCCAACCCTATTTCCAATCCTAAACCAGCTTCCACACCTGACCCCGTCCTAGTACTACAGGACGCCCCGGTGCAGGACAACATTAGGAAAACTCGTTCAGGTCGCACAGTTCGATTTCCAAACTACTATCGACCGTAGTGACGGCCTCTGGGGGGGAGTGATGTAGGCTACTTACATATACATAAAAATACACATACATATACTTACATACTTATTACAGCATACATATTTTTACTACACAATTATAACACACAAATATTCTAAATTCATTATTATTTATTTGTCACAGTAAAAACACTTCCATATATATTATAGCAATTCAAACCACATCGCATCGTGCAGTGGAAACGTACCGCGGCAACTAGTTTCTTTTGTTCACCTACGTAAGTACCAAGTGCGCGGGCGCATCGGCCCGCCCGGCACGGCACGTCTTCAGTTCGGAATTGATACTCGTTGGCAATACCACGTGCCGCTCGATCTCCTAACGCACTGTGCGATCGGAATGCGATCTATTTCGTGTTAAATCTGTTTTCTCTCTATCACTCTGTACTCCTTCTAATTGTGTGTTCTCTTCTGTGCTGTGTTGTGAAATAAACCAACCTGTGTGTTTATACCTACCGGACTGTTTTCATTTGCCTGCCGTCTGGACCCTGCTGCTACAGCTAAGTACCACAGCTAATACGCTTCACATACCTGCACACCACTACTCCATACACACATGAAATTATTTCCTCGTAGGCGTCGCTGATGTGATCTCAATGTGACATAGCTCTCATGAGTGTCTCCACTATCGTAGTCTTCACTAGTATTCGGGTGGTATGTTTCCTCATGGTCATCTCTATTCATTACACAGCTGTCAAATGAATTATCTGTATCACTGCGAGGCGATAGGGTGCAATTTCGTGACTCATCCTGTGAACTGTCACCCACAATCAAAATCTCTTCCCTCTCCTGGGAGCTACTGTTCAACCCTGAACTATTATTGTTGCCATTAATTGGGATCTCAATGTGATGAGGCAATGGTACAGATTCCTCTTCTTCATTTTTTATATTATTAAAATTTTCAATGAATATTACATCTCTACTTATTAGAGTCTTTCTAGTATTTGGATCGTACAGCCTGTAACCTTTAGTATTGTCACAGTAACCAGTGAATATTAACTCATGTGACTTACGATCCCATTTTAATCGTTTTTGCTTCGGTACATGTACCATCGCCTTTGATTCAAAAATCTTTAAATGAGAGATATTCGGTTTCTTACCTGTCCATTTTTCAAATGGTGTTAAATCGGCCAGAACTCGTGATGGTGATCGGTTCACAACGTGAGCTGCAGTAGCCACTGCTTCCGCCCAATATGTTTTTGGCAGCTTTGCATCAAACAGCATACATCTGGCACGCTCCACCAACGTTCGATTCATGCGCTCCGCCAGCCCATTCTGCTCTGGTGTGTAAGGAGTGCTTGTCTGGTGCTTGATGCCGGAATCTGCTAGAAACTTCAGAAAAACCTTGTTACAGTATTCCCTCCCGTTGTCTGTTCTAAGTATTTTGATTCTTTTTTCTAATTCATTTTCTACTTCATTCTTAAATCTCTCAAACACAGACTTCATATCCATCTTGTTCTTTAAAAAATATACATATACTGTACGCGAGTAGTCGTCTATGAAAGTTATGAAGTATTTTGCACCACCAGCTGATGGTGTCTCCATCGGACCACATAGATCGGAGTGTATTATTTCCAGCAATGTATCTGCTCTTGAACCAGAATGCGAGAACGAAAATCTGCTTTGTTTTCCTTCACAACAAGGTATGCATACTAAATTTTCATTCCTGTTTGTTAATTTCATACCTTCAGCACAAGATTCTAACCTCTTCACATCTACCATATTTAAATGCCCCAAGCGTCTGTGCCAGGTATCAATATCAGCTTTATTTTCATTTAAAGTGGCAGCGTAGACCTTTCCAGCAACAGTTTCTAGTTTATACATGTTATTCCTTAGTTTAGCCGTTGCAGTAAGGTTCCCTTTTGGACTATATATGTTGCAGCCAACATCAGTGAACTCAACCTTACAACCATTTTTCATTAGCTGACTTACAGACAACAGGTTTGCACTGAGCTCCGGAATAAAAAGAACATTCCTTACCTGAATCATATGTTCAGTATTCATTACGTTGGTCTGAATGTTTACATTACCCATTTTCTGCACGGAGACGGAATCATTGTTTGCCACCATTATCTTCTGGATCGGAGGTGTTTGTAAATCATACATCCAGTCTGAACGCCTTGACATGTGCATTGTTGCGCCTGAGTCTATATACCACTCATCCTGATTGACGGTGCTGTAAGCTGAAAAAATGGCTGAAAACACATTGTTGTTATTGTTGGTATTATTTTGAGTACACTGATTTTTGAAATGTCCATATTGATTGCAATTATAGCAACGTGGCCCTCTTGGTTTCTGCTTTGACTGATAACTGTTCGCATTTTGGTTACTTCTGTGCTTTGTGAAATAAACCGAAGACTCGGAAACCTTTACTTCCTGTAAAAGTTTTGTAAAAGTGTTGTCTTTATAAAATCTGAAGTAATTTTTAGGCCAGAACTCTCGATTCCCATTATCATAGGTTTATAATCATCCGGTAAACCTGCCAGCATGAGAGTTCCCAGCCACTCATCATCAACTTTAAAATTAATGTTTCTCAATTTGTGAGCCGTACACATAATTTTATTTACATATTCCGATGCTAGCACAACTATCCAAGGATGTATTTATGAGATCTTTTAGTAAACCGACTTTCCTTGACAGCCCGGAGTCCTCGAATACATTTTGTAGATTTATCCACACTTCACGAGCTGATTTAGCACTTTCTAAGTGAATGTAGTTTATTGGTTCCACCAACAAAATTATTTTTGACTTGGCTTTTATGTCACTCTTAGCATCGACTTCCTCATCTTTGCCCGGCTCGACACACTTCCACAAGTCTTCGTGCTCCAAATAAGATCTTACGGCGAACTTCCATGTATTATAATTTTCTCTGCCGATCAATTTCTCAATTTGGAGGTTATGTGAAGCCATCGTGCACGCGGGTTTTTGAATTGCGTATTTTTCACTTTTCGGTAATAAATACTATATATTTTTACACAAAGGTTTTTACATTTCTTCCAACAAAAACAAGTGTCCCATACATTTAAGTCGAATAGATGCTGCACTTTTGTATGGAAGAACTGATTTTGTTTTCGCGATTTCGATGTTGGTACCATACAGAAAGTTGTTCATTTTGACGGTCTGATCATCCCCTTAAAAAACTGTCAGCAGGAAGGACTCTACAACACCCCAACTGATTTATAGCAAAATAATTAGATTGAAACAATAATTTCATTATTTTGATTGTTAACATTTAAAGTTATTCGCATTTTAAGTTTTCAGGAAAAAATGATTTGTTATCATTTCAGCAATGAAAGAAAGCGCTAGCGTGCTCATGGATACATTTTAAGAATCTTGTTATGGTAGTAAATAGGGCGAGTGTGCCTGTGAGATCGAGTTAAGTAAATTTAAAATTATACAAACCAATTATTCAATATTTTGATAAAATTACCTATGTTGAAAACATGATAATTCGATTCTGCTCTCGATTCTAAACAAACTACTTTCTAGTTTTGCGTTAATTTATTAACACGTTGTATATGCAACTATAATCAGTTAAAAATTATCATAGTATAGTATAGGGTGGCATAGCGGCCGGTTACGTCAGATGATGCTAATAAATTGGATATGAAATTGAATTATCATAGTACTCACTCTCAATAACCCCCCTCCCCCCCCCCCCCATTTGCCACCTCTCCCCTCACTGACTATAGTGTGACAGGGTGAAATTAAGTAAAGGTGTCACGCTGTTTTGATCTGTCTGTCTACCCACTAAGGGGAATATAGTCCGGAAATATTATTAAGTAGTACGAACTATTATGAACTGATGAAGTACACAGAGCGTCACATCAAGCTGTACGGGGCCCTTCTTAATATGCTGACACTTTTTTAAGGGGATGATCAGACCATCAAACTGTACAACTTTCACTATGGGACCAACATCGAAATTGCGAAATTAAAATCAGCTGTCCCATACATTTGGTTCGAGGAGGTTTGCACTTTTGTATGGAACAACTGAATTTGTTTTCGCGATTTCGTTGTTGGTGCCATAGAGAATGTTGTTCAGTTTGACGGTCTGATCATCCATTTAAAAAACTGTCAGCATATAAAGAAGGACCCTATATGTAACTATAATCAGTTTTCATAGTATAGTATAGGGTGGCCGGTTACGGCAGATGATGCCAATATGGATATGAAATTATAAATTAATATTATAAATTATTATAATTTGGATATGAAATTGAATATTCAAAGTACTCACTCTCAATGACCCCATTTGCCACCTCTCCCGTCACTGACTATAGTGTGACAGTGTTAAAGGTAAAAAGCGCATCTTCGCCATGTCTCGAAATTTAAGTAACGGTGTCATGTCGTTCTGATCTGTCTGTCTACCCACTAAGGGGAATATAGTTCGGAAATATTATGTCCGGAAGTAAACTAAGTACGAACTATTATGAACTGATGAAGTACACACGGCGACACATCAAGCTATACAAAACCAAAAAAGCTGGCCGCGCTTAGGTCGAGTAACATGATAACTTCTCGCGGCCAGCTTATGTTGGTTTTATATAGCTTGATATGTCACCGTGTATACCTGCGACTCTACATTCACTGTTTTCTTCACTTGAGCTAAATATAACTATGTCCTTTTCTCAATCTTTCTATTTCTGTATTTCCATTCATTATGCTGTATACAGGGTCCAACTTAATAAATTGACCATTTTTTTAAGAGGATGATCAGACCATCAAACTGAACAACTTTCTCCAAAGTCGAAATCGCGAAAAAGAAATCAGCTGTCCCATACAATTGGGTCGAGTAAGATTTCAGTTTAGTATGGAACAGCTGATTTTATTTTAGCGATTTTGACATTGGTCCCATAGAGAAAATTGTTCAGTTTGATGGTCTGATCGTCCTCTTAAAAAGTGTCAGCATACTAAGAAGGACCCTGTACCTATGCATAACAGGATCAATAACATACCAACCAATTACCAGTAGGAGCGCTCCAAATGAGCGGAACGTTCCTAAAATGTCTTGAAACTAAATCATTTCCAGTTATTAATTTAAAACTGCGAGGTAGAACCTACAAGAGTAGCCAATAACAAGATTGGTCGCACGCTAAGTGCAATTACGTGTGTGGCTTTTAGTTTTTACAGCGAGTGTCCGGAGCAATTCCCAAAATGGCGGCGATCTAATGTTTAATTCAATTGATTTGATTAGCGGTAGTTTTTCAGCGGCGAGGGGTCCCGTCTGCGGCAGGGGCGGGGGGCGGGGTGCTTACATATGTATGGGGCGCTCTAACAAATTGGAACAGCCGAGGTTTGGGACTAAGTCGTAAAGAAGCGAGACTATAACAGCACGGAACATTTTATCTGCATTGATTCACTGTTTTTTGCTTGTCTAAACGTCGTGGGTTCGATCATTAGTTAACGTCAGTCATCTGAATTAATCAGACTTCTAAAGATGTGTTTTCACAAAACTGTATAATAATAATGTTTACTATATTTATATTGGTAGATAGTTAAATTTGGTGTACTTCTGAAACGAGTCATTTTTGACGATAAGACCGCCTTACTTTGTATACAGTATGTAAACTAACTAAAGGCAAACTTTTATCAACATCAACCTGAACAACTTCTACTATGGGAGCAAATCTGTCAGAACACAAAATCAGCTGTTTCATACGTTTAAATCGTGTAGGCATTGCAGTTTAGTATGGAACAGCAGATTTGTTTGTTGACAGGTTTGCCCCCATAGTAAAAGTTGTTCAGGTTGATGGGTAGCGGGAAACTGCAAAGAAGAATAAAGTATAATTTTCTGGAATGATTTAAAAATCTCCTTCACTTTGTTAAGGTTACTTCATCAGGATAATTATAAATAGATCATCGCCATCCAAAAACTTAATATAATGGATTATGATAAACAGCATTACTCTATCAACAGTGACCACAGACAATTACAACCCGCCCGCTGAGACGCAGTTGGAGTTCGTGCCGTGAACAACACCACACGGTCATCTGCGGTCACGTTGCGGTCACCACAAGTTCACCATAGCTGTGGATTGACTTCACTGTTACCGTTAAGATTACGTCGTCCTTACCGTCGCTAAGGTTTCGCTCCATGGTCACAGTGCGGTCACTATGTCGTCACAGTGCGGTCACTGTCTGTCCACACTCCACAGTGTTAACACCGTGTGGTCACCGTGCGGGCAGCTCTTGTCTATAAGTTCCCGGCCGCAATGCTCAGTATGCGATGAGGGGCGCCATATTTTAATCAACATTCTTTAGCTCACGTTTATTTTTTGGATTGTGTTAATAGACTCTAGGATATGAATGTGATAGACCTAGCATTCTTCGGAAATCTGTGACCCACTAAACCAACGGTAGATTATTTTGGAAGTAGTAGTTAGAGATAATCTGAAAACTCAGAACATCACGTTGTACAAATAAAAGATAAACTGAAAAGGTCAACATACCTGGAACTCCAGTTACGTGGGCATAGAATTATTATTGCCAAATGTAATGGTGGCACTTCACACGCGAATTTGGCAAATATTACATTAAACAAATTCGCATGCACATAAAAGGAGTAAAATAGGCAAATATGCAACCAAAATATCCTCTAGGATCCACCTTTTATACTTTTGTTGCCTATTTTCACGTAGAAACGCGTAATTTTATTTGGTAAATATCACGCATGACAAATACGCGTTGTGTTGAAGTGCCGACATAACGAAAAGATCATTTGAAAATTGCTTTGACGCATCAGAAATGGTTATACACAACTAGTTGTTT
Organism: Agonopterix alstromeriana; assembly: GCA_963924505.1. Taxonomy (NCBI): domain Eukaryota; kingdom Metazoa; phylum Arthropoda; class Insecta; order Lepidoptera; family Depressariidae; genus Agonopterix; species Agonopterix alstromeriana. The sequence goes on from OZ004664.1 coordinate 19,870,827, forward strand.
CCCGTGACTTCTTCTGCGTGGCATACCTACCTAGGCATACAAATTCTGCCTATGTCTTTCGAAGGGTTCAAACTATCTCTATACCAAATTTCATCAAAATCGGTTCAAGTGTTTAGCCGTATAAACGTAACGCACAAACAGAGAGACTTTCGCATTTTAATTATTGTTAGTAATTACGTAGTAATAATTATTATCATAGTATACAGCACACTATACGGGGTGTAAAGAAAAGTATAATTAACCTTTAACCCACATACTCTACCCATCAAACTGAACGACTTTTACTATGGGAGCAAAATAGTCAGTAGAGTATGTGGTTTAAAGGTTAATGATACTTTTCCTTACACCATGTATACTACCGGTATTAGTATGGATAGTAACCAAGTGATAAATATTATTTGCTTAGGGCCTGCTTCACCACTTTCGAATAAGTTCTTGTTAGCTTACCCGACAGCTCATTTTCAGTATATTGTATGAAGAATATGTCAAATGAGCTGTCGGATAAGCTAACAAGAACTTATTCAGAAGTGGTGAAACTGGACTTTTTTTTGTTTTTCTTGTCATACATATATTTATTTTCGCTATAGTATACTTGCTAACCACACTCCCTGCACTTTTTATTGCTTGCTTACTTTTTAACTTGCTATAAATAGAGATATCAGGCTAAGGCCTCCCCTCCCCTCTCCCCTCTCTCGTCACCACCACCCGGCACCGATAACTCACAACAGTCGGAAACTAATGACGGACGTAATGAGTCATTACGACGACGCGACACGCGACACGACACGGTACGACACGCGACACGTGACGTCATACAGTCATACGCACACTCATACCTTTTACTTAATAATTACAATTTAATAAAAAAGATAATGCTTTAGAAAAGAATACCACATGCACCCCTTATCTATTACAGACTACGTTAACGTTTATTAAAAAGTAAAGGATTTTTTTTTAAGTTAAACAATTTTATTACCAAAAACTTTGCAGCGCGCTCCATACAAGCGAAGTCTGGTGATATTTTTAAGACTAACCAATTAAAGTCAATTACATTTTTCAGAAACAATCTAGAAACTAATCTCTATGCTGGAATAAAGTCAGATTTTCGTAAAAATTTATAGTTTTAAATTTACAGTGCCTCAAAGATTTCCATACAAATCTTAAATTAATAATAGCAGTAAAACTGTATATTTTGACGAAAATCTAGCTTCATACAAACATAGAGATTAGTTCCTAGATCTTTTCTGAAAAATTTCATTGAATTTAATTGGTTAGTATTGAAAATATTACCAAACTTTGTTTGTATGCAGCACGCATTTACGCATTCAGAATAAACTTCTCTAGACAAGCACGTTCAATGTCACACAATACAACTCAAAATGAAACATTGTGGTCTGTCATTGCCATACGAACGAAGTAAACTTTCTAACATTAATGCAGTACTGGAACCGTATTCCAGTGTAACATGAATTTCCTACTGATCGCCTTATCTAGTACCAGTACCTAGAAAATAAGTAATTAGGACACAAATAAAAAAAAGTTTATAATGTATTGAAGAAGCTAAGAGACTTCTTCGACACGTGCGCGTCGCATATCATCAGATATTATTATATTTCGCTAACATTTTCCGATCCACTAATTCTTTAGGCACATTATTTTTATTACCATTTCTTTCAGTCACACGACTTTTGCTAAAAAAGCGTGACGCAAACATTAGTGTATCGCGGAACGGAAAGCGATCCGGGGTCCGGATCCGGAGGCCGGACGCGCGCTATTTTTTACGACGACGACAAAAGAGTCCGGAAGTTATGTTTCAAGGGCATTACGCACAGATCATTAAACTGCATGCTCCTCAAAGAGCTATATTTATAGCAGCACGGTTTGACAACCCTGCCTGGTTTGTTCAAATCGAGGGTGGATCGCGGACACGACCCCTGGTAACTTACGGTAGACTCTAACCCGATGGAGGAAGGTTGATATTAGAGCGAGTGACGTGTCTAATAAGATGTCTTAACCGAGGGATGTCAGGAAAGAATGATGTAGAGAGTAACCGAGTCATTAGTTTATGAGGATCAAGTCTTGTTCGCCATGGTGTCGTGTCGTCGCACTCGCACTGCACTTATTTCTACCAGAGTACACATTTATTGCTGGTTTCATATCAATAAAAGTCACATTGTGTTTGTATTATTTTTCAAGCAATTGTGATTTGGTTGTTGTGGTGGAAATTGTAACTATAACATGAATGAAGTAAGCAAACTATTGATTGATGAGCAAGATTTACATAATATTAATTCATGTACATGTTATGAACCAACTGATAAATCTGGCATTTTTCATAATGACCGGGCACTATGAAAAATGCACTATATGAGACGGTAATTTGAAAAGAATTATTCAAATAATCAAATTGACTGGGCATTATACATAATGTCCATAACCTTTTGGACGGAGTAATACAAACATATTTAATTAAAATTCTTAAATTAGTCAAACCTTAATATGATTGGGGTAATTATTATTTTTCCGATCATTGTTAAAAATTATTTTCCAGGCGCGGATAAAGTAATAAAACTAATAATATCATTTTATTAATAATTAATCGTGTTGTCAGTAATTTTAATGTTAAATTAAAGTTTGATTTATATGCTATATAAATCCAACATACAGTACATAATACGTAATACAGATATAGTACATAATACGTACTATATAAAGCCAACTTTAATTTAGCTTTAAAAATGACCGGACAAGAACATACCGAGCCGAGATGTGTGCCTCGTTGATGTCTTTACACCGGCCGTAGTCCTTTGTTCGTAGCAAGTTGTCTCTTATTAATTTGTACTCGTTCTAATTCAGGGTTCGAAAGGAGTATTATCATGATAATTATCTTGATAAATATACGTTGATAATAATCTTGATAATTATAAAATTAATTGAAAAAACAAAAAGCTTGCGCTAGCAAGATCACGCCATGTGCATTCGATCACGATTCACGAAAAAAGCAGCTGTTTTCTATCCTTTTTCTCAATTATTTGTTATTCATTTATACAGCAAACTACTTTCTAGTTTTGCGTTAATTCATTAACACGTTGTATTTTCGCATTATTTATTATGTCTATGTAACATGTATTTAACAGGTTAATACTAGAAAAGAGGTGAGTAGAGTTTATTGTCTAATGAGGATGAATCTGTTTATGTGAGAATTGTAAAATCTATCATTGTTGAAATCATTCGAGAAGACTATGTTATGTCAATGTATATGTACGTCTATGTCTTTCATCTAGATTCTAGAAGAAAAATATAAATATACAGGGTCTTTTTTAATATGCTTATACTTTTCTAAAGGGAAGATCAGACCGTCAAACTTAACAACTTTCTCCATGGCACCAACATCGAAATCGTGAAAAAAAAATCTGCTGTCCATACAAAACTGCAAACCTACTTTAGCCAAATGTATGGGACAGCCAGGAAGCTGGAAATAGGTACTGTCTATACCTGGGACAGCTGATTTCTTTTTCGCTATTTCGATGTTGGTTCCATAGAGAAAGTTGTTCAGTTTGATGGTCTGATTATCCCCTTAAAAAAACTTTCAGAATTCTAAGAAGGACCCTGTATGTTACTTTACTACCGTACTTGGGGAATGAACCGAACTTTGAATTGCAAATTACAAGAATAAATTTAACAATTGCACTGTGTTAACGTGCCTGAAAGTAAATACGTATGTGGACAGCATAATTCATCTCCAAAATTGTTAAAACTAATATTCCGTTTCTGGATGTAGAGATGTAGAGATCATTTTATTTCAGCGCCATCTACCGACGAGTGAATGAACCGCGTGCCCAGTTAAAGAGCTAAACTTTATAGCCACATACGCAGCCACATTATGAGCTTGTACTTTAACGTGTGTGGCATACTGTTACCCTATTCAATGTCCAATTAGTTTACTATGCGTGATATAGATGGCGCAGCTTCAAAAGCTACAAATATTTAAATGATGAGTTTGTTTAGAGCAAAAAAAATATACGTTTTAAACTATAGTATTATAATAATTTTATGGCTACTATAAAAAGTTTTTCTAATATTATTATCCCCACTACATATAAAAATTCTAACAGAGTTATACGTCTTTTCATTCTGCTGACGACACAGACCTCTCCATTGATTCGTAAAAGAAGAATTATTTCAACGAACATTTTTTTGTGATTCCTTCAATACAAAGAGAATGGATATCACTATACTCAAAGGTAATTATCATTTCTATGTTTTCAATACACTTATGCCCTTTGGCCCTTTGCTCCTTTTCTATTACTATAATGCGCGCAAAAGAAAGGCGGTGTAACTTGCTGGTTATTGTTAAGACTCTACCGCCCGATTTTACCATAAAATTGGATAACTTTGAATCTTATACAGGGTGAAATTGATATCATTAGCATATTTTTAAACTAGGAGTCAACCCATCAAACTGAACAACTTTTACTATGGGAGCAAAATGATCGGAGCAAAAAAATAATCAGCTGTTTCATACTAAACTGCAATGCCTACTCGACTCAAATGTAACAGCAGATTTTTTTTGCTCCGATCATTTTGCTCCCATAGTAAAAGTTGTGCAGTTTGATGGGTAGACTCTTATTTTAAAAGGATGCAAATGAATTCAATTTCACTCTGTATAGTACCTACTACCGAATACAACTCAAAATGAAACATTGTGGTCTGTCATTGCCATACGAACGAAGTAAACTTTCTAACATTAATGCAGTACTGGAACCGTATTCCAGTGTAACATGAATTTCCTACTGATCGCCTTATCTAGTACCAGTACCTAGAAAATAAGTAATTAGGACACAAATAAAAAAAAGTTTATAATGTATTGAAGAAGCTAAGAGACTTCTTCGACACGTGCGCGTCGCATATCATCAGATATTATTATATTTCGCTAACATTTTCCGATCCACTAATTCTTTAGGCACATTATTTTTATTACCATTTCTTTCAGTCACACGACTTTTGCTAAAAAAGCGTGACGCAAACATTAGTGTATCGCGGAACGGAAAGCGATCCGGGGTCCGGATCCGGAGGCCGGACGCGCGCTATTTTTTACGACGACGACAAAAGAGTCCGGAAGTTATGTTTCAAGGGCATTACGCACAGATCATTAAACTGCATGCTCCTCAAAGAGCTATATTTATAGCAGCACGGTTTGACAACCCTGCCTGGTTTGTTCAAATCGAGGGTGGATCGCGGACACGACCCCTGGTAACTTACGGTAGACTCTAACCCGATGGAGGAAGGTTGATATTAGAGCGAGTGACGTGTCTAATAAGATGTCTTAACCGAGGGATGTCAGGAAAGAATGATGTAGAGAGTAACCGAGTCATTAGTTTATGAGGATCAAGTCTTGTTCGCCATGGTGTCGTGTCGTCGCACTCGCACTGCACTTATTTCTACCAGAGTACACATTTATTGCTGGTTTCATATCAATAAAAGTCACATTGTGTTTGTATTATTTTTCAAGCAATTGTGATTTGGTTGTTGTGGTGGAAATTGTAACTATAACATGAATGAAGTAAGCAAACTATTGATTGATGAGCAAGATTTACATAATATTAATTCATGTACATGTTATGAACCAACTGATAAATCTGGCATTTTTCATAATGACCGGGCACTATGAAAAATGCACTATATGAGACGGTAATTTGAAAAGAATTATTCAAATAATCAAATTGACTGGGCATTATACATAATGTCCATAACCTTTTGGACGGAGTAATACAAACATATTTAATTAAAATTCTTAAATTAGTCAAACCTTAATATGATTGGGGTAATTATTATTTTTCCGATCATTGTTAAAAATTATTTTCCAGGCGCGGATAAAGTAATAAAACTAATAATATCATTTTATTAATAATTAATCGTGTTGTCAGTAATTTTAATGTTAAATTAAAGTTTGATTTATATGCTATATAAATCCAACATACAGTACATAATACGTAATACAGATATAGTACATAATACGTACTATATAAAGCCAACTTTAATTTAGCTTTAAAAATGACCGGACAAGAACATACCGAGCCGAGATGTGTGCCTCGTTGATGTCTTTACACCGGCCGTAGTCCTTTGTTCGTAGCAAGTTGTCTCTTATTAATTTGTACTCGTTCTAATTCAGGGTTCGAAAGGAGTATTATCATGATAATTATCTTGATAAATATACGTTGATAATAATCTTGATAATTATAAAATTAATTGAAAAAACAAAAAGCTTGCGCTAGCAAGATCACGCCATGTGCATTCGATCACGATTCACGAAAAAAGCAGCTGTTTTCTATCCTTTTTCTCAATTATTTGTTATTCATTTATACAGCAAACTACTTTCTAGTTTTGCGTTAATTCATTAACACGTTGTATTTTCGCATTATTTATTATGTCTATGTAACATGTATTTAACAGGTTAATACTAGAAAAGAGGTGAGTAGAGTTTATTGTCTAATGAGGATGAATCTGTTTATGTGAGAATTGTAAAATCTATCATTGTTGAAATCATTCGAGAAGACTATGTTATGTCAATGTATATGTACGTCTATGTCTTTCATCTAGATTCTAGAAGAAAAATATAAATATACAGGGTCTTTTTTAATATGCTTATACTTTTCTAAAGGGAAGATCAGACCGTCAAACTTAACAACTTTCTCCATGGCACCAACATCGAAATCGTGAAAAAAAAATCTGCTGTCCATACAAAACTGCAAACCTACTTTAGCCAAATGTATGGGACAGCCAGGAAGCTGGAAATAGGTACTGTCTATACCTGGGACAGCTGATTTCTTTTTCGCTATTTCGATGTTGGTTCCATAGAGAAAGTTGTTCAGTTTGATGGTCTGATTATCCCCTTAAAAAAACTTTCAGAATTCTAAGAAGGACCCTGTATGTTACTTTACTACCGTACTTGGGGAATGAACCGAACTTTGAATTGCAAATTACAAGAATAAATTTAACAATTGCACTGTGTTAACGTGCCTGAAAGTAAATACGTATGTGGACAGCATAATTCATCTCCAAAATTGTTAAAACTAATATTCCGTTTCTGGATGTAGAGATGTAGAGATCATTTTATTTCAGCGCCATCTACCGACGAGTGAATGAACCGCGTGCCCAGTTAAAGAGCTAAACTTTATAGCCACATACGCAGCCACATTATGAGCTTGTACTTTAACGTGTGTGGCATACTGTTACCCTATTCAATGTCCAATTAGTTTACTATGCGTGATATAGATGGCGCAGCTTCAAAAGCTACAAATATTTAAATGATGAGTTTGTTTAGAGCAAAAAAAATATACGTTTTAAACTATAGTATTATAATAATTTTATGGCTACTATAAAAAGTTTTTCTAATATTATTATCCCCACTACATATAAAAATTCTAACAGAGTTATACGTCTTTTCATTCTGCTGACGACACAGACCTCTCCATTGATTCGTAAAAGAAGAATTATTTCAACGAACATTTTTTTGTGATTCCTTCAATACAAAGAGAATGGATATCACTATACTCAAAGGTAATTATCATTTCTATGTTTTCAATACACTTATGCCCTTTGGCCCTTTGCTCCTTTTCTATTACTATAATGCGCGCAAAAGAAAGGCGGTGTAACTTGCTGGTTATTGTTAAGACTCTACCGCCCGATTTTACCATAAAATTGGATAACTTTGAATCTTATACAGGGTGAAATTGATATCATTAGCATATTTTTAAACTAGGAGTCAACCCATCAAACTGAACAACTTTTACTATGGGAGCAAAATGATCGGAGCAAAAAAATAATCAGCTGTTTCATACTAAACTGCAATGCCTACTCGACTCAAATGTAACAGCAGATTTTTTTTGCTCCGATCATTTTGCTCCCATAGTAAAAGTTGTGCAGTTTGATGGGTAGACTCTTATTTTAAAAGGATGCAAATGAATTCAATTTCACTCTGTATAGTACCTACTACCGAATGTATAACTTAGATTAAAGCAGCGAAAGCACAGTATAAGAAAGAGTATCACTACATCTAAGCTACAATAGATCTGTCCAGGTCGCGGTAGCTATTGGTCCTTGACCATGCCCTCACAACCAAATAATAAAAATAATAACTACATCTAAGGTTTAGAAGTGCTCGTTGGCGTAGTGGTGCTTCGGTATTGGAAACGATCACCAGAGTTAAGCAACGTCAGGTCCGGTCAGTCTTTGGATGGGTGACCGTTTAGTGGTATTTCATCTCGAGCGTTTCCGTGCTTCAGAATCGGAAGGCACGTTAAGTAGTTGGTCTCGGATAGTTCCGTCAGATGGCGTTGTGCTATTCGTAAAGTCAGGTCTGAGGCCTATTAAGGTGGATAGAAAATTCTCTGACAGCATGTTGAACACTAACTTGCCTCCACCAACACACACTGGGCCCACGTGGTGGAGTATGACCCACTCCCACTCAGCCTTGTTCGTGAGAGAAGGCCTTTGCCCTGCAGTGGGATTCTACAGGCTATAACTTAAGAGGATATAATTCGGAGCGCGCTCCATACAAACGTACTATGGTGATATTTTCAATACTAACCAATTAAACTCAATGAAATTTTTCAGAATCAATCTAAAAACAAATTTCTATGCTTGTATAAAGTCAGATTTTCGTTAAAATGTATAGTTTTAAAGTTACAGTGCCTCAAAGATTTCCATACAAATCTTAAACTAATCCTAGCATTGAAAATGTATATTTTAACGAAAATCTGACTCCATACAAGCATAGATATTTGTTTTAAGATGGTTTCAGCAAAATTTCATTGGCTTTCATTGGTTAGTATTGAAAATATCACCATAGTCATATCAATAAACTAGGCTTGAATGCTGCGCCACGTTATACGTCTCTCCTTATTTCTTCCGAGTGGTTCTCTGCCTCACCTCGTCCTGAGTAGGTGGGTAGGTGGTAGTTCTTACTAGAACTACCGTTAGTGAGATGAGTGACGAGTACAGCACAGTTCACAGACTAGATAGAGACCTTAGAAAATGCAGGAATCTTGTGGCTTGAATGCTTGAATAGGTATTGTCTATGATAAATGATTGGTCTTCGCCAGAAGGCTGCAAATAAAAATTATTATTCTAGATCCATGATCTTCGCTGCGCATACGTTTATGTTCAGTTATGTATACATAATTCGAGTATAGTTATGTATGGAGTAGAGAACGGTAGTTCATTCTAATTAGTCTGTGGAGTAGAGTACGATTCCCATGACGACGGCGTACACAAGACAAATGACAGAGTTGATGACCGGAAGCGCGTGTGTAACCGTTGCCATGCCGACCGAATTGTTACTCGCTCCCACAATCATAAATTACTATTTTGTTTGTAAATTCAGAGCGATGACTCCTCGATAAACTGTTAATAAATTATTAATAATAAATGTCGTGTACTGTCCGTTTAATGGAAGTTCAAAATTCAAGTGATCGAACGTCTAGTTCATCGTGATTCGATTTTCGAATGTGTCAGTCGTCAGTGTGCAGTGACAGTGCGGTGACAGTGAGTTCAGGTCATAGAGTACGGTGAACAAGGGTTCAGGTCGTAGCACAGGGCAGGCTCGCATGTGCTGCGTGGTGCTGGCGGCCTGCGAGGAGTGTTACCTGGCGGTGGTGCGGCTGCGCGCGCGCGATGAGCGTGTCGGTGCGCGCCGTGGTGGTGCAGGGCCCGCAGGCGCCGCGCGCCAAGGGCCCGTACACGTATGCTAGCACGCCTCGCGCGCTCTACAATAATGCTAAGCTGAAGAGAGATCCTTCCTGGTGAGTATAGGACCGTTCTATTGCACTCCCTGTTTCGATTATGATGTGGCGAGTATCCGCGCCACGGTTTTGTCGATGGTATTAAAACGCTTTAGAGGGTTTGTCTCTGGTAGCTTAGCTACGATTCTAACAGAGTGGTTGCTAGGCTAGAGTTTCTCGAGCGATTCTATGTTATTATTAGTTACCCAAATAAAGCAGTTTATTGAAGCACATCAACCCTATCATTCATCGACACTCCTGCTCCGGATGATTCTACGTGTCCTCCTTAATGGTGACCCCGACCCCATCGAGGTTCACTTGCCATTGTTTCTTGGCATTACAGACTTGATGATCGCCTAGAATGCGAAGTATTATCATCATCCTTATCTATTTGGTATTGACTGTTGTCGCGACATTATTGTGTATTAGATTACACGTTGTTTAAATATTTCATAGCTACAGTATAGTTTACGAGTGGACTCCTCGCTCTGATCATTTACTGAAAATGTTTTGTCCTTACTCATTAACGACGCAGTAGTGACGCTGATTTAATTATCTATATTCGACGGCCGTGACCACATGCACAGTGCACACAGGCGCGCTCTTAGAGGCTTTGCTCTTTGAAACTTCCCCGAAACGCCTTATAGCTGTGTGTAGAGTCAGTATTAAACCTGTGCGAGTACAACTGCTTTACTAAAGGTTTATTATTTAAGAGATAACCCCAGCCGAACGACCTTGATCCTTTCAGAGCCGCCTCACCTCTACTAAACTACTTCATTTTAGTAGGTATACCTATTTTTTTCTGGTTTGTCCTTAATTATGTCACTGTGGTACCTTCTAATCCAAGGAGATCAAATTCGAAAATCATAAGAATTCGCACCAAATTTGGAATTTATTTAATTAACTCATTAAAATATAGGTCTTAAAATTTTTTTCTTCAGAGCAGTTTTAGATCTTAATATTGTCTATACAATGGAGTGTGGTGTGGTAGATGCACATAATACACTTTTTTTATCAATAGTTAGACTTTCCTTTGAACACAGGTTTCATATGTATTTTACAGAATAATAAGAAATACACTTCATAGCAAATAAAGCCCTGCTATATATTTTATTAATTTGTATGTCTTTAGGAGTAGGGTCGCAATTATTGTCACCACTGTATCAATTTTATGTACTTAAGTTTTATATTTGTATCTAAGCAGTAAGCTAAGCACTAAGCTCAAAGTTCGTTTTGTTCAATTCACAATCAGTGGCGATAATCGCAAAGTAATGAATATGTAAGTAGGTACCACTTATCTACTACACGCGACAACCAACGAGCGCGATTTTCTTAACAACTTTGTTGTTTAGATAGAACTAGCTGTGCCCGCGACTTCGCACACACGTGCAGACCATTCAAATATGTATCGATATAATACTCGTATGTCAATTTTGCCGTAATTTATTATATCCGTAAGTAGGTAAATAGCTAAATAGGCTGATTGTGTGAGCCGACTGCAATAAAATAAAACAGACCAAGAGCGTGTCGGACTCGCCCATGATAGGGTGCCGTAGATTTTAAATTTTTTATCCGTAGCTTTTAACATGTTTATCTTACCTAAAAAACATTTTTGAAACACAATGATAGCGCGATTTATTATCGTGCAACGCTATCTAGTTTGTCTTTAGAGAACAAATTTATTTTATTGATATCTCGACACAGTGTCATTATATCGATTTAGTTTTTATGGGAGTTTTTTTCCATTGGACAAAAACTATCCAACGACAACTCAATACATTAAAAAAAAAATTTTTTTTTCATCCCCTTTTTCGCTGTCTGGGAGGGGGTCGAAAAAATTGTTTTCTTCATAGCAACTACATTTCTGTTTTTGGCTTACCTACTGTTATCCGTCTTCATGCCAAATTTCGATTCAATAGGTGCAAAAATGAGCTAGTTATTGAGACGGGGCATACAGACAGACAGAATGGACGAAGATTCCTTGTTTGACTACGGAACCCTAAAAAACTGAAATGTAATCCAAATTAAGATATATCTCTTTCAGAAAATTCATTCCATATTGGATCAGTAGAAATTCTCGTCGTCCGATCGATTGCATCATGTGGCTGTAGCGATGTAGGTGGTACATGCACAAACAAACAGATAAACAGGCATGATCGTGTGCATACACTAGAGATATGAGCCCGCAGCAGTCAGCAGGCAGCAAGCAGGTAGGTGCTGCGGCAGTACCTACTGGTGGCTGACAGATGACGCGCTGCGGCGCCGGCGGCGATCGCTCAGTGTCGAGGCGAGGGTGCGATGACCTGCACCTCTCGTGCCCGAAGGTCACCGCTAATTGTTATGTTATTTCTTTTAGTTAGCGATTGCGTGATATACTCTACGACAACGATCACGACCTGTTACCGAAATTACGAAATTTATATTTTACTTAACACATTTTATCCACTTACACTCTTATGCCAGTGGATAAATATTTACGCCAATGTAAATTTTTATTGGCAAGATATTGAGGTGAAAAGAAGTCCAGCGAGCTAAGGGATTACCCAATCAACCATGTTGGATACCTGCAGCATATCTAATCAATGAATAATAGACTATTAGTAGGAAAAACAAACCCTTCTTTTCCTAAAGGAAATTATTTCTAAATTGCCAAGTTTTTGTTTCCTGAGGCGGCGCCATGTTAACAATGAAATGAAAACATACAAAACAGATGCAGTATTTAAGGCGTATCCGCTCGGGAACACGACTCTCCATACTAATCGATGTGAACGCCCGCGTGGCTCCGGTCGGAATTTAGTTTTTTTTAAATTATAATTTTTATATGAATTTTCTATAAATAAGAAAATCAAATCATTATAATGTTGTACTGTGAAGTAAATTGTAAATTTTCATTTTCTTCCGATCAAAAATGTGAGAGTAAAACTGTTACAACTAGAAAAAAAGAGGGTGACTTTAGATTCCTTTTTCATTACTTTTATTAATTAAAATACATTTCGAGAAAAACCAAATCACTTCTCATGTCCTGTAGTTTGTTCAGTTTAGTTTTCTGCTTGAAAAGTGCTATAGTTAATATATAAAATGGTAACAAAGTTACCCAATTTTACGGTAAAATCGGGCGGTAGAGCCTTAATGTCGATTAACTCTTGCTTATACGGTAATGAATGAATTCCGTGTGAGGCTGCGACAACCGGCGGCCGGCAGCCGGCAGTAATGATTATGTAATTAGGATAACATCGCGCCCGCGGGTTTACTTCCCTCCTTGCCGCCACCACCGTCGACTGCAGGCATTCGCTCGATACATTATTTTATTTACTGCTACACTGGATAGGTACTTACTAGTCCGGGAGGTATGGTTGATAACCTTAGTTAATCGAGCATCAGCATAAATCTGTCCGTTGGTGAAAGAGAAAAATAGTTGATTAAAAATGTTGGTTTTCCCCAGTGGATGTTAATGTTAACAGGTTACATGCAGCCAAATAAAATTGGTTGGACTCGATGACATTTAATCAAAATCATAACTACTATGTGCTTTTTGGGAGGTTGTTAGTTTTCCTATTCTGATTTTCTTATCGTATGGGCAGCAAGCCCTGGTGTAAGTTTTTTCAAACCACCTTATGGCATCTGACGTGGTTTTTTAATGTAACGACTAGGTACTACCATATAGTAGCCGGGACCAACGTTGAACGCCGTCCGATCACAATGACAATAGATCTTCAATTCAATCCAATTCAATTATACTTGCAGAATTAGATCTTCCATTGTTTGTCGGTCATTTGGCAGTCAAATACTTAACTTGGTGCCATTCTCCGTCTCATAATTTCTTTTAATAGGGGAGCGGACAACTAGTCAAATTAGCAACTCTTAATCGAATGTCAAAACGTGCGCTTTGTATGAAAAATTGTACTAGATACCCACAAGTGACGTCATCAACATTTCATTACTTTTTATACTTCATCCTAATATTAAAAATAGTATTCAAGCCAAATAATTACAGAAAATGAGAGCTTAGCATTATTTTCAAATGTTTTTTTTACTAAGAAGATAAAACTAAAATATAATTATTTACGCAGTCCGATCCCCTATTTGCACAACTGACTTTTGCCCTCACAGACTGAATTTTAGAAATAATATGTTGTCTCTTTCATCATTCCATTGTGGAGGAACTACTGTGGAAGGTTCCTCCGGTGAAAAGGGAAGATCTTCCGCCAGGCTAGGTGTGAAGCCTGGGGACCGGCCGTGGTCCAACAGTTCTTAGTTGGACCTTGTATATATAGCGAATCTCTGTGATTATTTCTCTTGCGCGATTCATGTCTTGTATACGATTGTGAACCTTATGTGTAGCGGCTAACGGGTTACCAATGTGACGTCGCAAGTTGTCTTTACGTACACATTTGCAAGTGCGACCGTAGTGCCATCTGTTAGCTTCGTTGCTATAACTTGTGAGTGTTGACATCTGTGGCAAGTCCCCACAGTACTCCCCCCTCAGACCGGAGGTCGTTGAGTTGTTCGAAGTGTGCAGTCTTGTATCCATGTAGGTGCAGGGCTCCAGTCAAGTGAGTCTGACGAGCGATGTGCTGCGTGTGTTTGCATCGGTCAGGGAGATCAGGCCTGATGTGATGCGGGCGAGTGACAGGCGTGGAGAAGGCGAGCAGAACTGCCACGTGGAGGTGAGCTCAGACACGTGGGCTGCGGGAGATCCTTCTATACAGACGCTGACTGTCGTTGAGGAAGCTGCAGGCCCAGGAAGCGGTGTGAAGACAGCTGCGATGGACCTGGTGCGGGCTTCGGGTTGATGGCGTGTGACTGCTGCTTGTTTGACCTGGTCGAGGGGTGTGAAGGATTTGTTGATGCTGGTTGCTGCTCTGTGTTAGTGCTGCTCTGCGGTGTTCAGGTTGCGATGTTCTTTGTCGAGGGTCACCACTGTGGAGGAACTACTGTGGAAGGTTCCTCCGGTGAAAAGGGAAGATCTTCCGCCAGGCTAGGTGTGAAGCCTGGGGACCGGCCGTGGTCCAACAGTTCTTAGTTGGACCTTGTATATATAGCGAATCTCTGTGATTATTTCTCTTGCGCGATTCATGTCTTGTATACGATTGTGAACCTTATGTGTAGCGGCTAACGGGTTACCAATGTGACGTCGCAAGTTGTCTTTACGTACACATTTGCAAGTGCGACCGTAGTGCCATCTGTTAGCTTCGTTGCTATAACTTGTGAGTGTTGACATCTGTGGCAAGTCCCCACACCATGTTGACAGTTTCATCGTTGACTGGTACTCGTTGACGTAGGATTTATCGATATTGACTGTTGCCTCTCGGCCTATACACAACACACCTACATACGTGTTCATAAATACAATGCAGCTAAATGTAACGTGCTATAATAATGAAACGACGAGAAATGACCCATTTGATTGTAAACTCCATTAACGTATAGGTAATGCATGTGGCGCTAACAACAAATAAAGTTACTTTGTGATTTAGCTGTTCACTGTAGTGCAATTTAATTACTGTCTGAAGTAGGGTTATGTTTTTCGAGCGTATGTATGTATGTATGTTTGTATGTATGTATGTTTGTATGTCTATTTCTTTGACACGCCCTACAGCCTAAACGGCTTGATGGATTTTAACGTATAAGGTGTCATTAGATTCGTAATTCGCGAATTGAAAAAGACAGGGGGAAAAATATTTTTTTTTGTTAAAAATTACAATATGGGTTTCAAATGAAAGCTAGTGAACAGACGATTCCAAATACATAAATATTATAGAACTTTTATGTAACCGTTTCGACACAGGATTAAAAGTATGAAATAAACTAAATTATTAAGAAAAACAAAAAACCCGACTGCATAAAAAAAACTGTTAACTGAAAAAGAGAAAAAAAAAATCTATAATCACTTAACAGCTATATAAACACTTTGTTTGAGCAATTTATGTTATAGGGCTTGTTTTTCTCTTTTCAGTTAATAGTTTTTTTATGCAGTCGGGTTTTTTGTTCTTCTTAATTTTATTTACATGTTAATTCTCAAGTTGACGTACTCTCCTTCGAGAGTAGGCAGGATTAGGAAGTTAAAAGACGCTTACAAAACGCCTGGAAGAGCTACTGATCCATGAAGGAGATTATGAAGGGCGACCTTCCTTAACAAAAGAGACAACTCGTCGAAATGTGCATCCTGCCCATTGTAACCTACGGTGATCAAACATGGTATTTGACTGAACACCATAGAAATATCGTCATGATAAGTGATGTGTAAGACTACACGATCGCGTTAGAAACACGGAACTGCGCTCCAGAACTGGCAAAGCGGACGTGAGGTGCGAGACAGCTCAGCTGAACAGGACTGGGCCAAAATCGTCACAGCCTAGGTTCCTCAGGGTGGTCGCCGGCGTCGAAATAGATCCAGAATATAATGGAGAGACAATATGGATGTCTTCTTGGAGGGTTGTTCAGCAAGAGGTATGCAACTAGCATACAATATAGAGGATTGAAGAGTAAAGGGGGAGGCCTTTGCCCAGCGGTGGGACACTGAAAAAGCTACTTTAAAAAAGAAGAAAAAATTTGATGAATGATTTTATTATTAATGGATTAAAGGTTTAAACTAATCTTTTGATAATGTTGTTTAATTTATGAAAATAAATTTAGCTTCTACAGAGTGATATTGATATCATCTGATGACAATCAAAATAAAATAAAAACAACTTTTACTATGGGAGCAAACTGATCGGGGCAAAAAAACTCTGCTGATTCATACATTTGAGTCGAGTAGGCATTGGAGTTTAGTATGGAACAGCTGATTTTTTTGACTCCTATCGGGTTTGCTCCCATAGTAAAATTTGTTCAGTTTGATGGGTAAACTCTTAGCCTAAAAGGATACTAATGATATCAATTTCACCCTGTATAGAGCGGGTGGCACGTCATGCCATTAAACTTGATTTGCATCGTGGTGGGTTTGTAAATAATAATAAGATGTCTACCTAAGTGACTAGTGCAATAAATGACTTTGAACTTGAACTTGAAGATATTTGCAAATCAACAGACGTGTCAGGGATTCAGTACCTCCCACTAGGGGACGCTCATTTCCTGCTGATTATTAAATGTTGCCTTCTCGGATATACCTCTCGTAATCTCGTTGCTACTTATGTATGTCTAATTTCTTCAGTTATTCACACAATAAATTATCTTCCTGCTCCATTCGTTGAATTTTATTAATAAGTAAAAATAAATGTGTCTTTTTAGAAGTTGTAAGTGTAGGTAAGTCGACATCGTGTGCACCGGAGTCGCGCAAGACGTAGACATCGGTCAGATCTAGTGCAGGTGACCGCTGGTCTAGGGCCAGGCGGGAGCAACGCCCTTCACCTTGAGTGACCCCACCACCGCCGCGTGCCTCGCGTCGCCATGCCGACCATACCCATACCCCCTTCCCCTCCCCCCACGCCGACTTCCGGTCAACATCCTCACGTTTATTCTTTCCTTTATTTTTAAATTTAATCACCCACAATCACCTTTATGTCGATTGCGTCAGACTTTGAGTAACACATAGAAGTATAACGCTCAATTATATTTATAATGTTATATAAAATAATATATAAGAGGCTATTAACTGTGATATCGCCTGAGTCGTCGATTTGGTAGATGTGCGATAAGTAGGGGCCGCTCGGAGTACAAGGTCGTCCTTCGGCACTAGGCTCGAAGGCGAGCTCTTTGTTAAAAACACTTATTACACGAACCTGGCTCGTGCTGGGAATCGAACTATGATTTCAGCATTTTGCGTCAAAATTGTAAAAACATTTCCAAATCATTTCGGTATAAATCTCTCTTGAGTCCACCAATCCGCATAGGGCGTCCTACGTCCACTAACATCCTAACCACCAGGTCGGTAAGCATGTGCCCCAGTGGAAAAGTTGATAGAGGCTGATAATGATGCCCGTCTGTCTGACACACTTTTTCATTTTCCGACTCACTCGGCTGGTTTTCACAATAATCCAACACCCATAAAGTGTGTTCTCCAAGGTCTTGAATCAGATTCTGTACCCATAATACTAGTGGACTATGGTTCCCCTCTCCCCTTGTTTAGATGTGGCTTTTGTGAAGAAATAGACTGACAGGCGTCGCAGCGACATTGCATCGAACATAATTGACTCGAGTGGAATAATAAAGGAGTTTACCGAACTAAACAGTTGGAAAGCGACCGGCGAGCGCGAGCCCTCAGCAGTAAACAAATATTCACTATTCATTATTTTCATTACCAGCGCTATGCAAACGTTTCTACACGCATGCAATTTTGCTTGCGTTTTATTTACAACTTACATATTATCATTTGTATCTGGGTAGATTAACGTACATACTATTATCATCGACCTTCCTCATCTAGTCGCTCCCGTCGTTGTTCCAGCACTGAAGTGGGGGTCCTACACAACGACTGCCAGTTCGCTATCTCCATTCTGGAACTCTGTCTCCCCATTGGTTTTCAGTTCCAGGCAAAACACGTTATACGAAACAATAATCGGATCGCGAGCTCCTGGCCCAGCGTAGCACGATCGTAGCACTCGTAGCCATCACTCGTAGCGCCTAGCTGTGATGTTCTAACACTATTATTAGGCGGTCTACGAAGTGACGCACATCCTGAGTCAACGCAACTTCTTAGAATCATACATTTGAGTCGGCAGTCGGAGTCATGCAGCTACAAGGTTATAGCTGTATCATTATTATATTCTCTATAATGAACTTTTATTAAGGTTGGGGGGGTATCTTTGATATTGTTCTTCTGTTGTGAGGTATGGTCCAACTCCCATCATACCTCAGAAAAGTGCTGACGCTTATGGGAAGTCACTCCGCGCATACTATTCGTACGAGATTTGGCCAACTCTCAGAATTTTGGCGGATCGTACTTACAAGTGTCGATTCCAATCGGTGTGCGGGATTTTTCCGACAGAGAGTTACTATAACGTATGGCCGCCCTAACTGGTTTACTCAACGATCATTTGATACGGAAACAAGGTATCGGTATCAACATCGATTTGTCATCGTGGTGCACTCGTAGTGTTAACTCTTCGATTAGGATAGTCGGGTCATGTGGTGCGGTGTCTCGACTCAGGAATGTCGGTCGGCCGGTGAGGGTGCCGGCGTCGGTCAGTCGGTGTCGGCGCCTGCGCGAGCCGCGTCCGCAGCGATGACCAGCGCCGGCCGCACGCAGTGCCTCCGCGACCACCGGCCGCGCCGCCCGCCGCCAGCCATCCCGCCGCGCCGCTCACACGCGGACCCGCACGTAGCCCCGAGTCATCGCGTCCCCGCGCGCCAGCGTGCCCGCCCGGCGCGCGCCATGTGACGGCGGCATGTCGCCCGCCCCCCCGCAGGTGCCGGGCGAGCCGCCGAGCGCCTTCACCGTGCTCGAGCACGAGCATGAGCATGAGCCGCGCGCGCGCCACGTGCTCGCCGTGAGGCCGCAGCGCCGCGAGCCCGCGCCCGCGCCGCCCGGCCCCGGCCCCGGCCCCGACCTCCTCGACCCCAAGTTCACGCGCGCGCTCGACTTCAAGCTGCGCCGACTCAAGGACAAGGAGCTGCTCCAGGCCAACCTGCGACGGCCGGTGCGTCCGCGCCGCGCGCCCCCGGCCGGCGCGGAACCCGAGCCGCGGCCGGCCGGCACCGGCGTCCCGGCGGCGGTGCGTCTGGAGCCGCGCCGCGGGAGGTCCGAGGCGGAGGGGGAGCGGCCGCGCTTCGTGACGACGGTGAAGACGGGCCAGTTCCTGCTGCCGCCGCCGCCGCTCGCGTCGCTGCTCGGCCTCGAGGCGCTGTATCCGGCGCCCGAGCGCAACCTCGTGTACTCGTACGCGAGCCGGCCGCAGGCGGTACCGCGCGCGCGCCGCGCCGCGCCCCCGACCTGCGCGGGCCCCGAGGCGCCGAGGCCATGGCCGGGGCACGGCGCGGGTCAGGGCGCGGGTCCAGGAGGCGCGCGGCACGTGTTCGGCGGCGTGCGCGCGCTGGTGGCGGGGGTGGTCGGCATGCGGCACATGCTCGACGACAAGCCCGAGTATGCGCCCTTGTACTTCTTTTCTCTTCCTTCTCTCACCTTCTTCTGTTACCTTCTTCTCTCAACTCCGCATCTCTCGGCATTTTCTCATGTCACCTCCTATACGTTTACGAGCGAATGCGACTCATCGATCTATTCGGAAACCGCAAACATTTCACCCATCCACTTATCGCTCGCGAATCGTACTCCACTTGACACGAGTAGCCGCTGACGATAGGCGAATCGATGACATCGACTTCGGCGTCCGCTTTATCGTGTGTTTTATTTACTGACGAATCACTACTCACACGCACCGTTTCAGGTTCTCACCCTGTAACGTCTACTCGATACGAACCGGTCATTTATTTATTACGTTAATTGTCGGTATTCAATGTCACCGAACTCTCAGAGAACGAACAGGTGAAGCCCAATTTAAAGTAATATAAAACTTTGTGAGGGTGTGTGGGTACAACATGGAGGCCGTCCTAGTTTCGGCCACGGCGATCGGCGCGGCGTCCGCTCGAGGTCAACTTACTATAATTTCCTACTATTAGTTCTCATTATCACATCAGATGCCCTTAATGTATATGAAAATAAGTTTGTTTGTGGCCATCAACTTCGTATAAGGGGATGGTCAGACCATCAAACTGAACAATTTTTTTTCGCAATTTCGATATTGGTCCCATACAGAAAGTTTTTCAGTGTGACGGTCTGATCATCCCCTAAAAAAAGTGTCAGCATATTAAGAAGGAGCCTGTATGTGTCAGTATGGCGTATGTAAGGAGTGTTTTTGTGTGTTGCAGCGGCAACGTGCCGGCGGCCGCGCGCGGCAACATGATGCACGACAAGCGCGTGGTGCGCGGGAGCACGTTCGCGGCGCACCCCCTCGCCGCCGTGAGTATAACATTCAAAAGTTCCTCTCGTTTTCTCTATGAGCTTCTGCTGCTGACAAACAACAGCTTTACGTAATTCACCTGCTATGTGAGTAGAGAGAAGGTGAGACGGACGGAGTAGGTGTTAGGAAGACTTATAAAGAATGCTGTCTCCATTTATGGATGTGAAGGAAAAAAGCTTGATTCGTGACCAAGGTTAATCACGTAACGTGTCTATTGCCTAGTAGTGATCATCATCAGACTATATAAGTCTGCACTGCACTGCAGGGTACAGGCCTCTCCTCACAAATAGGAATGAGAAGGAGGGAAAGAACCATCCTAACCAGATACTCTGCCAGTACAGCGGTGCCGAGCGTAATCATATACTTACAAGCTTGTTTATATGCTGGCAGTTTTTTAAGGGAATGACCAGACCATCAAAATGAACAACTTACCCTAAAGGACCAATCTCGAAATCGCGAGATTAAAAATCAGCTTTCCATACAAAGCTGCAATCTTACTCGACCCATTATATATGGGACAGCTGATTTTTTTTCGCCATTTCGACATCGGCCCCATAGAGAAAGTTATTCAGTAGCAATTTAAGCATATTAGGTTGGACCCTGTATAAATAGCTTCCATACCCGGTACTAGTGGTGAACCTACTCACCTGAAGCAGAACGTGTCAGTCACAACTGTGCAGACGACACTCAAACTCACTACAAATATAATATGTACGAGTATTTGAATGGGAATTAAAACGCAAGTACTTTCCGAGATTCATTTTATTTCATGACAGACGAAAAGTCATTTTATCGTCGTTGAATCCTCTTATGCCTAATGGCAAAGAGATGCTAATACACATCAAAATATCACCAGACTTCGTTTGTATGCAGCACGCATTTACACTTTCGGAATAAACTTCTCTTCAAGGTTACAATACAACCATTCACTGGTTTTTATCAGCTACCTTCTGCAGGGCCGGATTATCCATTAGGCAGTGTAGGCAACTGCCGAGCCCCGAGATATATACATAACTATAGTTAACCCGCGACTTCGTCCGCGCAAATTATATACCAGATTTTAAGTCAGATCATAAGCTATCAAACAAAAAAATTTCATCTCTCTTCAAATCTATTCAGTTGTTTTTGCGTGATGCTGTTACAAACATACAAACAAGCAGGCAGACAAAAATTCTAAAAAAGGTTGATTTGGAGTCCGGGATACCTAAAAACCATATCGTAATCTTTTTCATGTAAATATCTTCAATGTACAGATACACTTCTGTTACAGTTTTATAATAGTTAAGATTAAGATAAGAAGACACACCGTCAATGACAATATTATTCTCTTGTTTTTTATTATACGTTTTGGTGCTCTTTTGGTTCGGACAGTAGTTGGTAAGTAAATGTGAATTTTAAACAGTTTCAATACCACGGGACACTATCAGACCAATGAAAACGTATCGGTTCTACTATTTCCATTAGCATGATTTAAATTAAAGCATAGCCGTACAGCGTGTTAACACTGACAGTACTCCCTGATTGTAAAAGAAATAACAATAAGTCACATTTATCGTTATGGTACCGTACACTATAGCCATGCTGCATGTCGTCAACAAATTAGTCAAGTGACACCAACAGTTGCAACATTGTTGCTAATTACTGCCTTCACTAACATTTGTTCAACTTTTATTACTGCTACCAAATTATAGCTTAGACTGCTCAGATCATGTAATCAAATGCAAGGTAGCTATACAACGTGTTAATGAATAAGCGCATAACCTCATACACCCCAACTGATTTGTAACAAAATAATTAGATTGAAACAATAATTCCATTATTTTGATAGTCAAAATTTAAAGTTATTCGCATTTTAAGTTTTCAGGCAAAAATGATTTGTTATCATTTCAGCAATGAATGAACGCGCTAGCGTGCTCGTGGATACATTTTAAGAATCTTGTTTTGGTAGTAAGTAGGATGAGTGTGCCCGGGTGGTGGGTTGAGATCGAGTTCAGTAAATTTTACAAACAAATTAATTAATATTTTGAGAAAAATTACCTATGTTGAAAACATGATAATTCGATTCTGCTCTCGATTCTAAACAAACTATTTTCTAGTTTTGCGTTAATTCATTAACACGTTGTATTGTTACTAGCCTAGACAATGTTTTCAGATAATGATCATCTATTATCGAATTGTAATATAATAGTAAATGTGTCGGAAATCCCGATATCATCGAGGGACATGCATGAGTATTATATATCACAGAAAACAGAACCAGTGGAAATAATATAGGTAAGGACTACCTATTTAGTTCAAAACTGTGTAAGAACAAGGGTAAATATTTGAATTTCTAAATGAAACGTAAGAAACCATAATTAATAAGACCAGAAGGCTAACTACTAATCTTGCTCTACTAACTGGGCCCGCTGCTGTACAGATCCAGGACAAAAACATGTATCACAAGTGAAATAAGTATTCGGTATTCAGTATTTTATTGCAAAAAAGCCGTGGAGGTCCAGTGGTGACTAACGTTGCCTGCCGTGCAGGAGGCGATTGTTTGATCTCCAGGCCGACTCGTACCAATGAGTTATTCGGATTTTATGTACGATTTTTAATATGCTTTTCTGTGAAGGAAAACATCGCAAGGAAACCTGTGTGCTTCAATTTCGAGGCATGTATTGTACCGACTGTCCATTATAATTGGCAACGGGCTCACTCCCCTTCACACTGGACAGACAGAGTTCCGGTACTACTAGTGAATCGTGGATGTTCTGAGGTTTCAGAATATCTCTGACAACCCCCTCCGGGAATAAATTCGTGAGCATATGCTATGCTATGCTATGCTTACGAGTAAAATAAGGTTATTGAATTGCACTATATTCAATATTAGCTACGTTGTTGATGACGGCTCTTTCTAAGGGTTAAATGTGTAGGCAGGTACTAATAATAACTGATAGTGTTCGGATAACAATTACACGACGGACTATAATAGGGTCGATGCGGCCTCGCGCCGGCCGGCGACCGGGGGCAGGGGGCCGGGCGGCCCACTGGCACAGTGCAGTGCGAGTTGAACACAATCGATAGAGAGCAGGTGACGCTGCCGGCCGGGTGAGGGGCTGGTGACACTGGACCTGATGACGATTGCTCCACTCCAACCCTCCGCCGACACGGCCCTTCGGTCATCTTCAGTTTCGTTGCGCCATTCACTCCGCCGCCGCGCCCGCGCCGGCGCCGGCGCTGCTACCAACCGATCTGATAATTTTCGTTAATTTCTTAGAAAAAAGCATCAATAATAAATTACTGACAAGCCAACTGTAGAATCATACCCTATTTAAGAGAAGTTACAGTGCCTCAAGGATTTCCATACAAATCTTAAATTAATCCTAGCACTAAAACTGTAAATTTTAACGAAAATCTGACCTCATACAAAAATAGAGATTAGTTTCTAGATTGTTTCTGAACAATTTCATTGACTTTAATTGGTTAGTATTGAATATATCACCAGATTTCGTTTGTATGGAGCGCGCTCCGAAAAATAATTGTATAATTTTCAAACTACTAGTTTTCACAATAATCTTTACCACAATCATTGCTTGCAAATGCAGGAAATCGTTCTTTTTTCCTGCATTTCTAAAGATTAACATCTAAACGGGGTAACTTTTTCTTTTTTTTTCGGCGTCCGGCCTTAGTAATTTATAACCTTGTGATGTAATGATTGTTGATAAGAGCTTTGTGTAAACTCAAACAGTTGTACAACAAAACTCAAACAACAAGGTCATTGACAATAATATAATGTACCTGCACAGGGTGTTAGGGTAAACAGTTGCATTACTTTAAGGGGTGATTGTACCCATGATACTGAACCACTTCCCTTAAAAAACCTATAGGAAATTCACAACTTTTTTTCGACTATTCATACAAACGTTTGATCAGCTGATTGCGTAGAAAATGTCTTTCTACTGCTGATTTGAATTTCCAAAATCGCACTTCTCTAATATCATAATATTAGAAAGTCAAATCAGCAGTAAAAAGATGCATATCTCCATAGTAATTTTGACATTTTCAACTACTGAGTTCAACGTATTACTTTAAAAAATCGCACTCCTGGATTCTGAATTCGTAAATAAAATCTGCTATATCATTCATTTGAGTTCAGTAGGTATTGCAGATTAGTATGGAAAAGCATAAATATTTTTTTTAAATATTTGTTCCCGAGTCACGGATGTTTGTATCTGTATATATATAAGTAACATTCTATATCGGTGTCTAGTCATTATAGTACAAGTCCGAGTTCGGACCAAAACAAAACATTTATCGCGTAGGCCCGACATCCGCCAAAGTGGAGCGGAGCGTTGATATAAAAAACCAACCGAAATCGATTTAAGGTCTAAACGTACCTTACCGTATGTTTACTTCAACTTTGTTACTGTATTACTGTATGTATATACCACCTTACCAGTCTTCACTGTTACTTCTACGTAGGGTTGGTATAAATGAACGTCCGTCGGTGGCTCGGTGCGTGTTGAATTTCGATAGTAAACAAAAGGTCGTCGCGGCGGAAGTCGGCCGGGTGTCGACTGTTGGGGCATAGTGTAATTAAACTAGTGGTCACGCGTCCGAACCAAAGAGCACCAAAACGTATAAAGAGAATCAATGACGCGACAGTCTTCGTTTGACCGGCTGACCGCCGTGCCGCTATGGGGGTAAAAACTACGCAAGAAAAATGCCTCGCAAGCGAAATAATAAACTAAGAGTATATCCATCAACTGAACAACTTTTGCTATTGGAGCAAACTAATAGGAGCAAAAAAAAATTCTGTCTTCCATACTAAACTGTAATGCCTACTCGACTCAAATGCACGCAACAGCAGATTTTATTTTTTGCTCCGATCGTTTTGCTCCTATAGTAAAAGTTGTTCATTTTTAATGGGCAGAGTCTTAGTTTAAAAGGATGCTAATAACTTAAATTTCACCCTATAGATCCGCCGCGACTGCTTAAATGTTCTGAGTTTTCACACTGTATTATAATTGCGCTATGGTTGAGGAACGGAGTCGCCACGTTCAGGAAACACTTTCACGCACGTGGGACTGTCGAAATATACGGAAATTTGCTTGATTCTAACAACGATTAAAGGGACGCTCTTAGCCTTACATAGTTATTTTTGATTGTTCAGTAAAATTATACGAAAATCTGAATAAGGCGGCCAAAATGTGGCAGTCTTATCACTAAAGTAATTTAAGTCGTTGGGAAATTAATTGTGGACGCTACCACATAAAGTAGACAGTATCAGATACCATCGCGGCAAATAGAAGGATCTTCCATGGCATGGCAGGTTAACAAACTTTCTAGCAAACTTCGGTAGCTTAATATGAAATTCATCAGACGAAGATCTTGAGGCAACTTCATCGTGATGTGTAGTGTCGTACTGACGAATAGATTCACATCAATGGACTGGGTATCCACGCTGTCATTTTCAGGGTGTAAATTTAATAGCTGAGGGGCTAGGGGGTCATGAGAGATTACCGAAAAAGTATGTGATAAGTTTCCGATAGGAGCTTCGTAGCCCGTAGCACAGTAACGAAGCCACAGTGGCACGGGGCGTTTTCAGAAAAATATACTACGAGAATTTTCAAAACAAATACCTAATGTCCAGTGCCAGTGATTTTCATGCCATCGTATGGGGCTTGATGCGTAATGACATCTAAATGCAAATTAACCCAAAAAATTATCGACTATCCCTAATTCTGACCATTTTTGTTGGTCAAACTTGCACATACTTCGGCTGAGTGTGTACATCCCGCAACGCACGCTATATGTGAATGCATCGACAGCGGCCGCATGTATGAAGCTTAGTTTCCGTATTGATATCTATTCTTGTGCGACTGTAACCAGTGACATCGTGTAGTAGAGTAGGTATTGAACAGCGTGGTCTCTCGCTCGCAGGGCGACGGACCGGAGAGCGCGGCGGCGCGGGCGGCCC